>OY365811.1:9713653-9758653 GCA_959347315.1 Bimastos eiseni | reverse complement strand
AAAGCCACATGTATTTCCGAGATCCATATCATGATATCACTTTCTATTGACATTCTCAGAAATGGTCAATTCAGATCCCTCTGTCTCAACTGAAAACTCCTCATCAGTATTCCTGAAGTGCGGTGCATCAACCTACGCTGGAGATACCAGACATCTCGCATTTTCGTGTGACAACGGTACGAGAAATCATATAGATGGCAGGCTTCTGAGGAAAGGCAGAAAAAGATAATTAGGTTTTACTCCAATTATATTAGACAACTTCCAGATCGAACAGCAAAGCACGCAGCCTAGATTGAATTCCAGAGACCATGCAGGAATCCAATAATCTTTAAAATTTAATTAAGCGTAGGAACAGACACCGAATTCTGCATAGTTTGCCTCTGAAATTCTATTAACATTTAAAATATTCAGCTCTTCAGTACATATTCGATTACTGTAAGCCTACTGCGTCTAGTTACAGCCACCAGTCATACATTCAGTCATTGATTCAAAGGATTTATTTATAGCGCCCTCTCATAAATATATCGCGACAACTCAGTTTATGCCTAGAAATTCAATGAATGGCTGGTCTCATGCGGCTGTCCATAGCTTAATAGTATTCAGCTCTGCACGGTAACATTGGTATTTTATTCGCCCTTTGGTCTGATGGATCGATATTCCCTTTGCCGCACGACCAAAATAATACTCCCATGCAATTCATTCAAACCGTAGAAATGCTGGACTTGCCCTTCCATAGAACAGCGCACGCTAGGGGGCTGCTAAAATGAGTATGACGTAGCCAGCCAAGCCTCCCATGATACGCTGTCCATCAAAGCAGCAGAACTGCCGGGAATTTCTCCTTTTAACGGCCGCCATGGCCCATCCTAATCGGAAAATGACGATGTTGACCCAAGCTCACGGATCGATATCTCAATCGATCGATACGTGCAGAGGAATATCAAGCGGGTTCACGGCTCACTTAAGGGTCAAAGGTCAGCCTACTTTGACAAGCATGACGTTAGTAGCCGGACATCATGATTAGGGAAACGAATAAATAATGAACAATTATTAAGCCTATCGGGTCAATTAATAATAAATCTTTCAGCCTTGTTGGCCATATGCGCGCACGTAGAAACCTACATATGTACAGATATTAAGTGTGATTAGAATCTGGACTTTCATCTAAGACTTCTAAGTCTTTATGTAGAGCTATTTTGGACGCTTTCTTCTCATCATTGTGAAGCTGCTCTTGCTATCAATCTTATCATTAATAACTCTTATCACTGGTCATCTTGTTCGTGATTAATGTTATCAAGATCGTCGTCTCAATTATCGCCATGACACTTCGACTATCTCCAATGCCTGTCGTCGTTATAATCAGAATGAAATAATGAGGAAGACAAAAATAATGGTGATGAAAGTAATAATTCCTATGTTAATAATAATAGACTAATATTGGTGATTATAATAATTATAGGCCTATAAGAAGATGAGACCTTACCCTAGGCTCCGGACGATTGAATCTCTAAATTAATCATCTCTAAGTTCCTTGTGGAACGAAGTACCACATGGCCAAAAAACCGGATAGTAATAATAATAACAATAATAATAATAAGTAAGAATAAAATATAATGATAATAATAACTAATAATACTGGTAACAACTTAGTGGTATTCAAAAGACTTTCATCTGCGATAGTCATTATTTAACTCCCTGAAAGACCCCGTTTACCTTAGGGCATAAAACTAACAAAGACTGTAGCGATCATGATCGTCACCCTGATCATCATTATAACGACCACAAAAGACGAATGAGAGGAATGAAGTGTGAGCTAAGGCGGCCATTGCAGGAGAATTGTTTAGTTGTCCGTCTTTTAGTGTCTGGGTGTCTGTCTTTCAGATTCCATATCTGTCTGTCTGTCTTTCTGTCTGTCTTTCTGTCTGTTTGTCTGTCTGTTGCGTCTTCCTCTGCTGTCATCTTCCAAGTGACTCGTTGCAAGAAGACATGTGTGACTGTCTGTGTCTGTGTGTCTATCTGTCTGTCTGTCTGTTATTGTCTGTCTGTAATTGTCTGTCTGTTATTGTCTGACTGTTATTGTCTGTCTGTTATTGTCTGTCTGTTAGTGTCTGTCTGTTATTGTCTGACTGTTATTGTCTGTCTGTTATTGTCTGTCTGTTAGTGTCTGTCTGTTAGTGTCTGTCTGTTATTGTCTGACTGTTATTGTCTGTCTGTTATTGTCTGTCTGTTATTGTCTTTCTGTTAGTGTCTGTCTGTTAGTGTCTGTCTGTTAGTGTCTGTCTGTTATTGTCTGTCTGTTAATGTCTGTCTGTTATTGTCTGACTGTTATTGTCTGTCTGTTATTGTCTGTCTGTTATTGTCTGTCTGTTATTGTCTGTCTGTTAGTGTCTGTCTGTTATTGTCTGACTGTTATTGTCTGTCTGTTATTGTCTGTCTGTTAGTGTCTGTCTGTTATTGTCTGTCTGTTATTGTCTGTCTGTTAGTGTCTGTCTGTTAGTGTCTGTCTGTTAGTGTCTGTCTGTTATGGTCTGTCTGTTATTGTCTGTCTGTTATTGTCTGTCTGTCTTTATGTTTGTATGTCTGTCTCTCTGTGTGTCAGTCTGTCTTTCTGTATCCGGCTGTGGACATTAATAACCCGAAGCCATCTGTCGAATGATCCGTGATTGCAATCTGGCTCCATCTATTGAATGGTTGGTGAATGGAGACCAAAGCTCGAATTGGATGACATTTTGTTCCTGGTATCGGCTAGGCATTGTATGACATTGCATTGATATAATCCTTGCCACAGGGTGTGGCGAAATTACTCTGCGATCAGACGATGATATGGCCCAGTGGCAGCACAACCAGAGGGCATCTAACTTAAAACTTGAAATATAAAAATAATAACGTCAAAATTAAATTACACTTGAAACTGCACACATTCATAAAATTTAAACTAAACGTATATTTAAAACACTATATTTTATATAAGTTTAAATATATATTTATATATACTGATAAAGTTGTAATTACATAATTATGTAATTTATTTAAATGTCTGCAAATGGACCGCTGAACATCATGTATAAATAATCAAGAAATGTGCCATAACAACATAATCATAATGAACAATTAAAAAACAGACTGAGAGTAAAAGGATATCAAGCAAAGGAATTACGATCACCATACGAATAGATCCATTTGTATAGCATATAGAGGCGGCAAACAAACTTGTATATAGGGCCTGGTCGATCTTTAAATACACTAAGCGTTAGTCAAGGAATGAGTGAACAGCTGAACGAATTAAAAGGACCACGGTTGGTTAAAGAAAATGAATGAACGAACGAACGATTTAGCAGAGGATAAGCGATTGAGTGAAAGAATTAATGAACGAATGAACAAAAAAGAAGTAAAAACGGATGATTTTATTGGTTAGTATAATATTTTGTATGCTATTTTATATACTTTGATTTGATTGGTTAGTATTTGTGTATGCTCTGACTTTATTGGTCAATACTTTTGTATACTCTGATATGATTGGTTAGTATTTGTGATTTGATTGGTTAGTATTTTTGTATACGCTATGGTTTAATGGCTAATGGCTATACCTTTTTCACATAGGTAGCAGCGTCCTCTTCCGTGTAGACTTCGGCGCTGACCGCCCCTCTCCGAGGTCTTCGCTCTGTCGTCATCGACGGAGGAGCATGACATACATCCTCGTCACCAGGGGGCGAATGGTTGCCCGGTTCCGTCTACAGGAACAAAGGTCGCTCTTAGTTAACGTCAGGTCGACCGAGAAATAGATAGTCAAACAGACAGAAAGACAGATAGACCGACATAATGATAGACTGATAGACTAATAAGCAGATAGACAGACAGGAGATTGACTGACTGACTGACTGACTGAATGACTGACTGACTGACTGACTGAATGACTGACTGACTGGCTGACTGACTGACTAACTGACTGACCGACCGACTAACTGACTGACTGAATGACTGACTGACTGACTGACTGACCGACCGACTAACTGACTGACTGACTGACTGACTGACTGGCTGACTGACTGACTAACTGACCGACCGACTAACTGACTGACCGACCGACTAACTGACAGACAGACTGATTGACTGACTGACTGACTGACTGACTGAATGACTGAATGACTGACTGAATGACTGACTGGCTGACCGACCGACTGACTGACCGACCGACTGACTGACTGACTGACTGACTGACTGACTGACTGACTGACTGACTGACTGACTGACTGACTGACTGACTGACTGACTGACTGACTTATAAGCCGACGGACAGAGAGACCTGGAGACGGAAGTAAGGCGTTGAGTAGCTGAGTTGTACTATATCGCATAGACTGGTGATCTTACATCATTCTGTATAACTTAGTTAAATATATCGCTATATTACCTTTCTATCGTACATAACTGCCACTGACAGCTCCAATAACTCCAGTACCATAGACCAAATCCCTGACGTCTGACGCTAAGCCATGTTAATCCGTGAATAATAGCATGTGGTTTCTTGAAGAAAGAACAACGTTTGTACAATTGTCTGTATGTATGTATGTATGTATGTATGTATGCATGTATGTATGTAAGTATACATGTATGCGTGTATGTATGTATGTATGTCTGTATGTATGTCTGTATGTATGTATGTATGTATGTATACATCTATGCGTGTATGTATGTATGTATGTATGTATGTATGTATGCATGTATGTCTGCATGTATGTATGTCTGCATGTATGTATGTATGTATGTATGTGTGCACTGTAATTTAAATTAAACATTTGTATAGCACTACAACAAGCGAGACTGTCATCAGAGGCGCTCTCGATTTAACACAATGAACCGAAGATCGACAGAATGGTTTTCAAGTCCTTGCGGAAGAGAGACAAAGAGAGGCTGATGAGAAGGAGGAGGAGGAGCTCACGTCGCAGGTTGTTACGCAACTTGTTTCAGGATGACCTCTTCGGAGGGGGTTGCTCACCCTCTCACTCCCTCTTTATCTGCCTCTCTGTCTGTCTCTGTCTCTCTGTCTCTCTGTCTGTCTGTCTGTCACTACCTCTCTGTCTCTGTCTGTCTATTTGTCTGTCTCTGTCTGTCTGTCTCTGTCTCTTCCCTCTGCAGCTGCCTTCCTGAGGCGCCTGAAGATTTTCGTGCTCTTCCGTTTAGCTATGTGTTGAGCTCGTGTGCGCCTCTAATATTGAGTGGAGCTATATATATATATATATATATATATATATATATATATATATATATATATATATATATATATATATATAAGTATTCCATTACATTACAGAATAATTCCTTTGCTGGACAGAGGGGTTCTGACAGGTGACATCCTAGACAACTTAGGACATCTGTAGACAATTTTTGACATCCATCGACATACGTGTATCTAAGTAAATGCAGACATCTAAAGATATCTGAAGACACCAGAAGGTATCCCTGTAGATATCCTCATACATTTATAAATAAACTGTACAGAGATAAACAGTCGATATCTGCAAATACCTCTAAACGCCGATTCGTACTACAGACCTACTACTCTAGATTTCCCTCAACCCATCCACAGATGTCCTCTGACACCCATGTAGGGCCTACTCCATCGACATCCTTGGCCATCTCTAGACATCCATAAATGTCCTCATGCACTTTTGTATGATCCTAGACATCCTAAGACATTCATTGGTGTAATCAGACATAGGCATCCATGTACATCCCTAGACATCTCTAGATATCCTAAGACATCCCTAGATATCTCTAAACATCTCTAGATATCCTAAGACATCTCTAGATATCTCTAGACATCTCTAGAAATCCTAAGACATCCCTAGATATCCTAGATATATCCTACGTAAACTGCATGCATAGGCCTACATTGCAGCAGAGACTGTGTCATCTGTCAACAACGAAATTATCATATTTACTGAGATATTGCATCATGACTTTCTTAAATTGATGCACAGTGGATTCACATTTTTGAGTACAAACTGTAGGGCATTCCATCATTCAATGTGGCTGGTCCAGCGTAAACTATACAGTCAATTGTGTGGCGCTATTGCGATCAAATTCCGTACGCAATTTCCCCGAGGATCTCGTTTCACTGGGTATAGACACATATCCACTATACGCAAATACCATAACTCATGTGTAAAAACTAACGGAAGCAGTTTATCATCCTTTTTCATCTGTAATTTTAAACGCCTATAGCGTCGAGATCCAACTCATTGGATATTAACCAATGGCGGACGAAAAACGAAGCCGTAATCAGGTCAATATTCAGATCAATGTTCCGATGGTTCTTCCAAGGGCTCTGGTGACAGCTATACTCGTGGCAGCTATACTCGTGGCAGCTATACTTGTGGCAGCTATGCTTGTGGCAGCTATACTTGTGGCAGCTATGCTTGTGGTAGCTATACTTGTGGCAGCTATACTTGTGGCAGCTATACTTATGCTAGCTATACTTGTGGTAGCTATACTTGTGGCAGCTATACTTGTGGTAGCTATACTTGTGGCAGCTATACTTGTGGCAGCTATACTTGTGGCAGCTATACTTGTGGCAGCTATGCTTGTGGTCGCTATACTTGTGGTGACTACTTATGGCGAATACTTGTGGTGGTTACTTATGGTGGCTTTTTGTGGTGGCATGTGGTGGCTATATACTTGTGGTGGCCATTTGTGGTGGCTACATGTTTTGGCTATTTATGGTGGCTTTGGTGGCGAGTGGGCGTATGGCTTTTGGCGGTCGATGTCGCCGCCAAAGAGACAGATGCAGAGATTAATAAAGGTCGAGTTTATAATTATCAATACGCTTGGACGCAACAGTCTTCTTGGCAACGCTCTGGCTCAGTCTCATTAGTCTGCGCTCTAACTCTGATGGATTGGAACCAGGGCTGCTGATTAAGTGCGGAAGTTAACGATTAATTAATTGATTAATCGTTAATTACTGGTGATGTTTGCATTTAATCTAAACAATCGCTTGTTATATTCGATAAGTTGTCGTTGTCCAAGCGTTCAAGGAGACCTTTTATTTGAGGGATGGAAGAAACACTTTAACAAGAGTATACTATAATGAAACAAATAACTACTAAGTTACTACTAGCGCGCAATAAATATCAATAATAGGCCTACGGTCAAAAGATAAACAATGAATAATGTTATTTTTGTCCTTAGCTTTGTTTATAGACGAGTACATTTAATCTAGGACTGCGAAAGCTCAGTCAATTGCTCGTTAATTTAAGAAACTTAACTAGTGTAAAGATTAATCATTCCTGAACCAGTCCTAATTAGAAGTCAACGACCTCCAGGCAATGTAGAAAGATGAGAGTTTGTCAATATATGCAAAAAATATTCATGAATACATGCAGGCAATTACAAATACATACATACATACATACATACATACGAACATACATATAAGTAATTATATACAAATATACATGCACATTCATGCTTACTGTGATAAATATATAAATACATACATACACAGGCCTACAGATATGTGCACGCATACATGCATACATTCATTACACGTACATACATTCATAACAACGTATACACGAATACATTATAAACATGTATGCATGTGTGTGTTCAAATGTTAATATAACTTTGTTGACGATTTGATGTGGAAGGTTTGTACCAGTATTTGCTGTAACTTGACACGACTTTCCAATTATTATCTTTATAGTACCAACCATGGAAAACATTTCGAAGCCAGATCTAAGCTGCATTATGAATATTCAACCTATGCGTAATCCATATAGATTGCGGCCTATAATACATAGAGACCATTGAAAGACGATTATTTACAGACCCAATGATGGCTGGTTTACGATGAGATCCACTACCACACGGCATTGGAATTCGATATTTCACCAAATACTTTATTGGGTATTTGTTTATCCACTAATCCTCCCTTCATCCATCCGAATCGTCCATCCATTCGACCATATAATTATTTGGGTACTTGCTCAGTACATTGTTAAGTACTTGAATGGTGGTTACTTCCCAGGATCAAATGATGTCATTAGCGTATGTAATTTAGTTAGAAAATAGAAGCAACGCATTTGCCTGCATTAAGGAGATTAATATCAAAACCATAACACACAGATAACGATATGTTCTTACATAAATCCAGAACTCTGCTGCCATTCTCATTGCTCGTCTTCTTCAGACTAGAATTTTCAACATTTTAACCCAGTTGATTGATCGTCCTATACGGACATTCCGGTTGCCACTCGTAACCAATAAGAGGTTCTGTTCTTGGTTTCAATATCTCAACTGCGACTGGCTACTAAATATCTTGATCGAGTTGATCAATTAATCCCCCGGGCAAGGCCTGCTGCCATGGTCTAACACCATTCCTTTGCCATCGTGGCCCACCCCCTCTAAATGGCTTGATCACCTCCTCAGTCCGCAGCAAGATTCTAGTCGGGGTTCCACCCTCCTTCTTTCCTTCTTTTCTTGGGGGCTTTCCGATCCCCTCGGGCATGTCACACTAAGATCGCATTTGCATAGACTGTACTGCAACAGGCGCTTTACCAATTCTCAGATACGATACGAAAAAATATCAATGTACATAAATATCTACTGACCGTCGACATTAATGATGACACGGTGCGATCCTGTGAGTGTATTAGTGAAATTAAAGAGGAAGTCCGAAAGGATAGAACGAAGAAGAAAGGAGGAATAGTAGCGCTATATAAAGTGGAGAGAAGGAACAACGAAGGAATATTTAAGGAAGGAGTAAGGACGGAAGGAAGGAAAGAGGGACGTCATGGGAAGGTGAAAATGAAGGAAGTAACGAATGCAGAAATATTGGAAGGTCTCATGAAGGTACTCCTTTAGCAATGTCAATGTCATTGAGTAGTAATGTCAACGAAGAAATCTTTCCATATAAATTGACCGAAGAACTTCAAAGCCTAGCATGTTAAACTGTCGGCCTGCTTCAGTAAACGATAAGTATAGTTGTCTAATCTCGGGCGAAACCTTTCAAAGGACAAATCCATTTGTTCAAATTGAGGTTAACGAATATAAAAATCATGCCACTTCTTAATGTTAGGGTTCTATACGCATATAACAATCAGAGCCTTGAATTTTAAAAGTAGAAGACACAAGTTCATAGAGATTCCAATTTAAGGTATATAGGGAGCAGTACGATAAACAGTATTTGAAATAAGCATACTTAGTTACAAACTTGACACGTGCAGCTAAAATGAATATGTGCTTTAATGTGAATTATCGCACAGACTTAAACCATCATTTTATTTTTTGGCAAAGTGTAATAGAGAGCATTGACTATTACTCTGTACTTGGGGTTGGGGCCATCTTGGAGTGGTCAAAGAGATCCCCGTAAGATGTTTGACCAACAGACTAGCTGCAGAAGCTTCGAACTGATACCTCTATTAACCTTTGTCAAGAATCAGTCAATCGGTTCAACGTGTCTCTGCCACCAATGACTCTTCTAGTTGTGCATGTATCATGACAAACTTCTGCCACTCTTACAATGTTGTGTTCTGTTTAATATTATACATATAACTAACGCCTCTGAATAGCTATTACCGAGAGAGACGCTATATATATACACATATATATTCTTAACTACGATAGTATTGGCTCTAATTGAATAATGGCAGCAGGAATTAAAGCATCATAGAATGAATGGTTGAACATGATTTAAATAAACATTTGAAGTAATATTTCAATCCAACTTATGGGTTCGACGATCATGGATGAGAAGATTCACATGAAGACAAACAGTTACTCCAAACTCAAGATAACTAAATTTTGCAACTTGAAATTCCGCCGATCTATCCATCCATAAGTACACACATACATAAATCCATTCATCCCCCATCAATTCATCCATCTATCCATCTATCCAACCATCCATCTACCTGTTCAGCCAGCCAGTTACACAACCATCCATTCATCACATAATCCATCCTTCTGTCAATCCATCCATCCATTCATCCAATAAGCCATCCATTTATCCATCCACCCATCCATCCATCAATCAATCAATCCTTCCATCCATCCATTCATTCATGCATTATATCCTTCCATTCTATCCGTCGTTCAAAACCTAGTATATATGCATAAAAAATGAATTTAAGTGACTTCCTAATTAATGACTACTTATACTTATACCTAATGATGTTTAAAACTTGTTTATTACTTACCTATTCTCTGTCTTTTATTTTCTAATAGTCTCTTGCACTTTGTCTCTTTAGTTAACTAGTTAAGTCTCAAAGTAAATTGCATTTTGTATAATTTTCAACCAACCGCCTGTACACCGAATTTTCTCATTTAAGGGTGACCCCACCAGTCTGTTCCTTTAGCGCTTTTCTTTTGCTTGCTTCCCCTGTTATTGTGATATATGTTGTCTTTATTTTATGCTGTGTTTATGGAAACAATGAAAGTTATGGCTATG
Organism: Bimastos eiseni; assembly: GCA_959347315.1. Taxonomy (NCBI): domain Eukaryota; kingdom Metazoa; phylum Annelida; class Clitellata; order Crassiclitellata; family Lumbricidae; genus Bimastos; species Bimastos eiseni. The sequence continues at coordinate 9,748,209 of OY365811.1, read as the reverse complement.
GTTATGGTTAGTCATCCAAACAAACATTGATCCATCCATTCATCCATCCATTCAAACAAGCATATATCCATCCGACGACAACAACTGTCATCTCCATCTTTTACATTACTCAACTAGCGAGTAACACCGTGGACAGATTTCAAAAGGTGAAACGTGAAGTACACACACTCACACACCTGGACGTCTATGGCGCCTTCCTCCGTCGCCTGTTTCGGCTGCTGCTGCTGCTGGTCAACCGCAGGTGATGTCTTTGATTCGTCCTTTTGATCTTTGCGATTCGCCGACGACGATGACGTTGACTCGGCAGCGTTGAGTGAGTTGGTCGCCAGCTTCTTCAGCTTGTTCCCCATCGCAGCCAGCCTCCGTATCTTCCTCCTAGCTCTCCTCTACAGTCCCACCCAACCTCAGCAGCACATCAAACGACCAGTACACTGCAGTTGCAAAGAAATCCCTACAAAGACCACGCCGCCCGGCCACAGCGAAGCCTACTCCCGCTCGGCTCGACGACGGATTGTCAGTTTACCAGCCGGCATCGACTAGAACACTTACAATCATCATTATTAAATATATTATTATTGTAGAAGAACTCGTCTAAACTGGCCAGAGTCCGGCCAACAAAAACAACTGCGGGGGATCAGTTATAATATGAATCGAACTGATCGTCAATTTGAAAGGCAGTCGGCAGACGACCAACTGAGGTGACTGAATGGCAAAATATAACGCTAGACGGATCGCCAGGTCTCCAACGCCGCTGCTTGTGCTGGGGCTGGAGCTGGGGCTGTTAGCCTCGCACCGATTGTTTCGGGCGTAGACGCTAGGCGGTGCGCCCGCGAACAAGCACCAGTCGGTCGACTGAAATAGGGCGGCAATTTGTGCGTCGATCGAGCGATCGATACTAAGAAAGCGCATAATGAAGACGGGGAAGAGAGCGTGGGAGATGAGAGGTTGAAGAAAGGATGGAGAAGAGTGGGAGAAGGGCAAGGACGGGAATGAAGGTGGCAGGGATGAGGATGAGAGGAGAAGGGAGACGGGGAGGATGAGAATGGGAGGAGGAAGAGAGAAGGAAGAGAAATAGAGGATGCAGGAAATGGTATTATGTGAGGAAGATAGGAAGCTAAAGGATGAAAGAGTAAAGAAGAAGGAGGGAGGACGAAGAAAGTGGATTTAAAAGAGTAACATGGAATGAACGCGGATAGCTTGTGTAAAGCTAAGGCATGAAGAGAGCATGGGAAGGGAAGCAGGAGACGATGAGAAGCGGTTTAGAAATTGGAGATGAAAGCGTGGAAAAAGAGAGGATGACGCTGGGAAGGAATGTAGAGGAAAAAGAGGAGTTGAAAAAGGTTCCGGAAGGAGAGCAAAAGATGTGAGAAGACTTCAAACATCTTCTCACGTTTGATTACATCTCCTGTTTTCTTCTTTCCTCTCCTTCACGGCGGTGTTTGTGAACATATTTCTGGCTCGCGAAGTCTTGTCTAAAGACGACACAATAATGGGAATAAACAGTTCCAATTCGTCATTTTTAAGGCGTTATGCGTTTTTTGTGATACTTGTAATTGATTTAGTGCATACCAGAGTCACGGTTTCAATCAATCAATAAATTAATCAATCAATCAATCAATATCGTTTTCATTGACTCCAATCACAGTAATTATTAACAGTACATACATACAACCATTGTTAGTACATTAAACAAAATAACGTGATAGAAAAACAAAAAATGTCAACTGGACAGTATACGTTGCTGATTAAGTTTAGCCTTGAGGTGGAGGGCCACTGGGAAAGAAAAATCCCCAAAGGAACCATAAGTTTCCGCTACTAGGGGACACCCTTTCATATTAGTATTGTGGCAGCAGATTGAAGAGATAATGCATACAAATACAAGGTCTAGAAATGGCAAATTCAAAGCCTTATTCAAGTGCATGTCTGTTTTTCTCTGAGATCATGCCCCATTTTCCTCATGCGCCATCTTGTCCGCCACTTGCTGGGAAATAGTGTCACAATCCCGCCATCACAAAAACGTTTGACACACCTGGATTAAAGAATAAGGACAGCGGGTACAAGAAGAGAACATATACAGCGCGTGAAAGAGGAGAAGGAGGAGATGAAATGAGAAGAACATAGCGTGATAGGGAGTACTCTTATGCTAAGATTTCATCCTGTGCAGGAGTGGAACGGAGTATTGGACATTTCTTTACCAGTCATCTCTGTCCATCACCGCTTCTCTGCCCGCGTCCCACGATATCCCCAGGCACTCCACGTCGTCTCCGATGCTCTCCAGCCAATTCGTCCGTCATCCTTCCCTTCTTCTATTCCTTCATTAATTATTCATGTCGTCACTTGCCGCATACGAACATGCTAATGTTCCATTCAAATCATCTTTCTGACGGTGTTCTCTGCATAATCTTCTCCCGTCCACCTTGTTATATTCTCTTGTATAGTCTTATTCGATATTTATAGCGCCATGAGATATTCGGAATTCTTCTCCACGACTTGGAATGTACCACCTACAGTTTTATTTTGATTAGAATACAATAAAATAAAACTGAAATTTGATGACATTCTTGAAAAGACCGTCAGATGTGTACACACGAACACATGGCCCAGATGCAGTTATATATGGCATAGCAACTGTGTGCGAAGGGCTGGCTTTAGGTCCTAAACAGTGACTCTCCGGACGAGTGTCGAACCCAAACACTCCGCGTTATAGGCTTACCGCTCTAACCAATCGGTCAATGTCCCAACATCATCGGTCAGAAAGTCTCAGATCTTTAACAGCAGCAAATTGTAATTGTAATTGTAAATACTACCATTTATATAGTGCCGTCGGTAGCAAGCTACTTCTAAGGTGCTTTGCAAGTTTACGTGACAGTTCGCTGTAAATTATTTTATAAAACTAAATGCGACTGAAAACTGGAAACTCAACACTAAAGCGTCATCGTTAATTTTGGTCTTACACACCTCTCAAAATTCTGAAATGCATCATTAGTCTTTCCTTTACGTATCCTAATTTAGCCGCCTTCTCTACTCATTCCAGTTTCCTATACCCTTATGATTCTTTTTAATCGATTATACGGTAGGTCCTACCTTCGTTGCCCATCCTGTGGTATGCGTATTAAATCTGTCATGCCTCCCACGTACTGTCTGGCAGGGCGTGATCGTCCGTGAAATCCAGGCATCTCAACCTCTGTCCCCATTTACCCACTTCAGTCTATATAGCATCACCATTCACCGCAGACCACGTCATCGCCACATGCTTACACAATACACAATCAGGGCAGAAATTATCGGTGACAAAAGACCGATGCGGGAGAGATTGGGAAGAATTAATGCGCGATCGAAAGGAATTGCACTTGGAGAATAGAGGAGTGGAATAAAGGACATTGGGAGGAGGGGAAGAGGAGGAGGAAGAGAAGGAAGAGGAGGAAGAGGAGTGAGGAAAGGAGAAGGAAATGGAAGAGGAGGAAGAGGAGGAAGAGGAGTGAGAAAAGGAGAAGGAAATGGAAGAGGAAGAAGCGGAGGACAAGGATGCGGATGAGGATGACGAGGAGAAGAAGGAGGCGTTGCAGGAGAAGGAAGAGAAATAATAGAAGGAGGATGTGGAGGTGGAGGAGGAGAGGGAGTAGGAATAGGAGGAGGTGATTAACGACTGGCAGCGGGAAACAATGAAAATCGCTCTAATGGCATTCGGGGATCTCTGCAGAAGGAGTTGCGAAAGCTAGAGATAGGGTAGGGACTACGACCAGAAATAATCATATGCACCCTCTCTGGATGTTCCTATCTATCTATCTATCTATCTATCTATCTATCTATCTATCTATCTATCTATCTATCTATCTATCTATCTATCTATCTATCTATCTATCTATCTATCTATCTATCTATCTATCTATCTATCTATCTATCTATCTATCTATCTATCTATCTATCTATCTATCTATCTATCTATCTATCTATCTATCTATCTATCTATCTATCTATCTATCTATCTATCTATCTATCTATCTATCTATCTATCTATCTATCTATCTATCTATCTATCTATCTATCTATCTATCTATCTATCTATCTATCTATCTATCTATCTATCTATCTATCTATCTATCTATCTATCTATCTATCTATCTATCTATCTATCTATCTATCTATCTATCTATCTATACATCTATACATCTATACATCTATACATCTATACATCTATCTATCAATCTATCAATCTATCTATGACCATAACCATAACCAAGTCTTTTTATTGTCTCCAAAACAACAAACAAAACTATAAAGTGTTGACAATCAGCTGGGAGGCAATAGGGACTAACAGAAACCCTTAAAGGACAGAAAATCCTGTAATCAGGGTCACCCTTACATTAGATTGATAGTTGCAGTTGGTTAGGTATAAGAAATACATTGGCAATTCGTTAGAAACTTAACTAGTTAGTTATTCTATACAATCATGATGAAGGCGATAAAGACGCACAATGAGACAATTTTATTTTAAATACGTCAAGATTATTTAGAGAGCGCAATTCATCCGGAATGACGTTCCATGCTTTCGGGCCAGCGTATTTAATCGAGAACATTCTAGTGTTTGTTCTCGAAAAGATAGGTCTAAAGTTTGAGGAAGATCGTAACTTATAGGGATTGACCTCAGAGAGGGGTGAGAAGTAGTTGTCGAATACTGAAGGTAGTTGGTTGTGGGTATATTTGTACATGAATTCGTTGGTTTGAAAGATCAATAGCTGCTCAACTTTTAGAATACGTGTTTGTTTTCAGATGTGGTCAGTAGGGATAAGGTAATGTGAGCCGTTGATTATACGGAGGGCTCTTTTTTGGAGGATATTTAATTTTTTCAATCTTGTTGGATAGTTTGAAGCCCAGATGAGGTTGCAATAAGTTAAATACGGGTTAATCAGTGTGTAATATAAAGATAAATGTATATTGATTGGCAATAAGTATGAAATTCGTGACAAGATTCCTATATTTTTTGCAATTTTTACTGAGATATGTTGTATGTGTTCTTTCCATGTAAGGTGTTCATCTATATATATTCCCAGGAATTTGGCTGATGTTACTCTTGGCACAGGAACATTATTAATAGCAAGGACTTCCTTGAGCTGGGGCAATTGCTTTCGATGCGAGCTAAATAATATATAGTTGGTTTTGGTAATATTTAAGGATAATTTGTTAGTTTTAAACCAATCGTTGACATGCTCAAGTTCCTGGTTGACAATTTGAAATAATTTATTATAAGATTTGTGAGATGCAAAAATGTTAGTGTCGTCAGCAAATAAGAGAAATTGAAGGATGGATGAAGCATTTGGCAGATCATTGATTAATAATAAAAAAAGAAGTGGTCCTAAAATTGATCCCTGGGGAACGCCATATCTTATACGATTTAAAGAAGATATAACTCCATTGCATTTCACCTGTTGGTATCTATTACTAAGGTAGCTCTGAAACCACTTTAGTGTCGTACCTCGGATACCCAGATTTTCCAATTTAAGGAGTAGTACTTCATGGTCTACGGAGTCGAATGCTTTTGCAATATCGATAAATATGCCTATGGAATATTCATTGCGATCAATTGCCATCGTTATATTGTCATGAATATTAAGTAATGACATCACGGTGGAATGACCCGATTGAAAGCCATGCTGGAATTTGCAGAGTAAACCTTTTTTTATCAATGTAGTCGTATAGACGTGTGTACATGACCTTTTCAAATAACTTCGAGAAATAAGGTAGGATAGAAATAGGCCTGTAGTTGGTTACATCCTCTTTGTTGCCCTGTTTATATATTGGAGTTACCCTGGCTACTTTTAAGGGGTTAGGGACAATTCCTGTCTCCAAAGAGCAGTTTATCATAGCAGAAAGTGGTTTGGCAATTAAGGACAGTACAGGTTTCACAACACTGGGATTAATATCAGGGCCAGAGCTGTTGGTGGATTTCAGTGAATGGCTTAAAACAAGTATTTCCTCCGCGGTCGTAGGATATACTGCAAATGAGGAAGAGTTAGGAGGGTCAAGATAAGAGGTTGGTGGATTAGTGGAGGGAGGTATTTTGGCAACTAGATCTTGTGTCATACTAGTAAAATAAACATTGAACTTTTCAGCAATAAGTTCTTTATTTGTAATTTCGATATCATTAGATGTTAGACATTTAATTAACGAGCCCGTTGGTTTTATTCTTAAGATTGTCTTTATCGTTTGCCAAGTCTGTTTAAGATCATTTTTGTGTTTAGTGAATTCCATGGCATAGAAATTTTTTTCAGCTCTTTTGCATAAACTTTTAAACCTATTTCTATAAGACACGAACTTGGCTTTATTTTCACCGACGGGTTTTTTTTATAAAGGCTGCATATAATTTAGTTTTAGTTTTGCATTACTTATAAAGAGCAGACGTCATCCAAGGTTGTTTGAAAGATTTGGAGGAATTAAGTCTTTTGAGTTTGAGAGGGAACGCTGCGTCGTAGGCTGTTTTAAATTTAACACTGAATAGCTCGTATGCTGCGGATGGATCCTGATTGACACTAGATTCTATTATGTTGGACCAGTCACTTTTTGACAGAAGCTCTTTAAAATATTCCTTAGAAGTGGGATCCATTATTCGAGTAAAGTCGTCAGTAGCAGTTCTAGTAAAAGATGGGGCAATGTCGACCCAAGTTATAATAGGGAGATGGTCGGATAAATCTGTAACAACTATAGTGGGTTCGATGGTTTTGGAGATTCGATTTGTAAATATATTGTCGATGAGTGAAGTGGATGATTCAGTTATTCTCGTAGGTTGAGTAATGATAGGTAGGAAATGGTATTATGACATTATATTAAGAAAATCGCTAGTTAATTTGTGTTCTTGAACCTTCAATAAGTCAATATTAAAGTCACCCAGGATGTACATGTCTATATCTTTTAAATGAATTGCGGATAATAAAAGGTCCCATTCTTTATAAAATGTCTCTAAATCACAGCCAGGTGGCCTATAGATAGCTCCAGTAAGAAAATAGGATCTGTTAGCTCTTGGAAATCGCAGAAATAAAGATTCATACGTGATATGGGTAGAAGAGGCTGGTGGCAAATTAAACGGTTGGTAGTTCAGATTATCCCTAATAGAAGCCTACTCCTCCCCTGCCAGTGGTTCTACATTTATATTCAAAAGTGAAGCCTGGTATATATGTTGAATTGGCTGAGTTGGAGTCAAGCCAAGTCTCCGTTACAGCCAATATGTCAAATGCGAGAAGAGCCAATAGATATTCTAGTCGATGCAGTTTGGAAGATATGTTTCGACAATTTATATGCATTATCGAGATAAAGTCTTTATATTTTGAGCAAGTTGTTGTAAGTGATATAGGTGTGCTATATGTGCTTTGTGTTGGTCTTATTGAGTAGTAATTTTGCATCTGGGTCTAAGTCACAGTTATTTGCTAAGGGTCGAATATTATCAGGGTCAGTAAAAATCTCCAGACGTGGTCCCTCCCTCAAAAGAATCACCGAGGAATCTTTTCCTTCTGCTTCAAGAATGCTCTCTTTAAATTCTACTTCATTAACTATATGATTAAATGGAAATAGATATGGTAAACATTCAATACAATACCATGAGGCCGTATTACAGGTTGGAATATTATAGTGGGATGAATGGAGATGCTTGGTGCAGAGGGAACAAATGATTAAGTCATTATCGTCAAACAATGTGCGCTTACATGAATAACACTTATCTAGAGTAGAAGACAAATTAATCCTATTAGCAGGATTAATGCAGAATATAAAAAGAGAAACTACGAAAAGACGCTAGGCTTGTAAAATAACGGTCAAACGACAGCTGCGTTAGCACAATTATGTAACGAGTTGAAATAGGTAAATAAGAGTGAAAAAAAATATAAAAAAGAACAATTTTAGACCAGATCTGTCAAATGAGTAGGTTGATAACCATTAAATGCTTCTTTTAGTGAATGTAACAACAGGTGGCTTATAACTGCATATGTCGTCGTAATGGGAAACAGACGAAGAAGAAGACGGCAAGAAGCCACAAAACAAAGTGTAGTAACTTGCGTAAGATTGAAGGGGAAAACGCAACTTGCATAATCCAGGATAATCTTCACGATTGAGTCACGTTAAATATTCAGGATTTGAGAGACGGATCGACTCTATGAAGAGGCGAGGCAAGGTTGAATTCGATGATAATTCTCAAGGCGTCAACGTGGGCAGGAAGTCAGATAGTCGAGATAATCTATCTATCTATCTATCTATCTATCTATCTATCTATCTATCTATCTATCTATCTATCTATCTATCTATCTATCTATCTATCTATCTATCTATCTATCTATCTATCTATCTATCTATCTATCTATCTATCTATCTATCTATCTATCTATCTATCTATCTATCTATCTATCTATCTATCTATCTATCTATCTATCTATCTATCTATCTATCTATCTATCTATCTATCTATCTATCTATCTATCTATCTATCTATCTATCTATCTATCTATCTATCTATCTATCTATCTATCTATCTATCTATCTATCTATCTATCTATCTATCTATCTATCTATCTATCTATCTATCTATCTATCTATCTATCTATCTATCTATCTATCTATCTATCTATCTATCTATCTATCTATCTATCTATTTATCTATCAATCCATCTATCTATCTATCGATCCATCAATCAATCTATCCATCCACCTGTCTGTCTATTTATATATCTGCGGTCCGTCTATCTGCGGTCTGTATGTCTGTATGTATGTCTGTCTGTATGTCTGTCTGTCCGTTCCTTTGTCAATTCATCCATTCATCCGTCCATTCGTCAATTTATCGGAAATATTCATTCATACATATTTTTCAATCGGTTTATCTGTCCGTTCATTCTTCTGTCCGTCTCGTTGTCTGCGTATATCTCACACCTGTGTCTCCCTGTCTTCGTGTCTGCCATTCTTCATACGTCCCGAGTGACCAACGACGTTCTTATCAGCACACTTGGAGTAGCTGTGCCACAGAACAGGACAGACACACATATTTCCAAACGCACAGAGACTGACAGACCGACGAAGAACGTTTGGAAGTCCACATCTACTGACTTCCTCATTTATCAACCGACTTCTGGGCTGAAAAACTAGGGACCGATGGACGGGTTGATGAATGGGTTGATGAATGACTGGATAGATGGAGTAACAGACGAAGGGAAGGAGGGGTTGATGGATGGATGGACGTATAGATGGATGGATGGATGGATGGATAGATGAATGGATGGATGGATGGAGTGACAGACGAAGGGAAGGAGGGGTTGATGGATGGGTGGACGTATAGATGGATGGATGGATGGATAGATGAATGGATGGATGGATGGAGTGACAGACGAAGGGAAGGAGGGGTTGATGGATGGATGGACGTATAGATGGATGGATGGATGGATAGATGAATGGATGGATGGATGGAGTGACAGACGAAGGGAAGGAGGGGTTGATGGATGGATGGACGTATAGATGGATGGATGGATGGATAGATGAATGGATGGATGGATGGAGTGACAGACGAAGGGAAGGAGGGGTTGATGGATGGATGGACGTATAGATGGATGGATGGATGGATAGATGAATGGATGGATGGATGGAGTGACAGACGAAGGGAAGGAGGGGTTGATGGATGGATGGACGTATAGATGGATGGATGGATAGATGAATGGATGGATGGATGGAGTGACAGACGAAGGGATGGAGCGGTTGATGGATGGATGGACGTATAGATGGATGGATGGATGGATGGATGGATAGATGGATGGAGTGACAGACGAAGGGATGGAGGGGTTGATGGTTGGATGGATGAATGGATGGGTTGATGGATGGATGAATGGATGGATGGATGGATGAATGGATGGATGGATGGGTGGATGGATGAATGGATTAATGGATGGATGGAATAGAAGGATGAATCGAATGAATGGATGGATGTATGGATGTATGGATGGATGGATGGATGGGGGATGGATGGATGGATGGATGTATGGATGGATAGATGGAAGAAAAGATGGATGTATGGATGGATGGATGGATGGATGGGTGGATGGATGAATGGATGTATGGATGGATGGATGGATGTATTTAATGGATGGATGGATGGATTAATGGATGGATGGATGGATTAATGGATGGATGGATGGATTAATGGATGGATGGAATAAAAGGATGAATCGAATGAATGAATGGATGGATGGATTTATGAATTGAAAGAGGATGTAATGGAATGGAAGGATGAACGAGTGGATGGATGGACGGAGAGTCGAAGAGAAGGAAGGACGAAGAAACAAATAGGTGGATAGTATGACAGTACGGATGAATAACCGAAGGAATAACGAAGGCGAGGAGAGGAGGAGAGCGAGAGAATGGAAGAATGGAAGAGAGAATGGACGAAACGGTCGATATGTTGTCCAACTGTGGCGCAGAGGTGTTGCCTTATAAATAGACAGTTGAGCGACGCTGGACACGAGTCAAACCCCTTCCTCGCGGCTGTTCGTGGAAGAAGGCACCCCCCCACACTGGGCCCCGCGCTTTTAACGTATACGCCTTGTTGCTCTGGCAGGTACACAGGCTGTGAGATTCAATAAATAATGTATACATGGCGGCATCATCATGGTCCATGGGTAGAAGACCCGTTGGGCCCACTGCAACCTTGATACCCCGGTTCCAGAGTTTTCTGTCTAGCGCTGCCGATGTCTTTGCATTGAATTTCGTTATTTCCTTTTAAAGGAGTATCTGCGCCGTCCGGTTGAATTTTACACTTCTCTACTTCTCTTAGCTATTGTGGAGCGGTAAACCTCCTCCTGCAGCACACTCTAATATATGCTATATTAGACTCTGTTAAAATCCGGTGGATTCGGCGGCCACAGTGTTGAAGGGATAAGTCGGGAGTCTCTCGCTCCAGGAAAGAGATGATGTCGCGTGCTCGATGCGCCGGGCCGCCATCCTGATGAAAGACAAAAAACTCGGAAATTTGACGAAGTTTTAACAGAAACAATTTTGCACAGTTTATTTTGAGACATGTTGTAATTTCAGTTCCATCAAACGTAATTCATTATCATCTATTGTAATGTATTGTAATTTCAGTTTCATCTAGCGTAATCAGTGCAATCAATTATAATACAATGTGATCTCTGTTAAGTCCGTAACGCAATACATTGTAATCATCTGTAAAATCCGCTGCGAGAGACAAAGCTCCAATACGTCTTAATCATTAAGCGGATTCGTATAATTCTGCACGACGTCTAAATGAATAACGTTCATCATTTGCTCAGGCGTTCTCTCTCTCTCTCTCTCTCTACCTCTGTCTGTCTGTCTCACTCTCTGTCTCTCTCTCTCACACACGCACACACACACACACCTACACACACACACCTATACACGCACACACCCATACACGCGCGACACACACACCTACACACACATACACAATAGCAGTATTGAAGGCCTCGGCCTGACATTACTTAGGCTGGTGTAAATAAACAACGGCGGAACCTTCCGTTGAGAGCGCCTGGGTTACGAGCCGTTGTCACGTGACGATCGTCTATAAATAGCTATTGATTTCTTCTTTTGATACTACAACCTTCCCTTTCTCTGTCTGTCTGTCTCTTGCACTCTCCCATTCATCCTTTTATGCCCGTACGTTTGTGTCAGTGCTTCTGTCCAGGTACACCTGCTTCTTTCTCTGTGTTTGTCTCTCCAACCGTGTTGCATTCACTGTTTCTTGTCTCTGTACCTCTGTCTCTCTCCGTCTCTCTCTTCTGAAGATCCCTCCTCTATCACCGCGTCTCTCCTCTGCTGTCTCACTTCCTCTCTCCGTGTATTTATCCGTTGCATCTCTCTCTCTCTCTCTCTCTCTCTCTCTCTCTCTCTCTCTCTCTCTCTCTCTCTCTCTGTTTGTCTGTCTATCTGTCTCTGTCTGTTTCTGTCTGTCTGTCTCTTTCTTTTCTTCTTTCTCTGTCTATCTCTCTCTCTGTCTCTCTGTCTCCATGCGTCTCTATATCTCCGCCTCATAGCCCTGCCCTGTCTCTTCCTCTCTGCCTCTCCTCGTATTGCTATATATGTCTCGCTGATTAATCTCTGGCGCCGAACGAATTCGTGTCCGGATTCCTTAATTCCGGTTTAGGATTTCGCTTCCCGTCTGAGGCGGTCGAAAGAGACAGAGATATACAGAGATGGAGAGACACAAGGACACAGAGACTGAGAGACACATAGACAGAAAAAGGCAGAGAAAGAGACAGAGTGGCACAGAGACGCAGACACAGAGGCAGAAGAGGCAGAGAGAGTGGGGGGCGCTGGCGAAGCGAGGGGCGACAGCGGAGTGGTCGTTTGGCCGCAGACATCGACGACTACTATGGGAGGGAGTGACATACCCGGATGATGGAATTCTGACGTTAGCCGGGTTTTAGCAGAGAAAATTATCTCTATCTAATTACGTCTCTCGATTCTTCCCTCTCTCGCTCCCTGTCTCTGTCTCTCTCTATCGCTCTGTTAGTCTGTCTGTCTTCTGTCTTTCTGTCTGCTGTCAGTCAGTCGGTCAGTCGGTCAGTCGGTCAGTCGGTCAGTCGGTCAGTCGGTCAGTCGGTCAGTCGGTCATTCAGTCAGTCAGTCAGTCAGTCAGTCAGTCAGTCAGTCAGTCAGTCAGTCATGTCTGAAGGATAATTGCAATCGCTGGAGCAGAATCTCTTGGTCCACCATAGCAAAAGCAGAAGAAACGTCAAAGAGCGCCAACAGAGAGAGAGAGAGAGAGAGAGAGACAGACAGACAGACAGAGGCAGAGAGAGACAGAGACAGAGAGACGAGACACACACACAGAGGGAGAGAGAGACAGACAGACAGACAGAGGCAGAGAGAGACAGAGACAGAGACAGAGAGACGAGACACACACACAGAGGGAGAGAGAGAGAGACGAGACAGAGATAGAGATAGAGATGGATAGATAGATAGATAGATAAATATATAGATGAATAGATGGATAGATAGATAGATGAATGGATGGATGTATGGATAGATCGATAGATAGATAGACAGACAGACATTTGCTATCTAAGAAATTCATTCTTCGGGTGCAATGCGGAACACTTAGGTAAAACTCATGGAACCAATTAACAACCGACAAATTGTCAAACGAATGCTCGTCTTTTTTAACATCTGCAGTGTCTCGATTGAATTAGACTTTGGTACTAAACAATTGAAATTGTGTGATGGTTTTCGGTGTGACATCCCATATACTGTACATATATATCATTACACGAATATTTATTATTAATATTATTATTATTACTTTATATACATATTGTTATAATATATATATAGGTCTATGTATAATGTATATACACATATATATATAAATATATATACATATATAATTATACAGACGTTGGCACCGTCGACCATCAAACTATAGAATCGACGACCAGGCTGTATACTTATGGGGACCGAAGGCCATGTAAACACATAATACAAGTACACACGCTGTGAGACAGGCAGGCTGTGACAGAGCAAGACAATCAGACGGGCAAGCGGACACACTTAGACAGGCAGAAGGACAAGCGGTAGAGTCACAGAGGGCCACCTGCCAAACTGTGCCTTTAGTAGAACACTTGCCACTTCAAAACCTGAATTTATAAAATAGATAACCATTTAAAAATTGTAATGTAATGTGATATCGTGTCATGTGACGCAATGTAGTACGCTGTACCAGAATAAAATGCAATTTTAGACTCTCCGAGATCTCTTGGATACACCTGGATGATTGACGGATTGGTCGTATGTACCTGCCTACAGTGTATAGACGAGACGGAGGAACGATTTTCTAAGCTACTTAATCAAACTGCAAATGTTCATCAAACAGGGTGTCACTAGCTGTGGGTAGGTATTTCACATTGTCCAACTATGTGATTCGCACTTTTAGAAAGCCTATTATTTTATACATGTACTCACTCAATCACTAGCCCACTCACTCACTCACTCACTCACTCACTCACTCACTCACTCACTCACTCACTCACTCACTCACTCACTCACTCACTCACTCACTCACTCACTCACTCACTCACTCACTCACTCACTCACTCACTCACTCACTCACTCACTCACTCACTCACTCACTCACTCACTCACTCACTCACTCACTCACTCACTCACTCACTCACTCACTCACTCACTCACTCACTCACTCACTCACTCACTCACTCACTCACTCACTCACTCACTCACTCACTCACTCACTCACTCACTCACTCACTCACTCACTCACTCACTCACTCACTCACTCACTCACTCACTCACTCACTCACTCACTCACTCACTCACTCACTCACTCACTCACTCACTCACTCACTCACTCACTCACTCACTCACTCACTCACTCACTCACTCACTCACTCACTCACTCACTCACTCACTCACTCACTCACTCACTCACTCACTCACTCACTCACTCACTCACTCACTCACTCACTCACTCACTCACTCACTCACTCACTCACTCACTCACTCACTCACTCACTCACTCACTCACTCACTCACTCACTCACTCACTCACTCACTCACTCACTCACTCACTCACTCACTCACTCACTCACTCACTCACTCACTCTATCGCTCACTCTATCGACCTATCACTCAATTTGTATTCCATTTCTGGTCTACGTAATCACCTGAACAAATAAACTCAGAACACAGAACCCGAGTGGATTAGAAACGTGTGATTCTTAGGATTCTCATTAAGAGCTCTTCTTTGGGATCTAATTTGGTTTAAGCCGCAACTGTATCCGTCCTTTTAGCCCATGTATTTCCTATTTTTCTCACTTTCAGCGATCTAAATCACGTCCTTTCTTCATCCGCAATTGCTTCCAGGCGACCAGTTCTTCATTGCGCTTATTACTTCCGGTCGAGGATTTTATAGCGCCATTTTATTAATGGCGCTCTTGTCTGGGATGTCTTTTATGCGGTTCGGGCAGGATTTGGCGCAATAAAGACCTGAAAAATACTCTGCAAAGGAAAGAGTAACGAGTTCTGAAGTCGAGGATTCCAGGAAATGTCAAAGACGTCTACATACGAGTTTGGAATTCGATTCCCAACTTCACTTAAATATGGTATTAGATTGTAGTGAACTGGAATGGAGGAGAGCGAGTTGACGTTTCGTGAAAATCTGATCTTAGACATTGAAGTTTTGAGGTGGTCGGATATCACTCAGCATCTAATCAAATGACGTCTATACTTGAACATTTCACAAACTATTTAACTCGATGACTGAGTGACTTTGATTCCTTCGTAATATGAATTTGTAATGTCGTTGCATTTTGTCAGCGATATTTCTTTCCAATACAGGAAGATATATATATATATATATATATATATATATATACAGTTCCGTGCGTCTAGTGGCTGCTCCAAACGGTATCTAAGCGGTCGACTTAATTTAAGAATCATCCGCTTCGTAATCTCAATCGTAATCTCGAAACTTCTAAGACGCCACTTGAAACGGTCATTTTTCTTACATAGGTTTCACTTGAAACGACGACCATAGGCGTACAGTCTGCGCATTAAAAAAAATCGCACAATGCACAGACTGTGATAAGCAATAATAATAATAATAATCAAAGTAACACGCAGTGTTAAAAACTATATTTCACGAATAATAGGCCTAGACCTACAGTTTAGAAGTTGTATAATCCGTTGGTACTATAATATTAATTCACACGAATTAATTTCGCCGGATTTTAGGTAAAAGTGTATTTTGGCTTTTCATCCATTTAGGTATATTTCATTTCATCAATCCCGCTTCCATTTAGGTAGATTTCTTTTCATCAATCGAATTTTTGCGCGAGTACACGGCCTGGTTTACATCGATTTGCAGTACATCGTAGCGACATTCTCACATCAGTCAAGCATGATATTTTCATCGGTCCAGCTTCCAATATTTAAAAACATAATATTTTTCTAAAAAACATGGTCGGTTAGGGTCAGGGTAAGAATCGTCAGGGTCTGTTAGATTTAGGACTATAGGGTTAGTATAGTTTATCGATTCTGAAATAAATTCGAAATTAATTCGGGTGAAATAAAATTATAGTATCATCCGTTGAATTATTATCATTGTTACCGTACATCCTTGGCGCATAGGCTATGTCTCGAACATCCATTCCAGAGGAGACGGTCCACCACATGACTGGCACTTGCAACTTACGATGCCACTACACTCTGTATCAACATTGACACTTTCATAGAATGGCCAAATAGCCCTTTTAGTTCAACCACAATTGCTATTTAAAACAAATTCAGTCTCTTTTGTGCTTCGACAGTTCATTTATTTAGTATAGTTGATCGATTCTGAAATAAATCCGAAATTAATTCAAATTGCTAAAAGTATGTTTATGAGCCGTATTACCAACAGGAAGTACGCATGCATGCTGTTAGCCCATAGCGTCAAATCGTGAAAAGAAATGGAATTGGAATTTTTAAGTCAAGTAAGTAAAAGGTTTTACCAAGCAAGTGATTTAACGCATGTTCTGTAGTCTATATTATGGTGCATAGACTATAGAGCATTGATGGTCAGCATTACCGCAGTTTTACCGCCGGTGTATTTCCGCAGCATTAGTCGTGACAGTAATTCAGTAAATCCATTGTCGTTGTGAAACCGCAATTTGTTGCTGTCCAGTCACTTGGCATATACCGCGGAAATAGAGGTTTAACCACGGGAGAATTTACTGTGACGCTTTGCACCATGGATTCGTTTTTATAATATTCTCTGAGAATATGATACCGTGTTCATCCAAACAGTACTACCTGTTGTCTCAGCAATACTAAAGTCTTTCGCTGGAAACTTAAGCACTTTTCCACCAATCTTTACATAGGCCATTATTTCTCTTTCCTCTGCCCTCTCGCCGTTCAAATTCTAAGCAATATTCACTGAAGACGTCTCAACATCTCCCTGCTTGACTTCTGGTGTTTGACCTTGGACCGAATCAGATGCTACCTGCCGACTAGTTTTGTTTTGACTGAGCGAATAGAAATCGCCTGGTTTCCACAACTTATCCTTCCTTGGGCTCGGTACCACGATGGTGAACCAAGTGCAAAATTTTCTGCAGGCTAGCCTTCTTGGACGGCCTTCTAGGACGGCTGGCTCTAGCAATAACAAGAACCGAAATGTCTTAAAAAGTCTTAAAGTCTTGAAAAGTCTTAAAACGTATACGATGTGATTGCGTGGTTGTGCACAGCACAGACTAAGAATCGTGACACGTTATCACCAACAAAATGAACATTTTTGTGGCTCCAAGTCATATTAACTGAACTGCAAGATGTGTGGCTTCAACTGCCTGTTATAAATTAATTGTTATAGCCTAATAATTATGGTTTCTGTTTGCTAATGTTTTGGTTGCACTTATTATGGCGCTACGAATAAGAACGATAGTAGTAATTTCAGTTTACGGACTCTGTGCAACATTTATCAAAGCTTATAACTGGCACTTCCAGAGTTTAATTAGTGGCGGAATTAGAATGTAATATAGTGTATTTTTACTTTTTGTACCTTAAACGCTACTATATAGTAATTTATTAACATGCCACACGTGTATCATGTTTGCGTGACGCTAATAGGATCTTGCGGAAAGCAACTTGTCAATTTTAGCCGATGGAGAAGTGAAGTAGCTTGGCGTCTTATGTTCCAGTCCACGCCAAGTAATTTCAGTTTAGCTGCACGACTGAAATATACCCAAGAAGACGAGAAACACTCGTGAGAGACGACGCCCTCCTTCGCTCAAGCATCCTATATACCTACAGGCCTACACAATGTCATGTTGGCTGAAGAATATGGACGCCATATCGTTTGAAATTGGATGGCGAGTGCTGGCGAAGAGTGCTTGTGGATCCGTGGATAAAAACTCGAAACGAAATGTCAGGTTGGTAATTGCAATCGAAGGCGCCACTTAACGATTCAAAGACAGCAGACAATCATTAGGTTTCCAAGCAACTCTGCTGAAATTAGTCATTCAACGAAGACGACTCTGATGGTTTGGATGGACATGTGCATGGAGAGAGATTGGCAGTTGACCTATAATCACACACAATTCACTGTCTTCATGTACGATTCAAAGGCAAAAGACACATACAAGGCAGACGAAGACCAAGACGATGCTGGCCACCGTATATACCTATTCCTAGATGCTGGGTAGATGATATTATTGACGACGCAACAACATCACTTGGACTGGCAGTGAGCGGAGCAATGGGCTTGGTAAATGACCAAGATCGATGGATGTCATCTATTCATGTCCATCGTTGCCAAATAGCTGGCGTCAAAAGCTAATGATGATGATGATGTAGGTGGTGGTGATGATGACGTTGATGATGATGACGACGATGACCGCTATAGGTCAGAATCATTATCCGGTTGGTCAAGCCGAGG
Source organism: Bimastos eiseni (assembly GCA_959347315.1). Classification (NCBI taxonomy): domain Eukaryota; kingdom Metazoa; phylum Annelida; class Clitellata; order Crassiclitellata; family Lumbricidae; genus Bimastos; species Bimastos eiseni. The sequence continues at coordinate 9,729,785 of OY365811.1, read as the reverse complement.
AGACAGAATGTGCAACGGCAAAAATCGGAGACGTTTGGGTTGAGAGGTTGTTCGCAAATCTTCCTCTGTAAATCGTAAGAAGTTTGGTAAAGATATCTCTATCGGTTTGTTGAAAAATTGCATTTCTTCGGGTGGGGTATTTTTTATTTAGTCACCCTGTAGATGGAACACTTCTATTTTGCATGAGTTGAAGTGACCAGAGTGTTTGTTTGTGCTATTAGTTGACGTCTCTCATGATTGCTGAAGTTAAATTCGATTTTTGTAATAATTTTGCATCATTCATTCATATTGTAATTTTTCAGCGATTTGTCAACCTAAAATTAGAAAGAAATTAGCACTACATTAATTTTGATAAAATTAGGGTTGGTTTGACTACGCTTACAGAACTGTTCTTCATATAACATCATTGTCGTATCCCCATTTGGTCTATATAACCAATAGCTGATAACTGTGATCTGAGTTGTGTTTATTTATTTCCAAAGGTATCTCGCTCGTAGAGAAGAATTCTGATAAGATGTCAGTTAAGTGTAGTTAAGATAATTAGTTCTGTTATAATTGAATGACTTATTATGACTATAGATATTAGCTTTCCTTTTGACCAGAACGGTATGTATGTATGTGTGCGTGCGCGAATGTATGTATGTATATATCCATGCATGTATGTATGTATGCATGTACTTATGTATGTATTAATTAATCAATCAATCAATCAATCAAAAAATACTTGATATAGCGCCCCTTCAAGACATCTACTCAGAGGCGCTGTATGTATGTATGCAACTATGCATGTATGTATATGTGTATGTGCATATATGTATGTATGTATGTATGTATGTATGTATATTTGCATTGATTTCCAATCGACTCACCCCTTGCTTGAATTGCGCATCCCTTTGTCTTCGGATCTCTCGAATTTGGGTCTCGCCGTCTTCGGATGTCTACTTTACCTTGTCATATTCATATACCTGTTTTATTCCAGCGCTGCTACAAATAAATATCAGACATACTTCTGCCTTCCTTCCAGAGTTGTATGGTCTCGAGACAGTGTCTCGGTCTCGAGACAGTGTCTCGGTCTCGAGACAGTGTCTCGGTCTCGAGACAGTTTTTTAGTGTCTCGGTCCCGGTCTCGGTCTCGAGCTAGTGTCTCAAATTTTTAGAAACTGTCTTGAAGTGAAAGTCTTGTTCTGTCTCGAACAAGAGATCTCGATAAGTTTCGCGTTAACTGTCTTAAAATCTTGCGGCAATATAAAAACTATTCTCAGGAATTGGCACTATATACATTACACGTTTCAAATTGAAATTACAAATGATACTGATACATTAGCATTTTACAGCATTTTATATAGAATCACTTGTCTTTTACTGTCTCGTACTGTCTTGAGCCCCATGTCTCGGTCTCGGTCTCGGTATTGGCACCTCACTGTCTCGGTCTCGTCTTGGTCTTGAAGTTTCAAGACTTGCATACAACACTACTTCCTTCAGTATATTCAGACATCAAATTTCCTCTTCGTCTTCCAAACGGTCACTTCGTATGGAATGTATTTCGTTTTTTGAACTTGTATTTTCAATTTTCTTGTTAACTCAAACACTCAACTGAAAAAACTTGATTAACTTAGAATGGCAACTTTATATCTTCATATATCTTAAACTGCGGCCATCCAACCCTAAGCCTATACCTATTCTTAGTCAGCAACTCTCAAATTTCCGAACTAACAGCCACACGTGCGATATCCTGAAATATATATATATATATATCATGACGTCATAATTAGAGATTTGAAATTGTAGCACTAATTCAATTAATTATTTCCAGTAAAACACAATTTCACTATTTTGAGAAAATCGTCCATGATAACAGTACAAAAGCTCAGTTAATTAGATAGTGGCTGGTGTACTGGAAGAGATGATCTTGGCTATCGTCTCTACCGAGCTAATGGTGGCGAGTGGTTCTTTGATGATGTAGGCGTGTAATCTTCGGCAAGTGGTGTTCGTTTGGGCCCCGGAATCACGAAGAGTTTCGATGTTGAAATGTTTACATTTTTCGATATGTTGCCAAGGACGACGGCGTAAACGAAATCAGTCGAGTATAGTTAGAGATTCGAATCGGCGCAAAGTAATGGAGCCGTGAACTGTATAATAGCCAATAGCAGAAATTAATCTTCGGAACGGCAATATCGAAGGTAAAGCGAAGTTTGTCTATTTGGGAATTACTTGCTTCGAATACTGTGAGGTGCAGCAACTTTCTTATGTGGTGCTGGGTGGTACGTTTGAATGCGTTCTTCGTAGCCATGACCGTTGACCTCGTTTGAAGATACTTTGTGGGATTTACTTTGCTTACGTTCGACGATGGATAATATTCGCTGCGCTCAGACCAATATTAGAATCACTTACACTTCTTTGTCTTAAGTCTTTCGAACGAGGTATACGACTACGCCGTTAGCCTACACAAAGACTTTGCCGTTGGACAGGACGATCCAGGATCTTTCTACAGGTCGTCTCTCTGGATCCAGATAAGGCCTCAATATAATATATTATAGATTAAATGAAGCCACTTTACATAAATAGACACTGTTTGTGAGGTTGTAGACTCTATTGTTTGACATTCTTTAATTACAAATGCGACTAAACTACCAAAATGATTAGTGTTGCCCTTAACTTCTTTCACCCAATGCAATATAGCTCTTTTCAGCCGAGGTCAGTGTATTAATGTTATTACCACTAAGTAATAACAAGTTGCTTGTCAATTGGCATGGGCCATACACAGAGGTAAAGTGGGAGATTTATGACTATCGAATCGAAGATGACAAAGGAACAATCAAAACTTATCACATCACTATGGTAAAGAAATTCTGCGAAAAGGAAAATGAAGTCATAGAGAAAATTCATTCATTCATTCATTCATTCATTCATTCATTCATTCATTCATTCATTCATTCATTCATTCATTCATTCATTCATTCATTCATTCATTCATTCATTCATTCATTCATTCATTCATTCATTCATTCATTCATTCATTCATTCATTCATTCATTCATTCATTCATTCATTCATTCATTCATTCATTCATTCATTCATTCATTCATTCATTCATTCATTCATTCATTCATTCATTCATTCATTCATTCATTCATTCATTCATTCATTCATTCATTCATTACAGAGATTTATATAACGCCGCCTCAAGGCTACTACTCAGGAACGCTCCCGACTCCAGCACGTTTAAAAAGAACAGTTTTAAGGCAAGCATAAAATGAGTCTGAGTGGACCCTTGGTGACAACCGCAACTCAAAATAGATGCGATTCGTGGAAATATGCATGATAAGGAGGTTGTGGGCTTTGCATCAGCAGTAGCACATGATGGAGAGTTATAGCGGAACACGGTGAAGAGGAAATAATATATATATGTTTGTATGTATAATTGTATATGCTTATATGTTTGTATGTGTCTAGAAAATTTGTGAACCTAACAAAGCCACCAATCATGTCAATCCAATTATCTAACAGATGAAATTAAGAAGCGCGCATTAACATGGCTTAAAAAATGGACTCGTGCAACTCACCATTGGATTCGTAGGCCCCACTTACGCCAAGCCAGACAATTTGGACGTCCAGGATATTTTGTTCGGACGTAAGAACCCCATTAAACATTTGGGGCAGTAAATGTCTACTGTAGGGTGACACAAAAGTTCGTTTACCGTTTTCAAAATGCGTTTTCTCAGAAAGTGCTTCATATTTTTTCTAGAAATTTTGTCAGTGCATACACAAGTAAAATAGCAGATATTGGTACGAATGTGGCTTTGATCCAGTCCGTAGTCACCATTATATATTAAAATAATGGAAAAGGGCCAGGTTCCCGGAAACAGACGGCCATGAGATACAATTTTTCTTCATATTATCACGGTACACAACATATTTCGCCTAGTAGACCATAATACAATGTGTAACATATATAGGTCTTACAGACGTAGGCTAGCGAACTGCATTTTGGTGCTGCTTAATGACAGTACTGGCTCTATATGGCATAAAGTGGCTTAGCGACTGAAGTTTTCCAAATTCTATCGATCTCCACGCTCATTGGAGTATTGGTTTGAACTGATCAACGTGCATTGGCTCAGGATCTTTATAAAAGCCGAGTGGCAAAATACTCCACAAGTTCTCAATATAGGAGAGAGATACGAAGAGTTTTAGTGGCTATTCCTTCGGCTTTATGCGCACCGGGGTTTGTAGTCTAGCCACTGCGTCGTCACAGCTGATGTACATGACTCTGTGAACCCAAGTCACTGTGCAGCATCCTGATGAAATACTTACTCCCAAGATCATTGTCGACAAATAACTTTCGTTGCATACAACTGCCGTTGTCTCTCGAACGCTGGCTTCGCGTATTGCTCGAGAATGCTTATAATGTATCAGTTCTACTGCGAGTTCAGCATAGCCTGGTACCATTTGGAACAAAATGAAAGCTTGCGAGACCCTCTGGCCGTCATCCTAATCCACACCATCACCGACAGACTAAACCTCATTTGTGGAGCAGTTGTCCTCACGTGAACCCCGAACAGTTGCGTTTTGCGCATTAGGTGCATAAAACACTTTTAACAGCGACACATAGGTGAATAAAACAGTAGACATATCTTCCACAGCTTGCTTTTATTTTTACTCAATGGAGCTGAATGAATAATGGCGACGTCACACTTGAGCACAAGACAGAAATGCACCACGCGCGCCGCAGCGTACGCTGTCATGTCCTTTAATACACGTTCGACTAAAAGTTTTCAGGGTTATAATAGTTATATATGTGTCCTGAATACGCGTGAAAAATATTTAAGGGATCCGAGTTATATTGACCGAGATATTTAAGTGTGAAAACGGTGAACGAACTTTTGTGTCACCCTATAGATGTCTATCGTTTAAAAGGTTGGTGATAAAATTTCCTTTTCAAGTGTCGACAATAAAACCATCTGCATCAAATAACTTAAAGACAAAAGCAAAACCTTTAATAATAGGCCTAATAATATGTATGTATGTATGTATGTATGTATGTATGCATGTATGTATGTATGTATGTATGTATCTATGTATGTATGTATGTATGTATGTATGTAACTATGTATGTATGTATGTATGCTTGTATGTATGTATATATGGCATATATGAATGTATGCATGTATGTTTGTATGCATATACGTATGTGTGTATGTATGAATGTTGGTATATATATGTATGTATGTGTGTATGTATATATGTATGTATGTGTGTATGTATATATGTATGTGTGGCGGACAGGCCACAAGGCTTGGATTAAAGAATTTGTTCGTAATTAATCGGCTCGCCATAGCGCTTAATTTACGTACATTTTCTTACAGTGTTGGTATTGGAGGGAAGACCGATCGGCGGTTTGTAGTTCTGTGCATAGCGTGCAGACGCATGAATCGGGTTGAGTATAGCCTGACATGCGGTGCGTCGCTTATATTGTAGAGTGGTGACGACTGCTCTGCATATACGGTGCATTGAATTCTTTGGTTAGCGATTAATACCGCACACCCGTGTGGTCGGTGAGCGTTCGTTCAAAGCTTGGTTCACGGCAAGTTGCGAGAAAATATAGTTGCGGACGAGAGGGCGTCCAAAAACTAGTCCGAGCTACAGCCGAGCGTCTGGTGTTGAGACCGACTCTGCCGATCTGATAGGGCTGGGGCCCCACCCTGTTATCGATCGCGAGAAAGTCTGCAGCCGATCGTGAGGTTGCTTCCTCGGGAAGGTCCGACAGTGAAATAAATAAATCACAGGTCTGTGTAAAGACCGGGTAAAGCCCGGGTTAGCCGTTCGCATATACCAAGAGAGGCCTCGGCGGCCGACAGTGAGACAGACTGGGTGAGTCCCAGAAGGGACCGACCGCATATACCGAGAGAGGCCTCGGCGGCCGACAGTGAGACAGACTGGGTGAGTCCCAGAAGGGACCGACCGCATATACCGAGAGAGGCCTCGGCGGCCGACAGTGAGACAGACTGGGTGAGTCCCGGAAGGGACCGACCGCATATACCGAGAGAAGCATCGGCGGCCGACAGATATATAGACTGGGGAAAATCCCAGACCGCGCAGACCGTGAGGAAGTTTTGGTAACCAAGAAATATAAATGTTGGCTACCTAGATCGGTCATAGTTAATCCTCGCGTTTTCCAGCAGGTTGTCGGATACGCAAAAGTTTCGGGTGGCCGAGTCTGAGAAAGTTTTGGTAACCAAGAAATATAAATGTTGGCTACCTAGAACGGTCATAGTTAATCCTCGCGTTTTCCAGCAGGTTGTCGGATACGCAAAAGTTTCGGGTGACCGAGTCTAAAAAAGTTTTGGTAACCAAGAAATATAAATGTTGGCTACCTAGAACGGTCATAGTTAATCCTCGCGTTTTCCAGCAGGTTGTCGGATACGCAAAAGTTCCGGGTGGCCGAGACCGAGAAAATTAGGGTGGCCGCTAGAAATACAAGCCGGCTAGATTCCCGTAGTAGCAACCGTACAGACCGAAAGAGAGGCCGTTAAACGTTCGATAAATACGGGGAAAGTTTCCTATTGAATACGTTCGATAAATACGGGGAAAGTTTCCCATTGAATACGTTCGATAAATACAGGGAAAGTTTCCCATTGAATACGTTCGATAAATACGGGGAAAGTTTCCCATTGAATACGTTCGATAAATACGGGGAGGGTGACCCCCTTGGTGCTTACGACGATTACAAGAAACGGTCGTGACTGGTGCCGAAGACCTCAATAATTGCGGCTGTTGCCTCATCTTCTTTTCCTCTGTAATATATATACTTGGCTACCTAACGTGGTCATACTTACTCCCTGTAATATATATACTTGGCTACCTAACGTGGTCATACTTACTCCCGCGGTCTTCCGTGGTTTCTTTATTTACGTGTCTAATCGCAATATCTTTACTCGCGCGTCTGATTCGAAATATCTTTATTCGCGGTTTCCCCGTGATACTTCTTCTTGATTGTCTTACGGTCTTTCGACAAATATTCTTGTTGGCTACCTAACGTGGTCATACTTACTCCCGCGGTCTTCCGTGGTTTCTTGACTTGCGTGTCTGATCGCAACAATATCTTTACTCGCGGTTTCCCCGCGATATCTTTACTTGTGTGTCTGAACGCAGTATCTTTAATTGCGGTTTTCCCGCGATATCTCTTCTTGATTGTATTACGGTTTTTCGATAAATATTCTTCTTGGCTACCTAACGTGGTCATAGATACTCCCCTGGTTTTCCCGAAGTCTCAGTATATGTTACGGTGTTGGTGGATAACTGCAAAACGCAGAGGACGGTAAATCGTGGTGCATGATAATTTACACGTGTGAGGCCGGTATGCCACACACAGACATGGAGCGAGAGGTACATGAAGAGTGGAAGGTGCGATTTCCGGTGGATAAGTGTCTGGGAAAAGGCGACGTTAAGATCAGTGGCCAGCATTGCCTACGGCAAAGTGACGAAGGGACTTGTTACAAATATTTCTGCTCTCCGGAACAGGGAGAACGTTTGATGCCCCCTGTTGGCGATTGTTCAAGAGTCACTAGATGTAGAATGATACGACGAAGCTCAGGTCAGGTAGAGAGACAGAGGAAAACCGTCTCTAAGCGAGTAAACAAGAAAGGGAAGACTCCGGTCGGTAAAAGAGCGAACCCTGTTCTGAATAAAGGCCATCCTCAGGACGTTGCCCATCCGGCGACCGCGGAAGTGATAGAGTCTGATCCCGAGACAGAGTCATATACTGTTGCCTCTTTTAGAGAAACGGTCAACCCCGATTCTCCTCTGACAGTCACTGCTACGATAGGCAGAGATGGAGAACGGTCAGGCTATGCTAAAAATCGACTTAGAAGAGACTCGAGTGGCTCCAGACACAGAAGAGGGCTGGAGCCGACACCGTTGCGCGACCTGGTAGCGTCCGAACGGTGTACGCCACATATGTATGTGTGTATGTATATATGTATGTATGTATTCGACTATTTATATAGCGCCTTGCAATAACCTCACAAAGACGCTAAGCGTAGCAACCCGACAGATCTAAGGAGAACTGTGATTTAGTTAAGTAATTTTGAATCACTATGAATTTCTATAATAATCTTCATCTAATCACGTTCAAACTGACCCAGCCTCATCTTGGTCACAAGTAATAACAGGTCTCCCAATTTACAGCACGGCAGCCATTACGTTGTACACCACTCTGCATCGCCATAAACAAAAAAAACATCACCAACCAGTTGAAAACCAGTATTAAGTCTAGCATTCAACCAGTTGACCGCTTTAGTTAGCTGTAGACCACACAACTGACAACCACAATCAACCACAATCAGACACAATCAACCACAATCAACCGTTAATGTCGGCGCTGATTTTGAACGCATAGGGCGCACACATCCGAATGGACAAAACTGCGTCGCAAATATCCCATTGTGTTCCAAGCGGCGTGGCAATTCACTCTAAACACAGCACTGCGTGACACAATTACTCCGTTTTCAATCGAATTGCGTCACCACATATGCAGTCTTTTAATTGTACTGGACTCAAGTGAGTCAGTATGTCTCAACTCGTCTGAGCAGATGGAGTAGATATACACGTACCGTCTCTCGTTTCTAGCCCTATAGGCCATCGCATGAAACCCTATGGCAAAGAGATGTCACGCAAGGTAGAGCCATGCAGACATGTATATGTAGCCAAGGTAAGGACACATAAGGTTACATAAGATAAGCAAAGGCACCACAAGGTAAAGGAATTGCTGAAATGTTGATAAAAAAGTTATGGCTACGGCAAACCAACAAGCGGACAACATTTCAGGCGCTATGTAAATGATCAGAAATAACCAAAAGCATAGGCATAGGTACATTATATACATACGCACGAACATATTAATATATATATATATATATACATTCATATATATTTATATAGTTAGTTAGTTAGTTAGTTAGTTAGTTAGTTAGGCACCCATTCCGCAGTTGACGAATATTTTACTGCTGTTTGATCATGTAAGCTATAAGCTGATATAGGCAGTTAATTATGAATATTATATCATTAATGCTTCTGACGACCAACATTATTGGTTATGCCTTAAACTTTAGTAGGGCAAACTGGGGATGAATGTAAAAATTTCGAATTTCGCCCAATTTTTGGTATCTGTAAGAGGGATAATTGAATCCTTTCATATCAAACTATAGCCTAACATATTGGCTCCATAATGGCAAAGTATTAAATGGTTTCGACACCAGATATAGCTGAGACCAACAAAATAACGAGCCGCGTTGGGTGTTACAAGTTGCTCCACTAGCGGGGTAAGTTGTAACACGAGCCGGGGCATTTTGTAACGACGTTGGGATGAAAGTTATTTTTAAAAATTTTGCTTCGTTGGTAAAAGCAAAACAGGAAATGCTTGTAATTACATCTTAGAAGCATAGAATTACAATTATTATTGGATTTTGCAATGTTCAGTACACAGTTATACCTAGAACTAGGCCAATTGTAGGCGATAGTGTCTATGCTGTGAGCTTATGAAAACGTCTTGGCTAGATGCAACTTGCAATGGACACAAACAATATGATTCCGGAAGATCTTCATCACTGAATGCTTTATGTGCCCGATAGCCACATCTATATATAGTGCATCTGATCCACTATTCTCCACTCTTGCCAAAGTCGTCACACACAATGCAGTTTTCATTTGCTGAGACAAGGTCTGCCACAGATCTCTTTATTACATTATAAGTTCTCTTAGATTTATTTGTAGTCATGTCATCGTCTTCGTCACTAGTGTCCTCGCGTAGCATTGCAGCTAGTTCACTATTATCGTCATTACTGCCGTATGTTTCAGATAGGAGTGTAATATCCATTAAAGCATCTCGTCGGCCTACATGTACTTCTTTGGGGGGGGGGGTAAGTTCTTCATCTTCAGTTTAGCATATTCTTCACTTGACCTTCCTTTGACGCTGACAGCGCAGGACTTTCCGTTTTTTATTAATAAAAAATTCATTTCTTAATGTTTTGCGCAGAGCTTTTTCTCACGCTAATTTGTCGAATTGAGCTACTGTTATATCCGCATTAGGTGGTTCCCTGCTATCTAGTAACGACGCTATGATGCTTGTTACATTCAACCCGTGTTACTTTCAACCTCGGTCTCACCTACTCCCCTACACGCTGGTCGTTAAAGGGTTAAGTAGTAAAGGGTAAGAAAAATGGCGAATGCATATGGCACCCGATTAGTCGCAGTTCACAGCACAGTTCGATGCATGACTGCATCCTCGAGAGTTTCAGCAACAGATGTTGTTGCCAATCACGTGACAGCGCGGGCAGTGCACATTGTAGATGTGAATAAAATCATCCGTACAGGTCTAGTACTTATTAATGTTTAGACGCGCGTTTAGTTTCTATTACTTTGCTAGCATTCTCAATAATTAATCGTTTGAACTTCTTTAGTATTTCTATTGTTTTTTGGTAGCGTGTACAGACTGTGGAAATGTTTGTAAGTATCCTTCCTGGTTTCATTGCGCTGGGTAAATGTTCATATACGTCTACACCGCTTCCTTTGAAATGTAGGTCTAACGGTCGCACGTTTCCTATTTCGCTAGTGCATATGTTCAGTACATGCATAGCCACTGTGCAATGCATCGCTATACTAAATTAGGTGTGCATTTGCACATTATACATACGAACATAATTATGTATATATATAAATGTATATATAAATGTACATATACAGACATACATACAGTTTACTACACATATTATAATTATATGTATATAACTACATGCACAGTAGCCTATATATGTGCATGCCTGTATGTTTGCAAAGGTGTAACTGCGTTGTTCAATGTCCTCTGTTGGTTCGTGTGGTTCTAATCGACCTGCGGAAGACCCCTTGTCCCCACGGATCTCTGACCGGGCGGACCGTCGACCGCTGAACTCTGAGGCGGAGGGTCGTCGACGTACGTCTGCAGCAGAGCGTGACGAGGCAGTGTCTCCGTCTTGTCATCAGGTACGTCTTCACGTATCACTTCATTCCTAGTTGAACAGTTGAATGTCATGTAATCGAACATTCGTGTAGCGCCACTCATCAGCATCAACGCTCTTAGCCAGCGTCGGTGTCTGGGCCAGCGAACAGGAAAGTCTTAAGGCTTCTGCGGAACTTAGAAGGTGAGATGGATTTCTGAGGGCTATAGTAATTCCATGTACAGTGACTGTGGCAGACGGTTCCAATCTGTGGGCCTACATAGACAAAGCGCCTGGGTTGGACCCTAGCAGAGCGCATACGCCGAACGACCAAAAGGCAGCGAGTGGAAGATCGCGGCAGAGACCCTTGCGGGCAAAGACAAGACCAAATTGCAGTAAAGCCTTTGGTGGGTCGAGGCCAACCCAGTGAGGCAGTTTCGCATAGGGAAGGGCTTCGAACAGCGATTCACTCCAATTATAATTATCAATACAATACAATACAACTCGGCATTTATAACGCGTTTTGTCACGACAAGTCGTGCTCGAAAGCGCGCACACGCCTCGTCGGCGCTACTGCAGTTGTATTGCAGAGCAATTGTGTGCGAAGGACTTGCTCAAGGTTCCTACACAGTGGCGCCCCGGACGAGGGTCGAACCCGCTCGCTCAACGCACACTGAACGTTACGGGCTGACCGCTCTAACCGCTCGGCCACCATGCCACAAGGTCTAAGGAAGTGGCTATACATGTACTGAACATATGCCCTCGGCCGATGATACCTTTTGTTTAACTCATTCATTCGTTCGTTCGTTCGTTCATTCATAAACTAACTGAGAGCATTATTTAGCGTTCGTACAAGATGCCAGCTCAGAGAAATAAAAGATGTGACTTGCACATTTGGTTCAAATATATCAGCGGCGCCATCTTGACTCTCAACGGAGCACAATAGCGTTTTAAATAAGAGCAATGTAAAACACCTGTAAACATAACACAATTGGCAATTATTACTGTCTATGTCCTACCTATTTATGTCCTACCTATCAAAAGTCGGCAGCGGTTTAATGAACCCTTTCTTGCCGTGAAGCCAGTAAGTCATCTGCAAACCTTTGCCCTGAACAAAATATCATTTTTTTCGTTTGCGCTAGCATATAATTAAGAGTGAATAAAACCGTTAAAATATAAGGACAGTATAATATCTCACTATCTTTTATATCAAAACATGATCTAAGCGGAAGATACAATATTGGTGGTTGGCGATAGACCTTAAGAAGACAGATTTCAAAGTAAAATAGAAAGACGGTAAAGCGTTAGCTAATGGACAAGAGATGAAGATCCAATGGTTAGAATTATCGCAACTTCTAAGTAGTAATAATAGACTGAACGTGGCTTAGAACGCTAGAACACAATTTAGCATCGAAGTAACCGCAGCAACCAAACGGATTATTAATTTGACCAGATGCAGGCACGTAAAGATCTGTCATTGTCAACAGATGAAAACGGATGTTGATGACCAGCCACGCGGAACATGGCTGGCTATTGGTTGCCAAGTTGCAACCAACCGTGCATTAAAATCCAGTAAACGAATGCAAATGAAAACGAACGATTCCACTTGAATAGCCAAATATGAATGATTGCCTGAATGCACGATTATACCTTTGCTATTGCAAATGCTACCACTGTTACTTCTAATATCACTATTCTTAACACTATTATATTATTAAATAGATTTATCAATTACTGTCACCATTGAACTATTATTGCTCAAATGCTGATTGTAATCATGACAATGAATATTACTAATATTATTATTATTATTTATTACCACTTATTTTGTTGCCCGAGGTATGCGTCATCCCTAAGGACTATAATATTAAGAATAAGAAAATGTAGTCGGTCTCAAAAATGACGGAAGAGCCTTTTAATGCTATTGAGTTAAAGCGAGAGGCATTGGAATAGGTAAGACGTTTCCCGCTTTTCCCCAGACGCGGCGGACAAATTATTATTATTGCTATTATAATGATCATTATTATTATTATTATTATTATTATTATTATTATTATTATTATTATTATTATTATTATTATTATACATATATGTTTCACATTATGTTGTTATCGCCCATGATGAGCTAATGGAGTGTTGGCAATGTCCCGAAGAGGCAGACTGCGTTCCCACGCTGAAGAACAACTGAGATACGTTGGAACAGAAATGAAGTCTCCATTGGATCATGGGTTGCAGCACTCGTTCGACTACCCAACTCTGAGATGAACTCCAGTCCTTCCCTGCTCCAAGCGCCGCCGGATTCCAAGGAGAGGGCTACGAAGTCGTGGGTGTTGGTTATGGTGGAATACTTGGCCCTCTTCGTCTTAGCTGCGCGTTCGGCTGCTTCGCCAGCTCTGATAGATGTGTCGACAAGATGTGACTTGGCGTAGGTGTCGGGCACTGTCACATCCCATGCCAGACATCGACCACGTGTCCAAGGAATGAGCGTGACGCCGTCCGGTCGCTTTCCATCTTCTCTTAGCAAGCCGAGAGGTTCCTTTTGCGCTGGAATCTTCGCCCTGCCAAGAGCTCTCCAGATGACATCGTTCAACATGCTGTGTCGTTGATGTTTTCCGCTGCCTCTTCTTATTATTATTATTATTATTATTGGTATCGTTATTATTATTATCATTATGTGATAATTATATGATATTATTATATGATAATTATATGATATTATTATAATTATTATTATTATTATGGTCTTCAATGTTAATTAATGGTGATGTCGTCCGGAGTAGCCCTGCTCGTTGGACTCCTGAGCAGCGAAAGTTCCCTTGAAAGCAACTGCGTTGTAGCGTTGTAGCGTTGAATAATCATCGAGATGCGCTGGTAGAGGAAAGTCGACGCCTTCTGCTCCCCAGTGATGGCGCTCAGTCTGTGTCCCAGTTCTAAAAGGAAGCTTTGGCCATCGGAATTGATGGGGCCAAAGGTTTCGAATGCCACCGGTGTGAAGACGTACGTGGAGGCTAGCTCGGCATATTCCTGAGTTTTGAGGTTCGCCGCCCTCTCGGCCGCGGCGCCCGCTCTTTGTGATGTTTCTGGCAGATACGACGTTGCCATTGTATCTGAGACTGTCGCGTCCCATATCAAACACAGCCCCGCCCGCCATGGTATATGAGTGAATCCGTCTGGTCTTTTACCATCAGATCGAGTCAAGCCCACCGGCTCTTTGACAGTGGGGATCCCTGCACGGATTAAACTTCTACAAATAAGGTCGTTCAGGGCCGCGTATCTGGGCCAGCGTCCCAGGCCCAGGCCACATGAGAGGCCGTGATATCCGTTTCTCTTGACCAGGGCACCGCATGGACAGGAATGAGGTAAACAGACAGGTAACCCAAGTCTGTAACCAACCGCCACCCTCAGGGACTCATCGTCAAGCCTCAGCCCGCAGTTTGTAATCGGTAGGGCTAAGAGCCAGTCGCCTGTGTGTGGTGCTGCCACTGCTCTAAGACGTGCCTGATTCTGGGAATCAGACATTCTGGAGGCGAGGTCTGCCTCCGAGCTCGATCAAAGGGTCGTCCCATCTCGATTGTTTGTGAGCCCAAGCTTCTTCCGGCTCTGGTACTCCGCTGGTTTCCTTCCATTTGGCCTGAAGGATCTCCAGGGCAGGGTCCTTTTTAGGCTTTCCTCGCAGAATCCTTGTCTTATTATTATTATTATTATTATTAATATTAATATTATTATAACTGTTATTATTATTATTATTATTATTATTATTATTATTATTATTATTATCATTATTATTTTATTATTATTGTTATTGCTGCTGTTGTTGTAAAATACTGGTGTTTACATTGTTGCAATTGAAAATTAACAGACCTTGATGTTCATTTCACCACGAGCTGTCATTTCGTAGGTGCCAATTTCAGTTAGGTAGCTATGGGTTGCTTTGCTGATATGTATTCTCAGCGCTGGAATAAAATATAAAATAAATTTTCCACATATCTTTTCCTGAACTATAGGCCTTCATTCATGCGCTTTATTTATTTGCATCAACATATAATTAGCAATCTTTACAATGCATATGTTTAATTGAGGGCCAAAGTAACAGCTTTGCGTGTAGTCTTAGCAATCAAGAAAATTATTAAATATACCGAAAAATATGGATCAAGCCTATAATTCAGCGACTATGCGAGATCAGGCCTATCATCCAGGATCTAGGACTCAACAGAGATCCATCTGTATTCTGTAGCATATTTGACCATCGATCTTTCTGAGATCTTCAGAGTACAGAAAATAAGAAATGATAGCGTAATATAGTATGCAAATATATATATATACACATATACAATTGCAAGTCATATATATATATATATATATAATTATGCCGTTGATAGATGATCCAAGAAAGTCGTTAAAAGACGACTCTATGGCTTGGACATGTGAAGAGTGTATACCCGTTGTCAGAATCTCACACAATGCACTACAGACAGAGATCGAATGCAAGAGAAAACTAAGAAGACGGAGAAGGCAGTGGACAGATCTAATATGAAAGAAGACATATCGGGCTATAGATGAAAAGGAACAAGGGACATAACAAATGGACGAGTAATTTTGAGCTAATTATGCTATTCGGACCCATTTATAGGCCAAATGGCTGGCTTCTGGAACTGATGACGATGCTGGTGTATATAGATCTACCTACATATATAAATATATATATATATATATATATTATATATATAATGTACGTATATATACATATATATATTTATAATGTGCGTATATATACATATATATGTATATGTATGTATACACATACACACGATTCCGCTGTCAACATAAATCAGTGAGTAATGATGACAACTATATATATATATATATATATATATATATATATATATATATATATATATATATATATATATATATATATATATATATATATATATAGCGGCAATACTGACCTTTATCTGTATACAACGCCTTCTGTTCATATAGCTATATATATATATACGTACTATGTGCATATCTGTTTCATGCGTGTGTGCACACTCTATCGATGTTTCATATATATATATATATATATATATATATATATATATATATATATATATATATAGGTTAAACTGCGTCAAAGCTTTGTATCATCGAGATCCCAATCATATATGGATCAACGGCAT
>OY365811.1:9386738-9713453 GCA_959347315.1 Bimastos eiseni | reverse complement strand
AGATATCATAATATGTACCTCGGAAAAAAGTAATTTTAATATTAATAATAATTTTTATTATTATACTAATAATAATAAGATATTTGTATCACATGAGGGATCAAAACAACATCAATAGTTCCATTAAGCCTAAATTAAAAAAATTAATAATATTATACAATAATCATGCTAACGGAGATAATATTAATGCTAAATTTTGTCTTCTAGACAACTTTTATCAACATCAAAAGCTCCATCAATAATTCCAGAATTAAGTCTTTCCTATGTTGAATCTTGCTGAGTTTCCGAGGGTATCTTCAGAAGTTCCAATGTATCTTCAGAAGTGCCAATGTATCTTCCAGGTTTCCAATGTATATTCAGAAGTTCTAATGTATTTTTAGAACTTCCAATGTATTTCTAGAAGTTCCATTTTATCTTCAGAGTTTCCAATGCATCCTCAGTTTGCATAATATTGCACAGCATAATCACAATGACACGAATGCCATTTTGTGCCACCACTACTCGTACTTTGGTAGTGCCAGTTACAAGCCTGGATAAAAGAGGAGGGCGACGCTAATCATGTTCATCATGATACAATAACAGTTAATCACCCTCACCGATGCGTAGCTGAAGCTGTTGATGTGGTCGATGTCTGATCTTGAAGTGCGTGACGGCACTGAGTAGGTCAAGCGAGACGTTGGCTATCTCTGGAGCGTGACGTCTTCCGTTGCGAATCGGAATACCGCTGACGACCATGTAGGCATCACCAATCGTCTCAACCTTAGAAGAAACCATAATCTAAATCGCAAAGACATTGGTGCAATGTCATGCTGCTTCGCTGTTCATATATAATCGCCAAACAACTAGCGCTATATCATGACATGGAGTATTGGATGTCGATAGTAATCCTACAGATGATCATGAACTGACGCTGTCTCGTGTTGCGTCCTATGATAGTCAAATCGCAAACAACTGGCGCTATATTAAGATATCTGCATAAAACCTAATTGTCAATAATTGAATAAACTTTCCCTGCGTCATAGTGTATCTGGTGAAATGTACAAAATTATAGTAACTAATGCTTTGGCGTTGTGTCCTGAATTGCCTCTTTTCCAAGCCAAGGATACTTGGCATTGGGCAATGTGGGTACATATATATATATATATTTATAATATGTTTACAATAATCATTATTATAATTATGTTTATGTAAGTGCGTGCGTGTGCTTCTTGCTGCATCTAAATATTTAAGAAATATTTAATATTTAGTTAAGTTAACTCTTAAAATCGTTTTAAGCGCATTGCTGAAACGCATGAATGGCAATATGACTATGAAGTCCATATTGTGCTCAATGTGACGTGAGTTGGATGCTAATGTGAATGGCTTAAAACATCACGAAATGCAGTATAATGTGTGGAATGGAAAAATCTAAATAAGTGATAAAACAAGGCATGATAACAATCATCTGTTAGAAATTCTGCGGAAGGCAATAAGATCACAGCTAGAACACCTACTTTGTATACGTCATGTTTTGAGATGATATCATCGAAACAGGAGTAGAGATCGTTCAGGAAGTCAACAATCTTGGAAAAGCAGAACAAAGACTATTGTAAAATTCGATAGGTTACCTGAATAATTACGTTTATTTGTATTGAATGTGAATGCAAGAACTGTTTGATACGAAACTAGCTGTATTATATAAGTATTGATCTCTTTATTTGGTGATCACGTCTATTAGTTTTTACATGGAGAACATTACAGTTACTATATTCAAACAGATTCAATGCGTGGTTGGAAATATGGGGAATGGGCCTATGCATAGAAGGAAAATGTATTCGATAAATAGGTCACATTGAGAAAGAAAAGGCATCTAGCTAGACGCAATGTGTATAGAAAAAAACACCACAATGAAAGCGATCAACAATGGATACAGAAAATGTTTTAATATCGAATTGGGAGGTGCGAGACTATGGGCGTATAACACAATGGAAAGAAAATGCTAACAGCATTTTTAGAATTTTGTACCAGTGACGGGTTTCCTTTGCAATACATCTGACGCTCCGTTTTTTGCGACCTCCATTTGGTCATTCTCAGATAGACAGACAGACAGACAGACAGACAGACAGACAGCAGGCTACGTAGGCCTACGAACACCAGGTGTAAGACTCTGAGCCTGCCATCGAAAAATCAGGCTGATTCCCGGTCTGTCGAACATCTAAATGGGTTTGTTTTTCCATAAGGCACGACTGAGATGTCGATTTTCCACTTACGACAATGGATAGCACATTAGGCACGCCGTTCGGTCTCCAAAAACTTTTACGACAGGTACATGAATAAATTAACATCATTTGCATGTAATTCTCGTTTCAGATATATGTCAGGATAACAATTCCCCAATCAGTGGTCTCCAGGATGGTGTGTGTTTGGGAGAGAGCGTGCACGTGGGGGATATGGCAGATCTTAAAGTTACCAAAGAGATGGGTAAAGCTTTTGATGCAGTTTACTCATTGCAGTTTATGTGGTTTGGTGAGTCTCTTTAACGTTCGCTACGGTGGAGAACTTCAGGTGGTGCACTGGCTTCCAGAACAAATCTTACAGTACTGTAATTATGGACTCCCGAGGTCCCAGATGGATCGTGCAAAACGGTGCATATACGATATACTGTAGACCTAGTACAGCTTGGACTCGGACTTCTTTTCAAGTAGTCTATGTTTCACACTTCAACACGATCAAGGCGTTCTATAGCTGATGAAATGTTTACTGTCTACTCAGCTGCTTTTGATCCGGATCAGACAATGCGTTATCATATTCAGACTGATGTCGCGTCATATCAGTTACCTATGAAGCCATGCTATATAGTGGACACACTATCGACACCGCGTGCACTCAAAACAATATACATGGCCGAAGAATTAAGGCCGGGCAGAATGAACCTCTAGATCTGTAATCTGAGTGGGACTGTCGATGGGGGCGTGTCTTCCACTGGTGTTGGGCTTTGTCAGCGGAAAGGCTATCCATCCTACACAGGAGAATATCAAGGGCCGAAGCAGGGCGAAAACACGAGGAAGCAAAGCTTTTTGAGCTTCGTCTATGAGCTCTCTACTTCCTCGTCTAAGCCAGTTAAACAAAGAGAAAGTTGAGACATTTCAAAGATGATTGAAATGTTCAGTCAGATGTAGAAAGTGAACGAAAACCATCCATATAGTATCAATGACAGTTCTGTGTCACCACACTTACAATAATACAATACAATACAATACCACAGTAAGCATTGATAATAGGGCGCTCTAACAAAACAAGTCTTGTACGAATGCGCGTTGCGCTGCATTCCTAGTCATAGCTCCGGGAGAATATGTAGGGGCCTAAGTCCTTAATTTTGATTTAAATTGCGCAGCAGATGTGGCCTGGGGGAATAAACGAAGAAAGTGCTAGGGAAACAGTACAATTGTCATATTTATTACAAGCAAATCGGATACAGAATTATAAGCGATGGCTTTCTCAAAAGTTTCCAAACTTGCTATTTAGACATGGACCAAGCTTTAACCAATAACTAATGAATATAGACCTACGACCTTGTACACAAGGAGGGGAAATTGATCGATTGACATATTCTAAGGTTAATACAGAGTCAACGCATTAATCCAGACAGAACAACGTTAATCCACACGAGCAAGATTTACTAGCTTAATCCACACGATTCGTGTGCTTAATTAAGCCACAACTCGATTTATCGTTGACTTATAAAATCTAAATTCACTATATATAAAACTGACCAACGAACGCTGCTCCACAAATAAAATCGACAGAGTTGAACATAAATTTCGTCGTATAATTAAAACAGAAACTAGAGTATTTGGTTTCTCAACGCTTAAATGTGGACGGCAACACCACTTCCTTTCCATAAATTCTACATCATACTTAGCCTAAACTGGCGCAGTTCCTCTCTAAACAAAACTGAGGTAACTGGCGGGAAGGTTGGACAGGGCGACGCTTTTACAAACGTCTGCGGCCTTTCTTTAGAGGGAAAGCTGCTTTGGTGGTTCACGGGTTTTTCTGCCTCACCGATGCCGTCGATAGATGTCGTTGCTCGTACTGGGGCGGGAAGACTTTCGCCGGATTCTATGACCTACTAATGCCGTCAGCAGGAGGCAGCATTTACACATAAATCCTCAGCTATAGTCTTCAAGGGAAAGTACGTTAACAACAATAATGGAAATATCTATATAAATGGCAACTGGGATCAAGCCCTTCTGCTCATCCAGGAGGGAGTATCGGCACACGACGCGTGTACTGTCTGAAACATTACCTGCTGTTCTTCTTTTAACCCTTTAACGACCAGCTGCATATGCTTTCCTATACAATTTAGTACATGCTGGTCGTTAAAGGGTTAACAGCAGGCGTGCACCGCGTCGTTAATTATGGCTGTGATGTGTCCCGAGGTCGTCGTTTTGCATTAGCCATCAGGCAATGGTCAGCCAAATCGGGTTCTCCTGTCCTTGAAATATCGTAACTCTCATAAAAAAGCGGCTTGGGACCGAACATTCGTTAGACGGGACCTACGTCCCTAATGGTCTCTATAACATCCGACAACCATCCAGCCAGACTAAATGCAGGAACCTGACGCCCTTCAGACAATTGGCTTCTGGCACTGTCTAACAAGTGTCTATGTTCTGACGATCGATGATACGGCCGTAAGCATGGCCACCGTACTGCGCCGCCTGGGATTAGATCATTGTACTCGACATGAATTCCCATGTGATGCATTGGTCACGGTCACGATATGCGTGTCAGTAGGGACACGGTATGATGGCAAGATACGTCATCATCAATGACACCGTTTGGCGTGACCTCATCAACATCGGGTTTCCTGCACGGAAGGAGTCAACCGATTCTGTCATGTCCGATGATAAACGTCCAGATGGTGTATCCTTATTCCAATGGAAAGCGGGAAATGTCTTGTCTGGCATCCTGCGGTCATCGACGCATTGCCAGTCTTATCGTCACTGAGCTCCCAAGAATGAGAGGCTGACTGCTGCCTTGCCCGTTTGGATCTAGCAAGGTTAGCGGCCGCTTGCTGTTCCCTTACCCTCATCTGGTTAGCTTGAAAGTCTACGTTGTTTAAAAATTCGACGACGACGATGTGATTTTAAAAAAATCCTCGTTTAATTTCATATTGACAAACCGCATTATGATTACAAGAGCAGTATGAGCGAATGATGATGAGTTATTACAGGAGTCGAATTTAATCGTCGGCAGCCACGCAGAGCGCCCATTAAGCTATACATCTTCATTTTTAACAAACGCCGCCTAGCGAAACAAGGAAAGAAGCCAACCTAAGGCATAGGCTGAATACGGGTCTCGATCTCGGTACCCCTACTCTACGGCCCCCAGTAGACACCATGCATTTTACTTAATTTATTATCTAGGATGTGTCATAAACGACGACAGCTCAGAGTTGGAGAATCAACCACCGTTTTTGAGAACTCATAAAATGCATATACGCGAACCTTCATACACATAGACATTGCACACGCATACATACATATTTGTTGATATAAGCACACATACAAATAGGCATATACGTACACAGTACACACATACATACATAAGCAAACATGCATGCATTCACACATATATACAAATACATACGTCCATACATACACACGCAT
Source organism: Bimastos eiseni (assembly GCA_959347315.1). Classification (NCBI taxonomy): domain Eukaryota; kingdom Metazoa; phylum Annelida; class Clitellata; order Crassiclitellata; family Lumbricidae; genus Bimastos; species Bimastos eiseni. The sequence continues at coordinate 9,707,805 of OY365811.1, read as the reverse complement.
GCATACGTACATACACAAATACATGTTCACATACAGAAAACCTCGTCGGTCAGATCCTTTCTCTGCGAATGCTATTCTCTTGCAAATCAAATTCTCATCGGACTACTATAGAATTCCGGATAGGACGACAGCCGTCACTGATGTTCAACATTCGAGACACATTGTATCGCCTTTTTGGGGTTCCCCACTGAGCGGCAGATGAGAAGAACATACTAAAGGGACATAAAAATTGTAACTAAATCACAACTCGCTGGGAAGAGACAGTTGCACTTCATCGGGTATTATAAAGATCATCAGGTTATTTTTCAGAACAATAATTCCGCCGAAATTGAAAATGTAATGTAGTGCGGCAGAATATTTATATGGCGTCTCTTCAAGATATCTACTCAGAGGCGCTCACTGCGCTAGCCTATACGCTGTAACATTGTAATTAATAACAAATGCGTTACAACAGTGAGCAAAAAAGTGAACAGCAAGTTGAAAGAGTCGCCATGGTTAGCCCGCGCTCAAACGGGGAACCAACCAATGGAATCTCGTCGACAGCTGACAGATGCTGAGTCCTACAAAGGACAGAGGCAGTCTGAAAACAAGACAGCCGTTAGTTATCGCTGCTATTCTGGGACCAATTCCACATTGTGGTCGACGTCAACTTGGAATCTAATTCCGACTTCAACCTTGAAGTGGGAATTGAGGTGAAGATTGAAGTCAGGCCAAAGATTGGGGTCAGGCCAGAACAATATCAAAATTGAATCTCACTCCACTGTGTGCGATTTGGCCGTCTCGATGGAGTCGGGACACGACCCTCAAAATAAATAAACGAAGAGTAGTTGGACAGGAAGGAATCGGACAAAAGAATAAACGAATTACGACCAAGGAAGGCCAGATGCTCACAGTAGCCACAGACTGCTTTAAAAAGCAAGTGAACAAAATACTACACAGCCATATGATATGAAGGATGCATTAAGCGAGCGCGGATTATAGCCAGCAGTTGCTACCGACTTACTATTTTAAAGAACTCCATGTTTTCGCAAGCAGCCAATCGGCGCATGGCATTGGTTGTGGTCGTTGGATGATCAAATAAAATTACATCCTGATCTATTAAGTAACTTTAAGTAGTTTTCGCCTATTTAAACAATCAGAAAAAGAAGTCGACAGATTTCATCTGTGTATTTTACGTTACTGAACATTAATGCTGCGACCTAATAAGAATTAAATCATTCAATCTTTGCACACTTCGTCATCTTCATGGCTCCATTATATTAGCTCCATAGTTCAGGTAAGTATCCCGCTCACTCGCAGTCGAATAATGGTTGCGGAGGTCAACATGGCCTCCACTAGCAGCACCCGCAGACACGAAGATGCAACCAACCACTCTGGCTGGGCGCAAACATTCTGAGTTCCAGGTCAACAGTGGCTGACCAGATGGACGATTGATGGCAAATGATTGCAAAAACCACGTTATTAACGTCATGGTAGAGCCTCCGTCCAAGCACTATAGTTCAGACGTCCACTCGACGTCATTAGAGGTCGGCATTAAGCGTGAGTGCAGCGCCAAACAGCGAATGCGACGAACCGTCACGTGATTGAAGCTGCATTTGCATGTAATTAGAAACTAGGATTTTTTTATGGAAAGAGGATCACAGTTCTAAACAGACAGACACGCAGACTGACAGAATGGTGGACAGAAGGATGGAGTGAGACAGAAGAGCAATTAAGAGGAAGAAGTAAGAAATGTAAAGATGATGAGCTGCAGTATCTGGCTGAGTCTTATCAAGAGGTACTGGGAAATGACTGTAGTGTTGATGGTATTCGTCTGACTCTAATTGTCTGGTAGGCTCTTGAAACATACGTGTGCTCGTGTAACAGGATTATCTAAACTGCAAGGTCCAAAGAAAAAGACAGAGACATAGGCCTACATGTAAGTGGAGAAAGAGACATAGACAGAGGCAGAGACATAGACAGAGGCAGAGGAAGAATCAGACACAGAGACTGGCACAGAGACATAAGTTTATAAAGAAAGAGACAAAGATACAGAGATATAGGCAGAGACACAGCCAGAGACAGAGGCTGAGACAGAGACATAGGTATATAGAGAAAGAGCAAGAGACAGAGATGTAGGCACATACATTAGTAGAGAAAGAGACAGAAGCAGAGGCAGACGTAGAGACAGAAACAGAGACAGAGACAGAGACAGAAACAGAGACAGAGACAGGGACAGAGACATGATCGAAGTTCCAATAAAGAGTCTGCATAAAGCGACTCTCACAATTTTAGTCATCATATTCGTCATCGTTAAAGCGTTATAACAATGGAACAGTGATGACAATGACAAATGACAATTGACTACCTGCATTGGACTGCTGTCGGCCGAGATCGTCGTAAACCCAACGATGTCCGAAAAGTAGATCGTCGACTGGTCATAAGTCTCCGGCTGAACGAATTTTCCCGCCTTCAGTTGTTCTGCTACGGAACTAAAGGTCATAGGTCATGTACATAGGTCAAGTATACGTCACCAAAGGTCAAATGAAAAAGATAACGTATTGCATAGCATATCGCATAACATGTCACATAACATAATCTGTAGAATATCGTAAAATATATCGCATAACCTATCATATGACATATTACATAAAATATCACATAACATATCACATATCATATCATATCATATCACATCACACATCTCATAACATATCACATAACATATAACATAACATATCGAATAACATATTACTTACAATATTCTATAGAATATCGTATAACATAATGCGTAACCTATCATATGACATATTACATAACATCTTACAAAACATATCACATATCATATCACCTAACAGATCGCACAACATATCACATAACATATCGCATAAATATCACATAACATATCACATGATATATAACATAGCATATCGCATAACATATCACATAACATACACCGGCAGCAGACGGTATAGAAGTCGATCGGTCTTCCGTTTTTCTTCGAGCAGTTGTTGGGCTCTCTCTTCCACGCTCTCCTCCAGATTCTGCGCATACTTCTCCATCATCCCCATCACAGTATCAAGGATGCTTATTCTGGTGACGACAAAACAAACATTAGTCATAAAACTATGCACAATATTGAAAAAACAATGAAGAGAAACTAAGAGCGCATCAACACATAATATTAATATTATTATTTAGAATAATCACAATAATGATAATGATATAACAACAACAACAACAACAACAATAATAATAATAATAATAATAATGATAATAATAATAATAATAATGATAATAATAATAATAATAATGATAATAATAATAATAACAATAATAATAATAATAATTATAATAATAATAATAGTAATAATAATTACTATTATTATAATAATGACAATAATAATAATAATAATAATTATAATAATAGTAATAATAATAATAATAATAGTAATAATAATAATAATAAAATAACGGCATTCTGTAATCAATCAGCGATTCAATGCAGTTGATAACCGCATAATCTTTGATTTGCCGGTCAATTATTGCCTTCTGAGGGATCAGAACTACCTCTGGTAGTAAAAATATAGGATTGACAATAACGGTTATATCTACAAATAATAACAACAGCAGTTAGGTTAATAAACACTAATATATAATTACAATAATAATAACAATATTACTTCGACTACTACTAACAATAATAATAATAGGGTCAAGTTTTCTATCATCACTAACACCCAAGACTTTGCAGCCCTAGCTTTTTAAACCGGTGACACCTGGAGCAGCGAAGGACTGCGCCTCTGAGTAGGGATCTTGAAGGGGCGATATGTAAATTATCCGAATGAATGAATGAATGAATGAATGAATGCAGTTCATGATTATCAGAGTTAGCCGGTTTGTTGGAACGCTCGTCATATAGCGTTGAGAGTTATGTATCAGAGCTTTCATTGAGACGGTCACTGTGTAGTTACCTGGAATATATCCTACATACATGATCGATGAATGTTCAGTTCCTTGGGGACTCAATCAATAATTATATATGCAAACATACATACATACATACACACACACACATAAATACATACATACATACATACATACATACATACATACATACATACCTACATACATACATACATACCTATATACAAACATACAAACTCACATACATACATACATGCATACATGCATGCATACATACATACATACGGGCATGTATAAATACATACATACATACACACATACATACATACATACATACATACATACATACACATATACATACATACATACACACATACGTACGTACGTACGTACGTGCGTACATACAATTGCAAATTGGTAAACTGCAGTATGAATACAAACACAGTGTGTACGAATGATGACAAGTTATTACAAGAGTCGAATTCAACCGTCGGCAGCCACGCAGGGCGCCCATTGCGCTATGCATCAAAATACATTTTGATTGTGCATCTAATATAACCAACGCCGCCACCTGTCGAAAGAAGGGCTAATCAGCCTAAAGGGGTATGGGTCTCGAACTCGGTTCCTCAGCTGTGCTAGTCGCTGCGTCATCCATTCCTCTACCACCCCCTCCACAGTCACCATCAATAGACTCGTTATGATGAGTGAGCCCTTACTCTCTGCCTGTGATCTTCCTCAGTGATGACCGTATGCTGTGAAAGGAGGGTCTGGCGTCGGCTGACTCGTCCCAACAGGTCTTGATGAGGTCTACGATGGGCCTGCCCAGTTCGTATGACTCCGGAAGGGTCGGTCGGTAGGGAGTGCTCTCACCGTTGCGTACACGGTTGACCACATCTGTGAGACAGTCAATGAAATCACACGAGGAGGAGGAGGAGGCTCTTAAGCAGTTGTCTGCCACTATATCCCAGAATTCCCGGAATTCTGATTAACAAGGGCCAGGCTGACTGGTCACTATTTCTCTATGCCTATTCTTAGCTCTTAACGGCAGCATTGAATCGTCCTCTAATCGCTGGTAGTTGCAACTGATATAACGACTGTTTATAATAGCGTCGTAAGTCTCGGGATCCTGGTGTCATTATTATTTTTATTTTTATTTATTTTTTATTTTCCCCGAGGTACATTATTTTGATCCATCGGGGCTAAAAAATTACGGGGGTGGGGGTGTTGTTATGGAATGGCTAGTCTTCGCAGAACGTTCTATTATTACAATTAAGATTCTTATTATTATTATTAGTATTATTAATATAATTATTATAATTATAATATTTATTATTATTACTGTTATTATTGTTATCAATAATGTCATTGTCATTGTCAATGCTATTATTATTATTATTATTATTATTATTATTATTATTATTATTATTATTAATGCCACCACCATCATCATTACCATCAACATCGTCATCGTCATAGTCGTCGTCGTCATCATCATCATTATTGTCATCATCTAGACATTTGTAAAGCACCTCTCACGGCAGCGTTTTCAGAGGCGATCTCACTGTGACAGGTTCAAGACAAGGAAGGTCTTTAAGCAGCGAAGTTCATGATGATGCAGGTGAGATTCCCACAAGATTCCTACTCCGGACTACCAGGGAAAGGTCATTCCATGTGTAGATTGTTATAGTTGTGCTTGCGTCCCAGTCACAAATCGTTCCTATGGGTCATTCCTCCTCGTGAGACATGTAAACGAGTGCGCTACGGATACTTTCACGTTCGTTCTCAGTTTCTCTTCCGGTTTCGTTTTTCATCGGATGACTCACCTCTGGGAGTGATGCTGTCGAAGTTGTATGGTTCCGAGCGCATCATGATTTCGTAGCAGACGACGGCGAAGCTATAGACGTCACCCTTTGTGGTTCCTCTTGCAGATGGAACGTTCTCTCTGAGCACCTCAGGGGCCGACCAGAGCATCCCTGGAAACAGTTCCAAGAGAGTGAGTCGAAATGGGAAATGGATGTATGGGCGGAATGGATGGATACATGGATGGATGATGAAAGAATGGATTGTTGAATTGACTGATGGATGGATATTTTGGTGGGTATATGGATGGGTGGATGGATGGATGAATGGATGGGTAGGTAGATGGATGGATGAATAGATGGATGGATGAATTTACTGATGAATGGATGGGTGGATGAATGGGTGGATAGATGGGTGGATGGATAGATGGATAGATGGACGGGTGAAAGGCTTTTGAAACATATGTGTGCTCGTGTAACATGATTATCTAAACTGCAAGGTCCAAAGAAAAAGACAGAGACATAGGCCTACATGTAAGTGGAGAAAGAGACATAGACAGAGGCAGAGACATAGATAGAGGCAGAGGAAGAGGAAGAATCAGACAAAGAGACTGAGACTGATGGATGGATGGATGAACAAATGGATGGTTGGAAGAATGAATGGGTGAGTGGGTGGTGGCTGATTGAATCAATTAATGGATGCATTTCAATTTAAATGGAAGACCAATTGATGGAATGAACAAATGAATAATTTTAAATCATCAACCACTCAGTTAAACAGTGGATTAGTCAGAGAATCCTTGGATCAATTAATGGATCATTGGATCAGTGGATCAGTGGATCAGTGGATCATTGGATCAGTGGATCATTGGATCAATGGATCAATGGATCAGTGGATCAATGGATCATTTGATCAAAGGATCAATGGATAAATAGATCAATGAATCATTTGATCAATGGCTCAATGGATCAGTGGATCAGTGGATCAATGAATCAATGGATTAATGGATCAAAGGATCAATTGATCAATGGATCAATGGATCAATGGCTCAGTGGATCATTAGATCAATGAATCAATGGATTAATGGATCAAAAGATCAATGGATCAAGAGATCAATGGATCAATGGATCAATAGATCAGTGGATCATTGGATCAATATATCATTGGTTCATTGGATCATTGGATCAATTAATACAATTGATCAGTGGATCAATTAAATCAACTAAACCAATAGATCGGGAAGTCAGCGAAACAACGAAACCTGAAACATATATGATTTTGAGAATCAACGAATCGTTCGTTATTAATATAATTAATTAATTATTAATTTCGTTATGAATGTGTATACTTAGTCCTACGTTTGTACATATCCGCTTCTGTTTCTGTGTAATTCTGACCAGCAAGTAGAGTCGGCAGTCCGTAATCGGTCACCTACAAAAACCATTTGCCAAACGAACAAAAAGTTGACAAGATTGTAAATTTTTACGGCGCCACTATGACGATAAGGATATCTATGATCATGTTGATGCTTACGACAAAATCGACGATGAAGATGTGACTGATGTTGCAATTGTTTTTAAAGACGATTGTGATGATGACGATGAACTTGATACGAATGTAGCGGAGGTGGTAACGTTGGCTATGATGATTAGGAGGATGGTGAAGCCATTGCCTTTTGATAATAATAAATTTGATAGTGATATTGATAATGGTGTTGATGATTAAGAACGCGACAATGAAGATCTTCTCAAACTAAGATTTATATCCATCTTCGTAACACGTCTTTGGAACGATCTGACTCAAGAATGAAGCACTTAATTTTAATTTAAATGTAGAAATTTAAATGCACTTCGTAGGTTCCTCCACCTTCATTTTCAATCACCCGCCGTCATCTGCTCAGGCTCGAATACCCACCATCCCTCGCACCTTCCTCAAGAAATTAACCTCTCGCCTCTTCCAAAACTCTAGCTCCGATTTATCACATTATTCATCATCTTCCAATCATCGACCTAAACGACACCCGCTTTTACAGCTCCACTTCCACCTATGACCCTCTTGAAAATGAGACTCGAACTTACCTCAGACATCCATTCGTACTACGCCGTGACTTGTCGCTCGTGAATTAGCTGGTGCCCTGAGTCTGACTTTCCAGTGGCGCTTTAGAAGTTTGGATATCATAATTACGACTACGATTATTGCCAATGACGATTACGATTTACGACTCAGGCGATACCTTAAGCGTCCATCGTGAGTCGATGAGGCAGTTTGAGCTACGTAGGTTTCCGTGAGAACCGAGATGAGTGGAGTGCAGGTAATGCATTCCTTTCGCCAAGTCAGTCATGAAACTCAGCTTGAAGGTACTATCCAGCTTGAAATTGTCGTTCTCCAGAACATCCTTCATCGTAGAAACATTGTGCTCGTGAACAAGTTGGTGCTCTACGCGCTGGGCTTTAGAATGGACATTTTGGAGATTACGATTACGATTAAAGAAGCACAACCAAGATCAAATTCGACTCCAGAAGGATCTAACGCGCTGTGAAATCCTCCTAATGACATATTTACAGTAACACCACCATTGGTCATGTTCTGGCAGTGCCACTCCCAGGCCAGGATAAAAGAGGTGGGAGACACTAATGATCCTTGTTATCCCACGATGTCGCTAGACTGAGACTGCTACCATTGACAAATTTTGCAGCCACTGGGATGATGTCTCAATAATAATTATGACTACTAAACGGACGGTGATACTGACAAGTGTATTGATGCTGACGACAACAATAATTATAATGATGATGATGATAATGATGTCGACGGTCACAAAGACGATGATGTAGATGATCATTATCATCGCTGTTGTGCCTCTCTATCTCCAGTCAGCATTCTTATGGGCATATGCTGAGACCATAGTGGGCTCCGTATGGAATCCATATGAGCTCCGCATAGATCCATGCGCAGTCCCGCCCTCCAAGTCCTTGGTCCTCCCCATGGTGTCTGTAACTCATGTGGCATGGTGGCATGGTAGTGAGCGGGTTCGACCCTCGTTCGAGGCGTCACTTTGTAGAAGTGCAAGAAGGGCGATATCAAATAACAGTTGTAGTGTATTGTATTGTATCGAAGTTCAGCCCACGGAAATCTGTCACTACCATTGGCCTCAGTATATGCACACACGAATATGATCATGATGATGACGACGACTACGACTAAGACGCTGATGATGTCAATCAATGACGATGACTAAGACGAGTGATGACGTACGTTGAGACTACCCTTGGAGCAGTAGTGCCAGAGAACACAGATGTGAGGGGGGTCAACACAGGCTCCGACGAAGACGTTCAGGTTCTCGTGAGCAATGTCTTTCATCTGCATCAGAAACATATATCAGCCTAATTAACACAATAAATATGTATACATTGATCAGCAGCTATTGAAATAAGACAGGCATTCGGACGGACAAACACAGAGAGACAGTAACACAATTAGACAGACAGACACATACAGAACAGAGTCACAGAAATTTACAGATTAATTTAGACAGACAGAAACATATGCAATTGTTGAAACGTATACGGACAGTCTTTGTTTCGTGTACGGAGTGGGACTTTGTATTTAGCTTAAGACCACGCCCACACATATTCACACATCCGGAAAAGATGTCATCAAGTAAATTCCTAAGATTTTGTATAGGAGGATATGACCTCATAATTCTACACTCACGTAGTTTGTAGTCCTAACTGACTGCGGTTTGACATTCAGAAACATTAAACAAACAAATAAATAAATTATAAACAAATTATATATATCTATTATAGACCGGCAGATACGAGGGCACAGATGTTAGACTGTCGGACACAGACACCCGACAGAGACACCAGAAGGATGACACAGATAGGCCTATCAGATGGATGGGCACATGCACCAGACGGACGCAGACACCGGACGGACGGACGCAGACACAAGACTGCCGGACAAAGCCACCAGACGGACAGGCACACACACATCAGACAAACGGACGGACACAGGCACCAGAAGAAAGGACGGTCTGCTAGAAAGGTCATAGTTGACTGACCTCATTGAATTCGAGCAGAACATTCCTTGTGACCTGGATGTGTTCCTTCTTGATGCGCTTAATGGCGACGACGACTCCCTTGTAGAGACCGATGTCTGAGAAGACCTGTCCACCTCCGGTCCCTAGACTCGGCACCGACCGTGTCTGCGATGACTTCGACGGGTCGTTGGCAGTGCTCACAGCCGCCAACTTGGAATCGTTCGACTGTTCACGGCTGCAGTTCGACCGAGTGTTACTCGCCAGAGAAGACTAACACAATAATCAAACAATTATATAGCGCCCAATTCCAGAGATGTATTTTACTCAATAATTACACCGTTGACAGAAATGTATATTAATTCAGTGATGATCTTAACTCACACGTCGTTGTTTGTTGGATTGGATCAATAAAAAATTGATGGTTACATGCCTTTACCATTTCCATAACAGCGAAAGTTCAAGGCTTTTATTGATTCAGCCCCGTTAAATGAATAATTCCGAATTTAATAAAAGTAAATGAACTTTCGAAAGTCCAATGGAACACACACACACCCCCAACTTCGAAATTTTTTCCTGAGTATACCATTGATTTCAAACTTAACGTTGCTGAGTTGTTAGTGATATTTTAACATCATTGTTTGAGTCGTTATTAGTTTCATTATGGCTGTTTTACTAGTTGACTTTTCCGTCCGAAGACTGAAAATATCCTATCACCAGTCCATCCAGAGCCGTACCGAGCTATAATTGCACCATGTGCCTAGCATCAATCCGGCGCACCCACATTTTGAAAATAGTGCATTTTATGGAATAATAAGTTATTCTATCTTAAAATGTGCGCCCTTCCCACATTTGCGCCCTGGGCCACGGCCCCGCTGGTCCCTCCTTCGGTACGGCTCTGAGTCCATCCGTTTGACCGTTATACGATGATTAACAATCTGACTGTTAGGCCGTCCAAAGACTCCAGACGGTTGAGAACAAAATTGAAACAGAAATGTGCGCTGTTTATGAATGGGAATTGTTGAATAAATCACAATGTTTATTGCTGCTATTGCCTCATTTTAATTTTCAATCAGTCTTTCAATTTTTTTTAAAACCCTTAAATGCGCCATGTTTTTGTCGTCGTCGTTGTCGCTATCCTTGTTTTCGTGTTCGTCGTTGTCGTCGTTGTTTTTGCTGTTTTTGTTTGCAGTTAGTCTTACACTGCTTCCTTCCTTGGTTTTTGCTGATCTCAGAGGCTCAACGTTTTCCCACTTGACTTTCCAGGAGGTCAGCAACAGCTGACTTTCGAACTGCTGTCTTCTGACACAAACAACAAGACATAGTTTCACTTTCATTTTCTATTTATGTCGCAAGACTAGTTTCGATATTGAATGAATTTGGGTGTCTCACTCTTAAGCCTTTAAGCCTCATGAACTGGAGTTGAGGTGAGAAATAAGGCAATAATGCTGGTTTCACATTCAGTATAATACACTATTGTTATTACTGTTATGCTATTACCATTGTTACTTTCATTATCATCATCGTCATAGTCATTGTATCGTCATCGTCATCAATAATAATAATAATAATCATAATATTATTAATATTTTTTGTCATTATTTCTATTATCATTATAATTATTATTATTAGTAGTATCACTGTTAATATATTTGTTATTTTTATTATTAATATTAATTATTATTATTATTATTATTATTGTTATTGTCATTACCATTATTATTGTTATTGTTATTATTTTCATTATTATTGAATGGACGAATATTATTACCTATAAATGACAATGGCGACACCTACTGAGGCTGCCGCTACTGCTAGTCCAAAGAGAACGGCCACAGGGACGATCCATGTGGCGACTGCAAAGAAACGACAACTTAGCAGAGATCAGAGACTACTACACAAGCATCGCCATTGTTATCGTCGTCTTCATTGTATAATTACCATAATACATTTCAGCATCACGAACATAATGATCATCTTCATTGTCATCGTTATCGCTAACGTCATTGTAATCATCAACATCATCATCATCATCGTTGTCGTCGTCATCGTCATCGTCATCATCATCATCATCATCATCAATTTAAGTCTTTCTACACAAATCTAATACGAAGCGCAATATATTGGCGTTGCCTCATCCAAGCTAGCTTCAAATGAATAATACGTTTCTGTATTCTGATTAACAATGTAATGCATGTAAATATGTTGTCTGGTTCTGTGATGCAGTGTAAAATAATGTGATGAAGGATGGTTATTTGTTTAACATTTGCTGTTCTAGTTCTAGCTGTGTCCGCTACCACCTAGCGAATGACAGATTAACTAGAGAAGTGTCTTTACTTTCGCTAGAGGCACACAGTTCTCCTCGGAATCCACACGGCGGCATGTCAGAAGGCGCGTGCTGATGACCGACCCTTCCGTCTGGCCATCTGGGAGGGTTGAGGTTCGTACGGAACTCCTGCTGACATCCATGCCAAACTTTCTATATATCTAACTTTCTATATGCTCACATTCGTGCACATTCAGAATAAGTGCAGTGTATAAAAGAAACTCCCATCAAGAGATAACGAGATCTAAAGAGGTGTATTCATACATTGTTCCAAACAGATCCGCTCTAAGCTTAAACGCCTGTGCGGGCTATTGATTAATAACCAGAAGCTTATGCGCAAAAACACCCATAACCAAATGACGTAACAAATCCATACATACATACATACATACATACATATATACATACATACATACATGCATACATACATACATACATACATACATTCATACATTCGTACATACATACATATATACATACATACATACATACATACATACATATATACGCATACACACATACATACATACATACATACATACATACATACATACATACATACATACATGCATACATACATACATACATACATACATTCATACATACATACATACATACATACATACATACATACATACATACATACATATATACACATACACACATACATACATACATGCATACATGCATGCATGCATTGCATATTTAAGCTGCAATTCTCGATGTTTGTTCTTCCGTATGTTTGCCTGTCTCTACCATGTAGGCTGTACAATAAACGGAACCCTCTAGCGATGAGAAAATTTTGAAAAGTTCTCGTTAGTAATTTGAAGTCAACGCAACCGTTTTAATCTAAAAATTGATTTTAAATTCCGATGTATGAACATTTTAAATTTCGATAGGTCAAACATGTGGTGTGGCAACCAAGTAGACGACGATGCGTGTATGCGATTTAATTGCGACATACGCTGAGTAAGAGTAGCCTAAATTAGGTAGAAATCTAAGTGACGGGGCCGCTGGGTAAGAAGTGATTACTAGTGTAGTAGGGTTCAAAAAGCTGGTAAGCCTATTAATACATGCAGTATTGTATATGGACAACTAGGTAATTGCTCTCACACAGGGTCGTGCATACATAGATGTTTGCACACCAACGAGCTCCAATTAGCAATTGGTCAATAAGAAATATAATTATAAACATATGCGTGAACACATAATGTAAGCCTATACATACATATAAAAAGGTAATTCTTACTCGTCCGTTGAGATCTGAGTTGACAACTTCGCAGATGCGTGCAAATGAACCGTTGGCTAGCATATCCGTGACCCAATAGTCAGGTTCCCGATCTCCGCTCTTGTCCAGCATTAGACTGCCACTCATGCCTTCAACACATTATCGTCACACCTTAGTGCTGTAATATTCAAATGCTTAAAGGTTAAACTTATTGAAATTATAAGTCTCAAAGACATCATCTCTAAAAAGGAATAAATATATATATAATCAACTTTGTTTTGCTGATTATAATATTTTCATGAGTTGCTGCGGACCCGGTTTGGTCCCATAAAATTCGCGGGTCAATGGGCATTTGTCCCTATAGACCCCCTTCCGGCAGACGGATGAACTGACCTCTGAACATCTTTCCTCGCATTCCCTTAGCGACATCGACTCCACTTCGTGGATCGAGGTTATTGGCGATGGTCTCGTTCAGGGCGATGGCATAGAGTAGAACTGAGTCGTAGAGAAACGGTGAATACTTATCACCGTAGTCGAAGTTCTGCATCTGACCAGAAAGAGAAACAACTCATGTAGACTCAATCGGTACATTATAATATCAATAGTTTCATACGGTATGAGGACACGTTTCTCTGCTAAGGAATAACATTTTAACTCATGCAAACAAAAGTACAATGTAAATGTTATATAATAATATATAACGTTGAATACAAGTGTAACTGCATCCAAGTATTATCGTTATTAATTTTATTATTATTATTATTATTTTATTTAGTCAGATTATAATAATTATTATTATTATCACTATTATTATTATTACTATTATTATTATTATTACTATTATAATTATTATCATCATTGTTATTACACAAATATCTAGATTGCAATATATTATCAATTAATTGTTCCAAAAACATCTAAGGCAAAGTTCCAGCACTATCGCAATGCAAGTCCTTGCTTTTCCACAATTCAAAGGTACATGTACTTGCATTGATGTTCTTCGGAATGTATGCATTCCATGGCGGCTGGAGCATGCGCCGTGCCACTTCCTTCCGAAATTCGTTGACGTCAGCATTACTCAGAGCTGCCAAAGTCACCTTCAGACCAACGAAGCCATCTTTATTTCATAAAACCATTATTACTCTATATGGTCTGCACTGTTTTCATTCTACAATACCATAGACTTAGTAAGCAACAGTTTAAAAATTACCGTAGACTACTATAATTATTATTAGGCATACACTGCATAATGCTAATAACAAGGAAACCAAATGAGTTGGTAGCTGTTGCCAGACTTCTATACCACTGAGCAATGTTGCCAGAGAGATTGCACTATTTTGTCCCATGCTACGCGTAGGACATTGTATTGCTGTGAATATCGTCTACTACATTACATCGCATTGAAGCCCAATTTAGTAAGCGGCAATGGTGTGGCAGAGTGCTATTATATACGTAAATGTACACTGTACAATATATTATGGTAGGCCCTACATACGTTTTATTGTTCCTTATTCAATTGGGCCTTAATGCGACCTCATCGTATCGTTAGATTTATATAGCCCCTTTCTCTGTGATTAACTACCGGTATTCATGTATGCACTCCCAGCAATGAAACTCGAAGAAAAAGAAACGCCCTTAATGACCGAGAGGTCGTTGGAGAGATTTCAACCATTAGTTTAGCCCTAAGTGAAATGAAACCAGTTATAACTGCTTTTTCGTGGCCTGCCTCTCATTCTTTGAATATGTACGTTCCCTTTTCTCCTGATTGTCCGGGCTGAGAGCGCCTCTGAATAGTCATTCTTCAAGAGGCGCCATATAAATCTACAGGTACAATATGGCAGTGATGTGGTCTCGAGACCGCGGTCTTGGTCTCGAGACCGTCTCGAGACCGAAAAACTGCGGTCTTGGTCTCGAAGGCATCGGTCTTGGTCTTGGTCTCGGACCATCGGTCTTGGTATTGGTCTTGGACCTCTCGGTCTTGGTCTTGAATTTTTGGTCTCGTGCCCAACACTGCAATATGGTAGGCAAGAGTCATGGTAATACCATGCTCATTGTGTGCACATAACATGATCACAATTAGGTTCCTTATATCTGAAGTAGACTTCTATGGCTCACATGGAAAACGGCTTCGAAGGCTGTCTTGGCTTCTTTGTCCCTCCCGTCATTTCCGGTCCATATATCCTCCGGACTGAGGTTCTCTTCTGGAAGCATTTCCATCGTGTAGAAGACGTACTCGCCAGAGGTCATGCCAAGGTCGTGGGCAGTCAGCATGAAACGCCGTCGATCCTCCTTCGGAACGATAAGAACGATGACTGGAAAACAGGAACCAGAAACCAATGCAACCAACATCTTATCTGACCTCATCAGCGAAACCCAAAACGCAGCGACTCAGAAAACCCTCCCAATTTTCTCGACCCGCTGATTTATTTTTGAGGTATCTCTTCAATATTTGTTTCAGAACTATAGCCGCAACATCGTATTAAATTACATCAGGCTCTTCTGTAAGTACTTTATTGTCTGTTAACTTCGGACATAAATTGGATTGAACCCTCAAAGACATCAACAGATAAAGATTAAATGTCTTATGCTATCATCTGGTTTTGTCTAGCAATAGCAAACCTCAAAATTTAAACTCGTTTCAGGATTCCTGTATAGAATAATTCTACTATAGTTACTTAATTTTCGCCAGTAAAATATAATTGCCTGAATCTATAATGGAAGTGATCCCAGCTTGATACATGTAGATCATAGTCCTGTAAAGTTATTGGTTCGAATTACATGGAAGTGATTCTAACTTTAGCTACCGGTAAAATAATTGACTGGATTTATATTGGCATGATTGCAACTAAACATTCCTGTAAAAATAATTTCCTATATTTATTTGGTCGTGATCCTAACTTAGCATTTCTGACAATTAACAACCTAATTTGGGCGTGATCCTACCGTAAAACTCCTATTAAATAACTGGTTTAATTTTCTTGGTTGCGATACTAGCTAGGACAAATTGATGTATAATTTATTAGATTGACAATCACGTGCTGTTAACTAAGATGGTTGCAAATATCAAATACACAGTTCCTACTTCTTCCTTCTTGTTGGGTTTTGATGAGCACGCTCTTAATATACGACTCCGGCGGAAATCTTTCGAAATCTGAACTGTAGGTGATTGTCATGTTGGCATCTCGAAATACCTTGACATAAAGTTATTAAATATCCGAGTCGTATAAGAATGGCAATATCTTCGTTTAATTTCAAACTGACAAACCGCAATATAATCACAAACATATTGTGAACGAATGATGGCATGTTATTACAGAACAGAAATTCAACTGCCGGGAGCTAAGCAATGGGCTATTACATTATACATAGGGGCCATTACATTATACACCTAATTTAAATTATGCCGCCGCCTAGCGGAAGAAGGAATGGTCAACTTTACGGGGATGCGGGAATCGAAGATATTAAGTAATTAGTATAACTTTTTATATTTTTTTAAAATGCACGAATCACGCACACAATATTGGTCAGTCTAAATTTAAGGTGAGAAGACGTGTCCAGGGTTGGAGTTCCCTCAGCAGACCTGAACCTGCAATCGGTGAATTCAGTGAACAGCCATCAAACGGATATCACTGTGACGCTATAGTATTGTTAGCGGTAGAGACTTGGATGGGATCAAGTCGCCTGCGACTCAACCCCCCAAAAACCCAATTTATCTGGCTGGGCACTCGCCAGCAGCGTCTGAAGCTTGATTTAACTGCCGTTATTGCTGATTTCCCCCTCTTTGCATTTTCCTCTGTTGTCCGGGACCTTGGAGTCATGTTAGACCAAGAGCTCACCTTTGCCTCTCATATTCACCGTCTTTGCCGTGATTCATACTACCAGTTGCGTCAGCTTCGAACTGTTTCCCGCTCGTTAACTCCAGACGCCACAGCTACCCTTGTTCACGCCTTCGTTACTGCCCGACTGGACTACTGTTGTTCACTCTATGCTGGCCTTCCTGCTGGGCGTTTGCGGTGCCTGGAGCGGGTCCTGCGTTCTGCTGCACGTCTTGTTGGACGCATTCCTAAATTTTGCCATGTATCCGGCTATATGCTGGATGTGCTCCACTGGCTCCCCCTCCAACAGTGAATCTCGTACCGTATCATCTCTTTGGTATGGCAGTCCTTGCTAGGTCTCGCCTCTGCTTATCTTCGCGATTTCTACTTGGAGTTTACTGGGTCGCCGCTCTCTGCGTTCTCCTGAGCGATGCATGCTCATTGTCCCATTTGCCCGTACAACTACTAAACAGAATTGTGCCTTCTCAGCCCTTCGCTCTGGAACCTGATCCCGTTGGCGTTGCGGTTGTCATCACGGGTCCACTCAGACTCATTTTATACTTGCCTTAAAACTGTTCTTTTTAAACGTGCTGGAGTCGGAGGCGCTTCTGAGTAGTAGCCTTGAAGGGGCGCTATATAAATCTCTGTAATAAATGAATGAATGAATGAATGAATAGCTAGATCGATGGATTTACTTGTGCCTGTGTGATAACAAAGATCAATAAAGTCGCCCTCCTTTTTTTATCCAGGCTTGGAACAGGCACTACCTATAACAGCCTAAGTACTTTCAGTTTGCGAAGTTTACTTTGGTTTACATGTAGGTCAGAGGTGTCAATCCCTCCTGAGTGATGTAGTAAAATCCCCGATCCGAAGTGTCAGGAAGGCAAGATATTCTCCCCTGAAACTGACAAATATATCTCTCGTATACGTGAAATTGGAGGAATTTGCCTACGGACACCCTCTGTCTGCACGCCCCATGGTTTAAGTAAATGTTAGAGTAACTTTATGTTTAGGTCAGGTTTGTATATCTGGTTCCTATACCGAACGGATCCAGACAAGGTCCCTGACCTTTCGAACGGCCTTTCCAGCGTCGAGCCAGAAGAAATAGTTGGACGAGATTATCACGAGGCGGCGCCAGTTGTACATCCGGAAGACGTCGACGAGGAAGATCGCCATCTTCTCGAAGGATCCCAGGGTTCTTCCGAGGGTCGTGTAGACCGATTTATCTCCAAATTCTGGGTCGCTCGCCACCCACGATATGATCGGCTTGTTCCAGAACGAGGCCAGCTCAGCCGCCGGTCGACAAGCTAAAAGTAACGAGTTACGTAACGATAAGGAGCGCAGCGCACCGTGGATCAGTATGATGTGACGATATACGGTGTTATTAGTTACCGTAAAGAAGTTGCGCCTTATAAATCTTTATGCTGACTATACCGGTAGAAGAGAATGGGGTAAATAGAACGGACTCTGCATACAGGGTTCAGCTTGGACCATTGGACTCCTAGTCTAAAATAGTCTGGTCTGATATCATCAATCTGATCTTACAAATTGATGAGTTTAATGGGACTGTTGCTCGACTGCAATGTGTATTGTCGACTCGATTGAAACTTTAATAACAGCGTTGTTAATCTCATGGGAAGGCATTTCAAAAGGCGAACAGTTGGTTAGGCAGCGGTGGGTGGAACTTCTCTTATTCCAGGTCGCCATAATAATCTGTTTGCTTAATATTTGACTTTATTAATTTTGGTTAAACAGAATGAATAATAAAATTATCGCATGTAACGAGCAGCAGTCACTCTTCCGGCTACTCGTTGCCATTAACAAAACACAAGAAATTTTTATGGACATTCATATCTGTTTAATTTCTATATAGGCCAGTATAGGCTATAAAAAATTTTATTGGTTGACGATTGGGAAGCGCTGTGTTAGAGGGCTCGACTTGGAACGCGAAGAGTGGGGGTTCTAGCCACACCGAATGACATGTGTAAACCTTGAGCAAGTTCCTCACACGCGATTTGTTGTTCCACGTATTCAAAACTCTATTACTTGAATGTCTGTGGCACTCTTTGCACTGCTGAACTTTGGAAGGAGGGCAAAATCACACATAGTACTGAATTGTATAACGTCGCATTGTATTGTAACGCATTGTATTATAGTGTATCGTCTTGTATTGTATCATGTTGTTTTTGTATCGTATTCTATTTAAGTATTTATAAAGCGCTCTAGCAAGTGGTGAACCGCTCAGAATCGCTGTCAGTGTACAAGACCCCGCGAGAAGCAGTGCAGTAGGTTTTGTGAAAAGCAAAAGAGGAAGAGAGACTGCCAGATGGAATTTTAGAGCGAACAGATGGAGAAAGTGCATTCCACAGATAGGGACCAATTGAAACATTAGATCGAGACTGAGCCGTAGCTGCTCTTGTTCTTGTTCTAGCGCCAGTGCATAAGCTGGGTTCTCTGACGTGGCTAATTGTGGATGCTGAGAAATTTTCAACGATTTGCATTACATTACATTACAGCAAAGCATATTAGGGAGCCGCTTTATAGTTCGAGGAACCAAGACGTCAAGTCTATTGAACGAGCTAAGTGGACGGATGTAGGAAGCTGAATGAACCGAGGTATTACGTCGGCAAGGCATCTCGAGTCCCCGCTGATTCTTAAAGATTAGAATAGCAATCTTGAATTAGGGCTGTGGAAATTACCGATTAATTAATCGATTAATCGTCAGTTTATTTTAACAATAAAAATTTTTATAACGATTATTCGTTTCGATTTTTCTACCCATCACTAACACGCACCGGAAGTCTGGAAGCAGCAATAAAAGCAGTAAACATTGCAATATGGCGGCGGACAACGTGTTTGCGTAATTGGTTGTCCGAAATAATATTATGAGCAGAAAAACCGTCTGTGTTATTTCTTTCGTTTAACTATATTCAGTAACTGAGAATTTTAATTGAAATGTCATTAATTTGTCTGACTAATGTAACATTTAGAAAATTTGCGATAAAATGGAAATAGACTATCAATCACTCGTTAAATTTTCAAATTAACCATTAAAATTCAATTAATTGTTACTAGACCTATTTTAAATGTCATGCGAGCATGGGGAAGAAACCAGTGAAGTTCATCGAACATAAAGGTAGAGATGCGAGAGAAACGGGGGAAAGCGAGCTATCAGTCTATAGTTTTCATTTGTTTTCAGCTGTCTTAAGTACTGGCTGAAGAGGAGAGAGTTATTATTATTATTATTTTTAATATTATTATTATTATTATTATTATTATTATTATTATTGAAAGGACGATTTCTAAAGCGCCGTAACGCAGCCATGCCGCTACAAGGGTGCTTTTACAATGACACGATCAATCATCAGTTTTGTATTGCATTGTATTCCGTCCCATTGCATCGATTTGTATTGTATTGTATTGCATTGTATTCCGTCCCATTGCATTGAATTGAATTGCATTGCATTGTATTGTATGGCTTAGACTTAGTTCAGATCATGCTGTAGACTGACCTGCAGAACATGGTGGTCCAATAAACGCGTCAACCTTCTCCTCCGTAAATAGTTTCACGATGTTACCGGCGGTTACCTTACCGTTACAACCAGAATCCTTCGTCACGACACTGAAACAGAGAGAAAATCATTTCATGTTTTGATGCACACAAACACCTATATATGTAGGCCTACCTATACGCAGTATCTTTGATAAATAAAAGGCGTCACATAAATCTTGCAATCCATACATTCACGTTTGAACAATTGCTATAAAATTTCTAGGCATGCATGATGAATAATGCATTCAACGGTACCTGAAGCGTAGTTTATTCCTGAATTCCGGGTCAGCATGGACCTTTTCGATGGCTATTGATATGGCGCTTGCACTCGTTAGTCCACTGAAATCCTCGAAAGTGCCGTTCCAGGGGGTCAAAAGGCCAATCTTAAATTCCATCGGACCAGCAATACTACCCTGCGCCCCTCGAACGACGAGTGGGCATAACCCGATCACCCCTACAATGAAGCAGAACGATAACATCGTCCAGGTCTTTACACGCATGCTTACATAAACTCGGGCGAGTTGACCGAATAAGAAATAATGAACGTAACAGAAGCAGACGATCTTTTATAGGAATTGGCGGTAACTACTAATGAGCAAATCGAGTCTTGCTCGGGGCGCTACATTTTTTAGTAATCAGCCCCTGGGCTGCGAAGGACTTTGTGTGTAGTTTCTGCTATTTAGGTCAAATATGCGGCAACCGAGACATTCAGATCAATTGGAAAGAGTCGTCTTTAAGACTGGTCACTATTTGTCATCTGATGTTGCATCACGCTTCTACGGGTTTGAATTACTTGAATTAAATAACTTTGTCAAAGCCGGTCCCAAGCCCGGTTGAAAAAGGAGGAGGGTTGGGGCGCGAGGTTAGCAACCTCACCCCGCTACATTTACAATAAGAGAACGCCGTTCCGGTAGAAAGATAGGAATATACTGGGAGGACGCGGAAATCTCTTTCGCGTCCTCTCAGTTAAGGATCGTACGGGATGGAGAGCTCTTATTGACCAATGTTTCAAGAGAGAGGAACTAAGTCTAAGTCTGCTCGAAATCTCAGTGTTGTTTTTAGCCCCACTACGTATACCTCACCCGGTATAATTTATATGTCGATGACGTTCGAAAATTTTCATACGTGTTTCATGCATATTCATGACTTGAGCAGAAAATGGTTAATGTCCCTGTGTCTGCTAGGATAAACCTGTCGAATGCATTGGTTTCCAATCGCCTAGATTGATGCAACTCGCTTCATACTGGTATCGCTAAGTGATTTAAAGAGAATATACGGAGCCCCTAAAGGGACATGAAAAAAGAATATTTTATCTCGTGCGCACGAGATAACAACTCGTTCCCTCGACTTAATAAGTCATGCGCACGACTTATTTGACCAATAGCAGGCCGACTTTTCTGTGACGTAAACAAACTTCTGTTTGGTATTTATGGGGTAACACATAGTTCTATAAACGAAACAATAGAGTGATTCGGGCATTCCATTCTAAACTTAAATCCCACCTTTTCAAGAACTCTTATTCAGACTCATTACTTGACATCTGTCACTCCTCGACGAAAGCGATGCCCTCCTGAACAGCTACTCTGTCTCTCTGCTGACCTTCTGGAAACCGAACTCTGACCTCCTACGGACTATCATTTGGACAACCCTTTCGATGTGACGCAGCGCTCCTGAATAAGCTGGTTCCCTGAGCATTCAAGTGACGCCTTAGAAGTCTGGAGATTACGATTACTACTACTATAGGGGTGTATAATATGTGGTGTGAAAGGCTTTGGCCTATAAGGAAGGCATTTAAAGCTACAATGTTATTTGTGATGCCGTTTGTAGGCTGAGCGTGTGCCAGACTGGGGATAGCCTATCACTCTGCAGGCGAATATGAAAGCGAAAATGAAAATGATGTTCAGCTTGACAGAGCTAAAATACTGACAATATCAGATAGAGTTATCTCCGCGATGTATCGTATGAGTTGTGCTGTGGAATTTGGGACGCTTAAACGACAAATCGCCGTTGTCCTATTTCAAACTACTTTGTTGCTAATTGTTGCAGCGACGCCATTATATCCCCGAAATAGAATTTTACTTACGTCACAGAAAGTCGGCCTGCTATTGGTCAAATAAGTCGTGCGCACGACTTATTAAGTCGAGGTAACGAATTAATAACTCGTGCGCACGAGATAAAATATTCTTCTTTCATGTCCCTTTAGGTGCTCCGTAAGAATAGCCTATAGAGTCGTAACTTAAAAAAATCAAGCTATATGAGACCTGTCCGTGAAATCGTTTTAATAACTACTTGATTGTTTTTCGTGTAGGTCACAACTATAAGGACAACGAAGCTTTTTCGGCTGCTGGACTAAAACTCTACAATATTCTTTCTGTGTCTGTTCGTTCTGTTCATGAATCGCTTGAGTCACATCTAGTATATCAAGTACATACTTAACAACAAAATGTATGGAAGGACTTACAACGACAGTGTCCTAAAAGCGACTCTATTCAATAAGTTTCTTCGTAAAAGCGTTAAAGTTATCCTTTGACTGAATTCGGAATATTTGTGGCAACTTTTTCAAGCGTGAATGCATGCATTTCTAGATTTATGCAGCGCCTTTTAAGTTGTCGCAGATTCAGTCTTGCACGCACTTTCTCTTTGGATCTTGACTTGATTGTGGCTTTGGTTTGGCGCGCCATCGTCTGTTGCCTTGTGCACTATGCACCATCATAGTACGAATTACTAAGTAATTATTGATAACGTAAATAAGTAGGGCAAAATCTTTAGTATGGCGTCTGAATACTTCCTGAAAACAATGGGTTTAACTATGTACAAAAAAGAAATAGATTAAAGGAACCGTCTGGTTGCGTTAAATGAACACTGACTTTATTTAGAACAGCAGTTAAAATCTTAAAACAGACAGAAATATTTAATTCAACTGAATCCAATACGACTGTTTGGTAAGTTTTACTCACTATTATCTATACTGGTCTATGGACATGGTCCAATTTGAATTGGTCTGACCTTGTTAATCTGACATGGTACAATCTGGCTGAATCTGATCTGATCTGATCTTGTGGATTTGAAGTGATCAAGTTGAATCACAACCGATCTGGCCAAAATTCACCATTTATCAGATCTGGAAGAAACTGACCAGATATGATCCGTTTCAAGCTTCAATCAAACCTGATCTAGGTGAATCCTATTCCTCTATGATCAGGTCTGCATGAATCTGAACTGGTCTTTTGTAATTGAATCTGTCGTGGCATACAAGACACAGTCAAACAGACAGTCAAAGACACAATCAAAGACACAGACTTAGAGAAATGGGCATAGTAGAGACATCGAAAGACACAGTCAAAGAGACAGTCAAAGAGACAGTCAAAGACACAGTCAAACAGACAGTCAAAGACAAAGTCACAGAGAGTCAAAGACACAGATAAAGAGAGTCAAAGACACTGTCAAAGATACGGTCAAAGAGAGTCAAAGACAAAGAGAGTCAAAGACAAAGAGAGTCAAAGACACAGTCAAAGACACAGACTTACAGAAATGGGCATGGTAGAGAGATCGAAAGACACAGTCAAAGGGACAGTCAAAGAGACAGTCAAAGACACAGTCAAACAGACAGTCAAAGACACAGTCAAAGAGAGTCAAAGACACAGACAAAGAGAGTCAAAGACACAGACAAAGAGAGTCAAAGACACAGTCAAACAGACAATCAAGGACACAGTCAAACAAACAGTCAAAGACACAGTGAAAGAGAGTCAATGACATAGACAAAGAGAGTCAAAGATACAGACAAAGAGAATCAAAGACACAGTCAAAGACACAGTCAAGCAGACAGTCAAAGAGACAGTCAAAGAGACAGTCAAAGAGACAGTCAAAGAGACAGTCAAAGACAGTCGCATAGAGATTGACAGATAGATAGATAGAGGGAACCGATGCGACCGAAGCCCAGCAGTGCGAGTAGTGCGCTGTACGACGACACTGACCTGTAGCACAGAGGCCTAATTGTTTTCTCTAAATCCTCGACTTCCGTCGCGGACCAATCAGCTAACAGCACCCTCGCCCCTACCCTCATCCCCACCCTTCCACCCACCCTACGACCAACACAGCGATCGCCCTATAAATAATAACGCTTAGGTTATCTCGCTTCAAGCGGACGGCCCGCCATAACCGGCGCCCCCACCGTCTCCTGTGCGACGAGTCCTCTAGTAATGACTTTGGGATTATTTTGTCACGCGGAGACGGATGTCCGTCCTCCGCCGCTCGGAGCCTCGGCGGAGGTTTCATTTAAAGTCATCTTCCCAAATCTGCAGCCGGACTATTCGATCTGGAGCGGTAATCAAACAGATATCGCTATGTCCGGTAATCGATATAACCCCCCGTCCGGTCCACTGATGGGGTTCATGGGGGGCGCGTCTAAAAAATACGTCAGTCCTGATCGTCGTGGCACGTAAATAATCACACGTCTCAACCCTCCCCCCATTTTTATATTCGCTATGAATCTGTGCATTTCAATTATGGTATCAGTATCGCATACCCCTCCCGCGGTTGGGGAAGAAGGAACGAGGGAGCACGGGGGAGTTCAGAGGGAGGGAATGACGTATTGAAGGCTGTGCAGTACCCTCGGGTCTATGTAATGAATTCATCTTCCTATCTTCTATGCTGTAGTCACAAGAATGCTTGATCTCTATATAGTGGATTTTTAATTAATAATGACGTGGGATGAAAATATGATATGACATGACGTATGATAGATGATATGATTTATGATGTATAGGTCAGCGTGATGGACACTGGACACTAGTGGACAGTCTATCGAAAAGTCGTGGATTTAAGATTTCTTCATCATGTGCACTCCTAGCAACGCATCTATAATGAGTACACTGACTGTACACTGTCGATGAGTAGACGAGACAGTGAGGGAGAGGACTGATCACTCATATTCACGTGCCAAGGCTAAGAAAATGAAGTCGCTATCATTTCATACTAATGAATGTCCAATAATGAATATCAATATTTAAATAGCGTTATAACGGACTGTCCTATACATTATAGTGTCATATCACGCTCTTATCAAAATAACATTTAGAAAGCTTAATCAACTCCGCTTACGATGTCCTTTGTTTGTAGAGTGCATTATTCAGCATTAACTACAGACGTCGTCTCACGATTTTTAGAATAGAGGGAAGTCATTCGTGTGTTTCGCAATATTCAAATAAAATAGCTGGTCTCCCGTGTCGAGAGCATAGGGATGTCCGTATATAACACGATGAATGAGTTGTTTAATAAGGTAGACCCTTAGGCTTTTTTAATTAGGTCACCATTAGTTAGGCTACTTAATAAGGTCACCATTAGTTAGACTATTTAATAAGGTCACCATTAGTTAGGCTATTTAATAAGGTCACCATTAGTTAGGCTATTTAATAAGGTCACCATTAGTTAGGCTACTTAATAAGGTCACCATTAGTTAGGCTATTTAATAAGGTCACCATTAGTTAGACTATTTAATAAGGTCACCATTAGTTAGGCTATTTAATAAGGTCACCATTAGTTAGGCTACTTAATAAGGTCACCATTAGTTAGACTATTTAATAAGGTCACCATTAGTTTTAGGCTCTTTAATAACGTCAGGGGCGGCGATCCGGGGGAGGGGGGTCGATGGGACAAGTCTCCCCAGCTTTTACATAAAGGGGACAATTTATATGTGCGTCCCCCAGATTTCCTACTCCCCTCATTGGGTGTCCCCCACCTGTCAAGCAAAATCGCCGCCTCTGAATAAGGACACGAATAGTTAGGCTGTTGTTGCATCAAATGACGTCCCATCAGTTCTTGGCATTCTATTAATGACTAGACTGCGAAAGGAAGGATTTTAAATCAATTGCGAATTTAATTATATTAACTTAAACTAACATACCAAAATAATATGAACTAAAATATAAAGTGAACCAACAAACGAATGTGCACGTACCATCCCACAGACTTTCCATTCCAAAATGAAGTTCAACACTTCAAAATTACATCCCAATCGATGCTGACCTCCGCCCAGAGGCGAATTAAGCAGGTTCAAAATGTGGCGCCTATACACTGTACTTAAGGGGTCTCGAGTACTGACACATGCAACTCTTTCGATGTTTGCACTCTGACAGTGCCAGTCCCAAGCCTCAATTAAAGAGGAGGCTACGCTAATGATCTGCAACTACTACTGCTACTACACACGCAAAGGGAAAAAACAATATTTTATGATTATTGCTATTTACTATGTCTAAAAGCAAAAATAAGTCAAATCTAGGGGGAAAAATGGGGACCGTAGAGTAGTGGTAGACACATGGGGACGCAGAGCTGAGGAACCGCGTTTGAGATCCATAAGGTTGACTTCTTTCTTCTTTTGCTAGGCGGCGGCGTTTGTCAAAAATGAAGATGAGTAGAGCAAAGGGCGCCCTGTGTGGCTGTCGACGGTTAAATTCGACTCGTGTAATACCTCGTCACCATTCGTACGTTCTGTACTTGTAATCATACTGCGTGCGGTTTGTCTGTTTGAAGTCAGACGGATGTTATTAAATAACTCGATATAAACGCAACGCTTGCACGTGTATTTGGTCATCATTGAAGTATCCATTATACAATACATTACAACTGTTATTTCGTAGTCGCCCTTCTTACAGTTTAGTTCAGAAGTGCACACACGCCACGACGGTGAAATGCAGTTGTATTGCAGAGCAATTGTGCGTGAAGGACTTGCTCAAGGTCCCTACACAATGACGCCTCAGACGAGAGTCGAACCCGATCACTCAGCGCACACTGAACGTTACGGGGCCGTTTGCTCTAACCAATGCCCCAATGGGCCACCATACCACACTATTTATCAGGTAGACTCATCTCAAAATCAGTCAGAAATGCTTGTAGGACCTGTTTTCACTGGCTTATTTAAACACCTACTATGCCTCACTTTACAGGGACTCAGATGTTATCTGACTATAGACTATAGTAACGCCAAATATGCGGTTCCTCAACTCCCTTGAGACAGTTCATCAACTCTCGACTAATCGATCCGCAAATGTGCTTCGAATTGACGCAACCTCGCTGACAGTACTACACACGCCTTCATACCTGTGCAGAGGTCCGTCTAAACACAGCAAACGCCAATCCATCACCGTTACGTTAAACTGTTCATCTCCGTTGTGGACAGCGCCTAGAATGCCTTTGTTGTTCTCGTTAACCAGGTCAGCCTTCGATTCATCCTATGCCTTGCCAACGGGGTCTTTAGTCCATGCGTTCCTTTCGCCCGAGTAATTGCTACACCTGAGCCGGGGGTGATGGATGACCGACGTCAACAGATATAATAATTAATAATCTGACGGAGTGCTGCCCTCTGGAGGCTGGTGGGGCTCCATCGACGAGTAATTAAGAGACGATTGGTTGGATTATGACGTCTGAGTCTCGCCATTCGACTATTCATCGCGCTGATTGGTCTGATCTTGTCAAATCGCTGACGTAGTCTACATGTCGACTAAGGTTCGGAGTTCGTAGACTGTGACCGAAGCTTGCGTCTTCGGTTTATGCCCTAAAGAGCACCAAAGAGCAGGCGGCAACTTCAAAGTCGAATGCCGCCTTAGATCATAACCGCCCCGCTTTTCTTCTCTTCCATAGATCTGCGGTTTTCCTCGTCGTTTTCTTTTCGATTTACGACTAATTAATGGCAATTACTTCTCGTTTCATAATTATAATGATCATAATATCTAGAAATAGATCCATAATTATCTACCCTCTTAGGGAAAAATATATTTGCTCAAGAGGATGACGACGACGACGACGATGATCATCATCATCATGACTGTGACAATGCATATGCTTACTTGCTTCAGGCAACTACTACAACAACCACGGCTATGACTTCCAGGACTAGTACAACTACTACTTCCAATGCAACTACTGTTCTGTAGTGTGTGACAAAATGACCTCATATTCAACCAAGTTAGGTTTTTTTTCGTCATATCGTTATGATAATTTCTGCATTTATTTAGCGCCACTATCTGACGACCAGTCATAAATTAATAGCGTTGCGCGTTAATGATTTTGTACATGAAACACATTCTAGCTGTAAAACGACGGTAGTGAACAAATAGAGACTGAGGCATACTAATCCAGTTCATCGTTAAGGTGTTTACGTGGTCCACGTTGTACGATCCGTACTTGGTACTTGGTCCTTTTCGTGCTTCACGGTCCGTATTGTATGTCCACATCTGTTCTACCTTCCTAATATATTTTCCGTAATATGCGTTCCGTACTTTATGTATATCGTACTCTAATTGTCTGTATTCTAAATAAACCGTACTGTATGTTGCGCACTCTATGATTCAGCACTCTATGGTCCGTGGCGTCCGTTCCTTAATTAAGACCAGAATCGAGACCGTAGTCTGCGCCTTCCAAGTGGAGAGTTTCTTATCAATCGGCTGCTAATCGGTTACCAATCTGTAACCAATTGGTAACTTAATCACCGGCTGCCATTCGATAACCGATTGGTTATCTATTGGTTCCCAACCGGTCACCGATTGGTTGTTAATCTGTCGCCAATTGGTTATTAATCGGTTACCATTCGGTTACCATTCGGTAACCGTGCTCCGCATGCAGAACACAGGCGCCATGCGTCGTTCAAGAGAGATAAGTCAGATGGCTACTGATCGCTCTTCAAGCCTTGGATCAAACGAAAACCTCTAAGACAGTGGTTCCCAACCTTTTTCTACTCAGGGCCACTTGTATTTAGTTGGAGGACATGACGGGCCAAAAGGTAAAAAAATAATTATTTTAAATTTTAACAGATTTTTTTTGATAACTTTAAAATAGAATAAAATTAAAATGTCGGTTATATCATTTTATATCTATAAAAATATCAGCAATAATTATTTATAACAAAAGATAATTATTCTGTAAAATATTAATTTTTGCACGTATATTTTTTATATATTTGATAGGTCGATGGCCACTTTTTGAGGCCTGGCGGGCCACTTTTGGCCCGCGGGACACAGGTTGGGACTCGCTGCCCTAAGACGATGATTGATTCGCTTCTGATTACGTACATCTCCTCAAAGACCCTTCTCTCTTACTTAAGGCATATTTAACCGAAGGATCATGGCGTCAATCCATCAACTCACAAACTAGCTAAATAACTCACTTACCCACTCACTCACTCACTCACTCACTCACTCACTCACTCACCCATTCACTCAATCACACACTCACTCACTCACTCACCCATTCACTCAATCACACACTCACTCACTTACCCATTCACTCAATCACACACTCACACGTTGATACGCTGATTCGTTTGCCCGCCATTATAGTTCCAACTACAGATATTATCCATCCGTCCACTAGATGGCGTCTTGAACTTTTTAACTCTGTGTTCATTCGCTTGGCGCGCCACGGTATCGAAGAACCAAAGCTCCATTCGCTAGGTGGAGTGGCGGTTGACGTGTCATGGGCGGAGCAAGGAGGCTGACGGGCCCCCGTCTGCTGGGGTGAGTGGGTGGGTGGCCCGTGGGCCTGTCCCCAATCATAATTCTGTCCCATTGCGGCTCGGCCAGTAATTACACGTGGCCCGGCTTCAGCGGATACAATTTATCAAGTTGCAGGCGCCTGGGAGGAACCGAGATGAAGAGGGGATGGACGGTGGCCAAGGGGTGGGAGTGGGGAAGGACGTTACTGGTGCCGTGGAGGATGCCGCAGACGATAAGATGATCGGATGCTGGTTCCGCGTCCTTATAAAAGACAGCGGACGATGATGAAGAAGAAGAACGCAAGATTTGGCACACGTCATATCTACTCAGACTACAGATTTGGAGTGCGGATTTAGAGTGCGGAGTTAGAGTGTGGAATTAGAATGCGGACCTTAGAGTGCGGACTTTAGAGTGGGGACCTGAGAGTGCGGAACTTAGAGTGCGGAACACTGGGTGCAGAACTTAGAGTTCGGACCTTAAAGTGCAGTACAAAAAACATGAGAGTTTAGAACATCGATTCTGGTCTTAATTAAGGAACGGACGCCACGGATCATAGAGTGCTGAATCATAGAGTGCGCAACATACAGTACGGTTTACTTAGAATACAGACAATTAGAGTAAGATATACATAAAGTACGGAACGCATATTACGGAAAATATATTAGGAAGGTAGAACAGATGTGGACATACAATACGGACCGTGAAGCACGAAAAGGACCAAGTACCAAGTACGGAGTGTACAACGTGGACCACATAATGAGATTTAAGGAGTAGAGACGAACTCATCACTGGTGGTTGATCACACATAACTGTGTGCGCCACAACAATTGCAAAGTATAGGTTAAGGATCAAAGACCCCGTATACGTTTTACACAGAGGTTCTTTTATAACAAACACACCGGTATCAAGATAGAAGGTGAGACAATAGGATTTGTGACAGTTCTTCAAATATGCGTATCATATCATCTGGTATAATTATGAGCTCCATTAGTATAATAATCTAATTAATTTGATATAAAATTATATGGATAACGTATTGCTTAATGCGACACAGTACAATGCAATATTTGTAATTGTGATCGTAACGTAATTGTAAATACGACAATTTCTATAGCACTGCCAGTAGCGAGTTCTAGGGTGTCTATAGGGTGCACGATATCATATCATATATCATTTCATATGACGTCATGCCACGTCATATCACATACAGCATATCAAAAAGCATATTTAAATAATATAATAAACCATATCATGAATCGCATCATAAATAATATCACTTTTATATCATATCACATATAGCATGCCACATCACATAATTTTATCTTAATCGTATAAAATGACACATATCACATCTTGAATGATAAATAATCAATTATGTTCATTGCACTACACACAGCATAATTGAATGCGAGATGATACAATACAGCGAAGTACAGCGTGGTTTAATAATCTGTTATACTTAACAAGACGAAAGCCGGCGAAATGGATTACTGTTCGGGTGACGAGACGTCCTTAGAAGCGGTTCGAAAGACAACCCCTCAGTCTCCATCCATCAATCACCCGGAAGCATCACTCTCCCCGTCCTCATCCTCCTCTTGCTCAGCCTTTGAAGCAACACCCGCAGCAGTAGCCAGCCACGACGAGCCCCGCGTGACGTCGTCATCGTCATCGTCACCCTCAACCGTAGCCGTGGGCGCGCAGTCAAGCGTGACGACGGTCATGCTTCACGGCATTCCAATCGTGTCCCTCCTGATGGACGCCAGGGAGCGCCTCTGCCTCGCCCAGATCTCCAACACCCTTCTCAAACCCTACAGCTACAACGAAATCCACAACCGACGCGTTGCGCTCGGCATCACCTGCGTCCAGTGCACCCCAGTCCAGCTGGAGATTCTCCGCCGAGCGGGGGCAATGCCCGTCTCCTCGCGCCGCTGTGGCATGATCACGAAGCGTGAAGCGGAACGACTCGTCAAGTCCTTCCTCGACGACGTGACGCCGCCAAAGCTTCCAGACGATTTCTTCTTCGACGTGGAGCACGACTGCGGATGGGGTTGCAGAGGGTGCTTCCAGCCGTCGAGGTACAACAGCTCGAGGGCCAAGTGCATCCGGTGCCTCTACTGCGACGTCTTCTTCTCACCCAACAAATTCATCTTCCACTTTCATCGCACCCCTGGGGCCAAGTACAACCACCCGGACGCAGCCAACTTCAACTCGTGGCGTCGACACCTGAAGCTGACCACCGGAGTGGAACTGGGAGAGGGTCTGCTCCACGCATGGGAAGATGTCAAGGCCATGTTTAACGGAGGCAACAGACGGAGGCTACAGTCCAGTCCATCGAAGCCGAGACGTCTTGGGACGTTTCCTGTTGCTGTTGCGGAGAGAGCGAAGGATGCGGGAGATGTTGCCGGGCGAATACATATACTTGGGTCGTCGGCGGTCGGTGATGGGTTTGCTGGGACTCTGGGCACCCATTCCAGCACAGGGCATCTGCAGAAGAAGGCCGCTGGAACCGTGGAGCACCATGGAGCTGAGGAAGGAGCACCGCATGGGGCAGAGATAAAAGATCAGGCGTATCCACGCCAAAGCAACCAGGGCCCTGCTGCGGTCGGTGTGGACAGAGGGCAAGCGCCTGTGGAGAGAAAGGAAAAGACCTTAGTGGCGTTTTCCATGTTGGGAGAATACCTTCGAGGAGTCAACCCGACGAACGAGGAAGCGGAGGACGAGGATGAGGAACACGAAGAGGAAGCGGAGGATGGAAACGGAGCTGTGGATGATAGCGAATCGGATTCCATCGATGTCGATACCGTGGAGGATGAGATGGATAACGACGGAAAGAGGAAACGGAATTCAGTGGAGGAGGACGATTTTGGATATGGATTGAAAAGGAAACGCTTTTCCCATGGGAGAGGTGACGAAAACGGATGTACATTAAAGTTCGCAGCAACAGGAGATCACCCAGCGACTGACTGGGTCCGGATAAGAGAAGAGAAAGACGGGAAACGGAAAGGGAAGCTAATTGGTGACGGAAAGGTTGAGGACATGGAGACTGAAGGCCATAGCATCGATGGCGAACCTCCGACGGATCAGCTGAGTCCAGCGGAGGTCAACCACACCCCAATCATAAGAGGGATTCGGACGTCGACTGAACCTTGGAATCCGTATAAGATTGGTGGGGTACGTTCAACAAATCAATGAATCAATGAATCAATCAATCGCAATTTTTATAGCGCCCATTCAAGAGCTCTACTCTGAGTCGCTTCTACCCAAGGACAGGCGGAGGAGAACCGTCTCAAGCCACTGATAAAACGGAGATGAGGGGACCCAGCCTGGTGATGAGAGTCGTGAGACGTATTTCCAGGGGAAATCCGCTAACCTAATTAATAAGGGTTTAATACATTATTTCTATTCATGAATAAAATAAGTGAAGAAATATAATGAAACAAAAATATCTGTTGACTGCAACTTTGTCGCAGTCAGTGCATTGATGTCAACCCAAAGGATTTTTCTAATCTAAACATTTGCTAAGCCTTGGACCATCTGACCGAGGGATCTATCGCCGTCCCAGTGCCTGACTCTTCCATCTCCGCCGACCTGGAAGGATTGCTACTATTATCTGGTCATAACTTTATAAGTAAACGCAACCAATTTACAAATCAGATACACACATACATGCATGCCTACGTGCTAGCAAATATACACACTTTACATACATACACATATACATGACGCATATATGCATACATACTTACATGCATACACATACATACATACATACATACATACATACATGCACACATACATACATATATATATTAATACGTACATACACACATACATACATACATACATACACACATACATACATACATACATACATACACACATACATACACACATACATACATACATACATACATACACACATACATACACACATACATACATACATACATACACACATACATACATACATAAATACATGCATACATACATACATACACACATACATACATACACACATACATGCACACATACATATATACATACACACATACATTCACACATACATACATACACACATACACACATACATACATACATAAATACATACATGCATACATACATACACACATACATGCATACATAAATACATGCATACATACATACATACACACATACATACATACACACATACATGCACACATACATATATATATATTAATACGTACATACACACATACATACACACATACACACACATGCATGTTACATACATATATACATACAACATACATGCATATGCATACATACACACATACATACATACATGACATATATACACACATACATACATTCGCACATACACACATACATGCATACATACATACATACATATATACGTACATACATGAATACATACATACATACATACATGCACACATACATACATACATAAATACATGCATGCATGCATACATACATGCATACATACATATATATATATTAATACGTACATACACACATACATACATACATACGTACATACACACACATGCATGTTACACACATACATACATACATACATTCGCACATATACACATACATGCATACATACAATACATACATACATGTATATGCATACATACATGCGATACATACATGTACATACATGAACATATATACATACATACATACATACATACACACATACATACATACATACATTCGCACATACACACATACATGCATACATACATACATACATACATAAATACATACATACATACATACATGTATATGCATACATACATGCGATACATACATGTACATGTGCATAAGTACATATGTATGCACTTTGCATGCATTATTGAAGATTTCTTTTTTTATGTAGGGCCACCAAGAGCGAAAGATAGACTTCAGTCTTGATCTGCATATGTTCTCCAGAGGTACAGACTTCCTTCTCTCTCAACATTGAAAAAGGAAGAGCTATAGGACTATAACTTTGCGTAGGCCTAGACCTTATTCGATTGCTCCAAGTCCGGTGTGAATACTCTCCCATTAAAAGTCTTCACGGTCTATTTTTACAGGAGCTATTGAGTTGTGGAGTTAATTCTTACTATCTATAACTGATCCGTCGAGAGATGTTTTACTATGGATAAAAATCTCCCTTTGCATAGAAACTCCAGTAGAGTTGATTCTTTCTAGGACCAAAGGACTTAAGAAGTTGATTCTTCATATAGGACAAATTGAATTGGTGAGTTTAGTGCTTTTGTGCTTTTATAATACGTAATATAGTGGGCTATATAAATTATTTGGTCGTTGGACCCGAAGTGAGCCATAATGGGTTTCAGAATAACGCACTCTACGCAATTCCATCTTGTCATGGAAAAGCGCCCATGGCTGCGTTACGGCGCTTTAGAAATTGTCCGTTTAATAATAATAATAATAATAATAATAATAATAATAATAATAATAATAATAATAATAATAATAATTGGTCACTGCATTCCAATGCAGAAATGATTAATTTGGCTGAATGCTGTTTGCCATGTTTCATAATTATAATGATGAAACTAACAATGACTATGGCCCTTACCGACCCTCACGACGCCAAATCTGACCATAGCTGAGGACACGAATAAATTATGAGGATCTTACTAAATTCCTACGAACTGGACATTAGCGTGCTGATTTTTTCATACACAAACATACCCTTAAAAGCAAAAATTCTCCCATTCAATTTGTCACGCATTCAACTCCACAAGTCATCTGGCAATGGGAAATTGACTCCCATTCAACTTCGTCCGAGGAAGAATCTATTTCTCCAATCAATTCCACCAATAATTTGTTGACGGTCCGATCTCAAACTGATTTGAACTCCCGAAGTCATTATATGTAGGGAAGAAACACTGTCAAAGTCTTTTTGCACGTGGATGTGGTAAGCCTCCGACACCGGCGAAAGAGATCCGCTTGCAATTGGTCCAATGCGAATTGTAATCAAAATTTAATGTTCTCCTTTTCAGAGGAACTTCAGGCAAAGCTGTTTTGTGAAATGGAAGCCAGAGCAAAGATAGAAACGGAATATCGTACTCTAAAAGGTATCTAATGTGCTATTTAATACACGAGGATGCGCCATAAAATTGTCTGACACGCACGCCTATGAAATCTTACAGTAGATAGGGATTACTTGTAGCATCAACACTGGCTCCAAGCCTATAACGCAATACCTATGTTCACTGGAATAGTGAGAGACGACCAAGAAGCTGGGTGTATATAATTATGATGAGTTCTAAAGCTGCTTATCTCAAATGCTTTTGACCACTGGCCTTGGTCGCGCAGTGGTGAAAGTGATGGTCTGTCAGAGGGTCAAACTAGAGGACCGCGGGTATATGCGTACCCGCGGGTAACCCGTAACCGACCTACGGGCACGGCTAGAGTAACGGTACGTATTTTACAGGTCGGGTACGGGTAGACTAAACACGGGTACGGGCATGCACGTGTTAACGTCGGGTTTTAGGGTTATACTGTTACTATTAAGTATATAGGTGAATATAGCATCATCAAAGACTTAATTGCTAATATAAACAAACCGGTACAGTCTAAATCCAAGTGCTATATACCTGTATGTAATGCTTGCTCAGTGTATGCATTCCTCTTCCTTCTCCATTTCCCGCAAATCGTTCTGCTGATCTTCCTGTATACCTTTCCCCCTTCCACTAATTTCTGCTCTTCCTTATCCTGCTCCTCCTACAGCTCTTCTTTCCCTATTACTCTTCCTTTTCTTGACGTCACCGGTACGGGCATACCCGCGGGCACGGGTAGGAATTTTGAGTACGGGTCGGGTACGGGCAACGGTCCTGGTTTATGGGTACAGGTCGGGTAGCAGAAACTTCAATCCGCAGACCTCTGGTTCAAACCTCCGCCAGGTAAGAAATTTAGTTCTAGATTACATTTGCAGCCTCCAGACAACTCGTCTATTATCAATTCGAAGTCATTGGAGCAACTTCCCCCAGTTTCTCCTCTCCTCTTATTTTTTAAACTTCCTTTTAATTGAGAGAGAGAGAGAGAGAGAGACAGACAGACAGACAGACACAGAGGCAAAGAGACAGAGAGACATATACAGAGAGAGACAGACATAGACAGACAGAGAGCGAGAGCGAGAGAGAGAGCGAGAGAGAGAGAGAGAAAGAGAAACAGACAGAGGCAGAGAGAGAAATATTTCTGAAATCTTCCAACCCCTCCCTATCTCCAAGGTTCACATGTCGCAAAAGCCCCTGCTTATGTGTGGTCTCTACAGAAAGCTTCACGCAAGACGCCCAAAAACAGTAGACCTACTTAAAACAGAGGGACCTGCTTAATAGTTATCTGAATAGGCCTATGCATGAACTCTCTTGCAACTACATCTGATATTCAGATGTTATTATTTACCAGTTCAGACTTTTGGTTCTTAATATCGTAATATAGTGGTCCTAGTATAGTTTATAGGACAATAAGACTAATCAAATTGTGGCATGTGGACGGGATCGATTGCCACTAAACACAGCGCTTGTCTTGCCGTGTAATAATTTTATGTAAGATCCAAAATTGCATTTGTTCGGAAAACTTCTAGAACTCAGCTTTTGTAATGAAAGTAAGTATGTATATTCCTTATTGACCAACTGTCATTTCGGTGTATAACGTATAAACATCTAATACACACGGGACCAGCCGACGTCGATTTCTAGATTTAAGGAATATTATAATTCACAATTATAATCCTTTTGTAGAACAAGTCTAGATTATGTTGGGCCCGCTTTGGTTATGCCTGTAATGGCGATATGGAATCGTGCTAGCTCTTCAGTTGGATCTGTATGGATTCGAACTCTTTGTCATTATTCAAGCCGTACTGAGATTCTGCAATGTTCGTGTTAACTGTAGATTCATTTTCTGGAGAGGTTGAAAGAGAAAGACGAAGAAGAGATGAAAGTGATCGACACTTTGAGCACCTCAAAGGTACGTCAGGGTCAGACTCCTACACAGGCAATTAGTTATTATGTGGTAAAAACGGACACGCTGCATATATCGTTAGATAACATCCATTTAAACTAGTTAATAAGCCATCTAAATCAACAAATTAGTTCAAATGTTTTGATATAGTGATCAATAATTTGCAGGACTGCTGTATCGAGAATTAGACCAAGAAAGAAAAACTCGACTGTCTCTTCAACATCAGCTTCAGGGTAAGTTTCTAAGATACTTAATTCCTATGCAACCTATCCCACGGGTTAAGTTTTTGAGATTTAGAATTCATTTGAAACAAGGCCCATGCTTCTTCTGGCACGTTTGTATAAGATTTTATTTATTTATTTATTTTGAAATTTGATAGCGCCCTTCTACCAACTTTTTGCTCAGACGTGCACACACACGCCTCGACGGCGCAACCTCAATTGTACTGCAGAGCAATTGTGCGCGAAGGACTTGCTGAAGGTCCCTACACAGCGACGCCTCGGACGAGTGTCGAATCCGCTCACTCAGCGCACACTGAGTGTTACGGCCGAGCGCTCTAACCAATTAGCCACCGTGCCACATAAAAATCCAGACACTAAATTACTTTGCAACTAATCCTATTGGTCAGTTTCTAAGATACTAAAGCCCTTTTCAACTTATTCTGTGGGTAAGTTTTTAAGATCTAAAATTACTTTGCCACAAGGCGTACTTCTTCTGGTACGTTTGTATAAGATACAAAATTCCTTTGCAACTAATCTTACTGGTCAGTATCTAAGGTACTTAACTCCTTGGCAACTGATCTCATTGGTAAGTTTCTAAGACAAAAAAATTCCTTTGCAGCAATTCCTACTTCTCGTGGCACGTTTGTATAAGATACTAAATTTTTTCAACTAGGCTACTCCCATAGATAGGGCCTATGGTCCTACATATATTAGATATTGATGCTTAATTGCAACTACTCCCGTGGGTACGTTGCTACGATACACTTCGCATGGTTGTAATAACCCAAAGTAAACGGTACTGCACTCGAATTGAGAGCTAAGCCTTTGAACAATAAGTATGACAGGAGCATGCAATAAATTAACCAATTTCTTGTCTCATCTTACATCACCTCTGTCAGTGTTGTATGCAAGACTTGAAACTTCAAGACCAAGTAGAGACCAAAACAGTGAAGTACCAAGACCGAGACCGAGACCGAGGCACCTGGCTCAAGACAGTACGAGACAGTAAAAGACAAGTGATCCTATATAAAATGATGTAAAATACCAATGTTTCAGTCTTCGGGAATAAGGTTCATTTGTAATCTCAATCTGTAATGTACATATTACCAATTCCTGAGAGTAGTTTTTATATTGCCGCAAGATTTTAAGACAGTCAACGCGAAACTTATCGAGATATCTTGTTCGAGACAGAACAAGACTCACTTCATGACAATTTCT
This sequence comes from Bimastos eiseni, assembly GCA_959347315.1. Taxonomy (NCBI): domain Eukaryota; kingdom Metazoa; phylum Annelida; class Clitellata; order Crassiclitellata; family Lumbricidae; genus Bimastos; species Bimastos eiseni. The sequence goes on along the minus strand of OY365811.1, from coordinate 9,668,228 downwards.
AAAAATTCGAGACACTACCTCGAGACCGAAACCGAGACCGAGACAGCAGGCTTCCGACACCGAGACACTAAAAAGCTGTCTCGAGACCGAGACACTGTCTCGAGACCATACAACTCTGCCTTCTGCCTCCTTACCTTTCCGTATACCTTTATTACCTTAAATGACTCTTTTTCGAAAGCGCGTCAGTACGTGCCAATTCTGTTTGATCAGGATTTTATTGTCGAGCGTAAGCGTCCCGCGTGGTTGACTTTCTCTTGAAGTGATCAATATAAATTTAGAAGATGAAAGTGATCGACACGTGAATAATTCTATGGACTGCCGTTCTGTTAGAGGCTCGAGACGCGCTTCGAACCCTATCATATGGACTGCTGCTTCCGACAAACCGCTGTGCCGCTTGCAACTACAAGGACACGTTCTCCTTGTCTCCGTCCATATCGTTCCTATCGAATGTCAACGTCGCTTTCACCAGCAAATGAATCATCAAGCGCTCTACCCAGGACATCAATCCTGCAACATCACACAGGATTCACAAACATCCTAATAGAGTTTGTGTACTGTTGCCAATGCATCGTCATTTTAAGACAAACGAGGCAGAATGACGTCATTAGTTATGTAGACTGAGAGTGATTTAGACAATGTCGTCATTACAAAATGACGTTTTGTGGAAATCACCATTAACATTATTTTGGTTCTCTTGGGTCTTGCTAAATTAAAAAATAGTATTAAATGACGTCATTAGCTATGTTTGTTGATGGTTTTTGCATCATGCGAAATAATTTTTGGATTTGATGAAAACAATTGTCACGTCATCTGAATTTTCAAAACTTCGCTCGCGTAGAATTTCTCTTTGAGATGCCGTCATAGGTGAAACTTCTACTTAGAGGAAAGAAAATCGTCAAAATACTGTATTCCTAGAATCCTATTCAGGGACATTAAATCTTGTCAAATAAGAATGTGATCAACGTATTTTTGCACTGATCCCAGATTTTGTTGACAACATAATTTGAGCTAGGCCTAAACTATGTCTTCAACTGAGGTGATTTATTGAACTTGCCGAGCTCGCTTGAACCACGTCGAATTCTGCTAACATTGACCGAAGTCTAGTCAATAAAATTGGACCAAGTAAAGCTGAACACTATTTTGTCGATGTGAATTATGACGTAAATCTACACAATGCTACCATACTAGTTTAAATTCCGATAGGTATTTCACCCCACCACAGATGGTGGAATTCATAACGACTAGGACTTCGAAGTCGGTTTGAAACGAAAATGTCAGAAAAAACCGTTTAAGTTAATTTTAATCCCTCCAAGAATGTAAAATATGCATCTTCTTTTGGAAAAATTTAAGTAACGCCTGAATAGAGTAAAATAGAGTCGATTCTTTAAAAAGTTTCATGATGTGAACTTCCTATATACTCTGCCTTACTCTGGAATTGCAAATGGTTGAGCTCACGTCTCGAGTTCGCGTATAGGCCTATTTCAGCCCAAGAAGACGGTCAGTGCCATTTAGGAAACTAAAACTAATTTACTTCTCGTTATTGAGATGTGACAGCTTAGCCTATTTTGGTCCTACCAGCTGAAACAGCATCCCCTTCTTCTTTGGGAGGAGCTGCTCTCTTCCCTCTGCTGCCTTCCTTAGGTGCCTGAAGGCTTTTCTGTTCTCCGATTATCTATATATATATATATATATATATATAACCTTCAAGCACCTACGGAAGGCAGCAGAGGGAAGAGAGAAAGATCATATATACATGTATGTCCTCAGTCGTTAGCGCGTCTGATCTGGAGTGTTCCGTTACAATTACAAATTACAGTTGCTCATTTCCATCGATTGATTATGCAATTATACATTGGCAATACATACAAGGAAGAAGATGTAAAAAGACATCGATATGATGTGTTGTCGGATAATCGAACATCACGTCTAAACATAATGCACATGAAGATTAACGATGACCAGAGGTCGCTTCAACAGTGGAGAAAAAATCATGTGGACCTAGTCTAGTCTGCCATCCGCGCTTCGATTACATGACCAGACCATTCAGTAATGGAATTGTGATTGTAACTGTGATCGCTGATTTACTTAGTGCCATTTAATTAGTTCCAAGAGAAACCAATGGCAGAATAGAATAGTTTTCAATTGTTTAAGAACAGAGAAGGACGAAGATGCTCGGATCAAAGTTGCAGGATGCTAAAAAACTTACTTCACGATGATCGACCGACAAGAGCGAGACATCTTACGGGACTATTTAAGTTGGGCATGAGAAATCAGCTCAGTGCGCGATAGAGTGAGGAGGACTCTGCGATGAGAAATCATGTAGTATGAATGTAAGTAGGTAAGTGTGTGCTGATGTGTCTACTGATTGGTCAATGTGTGCATGGACGAATGGATAGCTGAATGAATCCCTTAAGCTATAGCCTTGATTTCGCTCAGTACGTGTATAGGGCTGAGATCCTTAATGAACGCTGTCCTTTGCAATGAAAGTCGTGATCTATTCGTGACGGCGCGTAGCCGTTTACGGACTGCATGTCATGACCTGAAATAAGCCTACGACTAGTAACGATCGGTTTTCAAACCGACTTTCCCTGTACTGTCAAGCGATGACGTAAGCTATGACGTAAGCTATGACGTAAGCTATGACGTAAGCTATGACGTAAGCGTCACCGAAGTATACGTAACATCAAATATAAGACAGTCTTTAGTTTCATATTTTGATGTCACATGCCTCCCTGTTGTATCATTCAACTGTTCGCATGTATTGCTGCTGGTAAATGATATACCGTTATCACGCGCTAACAAAGACTGCTTACTTTTTGGCTCAGACTACGCAAATATTTTTACATATAAGGATCAAGACGATTAATGAACGGGAGAAAATTTGCTGCTGGTGCCCACCGGTGGAAGCCATGTTCGATGATATTGAAGAAACAAAGACCACAAGTGTTGTGTCATGACGTCAGCTTCAGCATTTGATGGTCATAATTCTTTTCTTAGAGGATCGAGCGAAGGGGTGTAGAGAGGGGATGAACTGAGGAGGGAAGAAGAAAAGGTAGAAGAAAAAGAAGAAGAAGAAGAAGAAGAAGAAGAAAAGAAGAAGAAAAGAAGAAGAAGAAGAAAAAGAAAAAGAAGAAGAAGAAGAAGAAGAAAGGAAGAAGAAGAAGAAAAGAAGAAGAAGAAGAAGAAAAGAAGAAGAAGAAGAAGAAGAAGAAGAAGAAGAAGAAGAAGAAGAAAAAGAAGAAGAAGAATTATGGCCCAGCTAAGAAACTAAGCATGGAAAGAGGGTTGTAAAGAGAGGGTTTGTGTATCTGTAGCGAGCGAGCGAGCGAGGGAAGTGGAATGACTTAAAGAGACTTCCTTGATTTATTTACCGAGGCGCTGGATATGTTGATAATACAAATTACATGTCGTCCATCCATGAAATTCCGTTCGCTCGCAACGCACGACTCCTGCGAACCGTCGCTAATTAAACTCCCGAATAATCGTCTTCGCACTGCGGCGCCGCCGACTGCCTGGCGCACAATAAATGGCCCACGATTTATAATCGTCATAACCGCCCCGTTGAACCGCGCCGGCGGCGGTACGCACGCGCCGCTTTCGATATGCCACCGGCGTACCAGTCCGTACCGACCGATACGTTGGCCGTCCCTCGCTTCACTAAGTCGGTCCGTCACCGGTCGGCACGAGGCATCCATCACGCTTGCCCATGGGAACGACGGACGGAGGGATGGGACTCCCAGCGGCGCCCCTTCGAAACCGCGACACCATTTACAATTCGAAACGAGTTGTTCTGCGGTGATCTCCAGTAGATATGACAGCCGCCGACGGGGCTCCGACAGGGGCTGCGACAGGGATGGGGTCGGGACGGAGACTGGGGCCCCCGTCGAGCGCCGGGCAGGGCGGGCAGAGCGGCACATAGGTGATTAAGGGATGGACGGGTCAGAGAGACGCACGGAAGACCGTCGTTTGGACGCACGCAATCCGCTCTCGGCAATTTATCCGTCGTCTTGTCATAATTACCGGAGAGCCGAATGGACGTCCGAGGAGGAGCCAGGCCTTCTCAGTCGGTTCCTCAGTCCGTCCCTCAATCCGTTCCTCAGTCCGTCCTTCCCTGTATCTCTCTGTCTATCCTTCTTTTTCTATCCCTATGTCCCTCTGCCCGTTTTTTATCTATCTATCTTCCCGTCTCTGTATCTCTCTAGACTTTCTCCTTCTCTGATTTCTCTCGTTCTCATCCGATCACTTTTATTTCCCCCTTCAACAAACCATTCATCCTTCCGTTCTATCCAACATATTTCTTTCCGTTCATCTATTCGCCCATCCATCCATAATCCATCCATCCACCTATCCAAATTCCATCCATCCATCCATCCATCCATTCATCCATCCATCCATCCATCGATCAATCTATCCATCCATCCATCTATCCATTCATCATCCATCCGTCCATCCGTCTATTCATCCATCCCTGATCCATCCACCCATCCATCTATCAACAATCCATCCATCCATCTATCTATCAACGATCTATCCATCCAAAATCCATCCATCTATCCATAATCCATCCGTGCATCCATCCATCCATTCATCATCCATCCATCTATTCATCCACCCATCCATCCACCCACCCATCCATCATCTGCCCATCCATTTATCCATCCCCTTCCCTTCGTCCTTCCATCCTGCCATCGTTCCATACTCCTTTCGAGTCTAACATAACGCTCATAGCTTTACCGTGGTTGTAATTACGGATGCTTGTTGGTATCATTGATCGATTCCTAATCTGATCAAATGATTTTTATAGCCCAATATGTTAAATCAAAAGGCATCAACGAATGGTCAGTAATACCTGAAACTTGGCAACAGTGGTTATACCAGTTGTATTAGGTCAATCGTTATTTTAGACCAGAATACCAGGAAGAAACGGCCAGCCTCGTTGTCAGGACCTGGAACTTTAAGACCAAGAGCGACAACACATTTCCAACATGACATTTAGCCGCCTTAGTGGGCGAATTGTCTGTGAAACCGACTCATTCCACTTCCGTAGGTGTCATTGCTATTATGAAGGTCATGGCTTAAAGAATTTCCAAGCGATCCGCTGAAATAAGTTCACGTCAAGTGGACACGACATTTAAAAAAAATTGTTTTTACCGTCTTAGTGAAACGCGGGCTGATGTGATGCCGAATTTCCATTCAGTGGGTGGTGTCGAAGCCCGCTAAGATGGGTTGATTAAAAACTTTATCTTGTAACCGCCTTATTAAGCACCTCTTACAGTAGGCCCTACAACCTATGGTATGATCAGTGGCGTTCTCAGAACCCCCTCGACAAAGAAATATCTTAAGAAAACGAGTAAAAACATTTGTGCTACAAGACAAGATTTTAGCACGAGTCGCAGCAAGAAAGTTGTTCCATAGCGACGGGAAAACAGAACCATAATTATGAACGATGCTGAGCTGTGGCAGTTCGAAACACTAAGAGGTCATGATGGTCTAAAGACGGATAGGACAGGACGCACAAAGATAGCTGAGATTAATCGCCTGATAAGGTCACGGAGACTTGACCCAAAAACGCTATGCAGGTAAGGCAATGCATTTTGAACTGAACCGGTCATGGCCCGCCCTCGAAGGTTGACTGGCTGTGGTTTAAAATAGATCACTTACGTTAATACTACGCATGACTCATCTTGAGTACTTATAATCCAAATGACTTCGATAAAATGTGACATCTGCTTTGGCATGCATGCATGAACTCGTCTTCATAGGCAAAACCTTATGTGCGCATACAAAAGCGCATCTACTACAAGACAAGATATGAGCACGAGTTACAGCAGGAAGGTTGTTCCATAGCAAAGGGACAACAGAGGTGTAGGCACAAATTCATACAAAGTTTACAAACACACCCTCAACCTCCATATAAACATACACACGTATACACCCATACACTCCACCTACATTTTTTATATAATATATTATGTATGTTGTTAGATAACTGTCCTTGGTTTACTACGTAATTGGCTGATCTGTGTATCTAACACATTCTGCTACTGACCTTACGGACTTCCTTGGGCTATCTTACAGGTATATATGTTTTACCTTTGATGGTTCGGCTTGGGTGACTGTTACGAGGAGCATCTTCTAATATTTAAGCGTTGTTACTTAAGGTGTGACCAAAGTGTGTTGGCTGCTAGATAGAGTGTGTTAGCTGCTAGATAGAGTGTGTTAGCTGCTAGATAGAGTGTGGTTCAGCTGGCTTTAGTCAACTATGAACGGTGTATCTGAGATTTGAGTCTCCTTTTTGCGTATTTGTCAGCCAACACGTTTCTCATTGTATAATTAAGTTAGCTTACTTAAGGAACAGTTTCGTGGTGCGCCTGTTGCTGCCAAGACGTGTTGATGCTCTGTCGTACTTCTGCTGACTTCGTCTTCGTATGCCGCCCTGTTGACGATGGTAATGTATAAACATTAATACGAAGCTTATCTGTTGGTTTACCGAAGTTATATATATTTCTTTAAATATACTTTGTTACACATTTCCCTAGCGTGTGTCTTATAACTCTAAGTAAATCTAACAATGTATACATTCATGCATGCATGCATTGCATACATACATACTTAAATGCAAAAAATGAGTTTGTATTCGTTTATTGGAACCAAATGGATAACATGGAATTTAATGAACACTTGCATGTAGACCACTCACCCATTGATATGCACCGGGAGGGGTACTGACTTAGTGGCCCGTGGGGGGGGGGACACTGGCCCCTCCAGGCCCCCATGTACAGCCTTTCAGTCACAGTGCAGTTGTACTAAGCAATGTCTACAAGTCTCAACGTTTAGAATAAGTGTACCAGCTGTTCTAAAACAATGCAAGTCTGGTTCGTCTGGGGTCAGCGTGCAGTTGAACGTTTACACCTTTCAACTGACCTGCTTTTGTGACCCAGTAACCACACACTACAGCCACACGTGTTTCCTTTTGTGAATCTCTTTAACAAAGAAGTCGATGACAGTTCATGCGCGCAGATTATTATAGCGCTAAGGCGACCATAGTAACTCCTTGTAAGTCGACCTTAGTTAGTAACTCTTGGTAAGTCGACCTTAGTTAGTAACTCCTTGTAAATCGACCTTAGTTAGTAACTCTTGGTAAGTCGACCTTAGTTAGTAACTCTTGGTAAGTCGACCTTAGTTAGTAACTCTTGGTAAGTCGACCTTAGTTAGTAACTCTTGGTAAGTCGAGCCTGGTTAGTAACTCTTGGTAAGTCGAACTTAGTTAGTAACTCTTGGTAAGTCGACCCTGGTTAGTAACTCTTGGTACGTCGATCTTAGTAACTCTTGGTTAGTAAGTCGACCATATATTAGTAACTCTTGGTACGTCGACCTTAGTTAGTAACTCTTGGTAAACTTCACAGTTGCAGTGTCGATCGATCATGGGCTCTTGTACATGACGATTGCGCTCTAGAAGTTAGTGCGATACGTGGGGAGAAAGTGACAATTGGAAGAATGTCCTACCGCTTGTTCTGTTCGGCCGAGCGTCGGGTGAACCGGTGGTTGGGCCAAAATGGGCTGTTCCTGCGCACCACCTCTGCCATTCCAGGGAGACAGCTGTCTATGGATTCGCCCATTCCAGATCGGTCTCCGAGATACACCAGCGCTGAAGAGGCAGTCTCCGTCATCCGGTCAGGTGAGATATTTGATGAACGGATCAACAGATTGTTGAACGAACAGAAGAACGAATGGGTGAACGAATGGGTGAACAGACGGATGAACAGACGGATGAACAGACGGATGAACAGACGGATGAACAGACGGATGAGCAGACGGATGAGCAGACGGATGAACAGACGGATGAACAGACGGATGAACAGACGGATGAACAGACGGATGAACAGACGGATGAACAGACGGATGAGCAGACGGATGAACAGACGGATGAGCAGACGGATGAGCAGACGGATGAACAGACGGATGAGCAGACGGATGAGCAGACGGATGAACAGACGGATCAACAGACGGATCAACAGACGGATCAACAGACGGATCAACAGACGGATCAACAGACGGATGAGCAGACGGATGAACAGACGGATGAACAGACGGATCAACAGACGCATGAGCAGACGGATGAGCAGACGGATGAACAGACGGATGAACAGACGGATGAACAGACGGATGAGCAGACGGATGAACAGACGGATGAACAGACGGATGAGCAGACGGATGAGCAGACGGATCAACAGACGGATGAACAGACGGATGAACAGACGGATGAACAGACGGATGAACAGACGGATGAACAGACGGATGAACAGACGGATGAGCAGACGGATGAGCAGACGGATGAACAGACGGATGAACAGACGGATGAACAGACGGATGAACAGACGCATGAGCAGACGGATGAACAGACGGATGAACAGACGGATGAACAGACGGATGAACAGACGGATGAACAGACGGATGAACAGACGGATGAACAGACGGATGAACAGACGGATGAACAGACGGATGAGCAGACGGATGAGCAGACGGATGAACAGACGGATGAACAGACGGATGAACAGACGGATGAACAGACGGATGAACAGACGGATGAACAGACGGATGAACAGACGGATGAACAGACGGATGAACAGACGGATGAACAGACGGATGAACAGACGGGTGAACAGACGGGTGAACAGACGGGTGAACAGACGCGTGAACTGACGCGTGAACTAACGCGTGAACTAACGCGTGGACGAACGCGTGGACGAACGGACGGACGGGTGAACTAACGCGTGAGCTAACGCGTGAACTAACGCGTGAACTAACGCCTGGACGAACGCGTGGACGAACGGACGGACGGGTGAACTAACGCGTGAACTAACGCGTGGACGAACGGACGGACGGGTGAACTAACGCGTGAACTAACGCGTGAACTAACGCGTGAACTAACGCGTGGACGAACGCGTGGACGAACGGACGGACGGGTGAACTAACGCGTGAACTAACGCGTGGACGAACGGACGGACGGACGGACGGATGAACGACGGGTGGGTTCAACTTTCAAGGATAGACTTATGCACAGCTGAACGGTCTAACGAACGAACGGATGGACGATTGAGTGGATGGAGGAGTGATTTGGTAGATGGGCGGATGTATTGGTCCATATAGGGATAATGAAGACATGGATGGATGAGTAGATGAATGAATGAAAAGATGAATGGATGAATATTTGGATATAAAGAATAGCCGAATGGGTTGAAGGATCGATGGATGGGTGGACGGACAATCGGACATATGGTGTGGGATGTTCCGGTTGCTCTCTATCAACGCTTGACGAAACTTCTTTCTATGCAAAGCTGAAGTCGGAGGATCTATGAATGAATAATTACCTGTATGTTGCTGTAAAGAAGAATTGCCTTATCTGTTGATCTTAGTATTGTTACTTCTGTTGCCATTGTTTTTTTGCCAATGATTTTTGTTAGGTTGTCATTGTTGTTGTAGCTATCATTCCTGTTGTTGTCATTTCTATTGTCGCTATTACTCTTTTTGTTATAGCCAATTCGCCATTACTATTTTTGTTATTGCTATTACTGTCATCGTCATCGAAATAACTCCTACTTGTATCGCCATTACTCTTATTGTCATCGTCATTACGTTTATTGTTATCGCTGTTACTCTTGTTGTAATCGCAATTGCTCTTGTTGTCATTGGTATTATTCTTTATTGCTGTCACTGTTGTCAACGGCATTGTTGTTTTCATCGTCGTTGACGTGATGTGCCTTGGGACATTGCAGGAATGTGCGTCTACGTTATGAACTGCGCTGGAAATCCTCAGTTGTTGCTGGAAGCGATGACGAGAAGAGGCAAAGAATCGCAGCTGACGAATGTTCAGGTCGTCCAGGCGACGATTGTAGTCCCAGTCTCATACACTCAACCGGAGTTCAAAGGTACAGCCACGGATCGATGTCACGAAAAACTAAACAATACAGATATGATTCAATTTGAATTAGTTGGCCTTAGTCGTGATAAGTCGAGAGAGTCTATGACGCAGAATTGTCCACGGGTCAGGTCGACCTATGGGGTCTGGTGGGGTCGGATCTGGTGGGGTCGGATCAAGATCCTGATGGGAGAGATAGGTTCGGGTCTACAGCCTGGACCCATTTCGACCCACCATTTTTTCGCAGAACCAAATTTCAACTCTGTGGAAGCAGGTTCCTCCCAAAATTGTGTGGCAAAGTGGCCAGTTGGTTAGAGCGGTCGGCCCGTAAAGCTCAGTGTGCGCTGAGTGAGCGGGTTCGACCCTCGTCCGTGGCGTCACTGTGTAGGGACATTGAACAAGTTCTTCGCTCATAATTGCTCTTCAGTACAATTGCAATTGCTACGTCGAGGCGTGTGTGCACTTCTGAGCAAAAATGTTGGAAGAAAGGCGATATCAAATTTCAGAATAAATAACTTGGACAAATAATAAACATAATCGTTATAACTGTTTGACTGCATGCGTGGTGATTGTTAGGGTTAGAACCAGAATTAAGCGTTAGGCTAATGATATGAAGTGCAGGATCTACCGACAAAGAATGTCCCAGAATGTGCCCGGCGGGATGACAAGAAGTGGCTGGCTGGCTGAGAAACAGAATGGGGAGGGTAAAGAGACAGATGACTTAGAGAGCGGGACGGCAAAGCAAAGTTAGAACTCTGGCTGATATTCCTTAATGTGTATGATGATGAGTTCTCTGCCCGAAGGCAGGTCTATTGGTATTATACCACCAGGGTTAGAGATGAATGAGGTGGTTTCTCGTTGCCTTCGTCACCGACAATTATGGGTGAGCAAATTGTCTCAGGCCGTTACGCAGTGATTTGAGGTGGGTTCGAACTTGCGACCCTACAGTTGCAAGGCACAGACCATACCGCTCCGCCACCGCGTCTAATTGTGTATTATGCGTCATCAAAAGAGTAGATTATATTAATACTATCCAATCGTTTGCACTTGCAGAGCCATACTGGCCGGAGTCTTAAGTGCTTGGCAATAGGGGGATTTCTATTTCATGAAGTTACGGAGAAAAGAAGTTTAGGCTTAACGGAAGAAACGAGCGATCTAGTATCTTTCCTGCTACGTTTAATAATTATAAAATTAAAATATCAAAAGTATTATTCTATGCAGCGGTCTGACGACCATGATTTACCGACATTGGAATTTGACGATAAATAATATTACAAAAATTAAAATTAAATGCGGGTCGAGTCCTGCACCTCATGGGTCGGGTCAGAAATTTAACTTCAGTAGTTGGGTCGGGTCCAATTTAGATGGGTCGGATAACTCGGGTTGGGTTATAGGGTCATGAAAATTGAACCCATGTAGGCCTACAAAACTGCTCTGACGATTCTCCTCTTAAGTAGTGCAAAGTAAACGCATAATTACAATTACGTCTACAATTACTTTAACTCCTATTTATCTGAGCTTCAAAATTAATGTGCAGCCGATTTTTAGAGTTTACTAAATTAGAGGACAAAATTTAATCATATTTGTCTGCTCTGGATCAGACTCAACAAGTAAACTGTTTAGTAACTTCTTGAATAAGCCATATTTTAAAAAAAGGTCAATTGATTTAGTCTACTAAAACCTGTTATAACGTTGTTTCATTCAATTTTGCTGAAAATGGTTAACACGTCAAAGTGGACTCTTTCTGTTCTTGGCTTCACAAATTTCGCTTCCATAAATTAACAACTCTATCTAAATTGCAAAACCTAGCTAGCACCCTCGGTGAATATGCTAATCGCAGTTTAGTTCTAACATAGCAGAGGCCTATACCTTTCGCCATAAATTACTGTTAGCATGCACACATACACATACGCGCATGACATTTATGATGCAACTTGGGCAGGGATATTTCGAACGAACAACGTTTTCCTGACGGTGCCTGGGCGGGAAGCGGTGAATGACGGTCGAGGGGACTTCATTCCAGTCTTCCTCAGCGACGTGCCACTTCTATTCCGCAGGAAAATAATTAACCTCGACGTCGCTCTCATCCAAGTCAGTCCACCGGATGAGCACGGCTTCTGCACCCTCGGACCTTCCGTCGACGCTTCAAGAGAGGCCATCCTCAACGCCAAGTATATCATCGGTAGGTGGAACCAGGGACAATTTGGAGGTTCGTGGACCCAAGGGGTTCCTAGAGGGTTTACGTCAATAAGGCCGCGCACAAAAGATCGTGGCTCAAAAGGTCTTAAATGATCGCCCAACACATCACCGATGTCAAACAATTCCGAAGCATTATTTTTTTCGATATAGCTTCATTTTAAGCAAAAATATTTTCATCAATTCAGCTTCTGCCTACACAGCCTTCTTTATTATCCCGCTTCCGTTTATGCGGCATTATCTCGTCAATCCAGCTTCTCTTAAGCAATATTCCTTTCATCAATCCAGCCTCTATTTATGAACTATTCTTATCATCATACCAGCTTCCAAATAAGGTCGCTGGTTTTTGCCGATCAACCAAGGACCAGTGTATAGGGCTGTGGCAAAATTGCCTAGCTGATAAGCACTTATTGTGTACAATGTCTCGCCACAATGTCTCGCCACAACGTCTCGCTTGGCTTCGGGTATATATATATATATATATATATATATATATATATATATATATATATATATATATATATATATATATATATAGGAAGTGTGAGTGTGTGAAGTCACGGGAGTAGAGAGAGTCGTCGGAAGTTATGATAGTCCGTCGCTGTATGATAAAGGGCAGTCACAAGTCGTCGTTGTCGTAGTAGTTGTAAAGACAGCGTTCTGTAAAATAACTCTTCAACCAAGGACCAGTGTATAGGGCTGTGGCAAAATTGCCTAGCTGATAAGCACTTATTGTGTACAATGTCTCGCCACAATGTCTCGCCACAACGTCTCGCTTGGCTTCGGGTATATATATATATATATATATATTTATATATATATATATATAGATATATATATATATATATATATATATATACATATAGGAAGTGTGAGTGTGTGAAGTCACGGGAGTAGAGAGAGTCGTCGGAAGTTATGATAGTCCGTCGCTGTATGATAAAGGGCAGTCACAAGTCGTCGTTGTCGTAGTAGTTGTAAAGACAGCGTTCTGTAAAATAACTCTTCAACCAAGGACCAGTGTATAGGGCTGTGGCAAAATTGCCTAGCTGATAAGCACTTATTGTGTACAATGTCTCGCCACAATGTCTCGCCACAACGTCTCGCTTGGCTTCGGGTATATATATATATATACATATATTTATATATATATATATATAGATATATATATATATATATATATATACATATAGGAAGTGTGAGTGTGTGAAGTCACGGGAGTAGAGAGAGTCGTCGGAAGTTATGATAGTCCGTCGCTGTATGATAAAGGGCAGTCACAAGTCGTCGTTGTCGTAGTAGTTGTAAAGACAGCGTTCTGTAAAATAACTCTTCAATGACTGTGGATCTTATCGATGAAATGAAGATAAATCAGTCGCGATCGAGTCGAAGTTATTTGTAATGAGCTCTGATCGTTGACATTGGCAATCTCCCTCATATCTGCGCCAACAAGCCAGACTTACCTCGCGGATAGTCGGACCTGGGCAAACAATACTTCGGCCTCCTGAGGGTACCAGAGAATTAAGGGGAGGTGAACCAGAATTGCCGCAACCGATACCGATGGGTAGGATTGAGGTTCACCACAAATTGATACCTCATTGGCGAAGAGCAACCATGAGTTACATTACAGGGCCTATTGGTGATCTTTTGTGCCGCGATCTTATTAGTCTGCGATCTGTTGTGTCTCGATCTTTAGTGCGCGACCATATTGATGGATCCCCTAAATGCATCCAGTGTAGAGGTGAGGCAGTGATTTTTCCCGTATCCCCGTAAGGTTGGCTAGTCCTTCATTCGCTAGGCGTTGGTTAAATCAGATGTATAACGAAATGGACGCCTAGCATGGCTGCCGACAGTTAATTTATATTCCTATATTAACTTGTCATCATACGTTCATACTGCTGTTGTAACCATAATGCGGTTTGTTAGTTTTAGTTTTTTTTTAATATAGAAAAAAACTGTTTGCACAGGTAACTATCTGTTGGCCTTATTTGATGTCTGTCTTTCTATCTGTCTGTCTATTCTGTTGTCTGTTTGCCTCTTTGTATGTATGTCTTTCTCTGTCTGTCGATATTTCTGCATTTCTATCCATCTGTTTATCTGGTCCCTCTGTATACGTGCATTTCTATCCGTCCGTCTGTTTTCGAGTTTGTCTCTTTCAGCACCTACCATAGACATAAGCTTATCTTCCAACAGTTTTCCTATGAACACCTGTTGCGTGTTGATAATAAACCGTTTAGCACAAGTCAACAAGTACACGCCAAGGTCGTTTGGAGACAGTGCTGTGCACATATCTCACCTGGACGCCATAGTGCACGGAGACTGTCCTCTTCCGGAGCCTCCAAAGGAAGCTCCATCGCCCATCGAACAGAAGATCGGACAGATCATCGCTGATGAACTAGTCGACGATGGCGCCACTCTACAGATGGGTAAGCACCCCCACCACACAAAAGCACCCCCGCACAATGTCGCACAAAAGTAAACTTATTTACATCAACCGGACTTACATATTTGCCCTGAAACTCTGAGCTCCTTAGTTGACGAATATGTCGATCATTCATTCTTAAATTTAATAAAAATTTAGAACCAATCAGGGTCCGATTTGACAAAAAAAGAAGAGGGTGTCGGTTGATGAAAATTTTTTTGAATCTGAAGATATTCCCACTATTTATCAACGCCCTTGTAGCTGAAACTGAGAGGTCCAATCCCTCTTTTCCACCCTCGTCCTTCTGCAAATCGGCCACTGGAGTCATTTAATGCTATAGCGTTTCGTGTGATGAACTTGCGTCCGAGTGTTCAGACTCCTAAACACCCGTAGACACACATAATATAATTTTCTTATAAAATTCATTCGCTCACTGCATGCAGGTAAACATGACGGCTCTACTTCAAGGTAACTGCTTAGAGGCACTTACGACCCAGCCCGGCAGAACGGACAGTGCCAGGATGATAGTAAGTATATCAAGGTTGGATTTGTCAGAAAAGAACCAGAAGGCTAAACTGGTGAGAATTTCTGGTAATTTGAAGAACTCTATACTGTATCAAAACTCTCATCTACCTGAAGCTGAAGGCGCCCGACCCTCTGACCTTCTTCCGGCGAATTCAGGCTTGGCATCCGACTTCAAAATTGACTTGTACAGCTGGAAGAGCTGGAGAAACTTGCAAGTTGCCACTGTTTTCTGTGGTGTGCCGACAGTTAATCTCGCGACACATAATCGCGCGACACTTAAACAACGACATTTTAAGCCGAGGACACTTAATCGCGCTAATAGAACTTTGTTCAACTGAGTTTGATTCTATTGTGCTTATCAATTCTAGGAATTTAACACGTAAACTGACTGAAATGCACTCTCATTATCCCTATTATGCGCGTATTTCCTCCTCCATTGAAGCCGCATTCTTATCATTAATACGGCTTCTAATTAAACACAATTATTTGTCACCACATAAATTAATAATGGTGCAAACTAGTTATAATTTGAGATTAAGTGTCGTGCGATTATATGACGCGAGATTCAGTGTCGCAAGATTGAGTGCCGTTGTTTAAGTGTCCTCGAGGTTAAATGTCGCGAGATTAAGTATCCTCAAGATTAAGTGTCGTTGTTTAAGTGTTGCGTGATTAAATGTCATGTAACCGTTTTCTTTTGAGGCATTGGATCCATTCCAAACATCGTTCTGGGGCACCTTGGCAGTCGTAGGGACCTCGGTGTCCACTCTGAACTGGTGTCCGATGGAATAGTTGACCTCGTCAACTGCGGTGCCATCACCAACGCCAAGAAGACCATAGAAACGGGAAAGATCGTCACAGGTTTCGCCTTTGGATCCAGAAGACTCTACGACCTCATCGACAATAACCCATTCATCCGTACGGATTTGAATTTATCTGTAACCTACAGCTATCAGCCCGTATGTAAACAAACACCATAATTATTTCTATAAAATGACAAACATTGTTAAATTTAAATTAATGCCCTATAAATAGTGTAATCGTTAATTTCTATAGAGGTGATTGGATCAAATTGTTACCAGTGTAGGCCTGGCAACAAATTTTTCACTATTGGCGTAAATTGTCTTTTCATATTTCGAGCTTTAGGCCTACACTTGATAATAATTTATTACACAAATCGTGGATAACTGTGGTCATACAAGCTAGGCCTCTGACCTTTTTGTGAAATAGCCTAATTCTCAATTAAATTGAAAAATTCTGACAATTGATAATTATTTACATGATGGCCTACTTAATTTTCGATTTTTGTGTTTAGTGATATGTGATATCAGCTTCGTCAATAGCGTGGCAATAATTGCCCAGAATCCAAAGGTTACGGCAATAAATTCTTGCTTGGAGATTGATCTGACTGGACAAGTTGTCTCCGATTCGATTGGAACAAAAATGTACTCAGGTAAGTAAGTTTTAGTTATATACTGTTGAATCTAATTTCGCGTCGGTCTGATTTGAAAAAATAAGACGATCTATATGTGGTCTATCTAGCATAGTGTGCCGATAGTTAATCTCGCGACACATAATCGTGCAACACTTAACCAACGACACTTAATCTCGCGACACTTAATAAGCGACATAATCGCGCTACACATAATCGCGCTTAATCACTTCTCCTTATGGAGAGTCCTTGTAGTAAGGACATAGCAGCTTGGTTCAACTGAGCTTGATTCTCTTATGCATAGCCTATTTATTCTAGGATTTAACACGTAAACTGAATGAAATGCTCTATTATTATCACTATTATGCGAGTGTTCCCGCTTCCATTGAAACCGCATTCTTATCATTAATACGGCCTCTAATTAAACATAATTATTTGTCACAACATAAATTAATAATGGTGCAAACTAGTTGTAATTTGAGATTAAGTGTCGCGAGATTAAGTGTCCTCGAGGTCAAGTGTCGTCGAGAATAAGTGTTGTTGTTTGAGTGTCGCGCGATTAAGTGTCGGGTGATTAAATGTCATGTAACAATCTAGCATCTACTTAACCTTATCAATTTATTAACTGGACTGTAGCGTATCCACTACGCTGCTTCCGTGGATAGGCTGGGACCAGATCAGGACCTAGCAATCTCATTCGTACTTGACAGTACTTGACAACGCCAACGCTAGTTTACTCTGGCTGACGCTGCATTTTGCGTTGTGCCGGGAAAATTCATAGACGTGCATTGCATTACATAGGCCTACATTGAATTAGAGTAGGCCCAGTCCAGCCTGTAACAGATTTTGTATCTACCAGTGGCATCATTATTTCCTCCCCCACGGTGCCCCATCGAAAGCGGGTTCGACCCTCGTCCGAGGCGTCAGTTACTTTGTAAGGACCTTGAGCAAGTCCTTCGCGCACAGTTGCTCTGCAGTACAACTGCAATTGCGCCGTCCAGGCGAGTGCACTTCTGAGCAAAAGATGTTGGAAGAAGGGCGATATCTAATTTCAAGAAATATCAATATCAAACTTATTTAATGCCCGAAAACTGGATAAAGATGGCGGGACCAAAAGTCGCTGTGTACAATATTAGCCTCACTTTCACCTGATCTGGGTTTAGAGATCTTTGATCATAACGATCGTTTCAATTCGATTGTCTGGCTGAAGTCTGCTGCGGTGGTTTAGGTGTTGGTGGACAGGTTGACTTCCTGAGCGGAGCAGCGAGTGGTCTGGATGGTCTTGGCAGAGCAATCCTTGCTATGTCATCGACAACAGGCAAAGGAGAGTCAAAGATCGTACCCTTTCTCAAACAAGGTATCAGCCATCGGTTTATATAATAATTCCATAGATGGATTTATATGCAATTCCTTTACACCTAATTCAAAAATGGAGATAATTTGTTTCCCGATCAGGCGACATTTAGGCCTATATATATATATATATATATATCCCTATAATAGGGCCTATAATAGTGCAACGCACCATTTCCGTTGAAGTGAAGCATTAGCAACCAATCCTCGACCCCAGCAAACTCTCGTGTAATATAAATTTAACTAGTAGTGGTGCATTAGGCTGTGTAATATATATACTGTTCCTGCAGCCAGTTTAGTAACTGTAAAGTTGAATAACGAAGACCGTAACAACTGGTTCCAGTTGTTAAACGGAGGCCTATTGCCGCCTGTGTGTCAATGTAGTTATTAATTTGTTACGGCTACCTGTTCCGTGGTTCCATATAGACCCATTATCGTTGCAGGTGCTGGCGTCGTGACGACCCGTGCTCATGTACACTATATCGTGACTGAGTACGGAGTGGCGTACCTCTTCGGCAAGAACCTCCGACAACGAGCATACGAACTGATCCGAATCGCACATCCAGACCACCGGGCGTCACTCGAGATGGCGGCCTTCGACCGACTCAAGGTCATGCCCTCTCGTCACTGACCCCACAGATGGATCCGTTATAAGAGATACAGATTCTGCGGCTGGGTTAAAACTAACCTAGACTAATTAATATGGTTGCTTCCATGACTATCGGATCTGTGCAAACGTAGTTGCAGTGGTTTACTGTGGAGAAGTTGCTACGTTTTTATGCGCCACATTTATCTAGCGACTTTTCATAGGACACCGGTTGCAGTCAGGTCTGCCAACAGAAATGACTCCAAAGAAGTAAAAATCCGGGCCTCTGGGCAGAGGAGTGAACGTGTTGCATAGCAAAAATGATAACTATGGTCATTTTCAGATCCTTGAAATTGCATAACTGATTATATTTATTTATTTTCATGTTGATTGTGAGCCTGACCTTTGAAAGTCGTCTAGCCGGGGGCATTTGCCTCTAACCCTGCTCGGCGGTTCTGGCTGTAGCAGCTTTATCCAGTGTGTAACGACATCTCATGATTACTGGGTTCTTTAAGGTAGGGCTTATCATGTTGGAAACTGTTCTAGGTAAATTTTAATGCGAGTACACTTTGTTCGACGTAATTTTTCGCCAGCAGGCCGACGGTTTTTCGACATTTCATCGATCCAGGATCCATTTAATAAGATCAATTTTCATCAATCCAGCTTTCATTTAAGCGCCTCCTTACATCGTTTCTACTTTCATTTAAGCGCGATTATTTTCATCAATCCAGCTTCCATTTAGTAACGATTCTTTTCATCAATCCAACTCGCATTTAAGCGCTATTCTTTTCATCGTTCCAGCTTCCATTTAAGCGCGACTGTTTTCATTCATCCAGTTTCCATTTATGAAGAACAGAATTTTGCTAAAATAGAAGCTGGACGGATAACTTTTACATGTGAACCAATTGTCCGTGAATCAATTGTCGTGGATCCCAGCGCGTCTTCACAGGCGAGATCGATTGCCTCTTGTTTTTTGTTAATTTTAAGAAAATTTAGAAATGGGAAAAAACTGATGGCGGCGACAAATAATTGATGGCGAAAAATGTGTCGGACACCGTTGGAAACCGGTTTCTTACCAAGTCATGTCGGAAACTGATTTACACTAGATTTATTTGCAACAAACTATAATGTTATTTGTAATTGTTTGTGTTAAGCTAAGTTTCATTTTAGAATTGCGGTGATTCTGTTTCATGTTCCTCCTTAATAATAATAATTATCTTCGTTTAATTTCAAACTGACAAACCGCAGTATGATTACAAGAACAGCATGAGCGAATGATGACGTTTGTAAAAAAAATTACTGATTTCGACCTATCCCTTACCCTTGTATAGGGGCGGCGATCCTGGAGGTCGATGGAGACAAGTCCCCCCACCTTTTACAAAGAGGTGACACGTTATACGTGTGTCCCCCCACATTTCTTAAACCTGTCATTTGGTGTTCCTCCACCTGTCAAACGAGATTGCCGACTCTGCCCTTGTCCGCACTTGATTTGCTTATCCTCTCTGCCTTTGTAGGCCGAATCAGAGGATGACTTTACCCACAAAGCGTTTTTGGGTCAAGCTCCACGCTACCTAAGTGATCTGATCAGGCAACTTAATCTCTACTACCTCAGGACGTCCTCTTCGGTCTTTAGATCGCCTTCGTTTTGGTAGTACCTATGTATAGAACTGCCACGGCTCAGCATCGTGCCTATGCCTCTGTTGATGTCTTCGCTATAACAGCCTTGGGATCATCCGCAAAGGACGTCCGCAACGAGGGGAGGGATAGGGCAAAATGCGGACAAGTTCGCACAGGGGGTAGGAAGGGTCTCGGCCTATATATGCGGACGTCCGCATGAAATCGTGCTAAATTATCGCCAAAATCACATTTAATAGTATTACGTCACAATCTTAGTTGTTTATTTGTAGCTTTAGGTTATACTTCACATTTGAATGATATACGAAGTTTAGATGCAAATAAGAGTTTATAAAATTTAATCAATAAATGTCTATTAAAAGATACTGTATTGCGTTCGTCGCGTTTACACGCCAGTGCGGCCTCTGCCTTGTCTAATTGCTAATACTCATTTCTTTCTCTGCACATCTCAGTAGAGCTTTTATCATTTGCGGCGACTACGTGCCATATATCTGACGACGATCTGTGTCCTCAACAATTTTTTCGTCCATGGTTCATGCCTTCATCTGTTCCCGCATTGACTACTGCATCGGCCTACCAAAACACCGCCTCACTCTGCTCCAGTCTGTACTCAACGCAGCTACTCGTTTGATTACCCGTCTTCCTCGTTTCTCACATCTCTACTTTCATGACTCTACATCTTCGATGGCTTCCCATTACTGATAGGATTCAGTTCAATATTCTCTTTCTTACATGCAAAGCGTTTCTGGGTCTTGAACTCCAGATGCAGTAAAATCATTATCAGCAGCTTCAGTGGTGACTCGTGCTGCAATCTTATGTCTTCTATCTGGCTTCTAAAGACCTTTATCCTCAAGAGGTTTTTCGCACTGGGAGCGCCTCTGATTAGGTTGTAGGGCCTACTGAGAGACGCTTTACAAGTCCGCAAATAGAATAGAATTTATATGCCATGTTCGACAGCTACAAGAATTACAAAACTTATATAACGAAGCTCCGTCGTGCTGTAAATTCAAAATTAATTTCGATTTAATATCCAGAATCAATTGATTGTTAGAATTCTAACAGTGATGTGGTTCACGACGAGCGTCTGGGATAAACAGAGCACATTAAACAATTTAAAATGTATTCACTCAGAGGAAGAAAACTAAACAGAATACTAACTTATGTCTGTGTCATACAAGATGCGAAGAAGGGGAAGGTTCATTTACAAATGTCCTTTAATTAAGGATAGCCCTTAGTAAAACTGAGATTCCATCACTTTCTGTGCAGTCCTTGGTTACAAGTTTTATAGCATGCAACATCAATAGAGTACAGCAATGTTCTGAGCTTAAGTTTCCTACAGTAACAATGTACATAGCGACAGTTTTCAACCACAAGGCACATAAAGTAATGTACGAACATATGTTAAATACAGCCACAAACTGATATACTTTGCACGTCACAAAGCAGATGCTACCAAACGGTCACCATTTCATTAACTGCAGTCAGTTTCATATAAAACACACTGCCACAATGTGAATTCCGACACGACACTGCTGTCATCGACATAGGCTCAATATGCGCAATTATAAATATGTTTCGGTTCTCCAATGGCAATCACACAACTGACTAATTTTCAATCACTGGTCAAATACTAGAGATCAGAATCACAAAATACAAAGGGCTAAACAGTCTGTGCCAACCAGTAAGCTGGACATAATACAGGAGCATTATGCAGAGCGATGAAAGAATTTTGTGAGTAATTCTCATTAAGAGTAATTATTTAGACGCCATAGCAATGTCGACTCAATCCAATATTCCCTTGGAATCAAGTAACCCCATTTGCTGACTCACATCAGACTACCATGCATCGCAAGGCAAGCGTTCAACTGGTCAGCATATCTCATGACAAGACTCACAGTCTAACAACACACAACAGCTACTTGCAACATTATACACTTTAGAAAAAGCATGCAATTCCAACATACACATGTTCAACCTTTGTGTACACCATTAAAGCATGGCATCAATCAAGAACAATTTACTTATGCACTTCTACAATGCATGTTATTTGAACCAATAGCAGAATACTTTGTTCAGTAACCTACTGCATCAGTTGCATTACCAGCCAATGACATATATGACTAAAAAAACAGGGCAAAACAAAATCTCACTGCCTTTCAAACATGAGATGAGCTTACCATGTTGTTTCAGATTTTACAATACAGTACAACGAAGATCTGAACTTTGAGTTTCTACAGGACAAATTCAGTTGCAACATAACTGAGTTGCAGTTTCCATGTTATAACTGAACACTAAGTAACTGTGTCCATCCTTTGACAGATTTTCAATTAAAGAAAGTCGTGCTAATGGTGTTTTAAACTTGGTGCAATAGTCTTGCACAAGAATGCATGAACATACGAAGAGCAATCTTCAGCAAATTTTGACTCCGTAGATTCACAGCAATTGAATAAAAAAGCCTCACAAATGTGGAGAACATTTCACGTTCAATACACAAAAAACAAAATCAATATAGACTAGTCATTGGTTATTTGAACAAGATCTGCACTTAGAAAGGGAGAATCTTCCCTACAATTAGCACTGAGTCATGAGATACTGCAATACATCTTACAAACATGAGAGTTAAAAATTAGAGTTATTATACTCTAAATAAATAAAATTTAACTTTATAAAAACTGATAAATATAAAAAATAATTGGCATAAAAAAAGGAACACATTACACAGATCAGGAATTATATTTGTATTAGAGCAACTAGTAAAAACCTTGTACAATGCACATTTCTTGTAATAAGAAGTCACACGCTCATAAAACCAACATTCATGAAAACGACTATATTTCGAAGCTAAAAAGCTTGGCAGAATTTACATCTACGTTTACGTTTACAAAAGAAATGACTCCAGAACAAGCAATTGAAAAAGTGCAAATGATGAAATGCAAATCAGTCACCAAACATGTTTAGGTGCAAACATGCAAAGGTGACAGTTAGCATTCGAAAATGCTATGCTTCAAAATGCTTTGCAGTGACTAGCTCAGCTTCTGCCATGGCAAATATCGTCAAAGCATATGCTCATCAGCCTCACAAGATTTTTTCCGATAATAGTAGAGAAGTTGCCTCAAAATTGGACACAACAAATCTCCACATGTCTAACTTATCAAACCTGCTATAACACTTCTCCTGACAGTAACAAGAAAGATTCGCAGACCCCTTTCACAGTTGTTAAAGAGCTAACCTATTAAAAAATATATCAAACAAAATGGGCAAGAATTTCTGAGCTTTCCAAACAATTGCAAGTCTTGTCTGCCAATTTCTTTGAGTCAGAATTGTGTGATTTCTCTTGGTTCCAAGTACACACCATCGTCAAAAGTGTTTTTTACTGGCCGTGCGGTCAAGCGATGGATCAGTACATGACCAAACTGGGAGACAGATGCATTCTCGTACGCGAATTCAGTTGACGTTTTTGATGCTACACTGATCGGTTCTGAGGGCAAACTTACGTTGGCATCTACACCAGAATTTTCATCGCAATCGGAGACGATTAAAGGACTGCCCACCTGCTCTCTACTTCTGGTGGCATTTTGAATGGAATATACGCCCTGGAATAATAATAATAAAATACTATTGTAAAAATAAATTTCTACTTAATTAATAATAACACAGTATCCTAAAAAAACAACATAAAATTAAATGAAATTACTGCTATTGTGTGCCAGTAATGCTTGCAACAGCAATCCTATACAGCAGCAAGTCGACAATTGTTTGTCAGTTAAAGAACAAGTCATAAACAGTAAATAAATATCAATAATAACAATAAATAATAAGCTAGATGGCTGTTATTTCAATTGTTTGGTGCATAAAATGGCACCTAAAACCCACATGTTTCACGAGATAAAATTTATTCAAGTCCAGAATAATAATATTCTTTATCCACATTTTAAAATAGTTGCAGAACGAAGCATACACCAAAGCCTGCACTGTTAACAGTTATTACTTATCCTAGAACTCTAACATAAAATAATTCCATCACTCATTGAAAGCTTAACACGAGAAACTGAGATTGGGGGATGAACCAAATCACCACTTGCAAAAACTTTATCAAAAATTAATGTGTATTTTAAAACTGCAAAAAGAACACAACTAAGTGTCACGAAAACAACATTTACATTGTTACAAAAAAGTGGTAAAAAATCTACCGTAATACAAAATGACTACGAGATAAGGGGTAATCGCATAATTACGTAACGCTGAAAATGGCCGTTTTTGACCCCCCCACACCCCGTCTGTAACGCATCTAAACGTTTCCATAGACTCCCACCCACCCCCTGAGCGTTACGTATTTATTTTGAACAAAACTCAGTGTAGTTTTACCTGGGCCTAAGTAGTCCCAAGTCTCCAAATTTAACCTCCATCAATGGTAGATAATATTTAATATTATGTTTTAACTTCGATTTCAACGTCGTGTGTAGGTTATGAGGCTAAACACTAGTTTAGTGTAAATTTATATGCTAGGCATACTAGCCTTACAGCCTAGCTTTGCTTAGAACTGAATTTTGACTTTGGCGGGTGTGCCCCGATTGTGTCTTTCTTAACTAACACAGGCATCACCCCATTCACCAGACCTCTGTAGGAAACGGGTCCGCCATTTCGTGCGGCAGCTCCGTTCCTTTTGGTGCTCCTAACTAGTACCGCATTTGCATGTTAGTCGTCACGAGGTATTTAACTAATACGCCTTCAGATGATGCGATTGAGAATGGCGGTTGTTTTAATATCGAATCGAAAATTTTTCAAATTTCTGAAGTTAAATGTAAACGATTTGTCGTGTCATTTGTTCTGAGTTGATTCAGCTTGACTTTGATATGCTTTGACTTGAGGCCATCAGCAGTCGTAGGCCTAATATTGATGCACAACAAACGGACTTGATTTGCATATTGAATTTTGCCCCACTTTCGTATGACGTTTTAAATTAACCCCACCTTTCTGAAAATATTCAGGTGAGCTGAGAAATTGGAAGAAGAACGTTTTGTAGAAATTTCATATCGCCTTTGCGACTCAAAGAAAAACTTGATCTTTGGCTTATAGTCTAGATTGAGCATTTTTAATCAATTACTAATTAGTTTAAACACAAAAAGCGTTATGTAACGTTCAGCTAACCCACCCGCCGACCCCCGTAACGTTTTGTAGCACTCCACCCACCCTCGAACTTTACGTAATTATGCAATGACCCCTAAATACATTCAGTTAAGATGCAGAGAGAAGAATGAAAATCACTCGAAATACAAAGCAGAAACACTCCTCAAGAAACTTTCAACATATCCTCTAATCCATGTCCACAAATAAACCTGTAACTTCAATAAAAAATATTTCTTCCTATGCTTTTAAATCTGCTAAACTGATTGTGACACTAACAAGCAAAAATATATTCAAATGATATTTTAATAAAAAATATTGATATAACATGTATTCATCAAATTTTTCTTTAATCTCTGGTGTTTTTAATCCTGTTGGGGTAAAAAAATAAAAGAATAATATAGGGACTGCTACAAAAATTAGAGCTGAGTTCTCATATGAACAAAAGGTTATCTTTCATATGCTGGTATTTAGCAATTTGCTGAAGCCCCCATTACTGGAACACTTTTCAACAGAGCTTCACACTATTAAACCTCAGCATAAGGTCAAAAAAACATAAAAAAGTGCTAAAAAGTATGAGTTACTGTAGTACAGCAGAACGACGATAGAAGAAGATTAGGCAATGTACGGAAATAATAAGTAGACCACAACCTTGGAGAATAATCTGCCTCACAGAACTTAAGACTTCACATATCAGCTGGGGACAAAATACTAATGTTGCTTCAATAAGAAACTTGATGCAATTGCACAAGCTTTAAGGATCAGTCCGGGTAGAGTTTTCAGCAGAGTACCGAATCCGAGTATTTGGATGTACTGTTAGCCGAATTCGTGTATGAATCAAGTACCGTTTGTTCCATATCCATAGCTTTGCATTTTCATGTAATGACAAATTATAATATCGAAATAAAGTTCTGTACTTCTAATATTAGCTAATACATTACTCAATTTTGAAATAAGTATCAATGAAATGGACTTGACTTCTGCTGGGAACTTTCAAACTGTAGGCCTAATTCTGGTAAACCATAAATAAATTCGGAAGTATTCACCTCGGCATATATTGCACACACAAATAGTGAAAAATAAAAAGTTTAAAAAATAATAGAATTTGTTTATAAATTTACAACTCTTTGTGTATATAGTATTTGCCAAAGCGAGTAGTGCAGAAAAATGGGATAATCGGCAGAGAGAATATCTGAGGCAATATCCGGTTGTTTCTTATCAAGTTCATGAATAAACTGAAGAGAATTAAGAGAACATTTTGCATATTTCTTTTTCATGCAAAACTGGTTCCCACATTATAACTCAGAAAACTAAATGAGAGCAACTGAAATGAAAGTATAAGGATCGCAAAGACCAGTTAAGGACTCCACATGAAAAACATGGTTTAACGTAGATGCTGATATTTTCAAAGGGTCCTTCCCGCCATGACAGTGTAGTTGGCTTCAAAGCAAGGAGAGTTTTTGTCTGTCCATCTAAGCAAGAATATTCTATAGCAGTCACTAAAATTCTTGACAAATCGATAGTGCATTATAACCGGAAATCGCCTCAGACATTCACTTAGGCCGAATAACTGGTTTTCTGGACTATTCAGAAGTATTCGCCACGGCATATATTACACACACAGATAGTGAAAAATAAAAAATTTATTTCAATAATTTTTTATAAAGATTTAACAATGTAAAATCGAAAATTAAAATTTATAACCATATTAGTAGTTATTACAGGCACAAACATTAATTATGCTGATTTTTTATTATGCTAATGGCAAAAGTTGAAAAGTTTAAGCTTCGCCTGCAGACGGTACTCGCCGGACCACAGTTCCCACTGCTACTCGGTTCATACCCAGATCCGGCAAATAGTGCATCCAAATACTCGGATTCGTTACTCAGCAGAAATTGTCTACTCAGTTATGCCCTACAAATCGACAGCTGGCAAAGACTTTAGGTTCACACAAAACTAACTGGATCTCTGAAATAATTCTTCAGCATAAAAGCCAAAAAATATCAAGATCATAGTTGTGACAAGGTCATCCAACACATTGCAGCATCAGACATGTAAGTATTTATCATGCTAGTAGGATTGAATATCAAAAGTTGTGGTCATACTTAAAAGATTTAGTAATGCAATACTCCTTTATGTGAACAGAGAAGTCAAATTTATAATTTTCATGTGATTAACAACTGTAATTGCACAAAAGAAATGCATTTTGCTGAGATTTCACAGTAGATAATATATGGGCAGCCTGGCGAACTTTAAACTCTGACCTCCTTCACCTCCATCACAAATGTGATACTACCACACAAAACACATCATGCAAGGCTCTAGCCAAACAACAGCAACTGCCACCACTAAGTCACATTTTGACAGATGCTACAAAAATAACAGCCACTGCCACGGCTACGTCACATCTTGCCAGGCTCGATCCCAAATGACAGTAATTGCCACCACCACTGAGTCACATCTTGCCAGGTCTAAGCCAAATGACAGTGATTGCAAACACAGTCGAGAACTGATCGATCGGTTAGCAGTAAGATATAGGAATACGACTACTTGCATAAGCAGAGGACGTAAACTTCGTCTGGCCTCTCGCCAAATGTTCGCGACCCTCCGAGACCTCGGATCCAAGCGACGACGACAACTTGTTGTGATGATAGTCATCTTCCGAATCGGAAGGATGGCCGCTGCGTGATTCGGCGACGATGGTAGAGTCAGACGATGCTGTGGTGATGTTGTTCGCCTGAACAGATGGCTCATCTTTTGCTGAAGTGACGTCTTCAATCGGAACTCCACGACTGCTTAGGGCAACATTCAAAGCCGCCATGACCTCATCAAACAATGAACCCCCAAAGTTTAGTTCATCCTGCAAAATCCAGGCAGTGAAATTTATACAATAAATAATCTCCTTATCAAGTAAACTATTATATCAATCACAATTTATTATATCAATCAGTCAACCTCTCAAGCAATAACTAGACAATGCAATCAAGCTTCACATCAACCTAGAATCTGTCTTTAAAAAAATGTCAATCTAATCATTTAGCAATTAAAGAGCTATAATAAGAACCAATCAGTTAAATCAACAATCAGCCAAAGAAGCAATTAGTTAATAAACAAACTGCAACAACACTTAGTGATTAGATTTCCAGAGCTTTGTCTTGTACGCACTTCAAACAAAATATCCTTTGACCGAAGACGTAGCTCCGAACAGTTCTAAAAGAGTGTAATCAAGTTTGTAACGTTCACACTTCCAAGGATCCACACCTCATTAGGTGCTTTCCCAACCCCAGCCATACAGACTGGAATATCTGACTGATTGCCATAAAGTAAATTACTCTCTCACTAACTGGTTAAAAACAGATGCTCAAAAAATCATTTTAGTCACTAACCTCTCTGGATTATTATACACTGGCATCATCTGAACTTCCAAGGCCGTGCTAGTTGTCGCACACCAATGTCTGTTTACTAATAATACTAATAGACTTGATCTCTCGGATCCTCGAACTAGAACTGCTATGGCTCATTCTCGATTCTTTGCTTCGATTGGTGCCTCTCTGTGGAATGTGTGTTCTCCATCTGTTCACTTGAAAATTCTATCTCGTAGTCTCTCATTTTCTTTTGCTTTTCTCAAAACCTACTGCACTGCTTCTCGCAGGGCCTTGCACACTGGCAGTGATTCTGAATGCGGTTCACCCTACTAGAGGTGCTCTATAAATGCTTGAATACAATACAATGCAGTAATAAACCATTAAGTAGACAACCGCACAAAAACTATTAAAATTAAATGGAAAAATGGCAGTAGAGCCTCACACTGCACTCTGGGAAGTTTATAGCATGCAGTATGTTATGAGATAAGGACCTTGCAGTCTGGTACTACATAAATATAAGATAAGTATATGAATGATGTAAACCAGCGGTTCCCAACCTTTTTTTTTGTTGTACCCCCAAACTAAAATTTTATTTGGGTGGGTACCCCATCAGAAAAAAACTTTTCAAAACGTTTTTTAGTTACTTGACAACTTTTAGTTAATTGGTTCTATCCTCCTATATATTAAAGAAATCCTATATTCATAAGTTGATATCATATGAATTTTGCTAAATATATTATAATTATATTGAAATTATTATTGTTGCACACAAATAAAATCAGTTTAATTGAAAATTTTGTTATTTTATTTTTAATATTTTCGAATAGCATGCAAAGAGCCGCTAACTAATCAGTCAAATGGAAGTTTAATCATTTTAATGCGAGCACTGGGCTTGCTTGGATTTGCACAAGTCTGCAATATCAGGCTTTATTAATGTCAATTTTAGACGTAAGTCTGGCTCAAGTTCAAGTTTCGATCTGTATTTGTTTTTAATTGCAAGCATTGCAGAAAATCCAGTTTCACAGAGATATGACGTACTGAAAGGGATCAAACATTTCAAAGCTCTGTCGGAAATCAATCCATATTCTGCTCTTCTTTTAAGCCAAAAATCACTCAAAAAGTCCTTGTTGAATTCGCTTTTTAATCCACCATCACATGAAAGTTCAATGAATTGATCTCTTTCCTGGACAGAAAAATCAGCTGGCAATGCAACTTCGGAAAAAGGATTTCGTATCCAACTCTTGTCATCAAACTGTTCAGGAAAGTAGGTCTGAAAATTTGAAATTAATTGAGAACAATGTTTCTTAATATCTTCAACCATGTCAAGATGCAGTCGAAGTTCGTTCTCTGTCAAGAAAGTTTGCAGTGATTGAAATGCAGTTACTTTAAGTTGTTCAACATCTGACAACATGAACTGAAGCTTCTTAATTGTTGCATTTATTTTGTCAGCCACAACGAATGGAGTTATATTTCGTCCTTGCATGCTAGAATTTAACTCGTTCAGTTTACCAAAAATGTCTGCTAAATACGCCAACCTCATTAACCATAACTCATTGAGAAATAAATCAGCTGTTTGAAATTCACTGTCTGTGAGAAATATTTGAACTTCTGAGCGAAGTTCAAAAAGTCGAGATAACACTTTTCCACGTGACAACCATCTTACTTCTGTGTGCAAAAGAAGCTTTTTATGGTCACTCCCCATTTCATTGCACATTATTGAAAACAATCGAGAGTTGAGAGCCCGAGCTTTTATAAAATTAACAACTTTTACAGATTGGTCCAAAACAGTTTTTAAACTGGTGGGCATGGCTTTGGTAGCAAGAGCTTCACGGTGGATACTGCAATGTGTGAACTTTGCTTGTGGTGCAACTTGTTTAATTTGTGTTAAAACTCCCCCGTGTTTGCCAGTCATCGCAGCTGCACCGTCGGAACAAACACCAACACAATTTTGCCAATTTATTTCATTCGAAGTCATGAAATCATCAACTTTCTTAAATATTTCTGTCGCTGTTGTCCGCCCAGATAAAGGCTCACAAAACAAAAATTCTTCTTCAACTGACTGTTCAAATTCATACCTGACATACATCATAAGCTGTGCAAAATTTGTAACGTCGGTGCTTTCATCCAGCTGAATTGCAAAATATTTGCTTTGCTTGATTCTTTTAATAAGAATTGTTTTTACTTGTGATGCTAAATCATGAATTCTTCGAGAAACCGTATTGTCTGACAAGGGAACGACATCAAGTTTTTTGGCAGCAGCTTGTCCTAGAATGGATGACACAATATCTTTAGCTGCAGGCAATATAAGACTCTCTTCAATAGTGTGTGGTTTCCCAGTTTTAGCAATTCTCAGGCTTACCAAATAAGACGCCTTTAAAGCTTGTGAGTTAGCCGTTGTGAATGATTTTAATGTGCTCTTACCGTGTTTCAATTCAACTTCTTTCCTTTTAAAAAATTCGAGTGGTTTATCTTTGAGAAGAGCATGTTTTGTATTGAAGTGACGTTGAAGTAATGAAGGCTTCATCGAATGATTTGATAATTTTTCATTACATATGACACACTGGGGTTTCGGTTCTTTTTCTTCACCACACCATGAGAATCCAAAAGACAAATAATTCTCATCATATCGCCTAACCTTCCTAAGTTTTTGATTTTCCTCATCGGAGTCTGAATCTGCACGGACGTTTGCAGTGACTGTCTCTGTTGTTTCGCTGCTTACTGTAGCGATGTCAGAGGATAACTTTCTTTTTAATGGTTGTTGTTTGAGCCATCTATCCATGGTATTTAATTAATTTATTTTACAATATTTTTTTCTATAATTTGACAGTTTAAAACTTTAAATCTAAAATTCTATATTGTTTCTTATTTAATTTTTAATTTAATTATTTATTTTATTTAAATCCATGACGAAGCTGTGACGTTATTTTGTGAAAAACCTAGAATAGCTAAACAAGAATTAAAATGTTAGCGAGAAAGTATTTATTTTATTTATATGTATCATGAAACTGTGACGTAATTTTATAAAAAACATAGAATAGCTAAACATGGATTAAAATAATAGCAAGAAAGTATTTGTTTTATCTGTTTTTGCAAAAATATTTTTTTATAATATTTTTTCTTGCGTACCCCTTGGCAACAGCTGGCGTACCCCTAGGGGTACGCGTACCACCGGTTGAAAACCGCTGATGTAAACAAATTACTAACCGACAGATCTGGTAACTTCAGGTCACTGAAGTTGCAAGTATCTGCCTCATCCTTCGAAAAATCCATTTGTCTTGGACCAGTAAAAATTGACGAACTATAATTAACAAGAAACCAAAGTAAAAACGTAAACATACAGCAAGCACACAAAAAACCAAAGAACACAAATAAAATACCCAAGTATCATATATTACAGATACACATTTCAGATAGAGTAAATAATATTTCATATATAGTAAATAATATTTCATATATAGTAAATAATGACCACAATATACTAACAAACACAGACCCCAATACAGATACAGCTAAAACAACCTGACACACATGTAGCTAAAAATAATCAAATACACATTGGACCCAGTAGTTCAATACTAGGTTTGACAGCTAAATAATTTACCTTTCTTGTTGCAACATTTATCTTTAGTTTCTTTTTCCCTTTTATAAGTGTATGACATCAACTAATGTAGTGTTTTTACAGCAGGACATTCCAATTGTATTGTTTTTGGTTTCTGTGAACTAATAGCTAATACATGAGTAAATCTTTAACTACAAATATATGCATACCATGGTAATTACTCATTTTGGGATTAGTATTGTTCATTGTTGCAATGTTCTATTTCTAACTTCTCTGGGAAATATATGACTTGCTATATAATTATGCTATAATTTTATGAAAATCGTACTGGAGCTGAAAAGTAATATTTCCCAATAACAAGCTGCACAGTTAATACCTTGAAATACTGTTTCCAAACTGTGAACATTTTAGCAAAGAGCCCTTGTTTCCATTTCCAGGAAACGATGAAAGTGATGAAACGGACGGTCGGGTGTCCAGATCTGACAGCCCGCTGCCTATTGATGGGCTACGGCTGTTGCTAAGGAACGGCACATCACCAATGACGACGCCATCAAATCCAACATGGCCGATGTGTCGCATGTCGTTCTGCGGCATGCTGATCATGCTTGGAGTAAGCTTACGTGACGATGGCCTTAGTGATGCTCTCAACGACCCTGTAACCATGGAAATGTTAGGCAATCAATTAATAAGTCCAATGTCTAGCTCAATTCTTTTTTAACATTGAAAGATAACTACTAAACAGGGTATTAATTTTAACAAAATTGACAGTTCAGCAACAGTGTCCCAATAAATGAAACTATTTCAAAAGTTCAGGGCCAAAACAAGATCTTTTTATTGTTCACTGACAAAACATAGCATACAAACACGGAAATAATAGTGTTAATTAATTATGCAGTGAGCAAAGGAAACCCCAAAAGAACGAACCGTTCCGCTAACAGAGGCCACCCAATTTCAACATTAAATTAACCTAGAAGTAAATCATACAGTTTTTTCCTCATACCATACAGAAGCAACGAACATAATCATCATTTCGTAATAAGTAATGTCACAACAACAAGTAACTTTATCTAACCGTTCAGTAAGAAAGTTTTTAGGTTCTTTTTAAACTGGTGTAATGATGACATATTAGTTAGTTGGGTAGGTAGCATGTTCCAGAAGAATGGAACATATTTTCTCATGCTGTGCTGCCTAATCGTAGTACGTACATTAATTTGGTGATACTTATTTGAGGCCCGCATCTGATGGTCATGGATCTCTAGATTTCTGTAAAACCATCGATTGAAACCACTTGGTAATAAGCACCTGTGAACTATATACATAATGTAATCAAGTGTATTATCATGATAAAATTTCTGAAGATGATTGGTAGTCAACATAGGTAAACGGGCATAAGTCCCCTGGACAAAAGCCCCATGGCTAGGACATAAGCGCCCCAGACTAGGACATAAGCCGTCCAGGTTAGGCTGTAAGCTCACCCAATGGCCTAATACAAACAAACCGAGAAGTTATATGATGATAAAACGTATTACTTCAGCTCTAATTAAAGATTCGACAGTGACAGCATTTAACAGCATATGATAATGCGTGTCATTGACTGTTTTCAGTATACTTGCATCCAACAAGAGAAAGAGAAATTCATACAAGAGCTTGTATTTTGACAGAATGCATAATCTGTAGGACAAATAATTAAATTGACAATGGTCAATGAATCAACACAATTATTATCTAGCTTTGTCTCCTGTATGACATGATACTCAGTTGCTCATCTTCTTGTTTAAAGAGAAGTAGGGATGAACCAAAACTCGGTTCGGAACTCGGCTCAGTCCAATTTGTTTGGTACTCGCCGTAACTCGAACAAACAATGGGTTCAAGTATTAATCTTTTAGATTTTCTGTTTTGAAAATGAAAACCGAATTTTTTATTTACAAAACGACAATCAACATAGCTAAAAGTACAAAATATTGTTATTTCTTTTTACAGAACAACAGTCGACCTAACTAAAAACACAAAAACTGCTACTGTTAGTGCTTACAGTTTACTAGTTCCTAATGTCAACTAAGGCAAAACTAAACAATTTGTTATAGTTGTGCAAACTGCCAATCTAAACATCAAGAGAATAAGACTGTTTTAAATATTCGAAACCCGGCCTAGAACTTTGCAAAATTCAACTCGTAAAACTTGGTACTCTATTCTGGGAACCCATTCAATCACATCATCCGTACACAATTCATGCCTCTCCAAAATAATTTCCACTTGTCCAAAAGACGGATGCTGGATAAGGGCCTGGGCGTTGAGCTCTCGATGTCTACTCTTTATTTCTGGATTTCTGGCTAAGAGCCTGCTTATCGCCAGCTGTGCTACATTAATTGTTTGGATACAACATTCTTTGGCAAACCCAATCTGCACAGGACCCATGATAAAGTACTCGAAACACAAATCAACTAATGACTGATGCTAGATATCAGATAAAAGTTCATTAAAATGCTAAGCAAACACTATAAAAACAAAACTATGAACTAAAGGCCAATAAAAGATTTTAGTGAGCAGCACTATAAAAAGCAAATAAATAAAACATTTTCATTTAATGATTTATACTCAGTGGTGCGGGAATTGATATAGTAGCACTATATAAATTAAGCAAAGTAAACAAACTCTGCAGGACCAAATAGACTTGTCTTATTCTAAACTAGGAGGGCTCATTGGTAAGAACACTTCTTAACAACAGGATAGATTAACACAAGTTCCACACAGTCATAGGTCCTCTAGGAAACTTAACCAGATCAGTTGCCAGACACTTGACACTTCTATTGGCAATGAGGCAGACACTGGCCCAGTGTCATGTGAACCAGATAGGCGGAAATGACCCTATGAAAGGTGTGGGGTCACAGTTCAACACCTGGGTGCAAAGGGGCATCAATGGAGCAAAGCAGAGCCACAACAATAGCATGGCCTGCACCCTAATATGCACCCACCAAACCCCAGTCAGTGACAGAAGCTCCAGGACATTGCTGGCCACATTAAGGCCCAGTAATGAACTACATCTACAAGCTTTCTAGCAATCCGAATAGCTCTATTGACAGTGGGAAGCAGGCCATTTTACCAGCAGGGAGTGAAATCCTTTTAACAATAAAGCAGGGTAAATAGTGTAACCAAAAAGTGCTAGGGGCATTCTACACATTGCTCAGCTTATTAGGAGCTAATAAGCACTGCTAACACTGTACAGCCAAAAGGGTCATTCAACAAAACCAACTCCATAGCTGGAACAGATAGACAAAGTAGAAAAGAACAGACAATCCAACCATTGTAACATGATCAAAAGGCTGAAACTATGATGATCAAATCATGATGTGGGAGACAAACGAAACAGGACAACAAATCATGCAACCCTGGTATGGCACTGTCAGTGTCACCAGGGCAACGCACCAATCAACCTCCGAGAGTTCGGCCGTCTGACCTCGGGTATCCAAGAACGCCCCCCGAAACAGAGGTGCTTCTGGTCCATTTGTTAATAGTGCAATTATGCAGAATCGAACCTTTTCCATGGTAGGCCTAGTGCTCTCAAAAGGCCTCTCCTCAGAGCTATGCCTACACCCTGGGACTCAGTCTGAAATGAAATTTTCATCACCAAATCTAAACCTACTATTCATTTTGGGTGTGCTGGAGCTGGGAGCAAATGTGTGCATGTTCCCCATAGGGATGCTATATAAATTCCAAAAGAAATGATGAATGAGGCTTCTCTAAAAAGGTCAATGTCAGAAAGAATGAATCTTTCAATAATAGACATACTAGTTTTAAAAACATGAACTAAGAAACCTTAAAAACATGAACTAAGAAACCTGTTGACTTTTCAGTGTGAAATATAAGTACCACATACTGACCTAAAGGATACAAGGGGACACCTCCCTCAAGGTCTCCTCTAGGGCATAACCGGAAATCGCCTCAGACATTGGACTATTTGGAAGTATTCAACTCGGCAAATGTTACACCCGTAAATAGCTAAAAATAACTTTTTTGATAAAATAATTTTTTTGATAAAATAATATTTTTTCATCAAATACATTTACGATTAACGGACTTACTCATAAGTTATTGATTAATTAAACCAGAATTTAACATTCCATTGAATTTTCTTTAAAATAATTGTGTTAATATATATATTTTAATTTACTTTGGTTGCATTCCTCAGGTGACAACCAAATTAGTAATTTTCCTGCTTGAATTGACTCCACCCACTTTCCGATAAACACTAGAGAGTAAAGACGTCGTTGATAACTTCCTATTTCAAATTTTATAACAACGTTTACAGTGTGCACGTGGCAGGTTAACTGCGCTTTGCCTATGGATGGTACTCGCTGCCAATCACTGACCAGATTTGCCGCTACTATTCGGTTCGTACCCGGATCCGGCAAATAGTTCATCCAAATACTCGGATTCAGTACTCGGTGGAAATTGTCTACTCGGTTATGCCCTAGTCTTCTCACACCATAACTATTTGGATTTACTTTTCAATCATTTCCCTCGTGGTCAGAACCTGCCGAGCACTGAACTATTGAACCATGAGTCTTCCAACTGATCAAAACAATTTATGGGTTCAATTCCAAAGAAGGCGATGCAAAGTAATACAAATGGCATTGCCAAACATCCCCTGAGCGACCATCAAATTAAATACAAGTCCTTCATCACACTGTAAACCAACCACATTACTTTACGGACTCATCATTGACCGAACCCTTCCCTGTTAGACACTGACAATATGAATGCTACTGTTACACGTGGCATTTCATGACTTCGATGGCACCATCATCATAAAGCCCCACGTGATTAGCGCCACGTGATGGCCGCTTCAATTTCAACATAACAACACATGCCATCACAAGGGTGCTTTAAACAGATCCAAATATCAGTCAAGGCTATTGCATTCTAGGAATATAAGCATACCGACATCCAAAATTCAAGTATTACCAGTCCATTATTATTATTATTATTATTATATTAAAAGCAAAACAGCAGAAGATCGAAACCAGATCTTACATGATCGATTGATCTTGGGGTTGTTCCTGAGCAGGTTGACATCGCTTGTTATTATTTCGATATGCGGTGAAGTGTTGCCTGGATTGAAAAAACCGACCTCGTTGGTTGCGTCGACAACCCCCAGCCAAAGTCCAGGCTCTGGGGACTTTTCGGGGCTAAAAAAGTCAACAAGATCATTCTAAACAAACGAGACTGGCAAAAAAGAACAAAGCAGCATGCTTGTTTTCTCACATGGATAGAAACTAATCTAAAGGGTCTGTTCGTTGAGGCATAAAAGTGACCACAACCTCAGTGAAAAAGGTAACTTTTACAGGTGACATGACCATAAGTTCTAATGTTCTAGCACATTTCTTTCTATTAGTTTTCCACATCAGTTCATGGTTAATGCAGTCAAATGTATTGCTATAATCGATGAAACATATGTTTATTTTTTGTCCATATTCCCTTTGCCTTTCCATTATCCACCTCATGTTGGCAATATGATCTCGCGTTCCCCGGGATTTGAATGTATGTAAACTAGACAGCATCACAATAAATATACTTTATACAACTTCCACGCAGTTTTAACAGGTAGCCAGAGAATTTCTCAATCTAACATATAATCTAAGACAGGCTAAATAAGCAGAAACCAGTCAAAATCAGTGCAACAAGATTTAATTCACTTAGGCAGATCTCAGAAACCAGGTAACAACAAAGCATTTTGTACAAGACATATCTCCTTAAGAACATACTTATTTCTGATAGCCTCGAAAG
Source organism: Bimastos eiseni (assembly GCA_959347315.1). Taxonomy (NCBI): domain Eukaryota; kingdom Metazoa; phylum Annelida; class Clitellata; order Crassiclitellata; family Lumbricidae; genus Bimastos; species Bimastos eiseni. The sequence continues at coordinate 9,630,337 of OY365811.1, read as the reverse complement.
ACAATTTGCTATAAAACACTGCCATAAAAGTGTCACAGAAAGTGAAGTGTGAAAACTCACTTTTTCGATAAAACTGTGATAATATCGCCTTTCTTGCACTGAACACAACCGGGCTGAATGACATCCTTCTTAATCACGACTCGTGACAATTTCATCTACAGACGAAAGTAATTTTATAACATACAAGCAAATGTCATTCCTCAATCTAGAAAAAAAATACTGAGTATAAACTATATAAGAAGCACCATCATTAAACAAATTCTGATAACCAAGAACAAGGACCTAAAATTTAGCTACGCTTAAGAATGTCTTCTCAATTCTGGTGGTAAAATCATCCGAATAGCCACATCAAAACCTCGTGCATCCTTAACCTTTCTCTGTGCTACATCAAGGCCATATATTTCAAGCCAGTCAGATCCTTTTCCACATCTCTGTTCCAAGTGGTCAAGGTGAGCTGCATTGTCTCTTTAGTCCCCCAGGAGCATCTTCACATCAGTCCACAGGGCTTTCTGGTGGCTTTTGTCAGCCAGAGCCCATGCGACATGCCCAAAAAGCTCTCATCTCTCCACAGAGTCTGTTAATGTTGCTGTCCTCATAATCACCATGCCATTGACATGGTACATGTAGGGAATTCACAGAATCCTCTTCAGGTAAGGTACTCCATGTCATAACCGTCAAGCCTCCTACATAGGGCCTCTGTTGTCCAATTTTCGGAGCTTTAGGAGTACTGGCAACATATGCAACTTGTACAACTGCAGCTTGGTATTCGACAAAGTAGTGAGTGAAGTGGAGACTTTTGGGCTCCTGCAGATAGCTGGAATTGGTAAATTAGTACTGTTATAAAAGTAAAAAGGTCAAAAGAATAACTCTGATGGAATTCTAAACTTCTCAAACAGACTTCTCAGTATTAATTTGTAAACTGTACGACTAACTGGTTAAAAATTACAAGTTCATCGCATCACACAATAAAAAAATCTGCACCAAAAGTAAAGGGAAAATCAAACTTTCCAACTGAAAAAGACCCAACCTTAGAAAGTGAGGCAAACAGTTCTGAGAACTTTGGACGATCCTTTGGATCAAACTGCCAGCAACTCATCATCTCCTCATACCAGTCGTCAGGACAACTCTTGGGAAGCTGTAAACGGCGATTGGATGGCGGACTGACAGCCTTTAATATCTAAAACAAAATCAATTGATCAGTAACATATATATATATGTATAAACATATATTTATAATACGAATGATATAAAAATATGGATTTGTTTCATATAAGTTCATTTAATTCTATTTGGTAAACAAATTGAAATTGAATAAACAGATTTAATGATACATGCACAAAGAGATTAATATAATCTTGTTATATGTAACATGTTTTGTATATAACATGTTATATACAAAACATGTATCATAGTAGAAGCAGTACCAAAACAGATAATTTATAACACAATTTCTTGAAGAATATATGATATGAATAACTTCCATGCCACCTTAATTAACAGTATGTCTATGAAATGCTGAACTATCGCCCCCTGGTAAGGTGACCGATCACCTTTTTCAGGGTAAAATGATAGTTGTTCCAACAGTATCATTAACAAACACGGCCGTGAGTACTGCTGTGATACACTGGCAGTGGGGCAGATCATGTAGTCAAGGACATGACTAGCCACCCAATCGCGTAAACCACAACTGTGATATTAAAGTCATCCACACATCTTAAAAAAATGATCAGGGTTGGTCTCAGACAGACCAGACCAAGGTCTGGTCTGTCTTGACAGACCAGACCTTGTGTCAAGTAAGAAGCAGTGACTGTGTGTATGGCTTACTTGGTGACAGTCGAGTTCCGACCATGGCTGAGTCCCATAGGAGAACATTTCCCAAAGAGTAGATCCAAATGACCAAACGTCAGACGCAGATGTGAAAACCAACGACGCAGCACATTCCGGTGCACACCTTAAAGATCATAAGTTAACACAAAGTATTCAATAATTTATTTTAAAAGTATCTAATATGCCTAGACACCATCATATTTTTACATCCATGTATACACGTATGTATGGATTAATGTATGTATATATGCTTCTGGATATTTGTAAATCACCAACAAGAACCTCAAAAGGGTGACAAGCATGACAAATAGACAGATATAAAACAGATGTGGCTTAAGATGGCTTGAAAAAGGATATACACAGCATGCATATAATTTTATTATACATCAAAACTACTACTTTTTACTTTAATCGCTGATAGCTAGATCATCAGGCATTTGTCCCCATCAAAGTCTGAGTCAAATTGACTAAAAATAAATACTTTGATACCAATGTCTTAATTAACCTTATCAACGCATATGGACAATAATTACCTCAATAGCTGCAAGCTATACAACTTTAAAACACATTGTGGCAAGCAACGTTACAGAAACCCATATTCAAGACATATAATACCTAATGAAATTTCAATGCACCTTAAAGTATTTCATAACAGAGATATGAAACTGACCAAGGTAGAATCAGTCCCAATTCTTCGTTGCTGCTATCATCGACAATACTTCTGTCAACTCCGACAGCACTGCAGATGCCAAAGTCGGTAATTTTCACCTGAAACATACAGATAATGAAAATAGTCCAATTGTACGGCAACATAAATTCAACCCACCAGGGTGTCTCAAATGTTGTGATTAGAACCAAACCAAATGAATCTCTAAACAAGACATCAGGTGATATGGGGAACTCCTATTGTTGCATAATTACATGCAAATTATGTATTTCATAGATTTGCCAGTTGTCAAACTGCAGCAGGTTACAATAATTGATTAGTACGGGGTGTCAATCGTCAGTACACAAAACAACAGCCAAAAAATCGACATGACTATAGTTTGACATATACAGCATAATTATGAGAGTATTTTTATAGGTGACTGTATCTAAGTAAATCGAACCACATCAAGACTTAAACTTTAGGCACACATCTTTCAGGACTGATGTTATAAATCAAGACAGGTCTTCAATCACCTATAAATAATTGCCTAATCTTAACCAGATAGAATAATGTGTTTCTGAAGTGTCACTCACGCCTAGTTAGGTATCAACACTGTGCCACACAGTTAAAATACCAATCAGAACCAGCATCATTACCTGGTAGATTGAAATGACCAGGATATTCCTTGCAGCCAAGTTTCCATGGACGATTTGCTGCTGTTCGAGATATGTCATGCCGTCGACGACTTGAATCGCCAAGTCGCAGAGAAGTCTAACCGAGAGACTCGTTCTCAATGATGCATCTTTTAGACACTCAGAAAGGGACTGGAGGGGAGCATGCTCCATCACCTAAGGTCAATACAGCTTATGAAGAAATAAGGATTAAAATGAAATAAAAATTAATTACTCATTTTTATTATTAAAACTGTGAGTTAAGCCTGACATGAAGCAATTTACTGAACAGCTAAAACTTAAAAATTACATAAAAATAGTTTTCTAGTTTCTTAGATTTACTTACAACAGAAAAACTTTTGACAGGCATCTCTAAAAATCAAAGTTGTTTTTTTTTAGATGCCTGTCAAAAGTTTCTTTTCTGGCCAAAATCTAGGGGGAATACCACAAAGGTTCTTACAATTCATGATTTGCAAAGCGTTTAAATGAGGTTCAACACGAATGTCTCTGGACGATAATGTGCTGCCTTTCTATGAAGGCAGAAAATGCCTCTGTCAAGACGTGGCAGCACTTACAAGTAGGATGCTGTCTATATCCAAGACGGCTCCGAAAATCGGAGCGAGACGTGGATGTGAGACTTTGTACAGAGCAGAGATCTCTAGTAGAAAGTCGCTGACTGGCTTCTGAAGTCTTGATTTTGGTAGGCACTTCACGGCAACCTGGACCTATCATGAAAGAAAAGAGTATAAGGTTACAAGTAATAGCTCTTAAATGGCTATGCAGAAACTTCTAAAATATGCAGTATCAAGGTCACCAGACTACAATGGCTTTATTTAGCCATACATATAAACTAGGAACTTATAAATTCTCCCATTTGATTTGAAAATTGATCAGGCGGCAGCATATGTTCGAAAATGACTAGCCATCAGATCAGTATTAAGTTTGTTAATCATTTGATATATATCAATTTAGCAACCTTTTTAGTTTAATTGATTTTAGACTGCAAAAATGTTATTAGACCTACATAGATATATTGATAACTGTTAGTGTGCTATTTAAAGTCACGCTAAATGAGTGTCTAACTGGCATCAGCCGAGATTTGAGATTCAATTTGCATTCGGACTTCACGTCCAATTCGATTGAATATTTGTATGCGTTCATGCGTGAGAATGTATTTATGAATATATGTATTTTGAACACCTCGTAGTTAGGGCATAACCGAGTAGACAATTTCCACTGAGTATCAAATCCGAGTATTTGGATGCACTATTTGCCGGATCTGGGTATGGTCCGAATAGTAGTGGCAACTCTGGCCCGGCGAGTATAATCCGCATGCGAAGCTGAACATTTTTGGCTTTCATCCCTTTCGCCGTTTCGCGTAATAAAAATAGCAAAATAAATGTTTGTGCCTGTAAAAACTAAGAATACGGCTATAAATTTTAATTTTTGTTTTCAGGTTGTTAAATGTTAAAAAAACTATTGAATAAAATTTTTTTATCTTCAACTAATTGTGTGCGTAATATTTGCCGAGGCAAATACTTCCAAATAGTCCCAAAAAACAGGATATTCAGGCGAGGCGAATGTCCGAGACGACTTCCGGTTATGCCCTACTCATAGATCTGCTTTAAAACAAACTAGATAACAGATTTCTAATGATGCAACCGAGCATAAACTGTTCACCTGTGTGTGGTCATCTTTTGTCCATATCCCAAGCTGGACAGTTGACCCAAAGCGTCCAGTGCCAAGGAGATGATTCAACTCCACAGCATGTTTAGAAATAACATTCTTATCGTATTGGGCCGCTAGGGAAGTCTGGCTCTCTCGCAGTGAATTGCTTCGTTCACATCTGTTTTCACGACCTTTACCAAAAAACTGTCAACAACCATCAAACAATTGAAGTTGCAATGGCATTATAAGAAAAATTCAATCAATCAATACTCAAAAAAATTTATTGCACTTTACAAGAAATATATAACATCACAAAAGACAGATGTCTACAATACAAAGTGGACCCATTTCAACAATATCGTGGGGGACAAGACGTCCGACACAGCGCATACATCGGACTATGTGTAAAACGAAATAATGCAGAAATAACCAATTGTCTAACTAGATCTGTACATCTGTTCATCCAAACGTCCATCTGTTCATACAGCCAACAATCAGACCGCTCAGCCGACCATTACCCAGTTCATTAATTCCATCCATCCAGTCGATCATCAGTGAGTTCGTGTCACATCCTTCTGTCCATACCTCATTCAAGTCGATCAACAGTCAGTTTGTCAATCTGACTGTCCAGCCAAAGTCCGCCTACGCCTCATCTGTAACATGCACGACTGGGTGAAGGATTCTCTCACCAACAGGACATTTCAAGTTTTGTTAGTCAGTTTGTCATCCAGTTGTCAGTTCATTCATCCATCCATATATTCATCCCGCCAACCGTCAATTCATTCTGCAATCCATTCGTCCAACTGTCACTACGTCCATCCATCAGTCATTTAGCCTGATCACGTCATTCTATCCAACTAACGGTCAGTTTGTTTGTCCAACCCTTAGCCTTTTCATCAGTCCATTAGTTCAACCGTCATAAATTCCATCCATCCATCCATTCATCCATCCATCCAACCATCAGTCAGTTGGTCTAAGCATCAGTCTATCCATCATTTCATTAAGCCAACCCCATTCATTATAAGAATATATTCAGTGCGACCCTGCAGGAACACTGCAGTTCCGTTAAACTAAGACTAAAGGGCAAGATTTCAAATAGCCCTAAAAAGTACCACTAAACGATTTAGAGAAAAGACATAATTCCATCAAAAGGCCAAATGTTCCAAACCACAGAAAATAAGTGGTTGAAGACTTCATTTTGAAGTCTAACCTCCTTGTGACCCAAACACAATATCAGATACAACTCCCAACAGAAGCCATATTAGACGATTCTAATTAAATGAAGTTTCTTGCCTTCTTCAGCTGTCCCATTTTTCCATTTGGAAACTTCTTCCGCAGGTGCAGCTTCAACCGTGTAATCTCCGCTCGCGACATTCCGATATCAACCATGTCTTCATCCTCCACATAGCGGAGTTGTGCTATGTTGGTCACCTTCAAATTATTCAGAAACTTCTGTTGATAGTGACTGACTTGTGCCTCTGACAGAAAGTTCAACAGGTCAGTCATTTTCGTGCAGATCTGAAAGGATGAAGGTACAAAATTATAAGAACTACAACAAAGCTTACATTGGTTGTAAATCAGATGCTAAATTGCAATTTTAACTTGTATTTATATAGCGCAACAACTCAGAAACAAGATCAGAGTTGCTGCCTATGCAATCTGAAATGATGATAACAGCCATAATGCATAAAAAATTCAGTTAGCAAACATCGTTCAGATTACAGAGAGACGTTGCAATGAGGAGAGCAGTATCACCATGGTGAAATCTGCAGTAATGTGGTCAGAAGATAAGGTAATACCATGAGGATGGTAGCAAAGGAAATACAAGTGCAGCATTTACTGTGGTGATGGTTCCAACTTTGTCACTGCGCACACAGTAAGGAACTATCCACTAAACAAACAATGCAGCATACACAAAGTGAAGTCATTGCGCTATATATAGGCCCAATTGAAACTTTAAATATTCAACAACTTTTCAACTTCAGTTAAGTATTCTGTATTTAAGACTAAAGATTAAAACATAATATCAGTTTAACACACGTGAGCATTTTACCTTCTTCTTTTGATGTTTTGAATGGGAACCGGGTAGGGAACACAACAAATGGGGATGGGGTGGTGATGGGATCACAATTAATGGGGATAGGGTAGGGATGGGAACACACCTAATAGGGATGGGGTTGCGATGGGATATGCCTCATATAAACCCAGTGTGGATGGGGACTGGCCTGGTTGGGATGGGGACAAACCCATGGAAATGGTGTGGGAATGGAGATGGAGACAAGTATTGTCCCCATGTCACTCTAAACATCATCAATAGCAGGATGAGGCACACACGTATTGTATGTATGTGTGTGTGTATATATATATATATATATATATATATATATATATATATATCAGTAACATAATCATATTACCAATATCACATTTATTAGAGGTAGAATATAGGAGTACAATATGATAAGAAAAACATGCCACAACATTCTATTTAGCCTTCTATGTTTTTATCAAAACTACAGGCACATGAAAAGAATTAATTGAAATTGGCTTATTCTAATAAATGATCTCTACACAAGTTTCATTTGACCATCAATTTAATGATTTAATCTCTGATCGTTGATCAAATATCTCCCTATGGCAAGAAAACTTGAAAGCTATCTGGTATGTATGGGGTCACTAAACACCCTTATAAACATTCATTAGGGGACTATTCACAGCTCTCTTATGTTTCAATTAAGTCACACAGCAGTTCAATAACAACAGTTAATTCGCCTACGAGTGAGTGGCCCTACCAGTGAGTACAGCCGGTCAGAACAAACTTGGCAAGTCCTAGTACAGGAGAAATACCGTGGGCTGCTCAAGCCAACACCTCAATGGGACGGATGTAAGGCAGCATCCTGTTTTGACTGTTCAGAACACAGAACAGATTGAGGCCAAGCAGGCAGCCTGAGGATAGATGGAAGAGGATAGGAAAGGAGAGAGAGGAAAGGAGAGAGAGAACAGGAGAAGATGGAATAACAGAGGAGAGAATCAAAGGGGAGAAGACTGGAGACGAAGGAGAATAGAATAGGCCTAAATGATATGAGAGAATAAAACACTATGGGTGAGGAAATGTTAAGATGGGTGGGTAGATGACTTAAGAATAAAGAGGAGAGCAGAAGAGAGGTGAGGATGGAAGTAGATGAGAGAACAGAGAACGAGGGACAGTGCTCAGAGAGTGAATGTAATGAGAGAAGAGAAGGAAGGGAACCTGTAAGCGAGAACGTTGTTGCTGAGTCATAGGCTTCTGACCTCTGGATAATGCCAACTGATACTAAAGTGTTGCTAGTGGTCACATGGAGTTGCTGATGGTGAGAAGGCTAACTGAATGGAAAGAAGCTAATATGCTAAGAGGATGAGGAGTAGCAAGAGGGACAGAAGGAGAAGTAAAAGGTGAAGAGGTGCAAGAATAGAGGGAAGAGCATACATAAGGAGAGTAATAAAACCTGTGCTGTGATGACTCCACCACTGTTTGGACTTTGACAGTGCCAGTCCCAAACCTGGAGAAAGGTGACATCAAATCATCTTCGATATGGAACGGTGTCATTAAAAAATCAACAACAACCAGTGTTGTGATGTTGTGATGCTTCTTGTGGTATAAGATAAACCTGCAACTCATCAATATCTTGAAAATTGGGGGCCTAACCTTGGTCAATCTACAGCTTTTGCAGGGCTTTATTTATGCTTCAGTTGAATGTATATGTTTGAAAGGTTATTGGTTCAAGTGCAATAAACTGAATCAACCAATCAATCAATCATTCAATTAATCAGTCATTCAATCAAAGGAGAAGAATGAAGAGGAGATGGTAAAGGAGAGGGATACAGCAGAAGAGTAGAAAGAATTGCAGGCTGACAGTGATGAGATATTGTACAGAAAATTAGAGGCATATTAAGAACAATGAGGGAAGATGATGAAGGCAAGAGAAGAGCATGAAATGTAGGAGGAAATATAGAAGGAACTTTCTGAAGTAAAGCAACAGATAGGAACATAAATATGGCAGGAGAGTGAGAGGAAGGACAGAGAAATATGGAGAAAGAGTTTAGAGACAGACTTAAATAGTCGACTGATTGGAGACGCTGATGCCAACATAATTATGTTCAACCAAAGGTGATTTCAATCATGCGACATCAGTAACATCACAAAGCAAAATATGCAGCACACAGACGGGAAGTAAGTAATGAACTAGTGATCTGACATCAACTGGATTTGTTAGACCGCTAGTTTGTTGCACTGCGACTTGTGCCTTATAAGTGCAAGTGTTGCTTCTGTTTTGCTTTCTTTAAATTTAAAATTGTGCTTAAAACAATGTGCAAATAATTAAGTTACTGGTAGTCAGTGGCTTAGTGACTGATTTCAACACGAAGGCTTAGCAGCATATTTCTGTAGTATTCGTTTGTGACGTATTTCTTGACTACAGAACACGAAGAAGAGTTAAGACTCCTGTCTTGCCTGAAAACATGGATGTAAGAGAAAGCAGATGGCTCAAAACCTGTGTATCTTTAGATGCACTGCCAGTCTTGTTGATCAAATTCTGATACCCGATGGTCGTGTTTTTCTACATGCCCTTTCATATCTGTAAGACTAGAAGTACTCAAACAACATGGTCAATGCTTCCTCATTGCTGGTGCTACAAATATGCTTTTACTAACTTGTTTGAACTATATTACCCACCATAATTGTTGTAAGTGTTGTATTACAGTCAACAATTCAGTCTCCTATGAAAAGATGCCGACTTTGCATGTTAGCAAAGAAGTGAATTGGTTTCACAATCACATTTAGGGCTTTAACACACTCATCATTGAAGCGTCGAAGCAAAACCAAAGCCGTTACACTGTGAAGTTACGTGCACTCAAAACTCATTTATAAAGCAACACATCATCAGTTCCTTAACCTAACTGGAAAGGCAAACATACATATGTAGTGTCAGTGACAATACTTTCTTACACTCGGCATACAAAAGCAGATGACAAGTCATCTCTCTCAACACTCACCTTTCCATCTATCCACTAGCTGGGAACTGAACCCTGACCTCTAGGTTTACTGACATCTAACCACATATCCCTAGTATCAAAGTAAAACGTGTTCAAATCCTTGGTATCCAGATCTATTTTTCCTTAGTTTTCATGCTCAACTTTGCCTAAAGGTTTAAATAAAAGTATGTCTGACAATTCACTTAGATTTCTACAGATAATACATTAAGTATACATTTGACATTATTGTTGTACATATCACTGCCAAGAACATCTAAGAAATCTCTGGTTCATTCATTTTAATTGACACAACATTAAACTTTGATCCATTGTCATTACCAGCATGTTCCTAACAAGACACACCTGTTGGATATACACATGGTTCCCATGCCAAGTATGAAAATTGTATACCCCAATCATTATATGCGGGATATTTTACAATGGTTACCCATTCCCCACAGCATTCCATTTAGGATTTCTTCCCTGTCAGGCGCTGTCTTTGAGGTGCAGCACTTACTTACTATAGGAAGCTTTGCTGTCCTGTTGCCGGTAATGGAAATGCTGGCAGGACGCTATACTCTGCCTGCAGGGTCTTCTTCATGTCCCTTTCTCTAGGACCTCTATGACTCAGTATCATGCTTTTTCGGTTGTGGGTCATACTGCTTGAAATAGCCTCCCATTGGATCTTCGACACTTAACCTAAGAACTCTCTACCCTATTTCCCCATTTTTTATTCCACTCTGAAAACTGTCTTATATGGTTAGGCTGGACCGGGAGCACCTCTGAGTTGATTTCTTGAAGAGGCGGTATATTAGGTTTCATTGATTGATTGGAGTTGACTGATGGAAAACACAAGTAAAGACAATCACAATGAGGGAAGAAAATTTCGTGATAATCCATGAATAATTATTACTGCCACAACACAGTGAACAGCCAGCTGGGAAGAATAGAAAACTTCTCAATTCTGTTTAGACCAACTGTTTTGTGAAAGTGTAGTACGTTGTTATTACGCTTTTCATCATCTTTCATTACAGGAATTGAGGTTAAACAATCAGCTTGCTGATACGCCACTATTCTCGACCAATGCCAATGGAAAATCAACATATCAATTGTAAAACTGCAATCATGCATCCGTGATAACTGATGTAAAGTCATGTGTTTAAGCACGCACGCGACACGAAGGCGTCACAGCACAATGAACATCGAAATTCGGTCTGAGATGTACAATTTCAAACTAAATAACTCATAACTTTAAAAAAATCACATACTATACACAATGCGTCACGAACAGTTCTAAGAAATACTGCTAGATCCGCGTTTTGACAGCCTCACCGAAATCAACAGTGTGCCCTATTCGCGCCATCAGTTCTGATACAGCGCGTAAATAAATTGAAATCCTACTAAATTGAAAACACATACAGGACTTTACCAGTGGAAATGAAGTTCCGTGTTTACTGTAATGCTATAAATCGTAAAATATCCAGACTCTGCAACAGGTTAAAACTAGTATTTGCCAGATTAAACATTATCTAAGACCGACAAACCCATCGACAAAGATCGACCGAGCAGCAACATAGATGAAATATCAATGTTGATTCGACAAACGGCAAATTGAAACCATTCAAATCATAGCGTCACCTAAGCTTTCGAGCCCTGATATTAGTGACTATACCCAGTAGGCTATTACTATTATGATCAGCGTGAATTTCCTCATCCGTTAAAATGCGATTTAGATTTTACCATAAAACGAATCGTAAATAAAATGATGTATTGAATAACATGAGTGGGTGAATGTAAATGTGACAATCGTAAATTTCCCAGCGCCTTGCAAAAGTCGCACAAACGAGAATCGGTCTTAGCCTAGCCTAAAATCAAATTTGAGTAGCCTACTAGCTAGGCCTATAGACCTAGGCCGAGAAATTTAGGACAGTAGGAATCCGAGAGAAAGCAGGGTGCTGCTGAAAGTAGTGGCGGTAATGCATTGGAAGCAAAATACGCAATTGCGTAGGCCTACCAAAGTAAGATAAAAAATTACAAAAAATATTTCAGCAACAATTTTTAAGGAAATAAAAAGAAATTAAAATAGTAAACCAGTCGTAGACGATCTGCTATGGTAACAGTCAGCAAAGTTTTGCTATTGCTATTAAGACTCCTATTTAGCCGGGGTTGGGTAGGGAGCTTCTGAGTAAATGTCTTGAAGGGGCGCTATATAAATCCTCCAAAAAAATAAATAATTGTTATAGTTTGGGCATATTACATATACTATACAGTATGTATAGTGGTCTTAGTGGTCTATGCCTATACATTTACAACATACTAAAATAAAAAATTTCATTATGTTACATCTTTCAATATTTAAAAAAAAATGAACGTCATATGCGGAACATGCGTAATGCAGCTATTGCGTACTAAATTTTAAAGGCCAGCGCCGCCACTAGCTGAAAGTGTAGCAAATAGGATGACTAACATCTATAGACCTAGTAGTGCAGGTATGTCCGCACCTTCAACTTAAATGGGAAAAGTCAAAGCCTTAATTAATTACGAGTCATGAATGTTCTTGTTTCTTATTATCGTTTGACACGATGGCCGATTGTTTAGAACGGTCGGCCCCTAACGCTCAGTGTGCGGTCCGAGGTGTCACTGTCATCGATCGAGACGTGTGTGCGCTTTCGTGCAAGACTTGTCTTGTTAAAGCGCGTTATAAATGCCTAGTTGTATTGTATTGTATTGTAGGCCTATTGTATTAATTCATTCATTAATAAAATGTAAGTATAGCCCCTCTTGAAGGTGACTATTCGATCAGAGGCACTCCCAACCCCATCGCGGCCAAATGAAGTGAGAAAGGAACGCCTGAAAGGGGGTTCTAGGAAGGGAGTGTCAAAGTGAGGCCATTCCAAATTGAGGGCCTACCACTGAGAAGGCACGGCTCAGTCTAGGGGCGGTGCGTGCATGCGGTTCGAACATAGAGAAAACCTTGTTCAGCCGAGGCTGCCGAGCGGAGACAGCTCGGGCCCCAAGAACTAAGGGTGGACCGTGCTGGTAAACAGGAACGAGGCCTAGCAGGCATTTCCCGACGGCATTTGTTCTATACTCGATTCGCTGCCTGAAGGGGAAGCCTGTGGAGGACGTCACGCATATATAGCTGGAGATCAGCAGTCTAGTCGAGCCAAGCCATCTTTCGTGCGGCATATAGGCCTACGGCTCGTCGCCTCACATTTTGGCGAGAGATGGTTTGGAAATGACGTCTTCCATTGAAAAGCTGCAATAGAGATTCAATTTTTGGCAGCTGATTCCACAAGATGACTATGGCAGCTCAAACGACTAAGGCGTAAACTCGTTCTATAGTCGAGTCTTGTGATCATGCAATAAGAGACGAATTTTGATCGACATTAGCAGTAGGAATGAGCGAGCGAGCGAGCGAGCTACTTTGCGTATAGCTGGCGTAATTGGTAATAGCAAGCAAGGCTTGCTAAGTACTCAAAAGCCGAAGTATATCTCACTCGCAATGTTAGCCTAAACTTCTCATTTCATGCAATCAATCAATCAACCAACCAACCAATCAATCAGAAATACTTGATATAGCGCCCCTTCAAGATATCTACTCAGAAGCGCTAACCATCGGCTGAAAGAGACAGTTTTAAGAGAGGCGTAAAATTGCCATACTGACTACGTGGCTGGATCTGGATGTATAGGCTACGTTGGAAACTCTAAAAAAACAAGGGGCAAATGGTGGAATGAGAATCATCCAAAGATTGAGTCCAACACTGGCGTCGTAAGTTCTTATTATAGCCAATCGACGATTACATATAATATTTGTCGTAGTTCAAACAACGTAGCAAGCTTCAATTCTGCGACACTGGCATTGATTGCCTTAAATAGAAGTACCTTAAAGTGTGTCGTAGGCCTACAGTAGCTATAGCCCACAGCCCATCATTTCAAAGCTGCTATCGTCTATGCTGACGAAAGGCGCGGTACTTGTTCATGGATTGAATATCCGGTCCAAACCTTGAATTGTGGATAGTAGGTTTCAAGACTCTCTAGTGCAGCTGTGTATATAGGTCAATCATCCTCAGTTATCGCTCCATGGATAAGGGAACGCAAGGAATCTTAGCCCTCGCTTATCTGCATAGGCCTTTGTGCTTTGATTTCTCCTTGACCTTGCGACTCATTCATGCAGTCAAGGAGTGCGGGCTGAGTATATACCTCCCCATTCTACAGGAGCATAGTGCCTTAAAAGTTGCTTAATTAAACCGTTAAGTCGGAAATCGACCGCAAAGCAATAGACTATACAAACAGAGGAAAACAATGTGCAAACGTTTAATCAGTTTGATTCACTCCATCTGTTGTTGAAGCAGCCCATCAAGTAACCGAGAGTTACTCTAATTATTGGCCTAGAGACTTAAAGGCTTATAATAATAAATTGTGCCGTCAATTTTGAGTGAGCCGGTTAGTCGATAATTTTACGTCTAAACGGCATCTCAAACTATGTTTTTGACAACCGAACGTCAGCATCTTCACTTGGTATCTCCGGGTTGATACCTCTTACTTGACGCAGCGCTCGCGAATAGGCTGATGTATAGATAGCACTTGAAATTTGGATCCTGATTAATTCAACAACATCTTCCAGCATTCGTAACTAACCATAGACGTTATCTGATTTTCATCCGTAGCCTATTATTAAGTCCCAAATGATAGCAAAATGCGCCTGAGTGTTTTGCAAGGATTTGGCATGTACAGAAGCGTCGATTTGTTAACTGCTACGTTAGCTTGATACCAAGATACCCAAGGTACGATCTACCAATAGCTTTAATGACATAATGTCACAGACTACGAGTCTGACTGTCAAAATTAGTTACATAAATATATAATTATAGTCCTTATTTCACTGAAGCGAACAGAGCTTAATATAACTTAACTATTCTTATCGTTATCGTAATTAATCTCCAAACTTCTAAAGCGCCACTTGAAAATACTTAATAAAATTTATTCAACGAGCTGGTTTAGGCTACCTAGTCGTTCCAGTCATCTGTTCAAATGTTGTGTTTAATAAAAATTCTATCCTAGAATCGTCTTAAGCCTGCTTTAAATTTATTGATCAATGATTAATTAATAATTACTAGAACATTGAAAGCAATAATAGGTCACAAATAAGTAGACAAGCAAAAGAGTGTAACGAAAGCCCATCGTCCTTTTCATCTACTTCATTTCCTCTGACGTGATCTTTTGCCCTCGATCCACGGGAGTTCGCCTCCACCGAGGGTGTCGAACGCCCTCTCCTCGACCCTCAGGTCTCCCGCCCCAGCTGACTTCGATCTGCGATCCACCCAAGGCAGCTCACCGCCACCTAGCGAATCGAAGGAACGCTCGCTCAGCGGAATATCGGCGACACCCAGCGAGCGGAAGGATCCAGGGAAGTCGTACGGACCCCGAACGGCGCTGTTGTATGGCCCTCTGGCGAGTTGATTGGTGTGGCCTTCGTACTTCTGTCCTTGTCCTTGTGGAGCAATGTACTTAGGATTATCGACGGGGCTGTCGTCCGCATGGGAACTTCTGCGCTGCCTGGAGGCCACGGCGTTGTCAGCGTGGAACGGTTGCCTGCGGTTAATCGGGGTCTTTAGTAGATTCCCAAGGGAGGCCGATTCCCCGCCAGTAAGCGGCTAAAACACAAGCAAACAGTGATGAAATGTGATATGATGCTGTGTATAATGATAAAAAAATATGTACTTATTACACGTGTATCATTAGCGGAACCTTAGTCCCTTAGGGTATTTGTCCTATCGGTCCATAACGGTTTTTCCTTTCTCTCTTGTAAGCCTTTGTCTAGCGTCAACGTTGAATTCGCATTTAATAAAATGTTGGTTATGGTTATGGTATACTATAGGCTATTGACAGTAGGTCTATATCGGTGTCGTAAAAATCACCGTTTAATCAAATCAGTCGAAATTCCGTTAAATTATGTGAACACACTGTCTGAACTGCACCAGAATGAACTCCCAAAAATTCACGGCCAATTTTCGAATCCTCGTCTGTTCATTTCATCTGCTCTCCGCTTTCTAAGTTTCTACTCTCTGCTATTTTCCGCACACGACTGAACACCGAACTCTTCGAGCTCTTCAATCCTGAATGCATCCATGCACCACCACACGACTAGTTACTATCATCAGCGATTAATTAACCCACCGCTATAACACCATGGTCCATGCCCGTCTCCCCGGTTGACTTTCCAGGTTCTGACCCGAACGGGCGAAAACAATCTGGCTGATGCGGACTTGATTTGACATGCAACATCGCCGGTGCATTTATATAAGCTGGACACTATGACGCGGATATTTTGTGTGGGGCTGACAAATTTTGAAGGTTCACACTTTACATTGCGAGTTAATGCGTGAATCTCTGACTGCTGTCTCTTTCCGACCCCTCCGGCAGAGGCGGCGATCCTGGGTCGAGGGGGACAAATCCCTCCCTCCTTTTGCAGAGAGGGGACACGGTCTACGTGTGTCCCCACATTTCTGACCTCTGTCATTGGGTGCTGAGAGCGCTTCTGAATAGCTACGACTGTAAGAAGCCCCTTAAATTCTCAGATGTGATACGATATTCGTAATCGTAGTCGTAATCTCAACATTTCTACAGCTCCAACAAAAGGTAAGTCGCGGGAACCAGTTTATTCACAGGCGCTTAATCAGAACAAACTCGATAGGCAGAGGTCACAATCCAGAGAGTCAGGCAGCCAGCCAGGCAGACAGTCAGACGGCTAGGGTTGATCGTGTTTGGAGTTGAAAATATTGCATGACGGTTCCCCCGTTCTGTGTGCAGACTAAAGCCGTTGATGATTGAGTTTCGACGGACCCTTTGACGACCCTTTGACGAGCCTTTCAACGGGGTTTGTGTAAGGCTCCAATGTTGTCGTGAATCATAAACGCAGTCGAGGAGTTTGACGTTCTAGGTGTTGGGGCTTTCGAAAGTGCACGTGACACAGACACAGAGCTCTCGACAGCCCAACACCTAGAACGTTAGACTCACGTGACAGCGCTCAGAACTTCCCGTTTGACAGTAGTTTGCGATTTGAGACCAAGAGAGCTTGTGCATGAACTGCGTAATTTGTGTATGGTATTCGCGTAACTGCAGACAGTTTTCAACTAGCGGGCCTAACTGAAATCGGTTCCGGTTTCCGTCCCGCAGCAAAGTTGTTGTAAGTTTTAATCACGCGTCGCAAGGTGTCAGTCGACCGTGTTGTTACGGCCAATCCTATTGCACGAAATTGGAGTGATCCGTCTGCAGCAGTTAGGTCAAGGAACACAATCACCGCTGTGGCAAAGTAAGTAAATTAAGGTAATGTAAATTAGGTGAATAAAACAACGGTCAGGTTCAGGGCCCGCATTTGAGTCTGACTCTTCGACGGTTCGATGCCTTCGAATTACGCGAGCAATTCACCAGGAGCGCCAATCTTTGACAGGCAAGCGATTCAAGTGAACGATCGATCGATCACCTCAGATGGTAAGGTGGATCGGGCACAAATAATAATAATAATAATGATAATAATAATAGTAATAATAATAATAACAATAATAATAATAATATCATTATTATTATTATTATTAGACCTATTCTGCTTCTTCTTCTTCTTCTTCTTCCTATTATTATTATTATTATTATTATTATTATTATTATTATTATTATGATTATTATGATTATTATTATTATTATTATTATTATTATTATTTAGCATGGTAGTGTATAACCTTGGACCTTCTCCCAGAAATCACGCATTTGTAGATGCCTATACGCAATTCACGCTTGATGGTGAATAGTGAGAGATATGCGGAAAAGCCAATCAGACGAATGAAGCAGGACCAATAACATGAAGCCCGAGGCTCAAACCGGATAATAATACATCGCAATCTCGGCCAATGGGAAACCCTCGTGAGTAGGGTATCAGTCGGAACAATCGTCGTGTTCCTAATTCTCTCGCTTGGGGCGACAGAATCGAACCTCAACCGCAAGAAATCAGTCTCACTGTGAAGGGAATTGAATTCCTCTGGATTCTACCCTCGTTCACATACAATACGTCCACGTGCTCAAATAACTGCGTTATGTGTATGACGTATAGGCGCTATGTAAATTACTATTGAATAGTTCATTTGGGATTGCTTGTAGACAATTTGATAAGAAAACTGTGTTGTATGCCTGCATTATATGCCACACGTCTATACATTGTATATAGCCTACGGTCTAAGTTAGTTAAGGCCAATACTCTATTGTAAGACACTCGAGCTTGTATCATCAGTACCAGCGCATCAAGTGGGCTGTAGGATTGGCTAGGCTTGACAAGTTCCTCTGTGGTGGTAGGAATTACATTCCATGGAGCAAGGAAGAGGGGGTTTGAATATTTATTAAAAGAACAGGTAGACAGTTTGATGAGATTTTATCAGATAAAGCTTGATTGAGTTGGCATACTACTTTTAAGCAATAGTTTAAAAATAATTGTTAAGAGTTAGGATTTTTTATTACTTCAATTAATTTGCGTTGAACATTTAATTTGATTATTGCACGTATGAGGGATCCATATATTTCTAAGATTAGGTCTTTTGCGATTCTTATAAAATTCTGAAACGTTGTAGGCCTATTGTATTTCTGCATGCGCTTTCCTTTTAGTTTTAGATTGATTCTTATAAGAGTCAAATCCTGCTTTATTCTCATCGGTAGATTTGTTATGAATTTCAAACACAGTCGATTCCTTATTTTACACAATTTAAGTAAGCCAGTGGCCATCGACGGATGTTTAAAAATAATCTTGTCTTGTTTTATGTGTAATTGGAAGGCCTCGTTATAAAAATATTTATTTTTCGAAAAAAAACTCACAATTGCTCCTCTTCCACACCGCTACAAGCCTCTAGCCCAGAGGACAAATCCGCATCTTGAAGTGCCTGCTCTAATCTAAACCTATTTTCGTCGTTAAATTGTGGTTGTCTCGGGTTGGTTATTTCGACTACCTGCAGTGTTGAAAACGAATCTTTATAGCATTGGTAAATGTTCCAAAATATCAGAAATAATAGTATACGAATCAATTATGGCCCAAGCATTTGTAAAGATGCCATCAATTATGGTGGACGAATGAATAGCAGACCTATTCTTGTAGATTTTGCTACTGCGGGAAGAACGTTGTGAACTGACTTAGAATTTTAAAAGAGCCTCTAGCCGTGTGGTATACTTTAATTTAAAAATGGCTATGTTAAAGTCAGTCACCCTTCTAATATAACATGTTTCTTCTTTATGGCCGTATTCGATAACAGAAGATTCAATGTCATCAAGGCCAGGATTTGGGGGTCAGTACAAACTACGCAACATGTAGGTGCATACCTTCATGGTGACCTACATAAAGAGAGCCTCAAAGAATTTACAAGGAAGATTTAATTAAATAAAATCAAATTTTGAAAAGTAATACCTTCTCTTACTAAAAAAACTTAACCCTCCTCCTCGACCCGTGAACCTAGTTTAGGTTCATGGATAAAGGAGTTTCCTGGGAATTTGATCATATCGGTCATGTCAGATTTTAGCCATGTTTCAGTCAGAGTGTCAAGAAAGAAACCGGTATTTGGATGAGTGGATCATTTGTGTCTAATAGTTTTATTTGTTATGCTCCTATAGTTTCAGTGCATGACACTAAACCTGTCCTTTTCAGGTAATGGCCTATACAGAAGTGCAGTAAGAACTAAGAATCAGGCGCGACATTATTTGCTATTAAATATCAGATTATAAAGCAGGATTCAGATAACTGAAGTTCAAAATTGGACGATTATCAAATTCGCTAGGAATAATATTCAACTTTACATCGCTTTCATGGTTCAGAGTTTATAGCCTATATATATATAATATATATATACATATATATATAAAATATATATATATATATATATGCATCATGCACGTATGCACGTCAAGCAAAATTTATTATTTTAAATATACTCAAGTGGACATACAATGTATATGTATGAGCAGTTAAATATAAACAAACAAATAAAGCAAATAAAGCAAATAATAAATGTTTGGGCCTCATTTGTTGATGTAATGTAATATAATTGAACAATTGCAAAGCGCTACTTGTCAAAATCAGAAGCGTTCTCAAACGCCGTCAGTGTCTGAACCTGAGAATAGGAAGGTCTTGAAGCATGTCATCTCCGGAGCTGGATAGGTGAGAGGGCTAGTAATTCCAGTCGCACGGATAGTGGAAGACAGTCCCAAGCTGAGGGTCAAGATTGAAGATAGGCAAAGCTCTTGAATTGGGACGCAGCAGAGAGCATACGCAGAGCATCCAGAATGCCGCAATGGAAGATCGCAAGGAAACTGTTGCGGATAAAGACGACTAGACCAGAGGGCAGAAAAACCGCACGTAGGTCTCTCTCTCTCTCACTTATTCTCTCTCTATGTCTCTGTCTCTGTCTCTGTCTATGTCTCTCTCTGCTCAAGTCATGGGACCCTCATGCTGAACGTTTACTGTGCAACCTGCAGTCTTGTACCTTTCCCTTAACTGTTGGTTGTGGATTTAGTGGGTGACCGTAAGTATAGACATGTAGGCCTATTGTTCGATGTCGATTCTCTGACGAGTTCCTCCAATTTGGATGAAAATTTCACCTCTCAAATGACAAGTTGCCTACTTCTCCCGTTAGTTTTCACTTTATCATCAAGACAATAGAACGAGTTACAGATACATGCAGGTATCCAATATACCCTTAAATATTCGGGTTTAAGATTGTGGGAAAGTGAAGATATATTTACCAATGACTTAAATTTAACGTTCATGCCAATGGGTGGCCTTCTAATATAATTGTCTTATTGTCTTTGCAATCGTGAAGTCCTAATTTTCTAATAATTATCCAATAATTATGATGCTATTCATAATTTGTTTTGAACATACTTTCCTACATATGAGTTAATTCCCATAATGGTGATTGCCCCTTCCTTGCTTTGGCATTCTGAAATAAACAGGATGTCATTACCAAAGTTTCACACATGCATATAAATATTATATGGAATGACGTATGTATGTATGTATGTATATATGTATGTATGTATGTATGTATGTACAAGTATGTATGTATGCATGCATGCATGCATGCGTGTATGCATTGTGTATGTGTGTATGTATGAATCTGTGTATGTGTGTATGTATTTTATTTCTGCGTGTAGGCCTATGTATATATATAAATGTATCTGAGCATTTATTTAACGCACTTTTTGACCTCACAAAGGGACTGTTACACGACTATCTAATAGCTCTAAAACGTGCTTCTTAAGATTCATTTGCTTCAAATGCTTTCTGAGCTAATTGTGGTGATAACTCTAATTGTTAGCGGGAGACTACTTCACGGAGGCGGTTCGATAAAAAGAAGGATCTGTGTGGGCGGATCATGGCACGGGATCGCGGAACCAACAGGTCTCCGGAAGCTACAGAGCGCAGTGTTCGTCGGCTGGTGCTCAAACACACGCCCACACATACCTACACACACAAAGACATCTAAACAAACAAACACAAACAGAAACCCATACAATGATGACATGCGAACAGTGAGTTGAACTACTGTTGGCTCTAATTTCTTAGCCGAGTTTTTAGAATTCTTCTATCGGTTGGTTGTGTTTCTACCTCGTCGGCGTAACAAAGGACGTCCGAACCCGTATACATACATATATATATACGTACATATATTAACATGCTCCGATTTTCTTAACGCCTCATAAGTCTACCGTCTACCTAGCAGTATTTTTGCTTGAATGAACCGAAAATAATACTCTAGTGCAAAATAAAAAGTTTAGAGTTTCAATTTTACTCATGGGAAGTCATTTATAAATGCACTAATATACAGTAATCATCTATGTGAGTGAGTGAGTGAGCGAGCGAGTGAGTGAGTGAGTAAGTGAATAATTAAGTGCATGAGTGAGTTTGTCAGTGTGTGTGTGGGTGGGTGTGTGTGGGCGTGAATTATGGGATTGAGCTTGTGATCACGAGGAAACATCAATAACAGGCTCATTCCTTCTTTGCCTGCATGAATAATTGGCTTTTGTCATTTCCATTTAACTTTCGTCTTGTCTATATAATAATTCCGAAGCAGCAATCTCTTATACAGTGACCACATTGATATTTCTGTGTATACATTGCATAAGAATAGTGTGTCCTTTTGGCAGATATTCGTTCGTGCATGTTGCCGAATAAATTCAAAACAGAAATGGATCAGTTGTATACCCAAATCGTGAAACTGAAATGTGTTTCATGAGTTATGACCACCAAAAAAATGTATATAATGGTCAAAGGTTCCATCTGGGAATAATGTGGAATTTGTGTCGACCGATATTATTATTTGTTGATCATTTGTAATTAGCAGCGTCCAATATTTAATTCATCTGGGCGCAGTTTTACTTCACAATGTTCCGCGCTTGCGGCATCCTACGCACTAAAGACAACGCATTCACAATTTCGGATCATCCCTACATCTCACCGATAGAATGTTTCGCACAATAATAAGATCCGGTGAACAAAATCGTTGGGCGATGCAGGCGAAGCTCCCGGCGTCTCGCCTGAGCGCGTGATCACATTTAATGGTATAAATTGAAAGGGTGGGGGCTCGTTTGTTCAACCAGGTTACTAGGGACGCCATGTTATTATGCAGTTGCTATGGATTATCTGACGGAAGTGTTTCTTATGGCGATGCGTTGACTTTGAGAGATGTAGGTCTACAGATCGATCGGGGGATGTGCAGTGATCTTTGAAAATCCCTGCTATTACTGATGTTTGATCAGCAATGGCAGTTGATTGGCCTTAATTGCTTTTATTACTATTTTAACCCAACCTACGAGAGTTGGTCATAAATTCATAGACAAGATTTGCATATTGGATCTAATATTTATGAGGGGAACTTAATCGTTAATAATAGCAGTGTATGCAAAAGCGCTGATTGTACGAGGTTAGATGGAGCTAGTGTTGTAATGTAAGTGATGTAACTTTGTAGCCTGTGCATTGTGTGATCATGTATGTAGGAGTGTATATTTACGTATGCATGTGGAAATGTGTGTATAATGTAGACAATTGAACCATGAACCAAAAAACTTCTATAAGTCAAGTAGAATCATGTTATTATTTCACAATGAATGGTCTATGTGGCCACAATATGGAAACCAGAAGGGAGTCTTAGTCCCACTAATAAGGGTCCCATAGATACCAGCTGCAAAGGTCGATGGTGATGGCTTGTACAATCCTAATTGTTTGAAAATGGTAACGAAGTACATGTACATGCAGTTATTAATATTAAACAACAGTCTTCAAGAGTCTTTTCATGTCTTGTCTTCAACCTTCCTTGGTCCAAGGATTGGCTGCACCATGGACAACACTGCGCCATCTATTCCTGTTCCTGTTCAATTGTAATAACTGGGTTAATAACCAGTTCATAGCTCTACATTGTCTAGCCATATCATCTTGAGTCTTCTGTGAAGCTCCAGGTACTGTACCTTCAATGATTTTCTTCTCAAAACAATCTTCAGTCTTTCTTGTTATAAGTCCAAAAGTACGATAGTTTCCTCATCTTGACCGAATTAAGTAAATTCCTTTCTACGCCGGCAGTCTTCAGGACCCATTCATTCGTTTTGTTAACTGTCCACGGTAGGCCTACTCTAAGAATCTGCCGTTAGCAATTTAATTTTAAACGTATTGACTCATGCTTCTTCTGCTTTATTGTCCAGCTCTCACAACCGTATTGTGCGACAGGCCACACAAGAGTTTTCATGATCCGATTTTATGTTGGTATCGATATGAAATGACTTTTCAATACTTCCTTTAACGCTATCCCGACACCTTGTCCTTTTGCCGACCTTGAGCGGATTTCTTTTTCGCAGTTCGAGTCTTCGACAGTTAGTGAGCCAAAATATGAAAAAGTGTCCACTTCTTGCAGTAGATTGGTTTTTTCATCCTAAGTTACAGACCGAGTCGTTCGTTACCAACAGTATATAGCATAAATTATTATCGATCAATATCAAAATCATCCAGAAAATTTAGAGAACATCAGAACGACGGCCATGGAACTTACTTCGCAATTTACTAATGGTAACAGACTATTAGCATTAAACTTAAATAGGCTGATCTTTAAGTAGCAGAATCCTAACTAATTCAAACATGCACATAAATTGACAAGGCGTCAGAATGTTGCCAGGATTTGAGAAAAACCACTCAAAGAAAGTGAAGATTATATCTAGATGGTAATCCTTACGACTTTCACACCTGTGACCAGCCATGAGTGCACCACTCTCTTATGGCGTCTCTCAGGACTACTACCTCAGCCCACTTCTCCTAATCATGTATCCTAGATCATCAAGTTATCTCGTAGAATCTCTCTCTTTTGACCATTATCTATATGCAACTTTGTAATATTCTTCTACTCAAGCTCTCTCCACCTCCATCACACAATTGCACCACGTGCTTCCACACACCAATCACCTAACCATTCATCTCTAAGAGATAAGTTTATAATTATGTTGGAGTGGAAAACAGATGAAGAAGTTACACGATGTTGGTATTATTAATGGGTAAAGTGTCGAACATATAACGATACATAAATTCACTCATCTTTTTCGATAAACCTAATTGTCTGTCTTAGAATTCGCATATGTTCAAAGTGATAAGGGCCTAAGGCACGCAGGTATCATTCGCATTCTACGTATGATTGCCGGACCGTGACCTGACGCGGAATTGCAATTAATTGGACTTTGTTACATTGTTACAGTTGTTTTGCAATTGTTCTAATGATAATAATAGGCGACTCGTATAGTTATAGAGGCCATTATACACTGAACGCAGTCTTTTGTCGAAATAGCGGTACCGGACGCAATGTATCATCACCCATCTGTCGACGCAATGAGGAGAGTTCCAAAACCACTGGCACAAATATAATCACTGTATCGCGATTTGTAATGCGCCTTTTTAAACTTTCACATGCCAATTGAAACGACTGAGAATGGTTACCAACAGGAACGAGAAACGCAGGAAACCTACACCACATTAATTTCGTCTCCTATACCTAAGAACTCATCATCTTCATTTTACGCGTCTCTTAAAACTGTCCTTTTCAGCCGAGGGTTAGGCCGGGAGCGTCTCTGAGTAGATATCTTGAAGAGGCACTATATCAAGTATTTTGACTGATTCATTGATTGATTGATAACCACCCAAACCAATCACACAAACGTTACTTACTTTATTTATTACATTACAGAAGGCCTACTTACAGTACTGCAACTGAACACAACGGAATCTACATGGCAACATACTAACCGACAGCATTGATTGCAATACATTAACTGACATCATGCCGTACTCTGAAAACGTTCGGATTTAAATTCTACCCTCATGAAAACTCCTATATGACTCGACGCAGCGTAGGTGAAAAGACTGGTGCCACGCGCTTGCCTTCGAGTGGCATTGTGCTTATGTTTTGTGATGCTACCGGCTGTGGCTATATTAATAATGCATAAATGCGCTCAACGCTGGTTTAGTCTTGAGGCGCTCTACTATAGACACTACAGGTATATTGAGGGATTCATTGAAGTCAACAGAACAAAATAAACAGCAGAGCAACCGCGTGTAACAAAATGGCCTTTTCAGAGAAATATTCTTCGACTAATGTTGCTTCTGGGATGTCCATAAGGGGCCCCATAAATGTTCAGTTACTAGGATGGAAGTAAGTTCGTTGTGAAAGCGTCATTTGTTTCTCGTCTAATTTCAATTTTATAGCGCTGCTGTGGACCTCGTATGATTTTACTCCATCGAAGTGTTCTCAGGAGAGTGTTTTTGCGAATTTAAGGAAACATCACAAGAGTAATAAGACAAACATTTTCCCCTCTACATCTCTCTCTTTGTGTATTTCTCTCTCTTTGTCCCTGTTTTGTCTCTGTCTCCGTTTCTGTCTGTCTCTCTCTTTGTTTCTTTCTCTCTTTGTCTCTGTCTGTATGTCTGTCTGTCTCTCTCTTGCTATCTCTCTCTCTGCGGTTTCGAGTATTCGCTAAGTAACCGCCGCCATCCAAGGCTACAGACAGGAATTAAAACTTTTGCAGCTTGTAATACCTACAAATTTACAGAAATCCTCAAAACAGTTTTACCGAGTTGTACGTATCTTAGCAATTATAATGCGGTCATTAATTTTTTTCATATTTTTCTTCGTTGAAATATGTGATGAGGTCCTAACTAACACCGCGGAGTTTGTATGTAAGCTGATATGACGCTGTACCAGTTTCCAATAAATTCACAGTTTCAAGTAGATATTCTCTGCACCTGTTAACGTCGTCTGAAAAAAACAACGAAACCTTATCGTATGACTTTTTAAAGGTTTTCCTTACTCTTACACGGTGGCATTGAGCAAGTCTTTGACTTTGAATGATTTACCAAGATACGCGGCATTAGCCGCATACATGTACAATAGCCTTTGTTACAGTGGCTTTGTTGTGACAAGAAATGGTGTCACTGTGCTAATGTGTATCACGGCTGTTTGTCGAATCACCATAGCAGGTGTGATGGTAAAAGTATTACCATGTGATGATGAAAGTATTACCATCACACTGGAATTATAACACCAAGTAATAGTATTATCGTCACATCCGAATCACCATAGCAGATGCGATGGTAATAGTATTATACCATCACACTGCAATGGTGATTCGACCAACAGCTTGTCAGACAATATTCATAGTTCGGTGATATAGCCGTGTAACCGAAATACATTGTAACTAGAATTTCGAACCGTTGTTCATGAACTTTGTATTTCGTCAGGCTTGCTCTTCATCTGGTGGCTCCTTCAACGGATCATCCGAAGTTTAATTCATCTCTGAGGTACATCATTAACGTCGCCCTCCTCCTTCGTCCAGGCTTGGTACTGGCACTGCCAGAGTGCAATCAGCCATGTCAGAGTTCTATCCATGAGGCCACATGCTCTGACTGAGCGACAGCATTTGCTTTGCCTTAATCGAGATTCGCATGCGCCATGGACTTAATAGTCCTCATTCAATTTATCAGATGGTTTAACCATGAAAACTGGACAGATCATAAAGGCACCATGGATGAGCAAAGACATTTTTATCAGGACAGTAAAGTGAGTTATTTCGACCTATATTTGTCCTTACCGTCAATGTTGTAGCTCTATGCGATCTAGTCGGATACTAAGGCCACCCACTCGTCAGCACTTCTAATCACTTTTACTGAAGCCCATCCGGAATCCATTCGGGATCCATATGTGGCTTCCATATGGACTTCATGCTGGCACGACTGCCGGTGTCTGCCATATACGGGCGCTGGAGGGCTTCATCCGGGATTTAGCATAAAGCGATCATTTGAAGGAAGATAGACTTAAGTCCTCATTCCGTTGAACCTAAGCTTTGTTCACTGCTCTTCTCCCTTATCTATGCACACAGGCCACACACAATCCCCACAGAAGAATGTCTCGCAGATGCAGCTACTAATATGCAGGTATGTTAACCTGAAACGGTCGACGACCTTTGTAAAAAAAGTGTCACATATATCGCCTCCATATATAAGCATCTTCTCAGGTAGGATGGATGCATCTTTAGTCTGATCTGATGGAAAAGCGCAACCCAGGAATCAACCGGAAATGGAAAATATATAACAATCAGTCAATTAATCTGCATAAAAATATTTAGCGCCTTTCTAGGTGTGAACTCAGAGCCGCTCCCTTCTCAGGTCAAACGATTCGCAGCAATCTTAAGGGCGCTGAGTGTAGGACCTGGGAGAGGTAGAGCACCTATAGAGGACGCCCGTCCATGTCACAATGCCAATAACGGATAAATTGCGTTGCTGCACTATATCTACACAGGTAAAGGTAAAGATAACAGTCAGGTTGCCATGCACAGAAGACGACCTTTGTAAAAAAAAGTGACCGTCATAGAAGAAGATGAGAACAAAGCTCCCGCAACTGAGCGGACGCCCCCCGAAAGAGGTTTCTAACCGGAAGTAGATTCGCTGGAGAGAGAGAAGACGGTGCAGGACCTCCCGAGTATAATGCAAGACGCGGTCACTTGCTGGTCAGTCTTGGCGATGCACCCATGTGATTTATATACCTGTAGATAGCATTCATTTAAGCTATAATCCCGACGTGACCAGCATGACTAACTGTCAACTGCTGGGTTGATAATTATTAACGCCTTCTAAGCACCTGTCTGAGGCGCTCATGTTCAGCCTAAGCCCTTAGTAGGCGTTGCAACAACCTGTATGATTTGATGCAGCGCTCGCGCATAAGCTGGTGCCCTGCGCCTGGCCTTCGAGTGACGTGTGACCAGTTTGCAGACTACGATTACGACCTATTGAGCACCAGCATAGTATATTGTTATAATGCTAGTTGGTCAAAACAGTAGCAACGGTCAAAGAAAATTCCGCAAATTAATTGTTCTATCTGAAGAAATATTACAGGTTGTTTCCGTCGGTCACAATGTAGCTCTGGTAATTTTCTCTCCCTTCATATACGTCCCTCCAAACCCGCCGATGGGAGGGCAGAGACAAATGCTTAAGGGCACGGCAATTTTGTAGGAGGCCGAGCCGGGCATTCGATTTTTTTCTCGTTAAGCCGATGGATAATTTATAGGCCCGTGACTGCTCTGTCTAGGGCCCCGGCTTTCTGTGACTGTGTTGCCTGCAGGGTCCCGGAAATTCTATCGCCGGATTTACCTCCCCGATCATCCCGATGACAGTAGAGAAGCATTCTGCTGAACAATGGCCACATTCGACTTAGTTGTTGAAACATGCAACAATGGAAATTGACTATCAAATGGGATATGTATGACGGAATGTATGTGTGGGTGGGAAGCTAATATCGTTATAGGTATATATATATATTATATATATATATACAGACTATATATGGATTGTGTCTAAAGCGACCCTTAGCTGTTTCCTTTTCTGTTGCTCTTCTCCTCTGACGACGCATTCCATTCCTACACACACACCTACACACACACAAACACATACACAGACACACACAGACAAGCACTTGCCCACACACTCTCGCACACACAGACAAGCACGCACATAGACACACACACTCACACAGACAGACAAGCACACACGCAAGCGCGCGCACACACCAACTCACTTGTTCACACAACCTATAGTAGCGTTTACCAATTGGGAGAAGAAATCTTCCATGCACGGTGGCCAGAAGTGATGGGGTAGCCTACATGCAAACTAATTTACAGTTCTGAATGACATTCTAACGAGAGCTATATAAATGTTCGATGCACACATACACACACACACACACACATACACACACAAACACACACACACACACACACACTATAATACTATTGTTTGTGGAGGAATGTGCGTGCTTGCATATGTACACATATGTGTGAGTGTATATTATACACTCACATACAAGCGCAAGCACGCACATTCCTCTATAAATCCATTCTACATTTGAACTGTCATAAGTATATATACATTGTATAATATAAATTATGTGTAGTATATATATATATTTAAATATATATCTATATATATGGACTTATGCCTCCATCAAGGACGTAGGGTACATTCTTAACATGTGCACCATAAATAGCCTTTTGCAACCGCCGGATCCCAATTAAACGCAGGTCTCCAACTGTCGCGGGGTTAAACCGATTTGTACAAATTAACGCCTGGACGTTTATTACCATATACACCATGGTCAGGGTTATGCAGCTGCACACGCTGACAACCCGGATCAACACAACCATTCCAATTAGTGTTGTAAATAATGCAGACATCGTGATTTATTGTATCATATTAAACGTATACACTGTATACCTAAAAAATTTTGCTTTTAGGTCAGCACGAAGTTCTCGGCATAATAATGACAGTCGATCGTTTCTTAAAAGCCATAGCGCTCTTTTTCTGAGGACATACTTACTCAGTGTTGTGTGAAGCCAGATGGCTATTTTAGTTCCACAAAGAACGACAGCCTGCATTTCGTTTTAAGTGCCTTCGCTTTTCTGGCTCTGACTTTAGTCACATGCAGTGAATTCGGTTTAAATAAACACCAGGCTCTTCTTCCGTGAAAGTGGTTCCAACCTACGGCGTCACTAACATCAGCCTCTTATGTTACGTATAAATGCATCGCATTGCGTTCTGCTATGTGCCTTAAAGACGGACGTTACGTTTAAGAGATCTCTGTACACTTTTCTTTACATTAAAATCACGCGCTTGAAGTGGAATCGATAACAATGCCTTCATGACATTATAATATAGCTCTGGTGACACGAAGAAGAACAAGTGTATGACCAGATTGTTATATCCAGATCTATATGTTTGCTGGTTACTTAAGCTTATATCTCTCTGCTGTCGCCAACATGATGAAGCGATTCATGACAAAGGAACTTAATCAGGCTGAAGGGCTTAGTACAACTGCTCTGCTTAAGAAAATTCACATATATATTTATATATATATATACATGAATATATATAAATATATATTAACATATACGTAGATACACGAATCGTTCATATTGGATAACTATATATATATATATATTTATATATAACACATAGCCACCAACGTACGTCCCTATATTGCTATTGAGTAGTACCCTACGTATGTATACATTCATAAAGAAAGACGTAGGAAAGATAAACGTGTTTTGAACTCTACACGATCTTGACCTATTATATATTTACTTTACAATAAACTTCGAATATTGTTTAATTCAAAGTATGTGGTTAACCACGAGTTCAGGGTTCAATAGAACAGTTTTCTGCCGCGCCTACGCCTACCAAAGATTCCAGGATAATAGTACAAACTCCAGGTAGTATCTTAAGGTGTGAAGATAGGTGGAAGAAAATGATTCTTCTGTCTATAGACATAGCAGACCATAAAACATCACCTGCTCCAACTGATTACTGGATAAGTGGTTTTAACCATCAGAATTGTGAGTAATTTCCTCAGTGACATAATTTTATATTCCTCCCTTATATTAGTCGTCCACTGTACTAAATGTTCTTACTGAACCCGTCCTGCATGTTGCGTGCTGTTATAAATGCGAATGAAGCTCCATTTGTCTGATGGATGAAGGCGCGAAAATTGCTGTTTAAGATCGTCAAGAGACCGGAAACAGTCGCCTTAAAGTCATCCAAGTACATCATTAGCCTGCGCAGTCATCGGCTGCGAAGGTTTGCTCTAATAAGCACGCAGGGCGCGACAAAGATCTCATCTGAGTGATAAAATCGATTATACATGTCTCAAAGCAACGTATCTACGGATTATACCGTGGTGCATTGTATTATATACTTGTATGGCATACGCTATTACACCCAGAAGTCGCGTATCGTGATGTTCGCCCGAGAAGCCGTAATTAAATGTCCCCGAAATGCGCTACAGAAAATTAGAGTGACCCCTCTACGATACTCTCGAAGCTTTATCACTGTTACATTGATGTATATTGTGTCGAGATCTTCATATATTAGTCTTGGGTATTGATGTCTATGAATAATATAACCATATGTATCGTACATCACTGGTCAACAGCATATACTAATACTAACCATTATAATAAATTTACTGTAACTCCGCCAACCGAACGTGTTCTGACAGTGCCAGTCCCAAGCCTGGAGAAGGGAGGAGGGCATCTTTCATCTTCTTTATGGTACGGTGTCGTTAAAAAAATCAGCAATAAATTTACTGTAGCTGATATTTCCATGAAACTACAGGTTTACATGTATCGGAATTAACGGCAGCGTTGGAGAACTCGTGCAATTATAGTGCCCATTAATTAATTTAGTGTGCAATTATACGTGGCGTGCCAACGTTGCCTAATTGAAGTTTTGTGGACTACCTAAGCCTAAGCTCATTATGTTTTTCTGACGTTTATTATCTTGGTATTTAAAATTCCATTATTCCGCATTATACATTCAACAATTTATATAGCGCCCCTTCGAGGTAACCACTCAGAAACGCTCCAAAATCCAGTCCGGACAAGAAGGTATAAGTATTAAACTGTTTCAGTACGTGAACCGAGAGTACAAATATAGGCCTACATGTAGCTCCTGAGGGAGGTCATTCCAAACAAAAAAGGCGGCAGTTTAAAGGCCTACCACAGAGAATGCACGGTTGGTAATAGCTGTTGTGTGGGACAAACGGAACATGGAGCCCTGTAGTTAGTCGTAATCAGCATAGATCTTTTATTAATTTAAAAGTTTAGCGACATCTAATAGCAACATAAGCTGTTGACGTCTTTATGGTTTTTGGTGTAGGCCTGTTTCAGTTGATTTCGTATGACGTTTGTAATCCGTTTTCTTTCTGTTTTCTTGTCAGTGTTTTCATTTCTGGCAGGTTGCTGAGACGGCGATAATTGACCGTTGTGTGTTGTAGATCCTTCATGACGTTAATGTAATTCATATTTATACATATACATATACCCAATTATTCCTTTAGCCAAATGCCTTTCTTCATTTTGGCCTGAAGGCCCCTTTTTGATCACTTCGGTTCTTTTCTGCTTTCATTTTATTATCTCTTACCATAGAGGTTCTTTTGATGACCATATTTCATTTAAACATAAAACAAAACTAGTTCTCTAGTCTCAAAGGCCAAACATTTATTTTTCTGGTGGCCATAAAGAAATAATATGTTTATTATATTAATGTTTCATCTCTATCTTATTTACAGTATAATTATACACAGCATCTACATTAACAACAATATATCTATATTACATTTACGAGTAATATTCAATATTCATTATCCATGAATTATAGTGGGGACAATATAGCCTAGGCCTATCTCTTTTGTTAGTTTGATTTATTCTGATGTTTTTGTAATTTTAACATTTTGCATTGTTTCATTATTTCGTGTCACGTATGATGAAAAAACGACCTTGTCGCTGCTTTTTTATCAAGATGACGATTTAGAAATGGATTAGTAAAGTTCGCGAGTGAAGGCGCTACAGTAAATTTCTTAATACATAAATGTACATCCATGTATTGACACACATGGATGGTGACCATTAATTTCGTCGCAGATCATTTCGTCGCATGTCGGTTAGGGTCAGGTTAAGTATCGTGACGGTCGGTTAGGGTCAGGTTATGGGTGGTGAGGGTCGTTTAGGGTCAGGGTTAGAGTCAGAGTCGTTTTTAAAATGCGGCGAAATTAACTGTGACGAAATTAATTGCGACGAATTGTACGGGAACCTACGTGGATACAAAGTTTACATACACACATTAATTGTTCGTACATAAGGATACTGTTAGTAAATGCATAAACACACACATACATACATATGCATACATATGTAAACATATAGGCCCCTACGCACGTACTTAGACTCTACGTGCATGCATTAATCTCTTAATTAATTTAGTCCTTATCGAGAGGTGACCTTTCTAAGGGTTTCACTCTCGACATGGTGGTTTCGTGAGTGAGAGTAACGCTACTTATGGTTGTCTTTGTCGCTGTTGTCACGGTCGTCATCATCATCACCATCATCATCATCATCATCATCATCATCATCATCATCATCATCATCATCATCATCATCATCATCATCATCATCATCATCATCATCATCATCGTCATCACCTTCATCGTCATCGTCATCATCATCATCATCATCATCATCATCATCATCATCATCGTCATCACCTTCATCGTCATCATCATCATCATCATCATCATCATCATCATCATCATCATCATCATCATCATCATCATCATCATCATCATCATCATCATCATCATCATCATCATCATCATCATCATCATCATCATCATCATCATCATCATCATCGTCATCACCTTCATCGTCATCGTCATCATCATCATCATCATCATCATCATCATCATCGTCATCACCTTCATCGTCATCATCATCATCATCATCATCATCATCATCATCATCATCATCATCATCATCATCATCATCATCATCGTCATCACCTTCATCGTCATCGTCATCATCATCATCATCATCATCATCATCATCATCATCATCGTCATCACCTTCATCGTCATCATCATCATCATCATCATCATCGTCATCACCTTCATCGTCATCGTCATCATCATCATCATCAGCAGCAGCAGCAGCATCATCATCTTCTTCTTCATCATCATCATCGTCGACGTCGTCGTCGTTGTCGTTGTCGCCATCATCATAGTCAGCAGCAGCAGCGGGAGGAGGAGTGGCATCAGCATCACCACCACCACCACCACCACCACCACCATCATCATCATCTATCATCTTCGAGTTTCTAGCTGTAATATTGTCTTCCCAATGCATTTTAAGTTTCTAAAATTTGCTGCCAACTCTGTCAACGCTCACCCTCGTCATCCTTCATCATCGTCGTTATTGCGATCTTTGTCATCATCATTTGCATATTCACGATGACAACTAAGACTGTTTGATGATGTAAGTGATAAATTATGCATAGCATGAGTTCTTTGTATCGAAGGGCAAATGATGTCTTTATTATGACGTTTATTTTCTTACCATCCTCATGGCAAAAGCGATGCAGCCGGACAGCAGCAGAAGAGCCACAGCAAGAATCGTAGACGTCATGTTGCGAGTGCGTGTGTTCAAGAACCAAATCTTTGACTTTTCTTTATCCTTGCGAAGACCACTTCTAATTGGTCGACTGGTCGGACTTGAGAATTATATATAGTCCTTGTTGGCTCTGTCGCGGGACTTAGTCGGCTCACGAGTTCAGTTTGTGTCCCTAGATAGTTATTAGGAATTCTTCTCTCTGTCGCCTGGTGAATGCGCTCTGAAAAATGACTCCTCGTCACCGGCCTATTTATAGTCACCAGTCTTAACACATTGACTCTGTGGATGCATGATATGCGCTGTATGCAACTGCTCTCACCGTCTCTCTGCTTCTGTCTCTCTCTGTCTCTCTTTCTCTGTGTGTGTGTGTCTCTGTCTCTGTCTCCACTCTCTCTGTCTGTCTCTGTCTGTCTCTGTCTGTCTCTGTCTGTCTCTGTCTGTCTCTGTTTGTCTCTGTCTGTCTCTGTCTGTCTCTGTCTCTGTATCTGCCTCCACTCTTTCTCTCTGTCCGTCTGTCTCTCTCACACACACACACACACACGCACACCATCTCTGGCTCACAAAGTCTCGCTATTTCTCATTACCACTCGGTATCTTTCTGTGTATTTCTCTTTGTCTAGACCCGTATATCTGTGTTTCTGTTACGCTGTTCCTATTTCACTCTGCTTCTGACTGTCTATTTCTCTGTCTTCCTGACTGTCTCTGTCCACTCTATATAGCTGTCTAAGAGTATCCGTCTCTGTCTGCTTCAGTGATTGAATTGTCGGGGGATTGGGGTTTTGGGAGGGTTCACCCCCAGTTCATTTTTCTACTCCGCCAGTTCATTTTCAATAAATACCTGGGGGCAAGCAAACCCCAGATCAGCTTTTAGTGGCATCAGCAACTACGTACAGTTACCCTTACAATATAGCACGTATAGGCCTACCGGTTCAGGCTAAGAAAATTCTAATCGTAATATCTCAACAAGTGAAAAATGTTCAAACCCCGTTCAAATTTGACAATTCAAACCTTGGTCTGCGTATTCGTCATTGTCCGTCTCTTTCCGTCTCTTTATCCCTGCCTTTACAGCTTCCCCCTGCCTGTCTGCCTCTCTCATGGCTGCAGATGTACTGTGGAACGTGACACTCAATCGTAAGGAATGCCGACGACGGCACAGGTTGAGTCCTGTCCAGGTGACATCAATGCACAATTAGGTAGAGGCAGACATTTTAAGAAAAAGACATATTCATCATATTATAATGAATATTCGTTATACCATTATGAATATTCATTATAATAATATTATTGTAATTAGGTTGCACCGAATATTCGTTGATATGCGTTGATATTCGCTTCGAAACCGAATAGTGCGTCAAATAGCTATTCAGTATTCGGCCGAATAGTACCGGTAGCGGTCGGACCGAATACGAATAGTAGTCACGTGACATCTGTTTATGCACATTCGGCGGCTGCTTTATCGAGTGGAATTAAGTAACTCTGTATTGCCTGAACCACGGTATCGCCGTGCCAGCTGTCTCATTTTAAAGTTTAGTTAAATTAGTCTCAGTTTACATAGACTGGCAAAATAATGCAAAAATTACATGTAGTTACCTGTGTATGCTTATGTTTTAAATTTACTGAACTGAAACTTTTGCTCACATTTGAAATTTTGAAATTTGTCGGAAAGCATTGGTCTATTTTGCACGCTATTCGTATTCGTCCGAATAGTGAAGATCACCTATTCGATACAGCCCTAATTGTAATGAATATTCATTATAGTGAATAAAGCCTAAAACACCTTACCAACCGTCACACATGCTCACATACACGCACGTAGGCCTACACACCCACACACCTATACACGCCGACACACACAAATACAACCACCCACACGTAAAATCACACGTAAAACCACACACATCTACATACACACACACGAACGTATATATAAATTATATATATATAATATATATATATACATATATATATATACATATATATATAGTAGATTATGTGAATATTTAGGCGAACAATAGTTGCAAGTGCACAGCGTGCACAATTATGTGCACTCTGTAAGAAGTTTATTGAATTTTTTGAATAGATGAATATGTCTGTCGGCGATGTAATATGCCTTCAGAATTGAAAAAGACTTCTGTATTCGGTGTGATTAATGCATTCTGGACACCAAACTAACATCATCACTGACATCACCTTCATCAATCGTCAACTTGTGGCCCTCCTACTTCCATGGTCGCAATAACAATAAAAAGTTTAATAATAATAATAATAATAATAAATTATTATTATGCTAATGATGATGATGATGATGATGATTATAATATTAACAATAATAATAATAACTGTAATAAAAATTAGAAATATAATAATATTGATAATAATAATAGTAATTATAATAATAATAATTATAATAGAAATAATAATAAAAAATATTAATAATGATAATGATAATAATAATAGTTATATCAATATTAGTAATAATCATTGATGATGATATTAATAATAATAATGTCCTCGGGGAAAATAATGATGATGATGGTGATGACTTCCTAAACGCCGTGACACCGCCATGTCCTTACATGGTCGCCCACACAACAGAAATTATAACTACTCCAGTCAGGATCATACAGTTTCTTGTTCAGATCGTCTGAAGTTGTTTTTGACAGACATTCAGATAACTAAGATATCATTCTTGTAGTCCTATTGCAAAAAATGCACATAATTAAGATTAAGGCATTTCCAATCATCCGGATTCATATGCACATCCTGCGTCCAGTACAAAAGCACCGCTGCCCACCTTGCCAGCTGCGTGTACCGTATACAATGCATCATCAGCCGCACAGTGGCGCTAGTCTACCAGTGCTTTCCAGCGATGACTCGAATCCCGCGCAGATGTCCTTTGTCCAACAATTCCTTTCTGTCACAATATATGCAATCGTCAACGTCGTAAATTGATTGGCTAATTTCGTTAGATTGATAAGGCGTGTTCGTATTCTATGCGCAGACGCTACGAAAATACTGTCGTATATTTATGACGAAATTGCGAAAACAATTCGGAAGTAATTATCGTCCATGACGCCTGGCGAAGTTAGCATTGTAAAATTAGGGTACGTATCTACTCGCTGTCGCCATACAATCTTGTTGACTTAGTAAATTCTGGCGCCAGTAGAGAGCGATACTTCATCTGTGTTTGTTTTGTTAAGGATCGCATGATGGCGACACTGGATCCCACAAGGTTTGTGTTACACGTCTCTGTGGATAGATCCATGGTCGACGTCACAGCGTGAGCGGTCATATCCGTTTTAACATGGCGACGCGACTTCGAAGACTGCGCTGAATAGTTTGTATTGTATTGTATTGTATTTATAATTTATGCATTTCTAGAGCGCTTCGAGTAGGGTGAACCGTTCAGAAGCGCTAGTGCCCAAGTCCCTGCGAGAAGACGTAGGTTTTGAGAAAAGCGAAGGAGGATGAGAAACTGCCAGATAATTTAGTTTGTAATCCATATAAGATTCAATGTTGTAATCAGGTCTACAATGAAACGACGTACGGCTCTATCCGATTAAGTAAGCAGCTTTTCATGGGGCTTATCATTTTAGTAAAATAGAGCAAAATGTCAGCAATTGGAAGCCAGTCCTTTGATCTCTGCTAAGTAGGCTACATTTCTTCGTCGGGAGAAGCGGATTGGTATGGACATAGCCGGATTAAGAATAATGCACATTTATCTAGCAGACTTAGGCCTAATTAATTTCTTTCTTCCATTGGAGCCCTGAGATCAGAGGGACCCATGTGGCAAGGATGACATAAACGTTCAACAATCTCTGAGGCATTATTGAAGCTTAATTAAGCTGAATCTGAAGTTTTACAGACTGTTAGCGAACAGTGTCCAATTGCTGAAGCTGAAGTCTTACAGACCGTCAGTGTCAAAATTTCGAAACTAAATTCTATCAACCTCGATTGCCTTTTGCAGCCATTCAAAGAAATTGCTAACAAGCATGGCATCCCTTGTGTCGTGAATTCTGCTTTTCATCAAAAGATTGTCTTAACCGAGCGCCTCCGATCAGCCCTCCCCTCGGATGACTTGGGCATATGTAGGCTACACAAAATAAAGCTGTAATTGTAATGTCCACATTAGCCTATATTTATAGTATAAATAGGCTAATGTGGACGTCATAATTAAAATTTAAGTGTGTGGAAGTACACATTCTGTCGAGAACCCTCCCTAATCTTACGCACACGCATGCCTCCTAAGTCACCCCTCCCCTCAATGCGTACGTAATAGGCCGCTATATATAAATTTATATATTTATATATATATATATGGATGTGTCGTTACCTATTGTTTAGCAGGAACCAAATCAAATCAACCGGATCGCCTTCTACTTAGCGTTTCGACATTTATACACAATGGCCGAATAATTGTTGACTCGATGATTTATTGACGTCAGTTCAGACGCTGCGTGACGCAGTCCGTAAGTTAAACTGAACCATGTTATGACTCGGCATTGGTCACGATCAAAGGCGGCCGTTTTAGCCCCAATTTACTATTTTTAACATGAGAAATTTATGGAATTCGACACAAAAGTTCAGCATAACGTGCATAATCACAACGATGACGGCAAATAATTCCATGAATTCGTGATAATATATATATAGTCATTAGGCCCAGTCTAGTTCAAATTAAGAATTTATGACGTCTCGCTTTCATACTTACCCACAGAAATAAAGCAAGTTGACAGACATGCGCTTATACTATACTGTGACGTCATAAATATTCAATGTAAACAAGAGCATTGTCATATCAAAAATTGAATATCAGACACATTTTTATTATGACGTCATTGATATTCATTGTAAACGAGAGTATGATTGTTGATGGTGCTTTACAAAATAATTTGCTTTGTCGAGCGAAAGAATTTAAATCAGAGTTAGGCCTAATTAAAACTTGACAATAACATTAGTCAACACTGACGGATAGGCCTATTTTATAGGCTATTTATCATCCTTGAATGCGGGCAGGTGATGTTAGGTGTAGACAAACCGGAGCGCGTTCGGTTCTTATTATTATTAACTGTTCTCTTTAGCGGGGGGTGGGTTCCTGAGCGCTTCTGAGTAGGTGTTATTGAAGAGAAGCTATATATAAATCTTCCTTATAAATAATAAATATTTAGCCGGAACGGGCGCTCCGGTAGTCAACTCAACCGGCGCGCTTTCTGTTAAAGTCCCGCATGTCGGCGTTGCGGTAGGCCTATACATCAAAATTAACGTCTACATCACTGACGGTCAAAAGACGGATCCAAGACGCAAAGACGACCGTGCAGAATTCAAATTATTTAAATGGTGAGAAATGCCACTGGTTTGGAATAGGTAAAATATCAGAAGAAACTGATTTAATAACTATGATTATGAATAATGACGACTGAGACTAAAAAACTTCTATAGCGCCTCCATAATAACGCGCAGAGCAGGGCATTAACCGACGGTGCAATATATATATATATATATAGTCATTGGTGTAAACTCGCTTAGCTAGACATGGGCATAGGCTTATCTGACAGCATGCCCATGTCATAAGGAACCCGTACAGACCCATATGGGTCTCGACGAATGCCCATAGAAATGCTGGCTGGTTTACATAGGCTGTGAATCAAACTTTTCATCTCTAAGAATGCCATACATGATCCATGTATAGAGGTTCATTGGACGATTCGTGCCAGAAAGAGGCAATTGCTAGACACACGTCAAATACCCGGTTACGATAGAACAAACTGTAGACCCATAACAGTTCTTCACACTTGGTCCTGCAACTCCACCCTGTCCACTGATGGATCAAATCAACTATATATTGATACCGGAACTATTTTCTTATGTTTTTTGAACATTTGAATGACGGTACAGGTGTCAGTAGTCTACATATTAAGAGCGCATGCGTCATGCCTCGATATAGCGTATCGTTGTACTCTAGGCTATTGTTGTACTCTAGGCTATAACAACATATTTATTATTTAATAACTTTATTTGTGAAAAAATGTAAAACCTTGTCAAAAAATTTTAAACATGATGTTATCAACGATGTATTTACTCACTAATGTTTACCGGAACTATTTTCTTATGTTTTTTGAACATTTGAATGACGGTACAGATGTCAGTAGCCTACATCTTAAGAGCGCAGTTACATGCATCTGACGAGTGTTGTCTGAAACCTGTGGCATGGGTCATGCCTCGATATAGCGTATCGTTGTACTCTAGGCTATCGTTGTACTCTAGGCTATAACAACATATTTATTATTTAATAACTCTATTTGTGAAAAAATGTAAAACCTAGTCAAAAATTTGAAAGATGATGTTATCAACGACGTCTTTACTCACTAATGTTTACCGGAAAGCAGGTGGAGCCAATTCAAGCGGGAAGATTACTGATTTGGCTGCCACCTGGGGAATGCAACTATAAGAAATTAAAATATATATATATATTACTGTTCTTCGTTATTTTAAAGAAAATTCAATGGAATGTTAAGTTCTTGTTTAATTAATCAATAACTTATAAGTAAGTCCGTTAGTCCTAAATTTAGTTGATGAAAAAATATTATTTTATCCAAAAAAAATATTTTATTAAAAGTTATTTTTGGCTATTTGCGGGTGTAATATTTGCCGAAGCGAATACTTCTGAATAG
This sequence comes from Bimastos eiseni, assembly GCA_959347315.1. Taxonomy (NCBI): domain Eukaryota; kingdom Metazoa; phylum Annelida; class Clitellata; order Crassiclitellata; family Lumbricidae; genus Bimastos; species Bimastos eiseni. The sequence goes on along the minus strand of OY365811.1, from coordinate 9,589,295 downwards.
TCCAATATTCGGCCGAGGCGAATGTCAGAGGCGATTTCCGGTTATGCCGTAGCCTCGTTGTGCGATGGAGGCACTTCTTTGACTAGAGTCTGACAAAGCAAGTATGGGGGTCGTTTATACAGTCCTAGTGCACGGTAACCGGAATGTGAAATTTTATGATCCTTTCAATGACATGCAAACTGTAGAAACACTATGGTCGTCGAATTCTATGAGGCATAAGCAAGCCTGCTGGCAAAAATTCAATTAGGTTGTTCATGCATCCTTTGCCTTTGGACGAACATGTCTCCAGATTGTTTGAACTTACAAACATGCTGTAGATTTCTCTCCAAACTCATAGCTGTTTTTAGCCACAGGAAACTGATACTCTTGAACAACTGCTGCAGAATTATATCCACCACCACAAGCGCGGTTGAAACACTCATGCAACGTTTCTACTTTCAAAGAAGCACATTCAATCTGATCAGAAATGTTGTCTAATTTTCATACAAGATACTAAACACAGTGTGGCTATAAGTTACTGTGCATGTGTTATGTTACCAGTCAATTGATGCATGCATGCCACCTGCATGACTATAACTAAAAAAACTTTTATAGCGCCGCACCAAAACAAATCCGAAATCAGGTCAAATCCAAAAGGTCAGTCCGAAGAGACAGAATGACAGCATGTCTACTGAGCAATTTTTTTCTGTTAGTGTCTACTGTGTTAACACATTATTTTAACACTGCAATGTTAGGAAACCAGGAACTTCACTTTGCATACTCATAACACTAGTTCTAATTCCAAAAACTCACAAATGCACTGTCGACATGGAAAGCAAAACGCCTACACAAACAAAACGCAGACCAGGCAGCACTGAGTGATATGAATATGAGCAGAAAGTTAAACATAAGCTCAATAATCTGTGTTGACGGTAGCAGAGTTTTAGCCAATATACATTTTGAAGTAGGTCATATTTTGTGCTTCACAAAACTTTCTACAGTAAACCATTTCTTCATGCATGCTACTTGTATTATTCAGTCTATAACTCGAAAAGTTGCTCTAAGCTGTTCACCAGCATCACACACGGCAAAACAGTTTGTAATACAAATAACGTTATTAATATCATGATGTCAAGGCATCATAAGAGAACAGCATAATCCATTTGTTGCAAACATGGTCATAACAAAGGTGTTTTGGTCAGAGGGCTTGGCAAACAACAGCAATTGAACAGTTTTTCATATTTGATTTGAGCAACTCTATAAAACTTCAATTGTAACATCGTACAATGCAACAAACAATGATTTTTTCAAAGTTGACATTAATAACAATCAAGCCTAAATCATCGTCAAGCAATGATTTTATGGTGCTGTAGAAATACCAAGCTTACGATTGTGAATACAAAGATCAAGATTGAACAAACTATAATCAAACCTCAAAGTAAAACTATCTAACAAATAAGACCCTTTGACATACATGTAGTAAAAACACATCATTACACTCAGTCACTACACTAATTCTAAGGTTGCCACAAGGTTAATAAAACAAATTCCACAACTTACATGATTTATTTTAGAAGAAAAATGTCATACTTACTATTTTTTCTTTTTCCAAATAAAATATATGATTGAACTTGATTGCAATTTTCTTATTGATATTCTGAAGTAGATATCATCAGCTGCTTCAACAACAGATCCGAAGTAAATCCTAAATCCACTTAAGTGTATTCATTTCATTTATCTCAAAGTTACATACTACAGCAGTTAATAAATCTTTAAATCTCAACAATGCATCAAAAAATTATTTTCTATTCTTAAATCCCAGTACTTTTCTTGGAAAACACCTGTCTTTCCAGGGCTAATTTGTTTCAAAGTCTAACGCCACGACTCTAAATTCCTGATTTCCACAGATCCGTGGCAACCCTGATATTAAGTACTCATCAAAACTCAAGAGTCGTTTCTCAGAATTCGTGACCTATCCTATGAAATGGTTTTCTCCTTTTCAACAACAAACATCGTGTGTACTACACCTCGCAACTTACAAAACTTCATAGGCTTCAAATAATAAGTGCTAAGTAGGGCTTAAACATGCATGCATCACAGGGGCTCTTCAAAGTCCTCTCCGAGTACTTAAAGTGCATTTTAAACTGCCTAAATACGAAAGTCTCATGTTTCATTATCCTTATGCCTTTTGCGTATAAATCGGTGTACTCACAAATCCATAGGATATGTTAAACACTTTCCGAAAAGTGCCAGTGAATGTCATTGTATTAAAGAACTTTATGATACAAAAAAAGTCATATTTTTCACATCTAAGCTTCTACCAGATCACTGAAACCAGAGTAAATCTTGTTGGGTCAAAGCACAAAAAAGACAGGACTGGTTGTTTTGGGAACAATATATATGGTAACGTTTTGCTTGATCTGCCATTGAAAACCAAACATGCTATCACATAACCACATTATCAGCCATTAACTCAGAGCTACACTAAATGAGCAAATCTGAGGTGGTGCTATGAAACTCAGTTTTTCATTTAGGGAAGTCTGAAAGCATAGGCATGAAGCTGGGAGATCAAGCACTGAGTAGCTGTGGAGGTTTCAAATAGAATCATCAGGCGTTTTAAGATGCAAAGCAAGTTTTGAAAATGCAGCGTGTATGGCATCGTAGTCATTCATGCTGCAGAGGCTGAGTATCCAATGTCTTCCTGAGCAGATGCTTTCCAGCCTCAGTGCTTCTTGAAGCTAAAGCAAACCACACCAATCACTGGATTAATAAACAGACAAGTTATAACTGTGGTCGGGCAAAGCAACATAATTGTTCAGTTCTCCGCAGCACATTGGAGATGTACATGTACTTAAAAGGCGTTATACATGGGGTGCTCGATAGTGTAGCGATTAGCACGCTCGACTGTCAATCAAGAGATCACATGTTCAATCCCATGGCAGAAATTTGTCAAGATTTCTGCTCAAGCTGTGACCCTAGTCCAGTGATTCTCAACCTGTGGGTCACGACCCGCAAGTGGGTCACAAAGGATATCCAAGTGGGTCGCCAACTTTCCTTCGAAATTGCATTTTTTTTCCACTGAAAAATATTGTCACGTGAATGTAATGTGCTATATTTTCTGTAAATCGAGGCCTTGTCAGTGTTGCTGCCATTTTAAACTACCTACCTCTGTGAGACCGGCAGTTCAGCTGATTACAATCAAGACTAAATAATTACAGGAAAAGGCTCTATGTAAATAATGACTTACGATTGTGTCTAACTAACATCAGCCCACGTATTGACTTAGGCCCACTTCTGACCAGAATGCAAGCCCCGCCATCTCATTAACAGTTTTTATGTCTCAATGTGAGTTTAACAATAAAGGGTGTTTTAAATATTATTTTTTCTGACATTATGTAATTTTATTATGATTTATCTATAGTTTTGTTATATGGTTATTCGTAGAGTGCATTGATGCGTGACTTACTAATTCAACAATGATTATATGTACTCTTGGAGTCCGGGTTCATCGAAATGGCATATCGGCCTATGCCGACAACTCCCAACTGTACTTGACATGCTGCCCATCTGAGGCACTGGAGTGCATGTCAAAAATCTTGGCAATTGTGGAGCAAGTGCAGATCTGAATGTCCTCCAATCTTTTATGACTGAAACCGGATAAAGCTGAATTTATGTGGCTGGGCACGAGACAAGCGCGTTCGAGCATTGACAAGGAGGCGAATAAAGCAGCATTTCCTCATGGAAGGTTCAGAAAACCTGTCCTTGGAGGAACATATCAGTTACCTTTGCATGTCTTGCTTTTATCAACTGTGCCAGATTAGAGTCATTTGGCAAAATCTGTCAATTGACGCCACTGTGACTCTTGTCCATGCCTTCGTGCTGACTCACCTGGACTACTGCAATGGTGTCCTTGCGGGTCTGCCAAAATTCTGGATAAGACAGCTTCAGTCCGTTCTCAACTGCGCTGCTCGAGTCATTGCCAAGCTGCTAAAATACTCGCATATTTCAACTTATATGTGTGACACACTGCACTGGCTCCCAGTTGAGGATAAGGATCACATTCAAGATCATCCTCATGGTGCGGACATCGGTGATCGGCACGGCTCCAGAATATATCAGAGCTCTGTCTCCCCGTCTCCAGCCAGCCAGGTCGTCGATCCTTGCATGATGCGGCTCATGGGGACTCGATGGGACCGCGCTCTTGTACATCGATGCGGACAAACCGTGCCTTCTCATGCATTGGACCATCATATTGGAACGCTCTTCCATTACAACTTTGCAACATCGCACTGCTTGAAGCCAACTTTTCTAAATTACTCAAATCGCATTTGTTTAGATCTGTTGGGTAGCTACGTTTAGCACCTTCAACAGGTTCTTATAAGGTGATATGTAAATTGCTAGATACATACATACATGTACATGGTGCCAGATTTTGGAGTGGTGGGTCTCGTTAGGATCTAGATGCTGCAAAGTGGGTTCCCATGTCAAAAAGGTTGAGAACCACTGCCCTAGTCAACACTTATCATACACTATGGTGGGAAGATGAGACAGAGGTCTGGCCATCCGCCCTCATATCCTGAGGCTAATCAAATGAAGTCGCCGACACTTATGCTCATGGCTGCCTCAGAGCAAGCCTAGGGGCTGTGGTTCTTCTTCTGAAAGGTCTTATTATCCTATATGAATGCTAAGTTACATTGAACTATATATATATATATATATATATATATATATATATATATATTACATATACTAGCAATAGTTCCTTGAAAAAAGATGCAAGGTTGAAGGACTGAGTATCTAAAAGACAGTTTGATACCAACATAGACTTTCCTTACAACTCATAAAAGCCTTCCTGAAAAGGCATTAGAAATCATTGCTAAGAACATATTGCTTTTACTGTTTTACATTCCACTACATTACCTAACACCGCAGTGATCATAGTGGCACACTGTTTTCTGGTGTGCTGATCTTAAAAGTGCACCTGGCTTTCGTTCCTTGCTCCAGGTTTGTCCTGATAATTGGCAACTATGAGACAAGGCACTCCTCGGAGATCAGGGTGAATCAGTGCAACCTCAAGTGCTCTACCAGCCGTCTCCAGCTCTTCCTTATCACTGGAACTATCCACAACAAACACCAGCGCTTGGCAATGCTTGTAGTAGTGCTTCCAGTACTGGCACATTTCAACGCCACCTACAAAAGTAAATTAAAAAAATATTCACAAAAATAATAATCTAATACAATAAATTTGAATTTTCATGAATTTAATATAGCGCCCCTTCAATACGAGTACTCAGAGGCGCTCCCGATCCATTCCTGAGCAAAAAGTCTTGATGTGTCGATGAAATGTATCAGAGGGTATCTTAGGAAGGGAGTGGATGACCGGAGAGAGACCATTCCATAAGTACTGTTTATAAATTAAGCAGACATTGCTGATTAAGCAGACATTGCATGATATTTAAAGTTTGCAGTGGCAAACTTTAAATATCATGAAAGGGACTAAAAAAATGAAGATGAAAATTTTCGCATTGCAATTATGCTGATTAATGGCGAAGCGAGTACATATTGTAATAAAATCAATATGCCTATATACCACATTTCAGATAACACCTAAAAGTTACAAACTAATTACATGCAGAGCAGTCCTGTTTAAACATGACCCATTTACATACCAATTTGCATAATGCATGATTATGTCATGGTTCCTTATACCATCTATTAAACACAGGAGATGTGTCAACATGTCAACTCAGAACTTGTTGTGTCCGCTATTCAGAAGAATTTTTTAAATGAATATGCATGCTACACAGACTAATATTCAGCCTCATCATCAGTATTTTAGACACCCTGAATCAGCAATGCATAACTGTCAAGATGCATAACAACAACCGCAGGCTGTACTTGGCTTTCAGTCCTGAAGTTTGCATGCAGCTGCATATTACTTTACCCCAGGGGCAGCGATCCCTGGGGTCAAGGGGGACAAGTCCCCCGACCTTTTGAGGAGAGGGGACACGTTATATGTTCATCCCCCCACATTTCATTGGGTGTCCCCCCATCTGAGATCGCTGCTTCTGCTTTACCCTAACACCAATTTGCACGTTTAGCTGAGATAAATAATTATATTTCTTTCCCCTACCACCCACAAGTAGCCTAGCTATGCAGGAGCTTGAACTTGAGATAGTGGGAACTTAGAGGCTTGGAGATTAAAATTGCTGAAAGTAATCAACAAAACCATCTGATAATAGGCTACCGTTCATGTCCCATCACATCGGACATTCTAAGCCTTAGAGATATCCAGCAGACTTACAGATTTACACTGCCATGCACACAAATCAAAGACTACCGTGTTTCAGTGTGGCCCACCTGGCCCACTAACACACACTCATGGTGAGTTTGATCACAGTGACTGCATATTAATGTACATACACTGTATATAAATCATAATATAAATATTATATAATATTCATACACAGATTTTCTTGAACTCTTCTACAGACATTATAACCTTTAGAGGCAATTGATTTCATATGAAATAGATGGTGAAGGTGCAATAAGGAAATGTGCACTTACGACAGCAATGCACCAATATATTCTCACCCGAAACATAGACGAAAAAGCACTGATGCATTTGCAGTACTGGAACTTTATAACGTGTATGAAAAATAAAACAATAGTGATAAAACTGCTGAAGTTACCTCCAATTTCCTTTATGTTTATAATGCAGGTGTCCATCTGACATGCCTTAATCATGAATCCTACAAATGAAAAATTTCAAAAATGGCAGACTATACGGTAACTAACTCTGGCTATATTAAATGTTAGTAAACTAAGATTTTAGGTCGGTGATAGACGACAATCGCTTGTAATGTAATGAAGCATTTATATGGCACCGCTCATATCAGCAACGCTCTGCATAGTTGGATTCAAAAGCAAGAAGAACTTTTGGAGCAAAATTATACAGCAACATTCTGCACTGAACTCTTATAGACTCAAGTCTATAGTCTGAATATTTATTACACCAGCAGGCTGCAGGACCCACTATTTGTAATTGTCAAAAATAACAGTTATAAAATTTTACATTTTTTAAAAAGAGTAGAATATTCAAACAAAACAAGAAAATACTAAAGGAACGTCAAGACTCAAGAGTCACTTGATGGTGTCAAAGATCAGCCTTTACAGTTCATAGCAACAAACTCCTGTGCAATCTATGAGATGTTTACACTGTTGAGCAAGTCAAGCTGAATGTGAAAGAGTGCTAAATGAATTAAATGCTCTTTGCTCAAACTGCTCCTTAGGTGTGTTTTGAGACGCCTTAAAGACTGTCAAAAGCAGCTGGACAAGTTGTTCAACTTGGTCAAACATCTGTCACATAGCCAGAAACAAAATCAGGATGAGGCAACAATAAGTAAGCCCTACCCTCCCTCTGCCCTGCTCTTCCCTATCCACAGCTCCCCTCCATTTATGTCTTTTACCCATCCCATTCCCACTATATTACCTACCTCCACAATTTCACACCCTCAGCCCCCGCCAACCCCTTCGATGAAAGACATTACTGTGGGGTGCAGTGTAAAGTTTTTAATATTACAGATGCTTGTAGGCAAGTTTAGGGCATTTTAAAGTCCATGAAACATCACGTAGAAGCAGCAGTTTGCTGTATCTCAATAGTTTTGGAATGTTCTGTAACTACGATCATACCAGAAGCTGAAGCAAATTTTCCAAGGGAATGTCACATTTTACCCTCTTTTCTTTAACTTAGCTTGCGTAAAGTTTGTCTTGAATGGGACGTCGGATCATCGGAGTTCTTTCAACTCTTTTCTCTGTAAGTTCTCGCCAACCTACAGGGCTGAAATTTCGCCCAAATTTCACGCTTGCATGACAATGCCATGTATAAAATTTGTACAGACATAACTCAAAAATTGAGGGGAAAATGAAAAAAAATGCACAAAATCAAATATCATTTATCCTCTCGAATGAGTAAACCTTGATGAGCTTCACTCCGGCAAGTTTACATCATAAGTGATCTCTTAAGGAAATGGATCGATCTTACCAGACTACCAAAGTCAATAAAAGAGGGTCCCGAAAAGCCCATGTTTTTACTTTCACTTGTTCTCGATTCTTACATGGCTCTAATGATACTGTTCAGCTTGCCCAAACTTCTAAACATTTCAGTTTACTACATTACAAACACCCAACAAGTTGCATTACACAAGCAGATGCAATGTAGCAAAAAGAAGTTAATTTTTAGATAGTCAACAATAAAAAAAATGTGAAAACAGAAACAAAATAGGAGTCCAAGATAATGCTGAAATTTAAATCATTTTTAATGTCAAGTACAGTTTAACATGTCATAATAAATAATATTGATGTGTTGCAATGAATATGTTTATAAGCTGATTCATGAAGATGATGCATAATTTTTGCAATGAATGTCAAACAGATTTTGCAATGAACCCGAGCTGTCCATCTGTTTCGTTCTCGATGTGCACTTTCATAAATTCTAATGAACGCAGTGTTTGCAAAGTCATTCATTCTATCTTGAGACATTGTACTAATGAATATTTTCACATTCAGCACATTAATATGCTTGGCGGACAAGACAGCAGAAGTAAAAGTCTCGTTTGTATTGTAAGGCCTATCCTGTCCGTGAGCTGTTTGTGAGGCGCATTTGTAGCGGTACGGCCACATTAAGACGCCATATAAACTGTCATTATTATTATTATTATTATATAAGGCACTAAAATACTCAATCCGTAATCTTAATTCTCCTGCTGAAGGAAAATGAGGTATATATCGTCTTGATTCATCTTGATAATAATGCTAAGGCACTCGCCTTGTTTTGCCTCAAACTAGTTGGTTACTAGCTTGATATATAATCAGTGCAATGATGCTACTATAACCATGTGCAATAATACATAAGAGGGTGATATTATCACTCAGTTAGATTAGGTAGTATACATAACAGATTGATAATTTTAATTAGACAATTTAACTGATTTAGGAACTTTTGGAATTGCGTACACAGTATTTTGGGATGTTTTATATTCATCATATTTTAGTCAATACCATAATTCCTATTGAAAGTTTATTCAACAGTCAGTGGCAAACGTTAGGGGAGACCGCTTAGCCTGCTTGAAAGTTGAGGGGGCGCATCCCTCTGGTTACATTGGGTGGTTGCAGCAATAGCCCGACCCTTAGAATTTTAACCTGCAACCGATTATATCCCGCCTATCAAACATTTTTTGATTCATTGCCTGCAAAGAAGTAAATTTCTGCAACCTTGCCTTTTTGAATACTGCAGAAATTTCGAGATTGCGATCAAAATTTAAGAAAGAACCTGTCGTTGGTGTGATGTCATCAGTGGATTGTTTACTCAGGATACAAAGCAGAGTTGTTTTACCAGCTCCCGTCAGACCAAGACAAATGACATCAAAAGATTCCATGGGTTGTTTGGGTTTCTTACGACAACATACCTGTGGCAAAAATTAGACAGCAATTAAGTATAGGGTCCAACGATTTAGACATTTGCATTGCGCCTCTTCAAATAAACTTTTTAACTACAAGGTTCTGTAAAAAAAATTAAGGATTTCATTAAATTACTATTATTTTCTTACTGTAATACGTAAATAGCTAAGCATCTGAATGTGAATGACTTACATATAGTTGTTATAAAATAACCCCTTTGGACACTCATCTCTGAAAATCACTCTTAAATGCCCTATCAGTCTGCCATCATGTCACATTGCAGTCGTTGTGGGAAAATGAAGATTATGACCACGACCAGTAGCCGCTCATCACCATCACTAAGGCTGTCAACAGGTACCCGCTCGAGGCTGACTGCCCAGGGAATAAAATCGGTTCTCGGGTACCCAAAATTCCGTAAAAATGCTCAATTTTCCCTGAACATATGCCAGGAATATTCTGTTGGTCATATTGGCTGACTGCCACGCAACGCAATTGGTTCTCGGGTACCAAATAACTACATAAAGACTTGTAATTTTACTTGAACATATACCACAAAATATCCCGCTGATCATATTAGCTGACTGCCCGGGAAATGAAATCGAGGTTTACTTATAGTTTCGTGGTCCGTAACTTCCGCATAATAATTTGATCTTTTGGTCCGCTGCCATTGGTCAGAACAAAATAATTCCGGCGCGTGATTGACACAAAGGAGTAAGTTAAATGAATCTTCATATATGTCTAAAACTACATTAACCCTAACCGACCCTCACGATGCTTAAGCTGACCTTAACCGACCCTCACGGCGCATAATTATAATAAATTATAGATTTTACTGTGCACGTGTTATCACTGTATTATAATTGCTTGCGTTCTCATTATTATATGCAATCTGTGTCCGCATACAAGCCACGCCCAAAATATTGTGTGTAAGTTGTGGACCACGAAACTATAAGTAAGCCGAAATGGGTTTTCGGGTGCCCGACATTTCATAAAAATTCGCATATTCCTGCATTTCCAAACAAAATGTCCGCGGGTCGACGGGGTACCCCGGCTGTTATTTCAACATTTTTTGACAGCCTTAATCCTTACAAGCCCAGCACCGGCGAAAATGCATAGTACGGTATCTTTTGCAATGCTTCGGCGGCGGTACGAGGTTGCGCGCAAGGTACCATGTTTTCGAATACCGACCAAACTGACATCATAGGACCATCACGACGTCATATATGTTTATACACAACCAGATACAACACTTCCTCTTCAGCTTGCTCAAAACTGTACATCACAGCCATTTTGCATAGATAATATTTACTTACAGTTACCCCTTTTATACAAACGCCATGTATTCTGATCGTACCGAACAAAACACAATGCGACAGACGGCGCAGGCAAACTGAATATTCTGCAGACAAGAAGACATCATCAGCAGCAAATATTTCTATACACTAATTTCTCGAAAGAATTAACAATAAGCTGTAATTGCGCATCATCCTGAACCAACTAATGCCACAAAAAACAGTAAATAAATTTGAAAGAAGAGAGTAATCTCCAGTGACGCCGTTGTCAACAAAATTATTCAACGTATGGTCTTCATAATATAGGTGCAATGGACCATTCGCGTAAGTAGGAAATTACCTTAAATATGATCAGCACTCAGTAGACCTGACTTGGTCGCTCCTTCTAGTTCACCTCTGATGTATATTACAAACTAGTGAACAATATTCAGTGGATGAAACTAATAACTGCATTTGCTCTGTATTATTCTCGCTATAGAATATAAAGATAAACTTACTTACTTACAATCTTACATACTTACTCATTTACTTACTAAGTTGTTCATAATGGTCATATCACATTATGATAACAAACTGCGCAGTGCGCAATGATCTATCTTCAACAATAATGTGAATAAACCTAGTCTTAACTCCTCAGAAGAAGTAATTTGCCACTAATCATATAGCGCCATACTTCGGCACATTTAATCATTACCATCGTCAGTATCTGAGGCCTACGTGTGTAATGTATGCTCATGACCATCATAAGCGCCGACTCAACAGGGGCAACAGGGACATTCGCCCAGGAACAGTCAAGGTTCTGGAGCGAGTGTATACTAATTAGACCTACGCCCCATTACTTTTGGGACATTCTAATGATTCCCCTTTGTAAAATTCTAGATTTCCTGAGGAAATGTGGAGGGAAACTGAATGAAAGAGAGGGTAAGAACGGAAAGGAAGAAAGCTAGATTTAGAGCAAAAAGGAGGAAAGACAGGTTGAGGGCAAAATGGAGGAATGGGAAGTTGAGGGCCAAATGGTGGAAAAGGAGGTTGAGGGCAAAATGGGGGAAAGGGAGGTTGAGAGCAAAAGTAGAAAAAGGAGGGCGGAGACAAAATGGAGGAAAGGGAGGGAAGAGAGCAAATGGAGGAAAGGAAGGGTTAGAGCAAAATGGAGGAAATGGAGCAAGAGGGCAAATGGAGGAGAGGCAGGTCGAGGGCAAAATGGAGGAATAATGGAGGAAAGGAGATTGAGAGCAAATTGAGGAAAGATAATCAAAGCATCTGCAATGCGCAACATGACCGAATTAAAACTACATATAGGCTACTATGATGGCCATTTACATAGCGCTCCACAGGAAACCCACGATAGGCTACGAAGGTGCTAGCCTAGTCGTGTCCATATATGAGGCATCTCTGCTTATCGCTAGAGGCATTCTGATTGTGGCTTATTTCAAAGATTGAAATCTCTGGGTAGCCTGTGATCCGCACACGGGGACCTTACATCTACAATGGCGTCGCACCATTTCAACCTGACGGCGGTATGGATGTAGGCCCACAATGGGTTATTTTACCCTTGTATCTGACTCTATCAAGTATACGCCTAATTGAAAAATTCGCGGGTCGAAGCCATGCAGTCGCTGCTGAAAACTATAAGCTTACACATAATCAACATTTGACCAGGACTCCTCGCCAGATATTTGCTGTTTTGAAGTGCGATTTGCAGCCCTGTGACATATTGGAAATGAACCGCTTGTTTTCCTTAAGCACCACTATTTAAAGGCATCCAGGTCAATATCAATTGACTGGCGTCCAATGACTGGCTCAATATAAAAGGTGATCTGTATGTCTATGCCTTGAATAGAAGAAGTCTGGTGGACCTGCTCCAGATTGCTAGATGTAGGCTGTAAACAGATTCTGTGTGACTCCATGATGAGATCGTATGTAATATACGATTATTATAATTACTATCTTCGTTTAATTAACAAACCCATAAACCGCAGTTGACATATTTTATAAATAACTAGCTGGGGCACCAGGCATTGCCCGGGTTGAAACAGGTTTTGGCCCTGGAGAGGAGGAAGACAGCGGCCGCGGGTTCAACACAATAAAATCAACAACCCGTCTACTGAATGTCCGAGGTCTTCCCCGAGCGAACGGCGAAGGTTTCGAGGGAATAGCTGTACAAGTGTGCAAATGCATAAGCGGACACACACAGAATATAGATATGCATGTAAATAAATAGTGTTCATATACATTGTGTATAGACACTGATGCGCACAAAGTACATCAGACCGACTGTGCAAACGATCCTGTATAGAATATATAAATATATATATATATATACATACATGCATATATGAATATATAAATATCTGCCACCTGTACGATGTCTCGCAGGTATTTCGTCAACACGCTCCTGGCGAATGAGAAGGAAACTGCTTTTATGGGTGTGGCGTAGGTTTTTAGCTCTGGAGACCATTAAGAGGGCGGCCGCGGTGTCACCAACCCCTCGAATTTATGTCCTAGGTGTTCCCCGAGCCATCGGCGAAGGTATCGAGTCAATAGCTCTAAAACTGTGGAAATGCATAGCCGGATAGAGGGACACACAGAATATTTTCTTTATTTATAAGGTGTAAAATTTGTAATGCGTGCTAGGTAAAGTGCATCTGAGGGTCGGATGGTCATCATCATCATCATCATCATCGCAGTCCTCTCCTTCTTCTTCTCTTCCTCTCATCATCGTTGTCGTCATCGTCGTCGTCGTCGTCGTCGTCATCGTCGTCGTCATCGTCATCGTCATCGTCGTCGTCGTCATCGTCATTATCATCATCATAATTATCAATGAATCTACCCAATAAGCCAATGGATTCCTTTATAAGCTCCATCTAGTGTGCTGAGTGCCAGGCATACACAGTGGTCGTAGTGGCCACGTGATCTGTTGTCCTCGCAGAAAGTCAGTTTTCGTCGAGCAGAGCAGATGAACAGACGAGCATCACATTAATTAAGAGAATCGCTGAGAATCAGATCTAACACCTGAGCGAATAGCTATAGGTGCTCAACAGGTGAGTCGATTAATATTGTATTTGAGAGTTTTGCAATTTAACCACCCAAAGATGGGTAAGAAAGCGTGATATTGTTTCCATCGTTGTTGTTGTTGTTGTTGTTGCAGTAATTGATAATGATGATAATGATGATGACGACGACGAAGAGGATATATCTGCGAGAAAAGCCGAGATTTTTGGACAGTGACGTCAAGTGCTATAGCAGCTAGGCACCTGGGTTCATTAGGGAATTCTCATGTCCATCTATTGTTAGACCTAGTACTGTTCATTTATGATCACGCACAGCGCTATAGTGAGAAGTACCCGCTTAGGCCTACCAGAGGCGGCGATCTAGTTTGAGAGGTGGGGGAGGACACCCAATGAGAGGGTAAGAAATATGGGGGGGGGGGACAAACGTTTAACGTGTCCCCCTCTCTGTAAAAGGTGAGGGGACTTGTCCCCCTCGATCCTCCCCGGGATCGCCGCCCATGACGCTTACATCTCTGTTAATTTGGCGACTAAAAAAATTTATTGCGGCTTAGTAAATTTGCATTATTTAAAACATTTCCATTGTCCACACCCAGCTGCTTCTTATTATCAAACACGATACGTTCCATTCAGTGAAACCATTACGAAAACTAGACCTATCTTAGGATCAAACTCACTGTTAGGATTTCTATAAATTCATTTTAATAGCTTATTTGTTAATTTTATTTGTCTTATTTATTTCATTATCTAGTTTATTAATCTAATTTATTTATTTATCTGATTTATCTATTTTTTTACAATTTATTTTTAAAATATGTAATAATAAAAGCTGTCAGAAACAATGGAGCAATTGAGAAACGTCATCACTGTTCCAAAATTGTGGTTGCCTTTCGAATGACTGTTTTACACGACGAATACCTCCCTCTCTCTCGCCCTCCCTACCTCGTTCTGTCTGTCTCTGTCTGTCTCTGCCTGTCTCTGTCTGTCTCTGTCTGTCTCTGTCTGTCTCTGTCTGTCTCTGTCTGTCTGTCTCTCACTCGCACACCTGTTTATCATTTCTTTGCATTCGAACCCTAGCGGCAGCAGCGCTACTTAGAATGTTGGGTTTTCAGTTAACAGCATCTGGTTGCATATCACGCAATGAGCCGGGAATTCTGTGTGAGCTCAATCAAGCAGAATATTCATGTCTATCATTAGACGGAATTCTTTCGTGTCGACGCCGACGGAAATGAGGTCGAAGATGGGAGAAAGGGGTTGATAATTAGGAAGGCAGAATGTTGTCGCTTTGAAAGGCGCAACAGAAATCTCCGGAAGTATCCATCGAAGAGAAAGAGCAGAGGGTGGACGAGAGTGAAGCGGAAAAGCGCAGCCAAAAATTGATAACGAATGGGAAAGATATGGAAGGGGGAGATGATAGAAACGAGAAAAAAGAAGATCGATAAATTAAGAATATGAATAGACACATATGCAGGGAAAAGGAGGGAAAAGGTTGAAGAGGGAGAGAGTGGGTAAAGATGGGGAGGAATAGAGAATGGAGAGGAGGAAGAAAAGAACACAATGAGAAGGAAGAACAGGAAATAGATACTTGAAGAATGAAAATCACTGGGTCTATAAGGAGAATATGAAGACGGAGAAAAATTGACGGGAAGAAAAGGACGGAGGGAAAATAACAGGAAGAACGAATATATATATATATATATATTATATATATATATATTATATATATAGGAGTAGTAAAAGATCATAAGCAGATGAGAAGGTTAACTCAGATAGAGCTGACTGTTTGTTTGACTGATTGATTGACCGACCGACAAACAGACAAACTGACCGACCGACTGACCAAACTGATTGATTCACTGGCAGACTGATTGACTTGCCTACCGACCGCCGAACGATTGAAGGAATTAGAAAAGGAGGAATTGATTGACAGTCGCTTTCCTTTCGATTTGACTACGAACGTGCTATATGGGCGGGCGACGAGATGCTGTCGTGGGTGTGCTTTTACCACCACTCTGCTCTCGAAGGCTTAATTCGTTCCATTACGGCTAATACTCCGACAACGTCGACGAAAGCTCTTGACTCAGTCGCGATCAATTACAGACGGCCATCGTCCTCTCCTTCTTCTTCTTCTGCTCCTCCGCCTCCGTTGTCTTGCCTGGACTTTTCTTCTCTTACCACTGTTTTCTCCGTTTCTCGTCGCTTCTTTTTAGCTTCTCCTCTCTTACTTTCTACTATATCAATTCTCTCTCGTATTCACTAATATTATAACTCTTAAAATATATTCTTGTCCCTCTCCTCCTAGTATACGTACTCTACCTCGGTTCGGTCTAATTTATTTTATGTTGCTCCCTCCTCGTCCTCCAAACCTAGTCCCATACTGTCCATCATTCTCTGTCCTTTCTGCCTGCCCATCTGTATAATTGCCTGTCCGTCCGTCTGTCTGTATGTCTCTGTATGTCTGTCTGGTACTCTACAATCGCCATCAATTTTCGTCACCTGTGTTTCTTTCTGTTGCTTCCTCATCGAGCAATTCCGTCATATTCCTCTCTCGTTACACATGCCTCCTTCTTCTCATTGATTTTCCGTTTCATCTCTGAAATAATTTATATTATTAATATTTGTTGGGAACAAATAATAAACGTCTTTTTAGACGATTTAGTTTGATAGAAACACAGACAGACAGACAGACAAAGGATTAGAGAGAGATTAAGCAGAAGACGAAGACTGAGACTAAGGCGATGCAAGAGATAGAGAGAGAGAGAGAGACAGACAGACAGACAGACAGACAGAGACAGAGAGAGACAGAGAGAGACAGAGAGAGACAGAGAGAGAGACAGAGAGATAGAGACAGAGAAATAGGGGCAAACAGAGTATGGGTGATAGGAAAATCAAGATGCCACAACTGATACAGAGATGGAGAAACGGACATGAGCATGGAGACATATGTAGGCCTACAGACCTATACTGATTGAAATATATATATATATATACATGCTTTAATTCCTTCCCATGGTCACAGGCAGACAGAATGACAGCAGGGCTTCTATAAGCCCTATTAACCTTGGAGCAAGTGCTCCATCCAAGAAGTAGGAAGATGACTTGATTTAGAGATCTTATATCAATTTGGGGAAGTCTAAACAGAGAAGGGAGGGAAATGGGGAAAGTTGCCCTAAAGACTTCTGGTGGAGGATAGAAGCCCCTGCATTCAGGAATAGAATTAACACCAAACGCGATTATGCTAGTCCTGACTTTATTCCATTTCGTTTAACATTTCCGCATTTCTTGCTCTATCTGGATAAGATTGGTCGACGTCGTTACATTTTTAATGGACAGTTAAGTCGCATACCTCGACAGCGTACGGCCAACCAATTGCCTTATCAAGCGTGTATTTGTACGCATGCAAACATTCAAACACATACATGTACGCACGTTACACAAATCTATACGTTACTATATATATATATAACAAAAAGATGTATCTACTGATAGACAGGCACACAGAGAGACTAAATTATAGAATTAGGATTATCATTAGCCAATAGAATAAATTAATGTTATACTAGAAAGACTACAACAATGCGCTCAGTATAGGGACAAGCCTGACACTTTCGTGGCTAATAACTGCATAGGCTCCCCATTATCTTAAAATTACATTACCTAATGGTTATGCAATTTCACGATTAAAATAAGTCACAGCTATGAATCTTCTTATAAATTTACACATCAAAGTATTGGGGCATACTCTGGAAAATCTACATGACACACAATTTAATACATTAGTCCAGAACAGCTATTGTAGAATTGTCATCATATTTTAAAATCTGGGCTACTAAGAGGTGAGTTTTGCAATAATAATAATAATAACAACAATACTACTACTACTACTACTACTACTACTACTACTACTACTACTACTACTACTATTACTACTACTACTACTACTACTACTACTACTACTACTACTAATAATAATAATAATAATAATAATAATAAGAATAATAATAATAATTATTATTATTACTAATTATTATCATTGTTGTTGTTGTTGTAATGCTGATGTTGTGGTCGTCGTCGTTGTCGTCGTTCAACATAATAATCTGTCTTAGTACGTTGTAGATGTCGGTTCCGATTCCAATCGGTTTGTTTGAGCTATTGAAGAACGTAACGATCAGCGTTCTGCGGGAGAGACCCGCTGATCTCTACGACTTCATGGCCGACTACTTCGTGAAGGCGAGAGACACGCGTCGTGCCGCCTCCGTTCCCTTCTACGTGATCGTCGATGACGACCGGTTGGCCGCCGAGCCTGACAAGGGGGTCTTCCGTCCCAAGACCCGCAAGCAGAGCCGCAACGGACGCCGGGGGTCCGTCTCGGCCGAGAGGTACGACCCAGAGGCCGATGTCAATGAGGACTTCCTTGTCATGCAGCCGAAAACGGCATCGCAGGAGATGAGACTGACGGAGGCCGTTAAGGACATCCTGCTTTTCAGGTACGCTCGTGATCGAAAGTCTTATTTCTTTTGCTGTGGCTGTGCTTGGGAGCGCATCTGAGTGGGCTCGGGATGGGGCGCTATATTAATGCTCAAAATGACTGACTGAATGAATGACTCTAATTTAAAGTTTGACTTAATATATAATGATTTGGCTAGAAATAGGTCATGCTTTATGCAGGGTGTATATTAAATATGCAACCCATATGTAACAGTAGGTAATCTACCTTGAAATAAGAATGGCGCTTGCTGCTAACTAATTAAATAATGTCCTCTTTAGAGTCGTTATGATAGTGCACGAGGCATCAATGGAGGATTGCTTGAATTAGGCTATATATATTTATATATATATATATAATTTCACATTTATAATATACAGTCCGCAGAATAAGGGTTAGCGTGACTTAGGCCTACATGTCCACAAGTAGCAATACTTTTTTATATTCTTAATTTCTTCACCTCAATCGTTTTATGCGATATATTTAATTTTTTCACCATTAATTATTGAACTTCATTATGCCACTGGGGTGCCTATAGTTCCTTCCGGGCTCCTCCCTACTTTATCCGCCCAACATAATATGTTTCACGCGTTATTGAAAAATAGTAGGGCGCATACCGGTATGCAATCAAAACATTGGTCAATAGTTAATATTTACTGTTTTATTATACACTGGTGAAAACAATAATAGATTACGGTTATTTTCGTGCGATAACAGGAATCGTGGACGTACATTTATAGATTTATGTCCATATTAACGTTGCAGCTTTAATTAATTTCTGTTATGTCGCTTTGTGGCTTTCGCTCTTCCTTCCCGCATGTTCTTTTCGTTTCTTATTTATATATTTCTAGCTGCGGCTTCCGCGTGATTGTTTATTCTGATAAGGCGCCACATAAACTTAGGCTAAGTCTCTTATATTACAGTTTTAAGTTATAATAAAATAACGGTGCTACACAAGCATGATATGGAATAATGTATGTGTGTATGTATGTATGTGTGTTTGTGTGTGCATGTATGTATGTATGTATGTATGTATGTATGTATGTATGTATGTATGTATGTATGTATGTATGTATGTATGTATGTATGTATGTATGTATGTATGTATGTATGTATGTATGTATGTATGTATGTATGTATGTATGTATGTATGTATGTATGTATGTATGTATGTATGTATGTATGTATGTATGTATGTATGTATGTATGTATGTATGTATGCATGCATTTGTGCAATAAAGAAGTCTTCAAAGAAATTATTTTGTGCGAATAGTCTTATGGCGACGTGATAAGTGCCAATCTTTGCCATGCAGCCAGCCGGTTAACTGCCCGACGAGACCACCACGAGGAGTTGGCAAAGGTCTCCGTAGGCCATTCATCGCGGCTCTCAGGCTGTCATCACCAGTTTGGCATCGCCCACATAAAATCATATTAAAAATTTCTCAATTTGAGTAATTTGCTTTTACTTGGAGTTTACTTGAAGACAGTTGGTGTCAAACTCGGGTTTGAGGTTAACAAAAAACTATCTCTGAACACCTTAATCTCTCCATTACAGACTGAATTCAACATATTCATAACCTCTGAAACGACCCAGCGCTCTTGAATAAGATGGTGTAAATATGCTTGGCTATCGAGTGGCGCTTTAGAAGTTTTGAGTTTACGATTAGAATGTGCAGCATATTTCTAACGGTGCTCCATTCCTTTTCCCTCTCTGCATTGAGATTGCATTTAATCTTGTCTTTAATTGTTTAAGTGTGGAGGCAATTAACAGAACTTAATCAAATGAGGATCCACGAATCTTTTAAGTGACGTGCGCCGCAATCGACCTCAAGTAAATGAACAGCAAAACAGATAGAAGAGAAGAAAGGAGAAAGTAGATTTAAAGTATAGCTGAGAGTATAGGACATTGAGACGGAAGAGAAAAGCACTGAGGATGCACTGAAAATGGGATTACAAAGCATCGAAGCAAGATGATGATGATGATAATGATGATGATGATGATGATGATGATGATGATGATGATGATGATGATGATGATGATGATGATGATGACGATGACGATGACGATGACGATGACGATGACGATGACGACGATGATGATGATGATGACGATGATGACGAGCAGGAGACAGCTCGAAAGACTGCTCGAAGACAACAGGAAACACTTTGTCAGATGCCACAGTGCCTCTACCAGGACGGACGGTGCCAAAACTCACTGATCACTGCAGCGCTGTTTTGGCTGGTCTTCCATGTGCCTTAGTGGTGCGTTTAGATCGCGTTCTTCGCTCTACGGCCAGGCTTATTGGACATATACCTAAATTTTCACCGGTTTCAGCTTATATGCACGATGTCCTTCACTGGCTACCGGTTCTACAGCGCGTTACTTTCCGCATTGCGACACTAGTTTGGCGGCGTCTCTCTGGTTGTACGCCATCCTACTTGACTTAACTGTGTCGTCCGGTGTCTGAACTCCTTTCGCGTAGAGCTCTGCGCTCTTCTGCTAAAGGCGAGCTTCTGGTGTCCAGCGCCCGCTCGTCGCTAATGCTGCGTCGAGCTTTCTCAGTGGTTGGTCCATCCACCTGGAATGGGCTCGCGGTTGCCGTCCGTCTTCCCCTTACAATGATATACCTACCTTTTGTAAGCTGCTAAAGTCATTTCTTTTTGGCCG
Source organism: Bimastos eiseni (assembly GCA_959347315.1). Classification (NCBI taxonomy): domain Eukaryota; kingdom Metazoa; phylum Annelida; class Clitellata; order Crassiclitellata; family Lumbricidae; genus Bimastos; species Bimastos eiseni. The sequence goes on along the minus strand of OY365811.1, from coordinate 9,568,403 downwards.
TGGGTGGGAGCACCTCTCAGTAGTTTCCTCTGAAGAGGCGCTTTATAAATTATGTAAATGAATGAATTAATGAAAAACTGTCGGAGTTCTCTGGCCTGAGGCTGCCAGGATGGACGGTGCCAAAACAACCGGACTTATCTGGCCTGAGGCTGCCAGGTTGGACGATGCCAAAACTGCCGGACTTCTCTGGCCTGAGGCTGTCAGTACGGACGGTGCCACAACAGCCGGACTTCTCTGGCCTGAGGCTGCCAGGGTGGACGATGCCAAAACTGCCGGATTTCTTTAACCTGCGTAATATATAAACCTACTGATGTTGTATAAATGTACACGACGCCTTAATTGAGTAGAGTAAATTAAATCAATAAAACATCATAAACAATGCGTTGTATACTTAGGTCAAAATCGCAGACTTAGTTTTGCAGTCTTGGCGCCGGCGCCACAATCGTCTGGCTTTCTGAAGATCGAAGTGCCTGTCTTTTGCCATGGCTGCCTGCGTATAGATACGTTGGTTAAGGTTAGAATAAAAATGATACACCTCCGAGGAACAGTCGTAGATCCATACATACAATCCAACGCTTTGTCTTAGGTCTGTCTGCCCGGCTCTGCCGCCTCTGTGTTATGGATGGATGGAACGAGGTTTTGACATCATAATCCCTAATTATATCCTATGCCACTGAAACAATTATTTCATCATATTACGGATCAGAAAAATAATAAAGTTACTATTTTCCCTCTTTCCATCCATCCTACTCCACGTTTTTCTCTCTCTATCATCTTGCTCAGTTTCTTTCTTACTTTACGACGCTATGCATCACTGTTTTGTCTTTTAAACTGGCCTGAGACAAAAATGTGGGCTCGAGAAGGAGAAAAAATATGGTCAGCGGACCTAAGAAGAGAGAGAAAGACAAAGTTGAACTGTAGACCGACTTTAAGGCGAGAGGAAGAGAAATGACAAAGATAAGAAATTTATGCCTTGATCGACATTCCGCTACTTGGCATCTTCAAAACGACGAAGTCATTTTGATCAATATCAGCAACCAATCAATCAGATTTGTCGCAAACATTCATAAAACTGAAGCTTACCAAGCCGCTTGCACGACAGTCGGTCAAATGGATCATTATTGTAGTCGCATCTGTCTGGAGATCCTTCGAGTGAAGAGCTTGATACGGACAGCAGTTGACGGCATCATAGGCATCGATGGAAACTTTGCTGCCGAAGAATGCTCGAAGACAGATCGTAGATAGCTCGAAGATAACATTATGTAGCACGCCATGTCAGACGCCACAGTGCATGCCTTCACCAGGATGGACGGTGCCAAAGCTGCCTTAGTTCTCTGGCCAGACACTGCCAGGATGGACGGTGCCAAAACAGCCGGACTTCTCTGGCCTGAGGTTGCCAGGATGGACGGTGCCAAAACAGCCGGACTTCTCTGGCCTGAGGTTGCCAGGATGGACGGTGCCAAAACAGCCGGACTTCTCTGGCCTGAGGTTGCCAGGATGGACGGTGCCAAAACAGCCGGACTTCTCTGACCTGAGGTTGCCAGGATGGACGGTGCCAAAACAGCCGGACTTCTCTGGCCTGAGGTTGCCAGGATGGACGGTGCCAAAGCTGCCGGACTTCTCTGGCTTGGTACTGCCAGGATGGACGGTGCCAAAACAGCCGGAGTTCTCTGACCTGCGTAATGTATAAAACTTGCTGATGTTGTCTAAATCTACACGATGCCTTAATTGAGTACGCCCTAGAGCTAATTAAATCAGTAAAACATTATAAAAATGTGATGTACCATAAGTCAAAATTGCAGACTTATTTGTGCATACTTGGCGCCACAATCATCTGGCTTTATAAAGCTGTCTTTTGTCATGGCTGCTAATCGCTGCCTGCGTGGAAATACTTGGGTTATGGTTGGAATAAAAAGAATAGACCTACAAGGATCAGTCGTAGGTCAATACAATCCGACGCTGGGCTTTTCTAGCACTAGATCTTCAAAACACGTGACCGGTCAGGGGCCAGCAAGGTAGGCCAGCACAAACTAAAGAATCTGGTGTCCTGGACAGAGGTGCAAAAAACCAAAATATTAAAATCAAAAGTTGTTTTTTTTGTTTTGTGTTTATTTGGTTTTTTGATTTTTAGGTTTCTTTTGGATTTTGTCACAACAGTTTTGTTATAAAAAGCATCAAACACAGCATGAAAAAGAGCTCCAACTCATTTTTATAATTAATTTAGCTCGATCTCTGTCTGAATAACACACAATTAGTAATATAATGGTAGTATTAGTAAACTGAATAAAAATGTTTTTAAAAACAAAAATGCCAAAAGTTGCCAGTTTTCGTATCTTTTGGTTTCTTGTAAAAAAGCAATAAACCAAATAACCAAAAAGCTAACATGTTTGCAGCCAGAGGCGGCGATCCCGGGGGCCGCGGGGGACAAGTCCCCCCCCCCCACCTTTTACAGAGAGTGGACAAGTTTTACGTGTGTCTCCCCACATTTCCTACCCCTTTCATTGGGTGTCCCCCCACCTGTCAGACGAGATCACCACCTCTGTTTGCAGCCCTGGGCTGCAAAATGGTCAGGGTTCCTAACCAAACCGCTGTAACGCGGTACAACACGACAATTGACACGTTGAATATCAACATTGTTGTCACATTGAACAACGTAATTAACTCATTATTGGAATTTTTAGCACTAAAAATATGTTCAATTTCATTAACTTTTCAATCTACAGTAATAGATTATTTATATTCGAATATCATATAGTGACTCTCAGTGACAAACTTCACAGAATTTACTCACATTGATAACATTTACTCATCGTCTCTAACTCGGTCTCCAGTCTAATCGTCTCTTTTGGCGCAGAAGTTCTTAAAATCGCCAATAAATGGCAGTTAAAATCAAGGCTTGTAGCTAATGATGGCTAACTCAATCTCTAGATTGAAAAAATTCGATAATAAGTCATTGTTTTGTAATCAGTTAAGTTTACTGTTTACCCCTCGAAGAAAACTCAATCGAAACAGAAGCAGAATACGGAAGAAATTCAACGAATTTGCAGCAGATTTGTGACAACTTTCGCAAAAATCTGAAACACGTTCGTCTTCTTTGCGATCGGCGCTGCAATTGACAAATTAATTGCGTCAGGGACTAAAGATAATACGATGACGTAGTAAACTAGTCATGACGTCATTTTGCCTGTGGCAAAGTGCCAACGTTTGTCATTTTTAAGATGCAATCTGAATATTATCTTAGCGTCTATTGTAAGTAAGTAAGTTAAGTTAGTATATTCTTTGTTAATAATTACGATAAACCTAATATTCGAAAAGAGGCAATGTTGGAATACACATCGTAGTTTGTTTTTGTCTGTTAATACAGACGGTCACAAAGAATGAGAAACTATAGGAAGACGAGCAGTAATGGTCCATGGACTATGGCTCATAGGCTTTAGAGACGAACGCTTCGCTTAAACACCGCGAGCAATAATTGCTCACATCCAATTATTCCTCGCTAATTTGCAAATACCTACTGGCTATAGAATATAATTACTTGTTGGCATCAATTGGTTTCAAGCAATTTTACAAACATTCGCTACGTATAGCTTATTTAACATAGGCTTATATGCACATAAATGTCCAATGCAAATAGAAGTAGGGGATTGTTGATTAAATAGCGCAGATCACAATTTTATGTTCAAGAAAGAAGAAATAGTCTGGCGTTCAAAAACATATACTAACTGCTTTGGCAGATAAAATTTACTGCGGCTCACTGTCTGCATTTCGTAGTCGTCATCTCCAAACTTCTAAAACGACACTTCCAAGGACATACTCATGGAGCTTTAAGCTATATTAATTTATGTCATTTATGTCAATCCATTTGATAATCGATTAACCCATTTTTAAAATTGTTTGTCGGTTATAATTTAGTTACTGAAATGCGCAAATTGACTAGAAAGAGGATTAGCAAAATCTTGTAGCCAGTCATTGACAATATTAGAATTGATTGTTTGTCAAGTCGATTAGAAAATCGATTGATTTTTAATTATCAGTCAGTTAGAATTAATATTAGCTACTGAAATGTCCAAATCAATACGAATTAGAATTGGAAAACTTTTGCAGCTGTTAGATTAGAATTAGCTGCTTGTCTAATCCATTTATAAAATCTAATTTGCTGATTAGCTGGTTGATTAGTTTTCCATCTCCGCCATCTAGGGTCGATCAATTCATCCATTCATTTTTGCATCACAGATCCCTGGACAGCGACCTAATGAAGGAAGTGATCGGTGCTATGTTCGAACGCAAGGTGGCGCCAGGTGAGCACGTGATCCGACAGGGCGACGACGGCGACAACTTCTACGTCATCGAGAACGGTATATTTGACGTGATCATCCGTCGCGAAAGCGATCAGAGCCAGAAGGTTCTCCAGTTCGACGGTCGTGGCAGTTTCGGTGAGCTTGCCCTCATGTACAACATGCCTCGGGCAGCGTCGGTGGTGGCCGTGACCCAAGGGACCCTCTGGGCCATGGACCGAATGTCCTTCCGGCGGATCGTTCTTCACAACGCCTTCCGGAAGCGCAAGATGTACGAGCGACTGCTCCAGAGCGTTCCAATGCTCCAGTCCTTGGACGGTTACGAGCGGATGACTCTGGCAGACGCCCTGGTGTCGAGGTCCTACGACGACGGGCAGTGTATCATCCGCGAGGGAGACGGGCAAGCGGACGGCATGTTCTTCGTCGAGTGGGGTGACGTGCGGGTAACGATCTGCGACCAGGGCGAGGAGAAGGTCGTTTCGAGGGCGACAAGTGGGATGTACTTCGGAGAGATGGCCCTGCTCGAGAACAGGGAAAGGTCGGCCAGCGTCTACGCCGTCGGAAGAGTCAAGGTGGCATTCCTGGAGAGAGAGTGCTTCGAACGGCTGCTCGGACCGTGCCTGGACGTCATGAAAAGAAACACGATGGCCTACCAGAAGAGTAGCTTCTAACTGGCTTCGAACCTGATCGAGACTCAATTCGTGACACATAACGCCGAACAATAACTATTGATAAGAGAGGTTGTGTGGTTTGTGATGATGGCGGTCGAACCCGGTGCCCCAGAGATTGAGTTCAAACTTCGATTGGGCCTTGCATGCGCCCCAGCATTTTTCTGGTTATTAAATGGACAATTTCTAGAGCGCCGTAACACTTTTGCGTCTATCTCTGCAACACACAGTCGTCTATTGAAAGTAGGCCTCACGTTTTCACGCTGTTACCCAACTGAGAAATAATATCATGACCACCAAATGTTATCGCGGGCGAAATTTATGGGAAGATGCGTGCCACTGGGCGCCAACCCTTGGAGTGTGAGACATGTAGACCTAATATAATGTTTATCTAAAACTTCTCAGTGCCCACAGGAACCATGCTATCATACTCACTGGTGCTATGCCAAATCAAATCTGCAATAGCCAAGTTTCTCGTTTCATTCCGCTGCCATGTCAAAATTCGGGGAGGTTCAGTCGAGGAGACAGCTTAATCAATTGGTGGTAATAATGGTGTCAGTCGGTGATGAAGGCAGTCGTGTGGTGGCGCATGAGTAGAATCCAGATTGGATATAGCTGCTTGAAGAGTTCTGTTTTCATACGTAAGAGGAATGTATCATACTAGAATGCAAGCGGAGGAGATGTTAAATGACACACGGTGGCAGTGATTAGAGGCCAGGAGAGGCAGATTGGATATGGTGAGGTAGGAAGGGGGCTACTGTATCTCATCTATAATCCCAAGATTTTGTTAAAATAACAATGCAACAATGATCATTTGTTGTTGACGATGCCGTCATAACCATGCAAAGATGGTAGGCCTACTATTCAATGCAGCAAGTATCGGCTAGATCATGCGTACAATACAGTAGGTAAATGCAATTAAGTGTATGCAACCGATATCACGTGGGAAACTTCTGCCACCGCGGAATGATTACAGCAAGCTGTCAACAGTCCGAACGGCTCATGTTATTCTTCAATGGAAACAAATATTTCAATAAAAAAAATAATATAAAAAACAGGGAGGCACGTGCCTCTACGCCTCAATGGTAGCGACGCCACTGGACGGCGGGCTGTGAGGTTAAGAGAATTGGTGGTGATCTTTGGGGAGATCTCTCCAGAGAGCTGACGCAGTAGGCTCATTGACTAAGGGGCGGTTGTGGAACTTAAGAGGATAAGACTGAAGGCCGAGATGGAGAAAGATATGATGATGAATTTCTATAAGCGGACGGTTTTATGGAGAAGACCGATAGCTGCCGAATGCAGGAGGCGGGCAGGAAGGTTGTGCAGTTTGAAGGGCGTTGTATGTAGGTAAGAGACACAATCTGTAGTTAATAAGCTGTGGGATTTATTTTCTAATGAAGTTATTGAAAAAAAGGGATCATGTTGTGGTCTTAGTAGGCCTACGTTTTTGTTGACTGCGTGGCGAGAGCGTTCGGGATTGCATTGCATGCGTTTTATTTGGAGTCGATTTTGTAAAAAAAAGAATATCAATAATGTAGACAGATTAATTAGCACTGGCCGTCGACAAACAGGATCCAATCGCTGAGAGGATTGGCTAACGAGATGTAAGCAAATGACCAACGCCTTGGTCGGCGTCACTTCCAGCCACTCGGAAGAAATGGATAACCAGTCATCCGCAGAAACGGAACCCGAGGCAACGATCCGTAATGAGGCGATCATCAGAGGCAACGAATGGCAAGGCAAAAGGCGATCAGTCGACCGTAGATGTCAGATATCGCCTTTCGACGCATTAGAGAAGATGATGCAGCAGGCAGGAAAGAACAACACCAAGTGATAGAGGAAGTAAAAGTGAATATACGGCCTACAAATTAGGACACAATTGATATCCAGGCTGATGATGATAATTCAAAAACTCGCCATAAAAGTGAAAGAAGACAAACCCATATTACAGACTGTAATTGAACATTTTTAAAGCGCCGCTCAAATCCAAGTTGGCGACTAGGTAGTAAACAAGGTCTTCAAGCACTTCCGAGACTGAGCAGACGAGAGAACTGGTCTTCCCTCCGCCCTAAGGGGAGGGAAGACTATTCCAACTGGAGGGACCTACATAAGCAAATCTCCTTGTTTGGGCCGTAACAGTGCGCATACCGTGGACCAGCAATAATCCAGGGTAAGTCGTAAACATAAAAACCGATAAACCATGGTCGCCCAGTCAGAAATTGTGCAAATGCTCTACGTTAAGGTGGGATAAACACAATGCATCGCAGGAGGCATTTCTAATTTCTGAGCACTATTAGCCTGCACGCACATTCAGTGACATGCCATTATAATTATGGTGGGGAAGAGTAGCTTACACACTTTGTTTCCGCTCCTTTCAAGTTGAAATGATCCCTTTGATTATAATACTGTCTCGGCAAAGAGTCTGATTTTCACGTAATTATAGTGACAAGTAATTAATATAGATGTCATGAACGAATTTATAATAAATACCGATTTCTCTGGTCTTCTGGATTTCATCCTAGTAGTTTTCTAATGGATTGCAATATTTGATTGTGATTCCAGTCTAAGTGACCATCGACCGAGTTCTTGAACATTCTGATAACAACTCTTTAGAAGCCATTATATAATTATTAGAAAAAGCAGAAATGCAAATGAAAAACAACAAGTCAGAAAGAAGAAAACTATCAAAGCATCAAGATTATCTTTATTTCAAAGAAAAAAACTTCACTAGTTTCATGAATTCATTTAAGTGAAGGCTCCAGACACCTCTCTCTTCACCAAATGAAATATTTACAAGGAACAGCGAATATGAACTCATCGTCCAATTGAAAAGTCGATTATTTCGCAATGGTGAACTGATGATCAAAGACTTTGTATTAAAGATAATCAACTAATTAATTTAATCCAGTAAAATAATAACAAGAGCGCACTAAAAGTGAATGAGAAACCAATGCAGCATTTATCATTAATCTGTCAAGATTAATGCAAGAGTCAACTTTAAAGACTCTGTTAAAAATTGTATACAGATTAAAACTGTATTCTTAAGCTATAATTTTTACACTGAAATCATTAGCTAATTATCAAATTATCATTTAACTCCAGATACCAGGGTAATATCAAAGTGTAAACTGTATCAAATGGTTCCAGCTGACATTTCAATTAACTTCATTTTCACAGTATTTAATATAATTTAAAGTTAAAGTTAGTATTTAGCAACAATGATGGATCCAGTGCCACAGACATTAAAGCTAGATTTACCCTATGATGAACATATTCTAGTGAACACAGGGGATATTTTCAACCATGGAAAAAGTCACACGAAGAACAGTTCAACACAAGCAGGCAACCGCAGGCAACGCCCACTGCCGTCTCTTTCTAAGAAATGCACATTCAGGCGCTTCAAAATTTCCAGTTACTGAAACCCAATGGGAGGGAGGAAGAAAAACAACCCATTCCAGCAAATCAAAAAAGCCTAAACCACTCTCATCATATGCATTACAAAAATACAGTACATGACAAATTGCACCAAACACAACAGAACAGAGACAAAACATGACAGAAGTTCAGGCCACAAGCAAAGACAACTTGTGATTACATGAGCTATCTATATCGATGCAGGTTTAGGATAAGCGAATTGCTTCAGAAAGATAATCGAAACAAATGGGATTATTCAAGCGCTATTATAGACATGACAAGCAAGCACGTTTCTGCTCACTAAATATGCACAACCTCAGAAGATTTGAATTCCTTGCGTTGTTACGATGCTACACTAGTGCAGCAATACAGCAACAAACTGCACATTGTGGTCGGCCAAATATTTATTTAACCTAGACACCACGCTCAACTTTCTCCACTTCCTGATGCCCGTGGTCAGATTTCCTTCCCACACATTGGAAATTTCAATAATCCCAGAAAGCAACAGCTACAAGTAATTTCATGAACCAGGCAGAGAAACTAAAAGTTAGAACCAGAAGTCCATCAAAATTGAAATAAATGGATCATTTTGATTACAATAAAAAATCTGTTTTGTGAAGTTCATTCTCACGTAGTCTATTATTAACAATGAACAAATGTTAGAAGCATTAAACGTCATCTTCGTTATACATGGTAAAGGCTTTTTGCGGTTGATCCAGATTTACTCCAGCTGTCTTGATGTGCCTGCAATTAAACAATGACAGAAATGCTTCCAAAAAAATTAGTAAAAAAATGAAATAAATAATTATGTACACTGCAATGTACATGATAACATATGCCATAATACAACTTATGCTATAAAATCTACATGTATAGATATGGTACAATGCAAATAAATAATCCTCAACTACATACCATAGGCTACTCCTAATAATTAAGTTTCATTATTAAACATAGCCTGCTTCATTGGATACCAACTGTAGATCAGTTTAGAAAATGACTTCGACTGTAGATCAGTTTAGAAAATGACTTCAACTGTAGATCAGATTAGAAAATGACTTCGACTGTAGATCAGTTTAGAAAATGACTTCAACTGTAGATCAGTTTAGAAAATGACTTCAACTGTAGATCAGTTTAGAAAATGACTTCAACTGTAGATCAGTTTAGAAAATGACTTCAGCTGTAGATCAGTTTAGAAAAAGACTTCACTACATCACATTCTCATTATATGGTGCTTCTAGATATCATATCATGGCTTGCAAAGACAACATACCATTATACTGAGCACCAGGTTTAAGTTTTTTTAGATACTAACACTGCACAGCAGCAGAGAACAGAAATATTTCAGCTGACTTGGTACCAAATAGAAAACTCCAGAACCCAACATGAGCAATCCAGCAGACAGAGAGGGTTACTGAATTGTAATGCAAAAAAAGTTAAAGAGAATTTATGTAAAATTTATTGAATATTATGCTTTGGGGCTTAACTCTGCAATAGCAAAGATTAATCAACTGTACAAAGCAATGAATAAAATTAATTGTCAATATACCCAAACATGACAATCCAATGTAGCCTCACCCTCAACCATTCAGCACTGGGCAATCCTGTTCTCTGTCCAGTATCAAAGAGTGACATGGTGAGGGCCGATTGGTTAGAGCAGTCAGCCCATAATGCTCAGTGTGGGCTGAGTGTGCGAGTTTGACCCTCGTCCGAGGAGTCACTGTGTAGGGACCTTGAGCAAGTCCTTTGCGCACAATTACTCTGCAGTACAATTGCAACTGTGCTGTCGAGGCATGTGCACTGAGCAAAAAAATGTTGGAAAAAGGGTTATATCAAATTTCAGAATAAAACAATGTGCAAACATACAGAAAGGTTCAGCAAATAACATGTCACACAGAGTGAATAAATGAATGACATGAATTATGTGGAAAAAAAAACTCAACCTTTTAACGGCCAGCGCTATTGATTATGCCTCATGTCTTACAATGCGCTGGTCAATAAAGGGTTAATCTCATATAGATTCAACAAATTAGTGCAACAGACCTCATAGCCTATGGTGAGGTTGGGTGGTATATTGAGTCGGGATTTCAAAGTCCTCCTGAAAACAAATACAAAGTCAAATTTATAAATGCAACTGTTAGATTTTCCCTAGAGCATAAGATGTCTCATGCAAGTTACTGTTTGCTGAGGCAAACAAACTCCAATGTTACAGAAACTCAAGAACCGTTTATGTTGCAAAGCAGTCTTAGCAGCAGCCAGACATCTATAATCTTACTTCTATAGGCCCATGCATTCTCTGTGGTGGGCCCTAGGGTTTGGAATGACATTTGTCTGGAGTTACGTCTGTTTCCTAAATCGTGTAGTGGTACATCTTATGCCCATTTTAAAACTTACTTTTTGTCCGGGGTAGAGTTTGGAGTTCTTTTGAGCAATTGCTTTGAAAGGTGCTATATAAATGTTTGATAGAATGAACGATAACACACAATAGACAGCTACTTCTAAGTACACACAGAGTATAAACACTGGTATAAAGTAATGGATAACACACTGAGCAGCAAGAAGCAAGATCGAATCAAGTAGTCAACATAAGATTGACTATTCCTCCATTCTGCAGGCAGTGACATTGGTAAAATTTAGATGTATAACGTCGTGGGTGCCAAGCATGTTAGACTATACTTCTGTAATAAACTGTTGTCACCCATTCATGCTATACCACTAATGAAACTGCAATTTGTTAGTTTGAAATGAAATGAAGATATTAATATTATTTGAGTGGAACCATTACAAAGGCTGGGAACACTCCCGAGTAGGTTCTTGAAGGGGCGCTGAATAAATTCTCAGAATGAATGAATGAATTAAAGAGTTCCCTGGGACCCAAAAAGCCACAAGCAACCTAAAAAAGACTATGCCACAATGTCACCAAATACACAAAACAACAAAATAGTTTCAATTGTCTCACCCTATCATCAAATTGTATTCTCCTTTTGAAGCGTCGGCGGTCCACAACCCGAGCTTGTCACCCTTGTTTCGGACGTTGATGACAGCACCACAGATTTCTTCGCTCAAATCCTCAAATGCTTCACCGATCAGACACAGTAACTAAACAACAAAAATGTAATCATCAATTATATATAACATCACTAAGGAGAGCAGCACACTCACAAATTTCCAAGGAGGAAATTTATTTGTACCGACTGCTGTCAAAAGCCTGGCATCAGGAGCTAACAATGATGAAAGATAGCAATCTCTATATATAAAGCAAAGATTCTGTGTGTCTGTCCCTGCTATGCATTTGCAGTCTTAGAGCTATTGTCTCGAAACCTTTGCCGTTGGCTCAGGGAACACCTTGCAGACCCATTAGAGGCAGACCCTTGCAGACCCAGGTTGGTGAATCCCGCAACCGCCATCTTCCTGGTCTTCAGCGCCAAAAACCTCTCTCAGGACCCCCAAGGATAGTTTCCTTCTCAGTCGCCACGAGGGTGTCGACGATACACCTCCTTCACATTTGCCGACATGTATGTGCACATGATATCTGTCTGCCACGCCTCTTCCTTTACACCGTCATGAATGAATGGACGGTTTGGGAGATATTGCACAGGTAGCAAGTATACAGTCTGTCTGTCCGTTCATGCATTTGCACCCTTTTACAGCTATTGACTCGAAACCATCGCCGTTCGCTCGGAGAACACCTGGGACACCCAGTAGAGGTTCTGGTGAACCTGCAGCAGCACTCTTCCTGCTCTTCAGGGCCAAAAAACTTGTCTCAATCCATGTAACGCCGGGTTCCCCAGCCAGTAACAGATAATCATGAAATGACCATGCATTTCTATACTTCCAAAATAAGCTAATTTATACTTAATTGATGGACCAAAGAACCCCCTAAGTAACTGTTCAACATTGTTCATAAAGCAATGCTTAATCAGTTCAATTTATAAACGGCAAAACTTTTTACAGAACATTTATTCAAGACTTCTCACTTACCGTTTCAAGCCAAAAATTATCAAGTTCCTGTCCTCTTCTGCGTTTTTCCAAGTTTATGACCCAACGACCTCCTCGGCGATTTCTTGCATCTTCCCACATTGGTTCAATTCCATCCTAAATAAACATGTAACTTTGAATTAGGTTCACCAGATATTATAGTTTTTACTTATCCTGCATGACAAACTATTGACCTCATTGTAACAAATGTGATGCATTTTCGAAAAAGGGACCATAAGTCTCTCCACAGTTACTGAGAAAACTGGCATCAAAGCTAGCAAAGGCGAATTGGGTCAAACGGAATTCTAAGCGATTTTGCATGCATTGATGTGGCTGGTAAACAGATATTAATGATAATTTCAAAAAATCTTACTTTATGTTCGTAAAACTTTAATTGTGACTTATATTTCCTACACCTACAAAACACAGTAAAAGCTTCAACTCCATAACTTCTAATTAATAAGGATACAGTATGTGTCGAAACTTCAAACTGAAATATCCAAAACCTGTCATTTGTGCACGTTCTGTTCTGAACAATTATTTCAAAATACTTTGGATAATGATATCAAGTCCATTTTTCAGCATTTTAATCAAACATTACTCAGGATTATGAATCAGCACTTTACTTCATTTGAGACTCATGGTCCCTTTTCTCAAAACGCATCACAAACATGTTTCCTAGAATTCGTAAATTGTTGGGTGAAACACACATTTGGCTGTAAAATAAGACATGTGTAAAAAATTTTTAAGGGTTATATTGAAACACACATACATCATACATCAAGACCTGCATATTAATAGAACCAGCAAGAAATTAGCAAACCATAAACAGTTTAAACATGTGCAGCTTAAAGTAGATATTTACCTTGAACACCGAGTAGTCACAGCTCAGAGGGATTTTGCTTGCTGGCTGAATATAATTGAAAACTCTGCACGCAAAAAACAAAAATAATTTTTAGATTTATAGAGATCCAACATTGAATGCATAGAACTGTCTATGGTGAAAAGTTGCAGCGCAAGATCCTCAGAGCGTCTCCGTGAAGCTCAACGCTTCATATGCCGCACTGATCACATTTTATTTCACATAATCAAAGGACACCATTTTAATCAGCACTGTTGGTCATCACACATGTTAGTCAGAAATTGACTTCCATTGCCACTATGCTTAAATTATAAACAAATTTTAAATATAAATACTATATCAAGTATGGACCAAAGAGTTTGTACACATTGGCTAACCAATTAAACTTAGATGCATGTGACTCGTATGACCTTTCAGCTGAGGTGAAAACAAGATAATAGCAACCTAGAAGATCTATGACACTTTTTTAACTCTCCAGCTTTTTAGATGGTCTTGCTCCAAGCCACAAGTTAAAGTAAAAACATGAGTTTTCAGGACCCTCTTTTATCAGGTAGATACTCGAAACCCTGACGTCGACGGGAACATACCTGAAAAAGAGTTGAAAGATGTCCGACTGACAAACTTTACGCAAGCCAAGTTAAATGAAAGAGGTAATATTCTTTGTATGTTTTTGTCAGTTATTCAGTGATATTTTTCAATCAATTTTTCAATTATGTCTGTCAATATTTGATGCATTGCATTGTCATGCAAGTGTGAAATGTGTACAAAATTTCAGCTCTTTAGGTCGACGGGAACATAGCTGAAAAAGAGTTGAAAGATGTCCAACAGAGGTCCCTAATAACCGTGACAAACTTTATGACAAACTAAGTTAAATAAAATACGGTAAAAAAGTCGAATCAGTCTGAAAATCTTTTACGCACGCCCAGAAGTCTTCGACGGTATCGAATGTTGTGATGATCTTCTGGTTCTCCTTCCAGTCTTTGTGTTTATCGTTTTTAAAATACCAAAATGCCCAGCGGTTCTGGAGTGGATGCTTGAGCAGCCTATCAGGCGCCTCTGCATCTGCAGCACATTCACCATCTTCTCTTACATCGTGCTCTGTGGCGTTGTTCACCGCCAGACAGTTTACACCTTCCTACAATAACACATTCAAGATAAAAAAAATGGCAGTAATGGATCCTAGTTCGGTCAGTCACATAAATTACCATGCAACAATGAGAAAACACTTTAACTCTGAAGCCTTTAAACATTAATAAAATCAGAGATGTCCACAATTTCACTGGCATCATCCTCATAAGTTCCTGATAATAGACATTTGGTGGCATTGGGTACGAATAAATGAATTCCATTGTCCACTTGATGTCATCAGGGACGAGATGAACAAGATGGCCTCCCACTGCCTGCCGCACCAACAGTAATGGGTGGACAATGCAGTGGCATGAGGTAGATTCGAGCTGTTGACCGATTGGCTGACTAGAAACAACATACCGTTACTCAACACCACTGCAATACTAATAACATTCAACACTGACATTACTGCAGGCCTAGCTATAGAATTGGTCATCAAAATAATAGCATGCCAGCTCATACATTTTGTTTTGTCTCTTCTAAAAAATAATTATTTGTAGAGGACGTCGTGTTAAATATTTTCTTGACAACAGAAGTTGGAGTAGTCGGACATATCTCATATTGTTATCGCGGTAAAACGATACTCAAACATTATCACAATACTTCAAACGCCACTGTCAAACTCTAAATGTCAGAGATCAGCTGTAATATTAATAGAAGTGAGTAGTTTGTACGGGAAAGACGTTAAGTACACACGATAAGTCAACCACCCAGTCGATAATTTAGGACCATTGGTCCAGGCCTAATTTTACTTGGACAGTATCTTGCGCACGTGTGCTAAATAATCTCTTGACAACGGAAGTTGGAGTAGTCGGACACATCTCCTTCCCGTACATTGTGTCGCACCACACCGGCATCAACATGCCTGACACGCATGGGTAGTGGAATGGTAAGCATGTGTTTACCACATCTCCACAAAAAACCCACCGATCGCCCAAAAAATTCGAAAAATATATAAATATTAGATTAAACGACGTCGACAAAGAAATGATGAATTGTGTTATTTCTGGGATTTTACCATAACTGTCCCAACTTCTTTCGCTTCCATACCATAAAATTCAATATGGACACTACCGGATCTGACGTCAGAGACATTGTTGTCAAACGAAAGTATCTGATGATTTGAGTATGTTATACAGCGCCAACCTTTTAAAATATAATAATTTTGCCAAATCACCGTGATAATCATGATATTCACCACGAAGGTAGAAAGTACAAGAACGAAAATTGATTACAGAAAGATGCAAAAATAGCATACATAAGACAATCAGATGAAAAACCATCATAGAAGTTATTATTATCTTTTATA
The DNA here is from genome assembly GCA_959347315.1 of Bimastos eiseni. Classification (NCBI taxonomy): domain Eukaryota; kingdom Metazoa; phylum Annelida; class Clitellata; order Crassiclitellata; family Lumbricidae; genus Bimastos; species Bimastos eiseni. Next base: position 9,552,749 of record OY365811.1, on the reverse strand, counting down.
TGACGCCATCGGTTAATGCCCTGTGAGTTATTAATACTTATTATGGTGGCGCTGAAGAAGTTTTTTTTAGTCATAATGACATGCAAGTTCTATATGTTACAGGACTAATTATAATTATTGTCCATTGCCACAAAAACTAGACCTAGGCTTACATTTGTTACTTTGAGGAATTCCAAACAGGATTCGACCGATTTAACAGCTGAGCCTCATACCGAAACTTGAAAAAAGATGTCTGCTTCAATAGCGGAATGACAAAGATCATATATGTTTCAGCTGAGACTCTGAGACCCAAATGGGTCATAGCTCATAACCACGCCCACGATCGATGAACATAATACATAACATTATAGGCCTATATAATTTAGGGGTCTGCGGATAGAGCATTTTGGCTACCCGACCCGTACCCGCAACACAAGAGCGTTACCCGTACCCGACCCGTGTTCAAAATTACTACTCGACCTGTACCCACGTCCCCACGGGTATACCCGCACACGCGACGTTATTAGCACGCCCTTTCATTGTATTTCTACCTACAAGGCTAATGGGAACTACTATCACATATAAATTATAGGGAAGTCGTGGTGGTAGTAGCAGAAGCAACTGTCGGGTACGGGTTTACCCGCGGGTAGGGTATAACCGCAGACCCCTACTATATATACACATATAAATATACATATATATTATATATATATATATGCAAGACTAGCTAACCGGACAGAAGCGTGTTTGACGAGTGACGACCATTATAGTACGCCTACTAGCCTACTCAGAGAATACATTCAGCTGCAACAATAGACCACTGTCCGAGAACGTTGTTCGTATATTAAATAGGCCTAACAAGTGAGCAGAAAGCTCAAATCGAAGCATAAAATAATAGGTTAGTGTAAACTTCAACTTTCTTTTCCTTGAGTTAAGCTTACCAAACTACAAGGATCGAGACACGTCTTGTTGTTTTCTCAATTTTCTTTATTAGCAACATAAAATACAATGCCTAAACTGGTGTATACAAATTAAAATATAAAACGACCGTCCGTATCCTTCGGAAGTCAGAGCAGCAACTAACTTAATACAAGCAATCAAACGTCCTATTAATACCTTCTATCTGCCACCTCATTCGCCCCTAACAGCCCTTCCTAACACTACCACCCGCTTGCGCCCCAAGTGTCTAAATCAACATTGGCTGACAGTTAGAGTAGAATTTTACATGTAGATCACAGAGATCTGTAAGGGCATTTCAAAAATATTCATCTGTGTAAATTAGCCTACGAGCATAATATAGAGGCCCTACTAAATAGCAGGCCTACATACAAGCTATAGGCATGTATACGCGTACTAAACTGGCTGAATATTGTCTTAAGAAAAGCCCTATTCCCGTTCTTGTCTTATAAGCTTAGGCCTGCACAATTTTTGCCTACATTACCAGTGAGAAATTCATATTTGCGATAAAGCAGCCTATAAGTGCGCCTTCAGAGATCTAAACTGATTAGTGAATTTCAATTGCTTTTACATAGACCTAGGCCTACCTTAACTAAAAATCTTGGTTCCAACTCAGATATCAAAGATAATATATTTGATATCTGAGGTGGAACCATGATACTATCAGATATCAAACAGCAAACAGGCCTAATTGGCCCTCCTCGGCTTGACCCCCTGGATTTAGACCCGGCACCGAAAGGAAACCTTAACTAAAAATCTTGGTTCCAACTCAGATATCAAAGATAATATATTTGATATCTGAGGTGGAACCATGATACTATCAGATATCAAACAGCAAACAGGCCTAATTGGCCCTCCTCGGCTTGACCCCCTGGATTTAGACCCGGCACCGAAAGGAAACCTTAACTAAAAATCTTGGTTCCAACTCAGATATCAAAGATAATATATTTGATATCTGAGGTGGAACCATGATACTATCAGATATCAAACAGCAAACAGGCCTAATTGGCCCTCCTCGGCTTGACCCCCTGGATTTAGACCCGGCACCGAAAGGAAACGAGAGGATTGGCTATTGCGGACTTGATTTGGCATAGCGCCGATGAATAAGCTGTTCTCCCTGACGTGGCTTTTATGGTCGCTAGGAATTTTTCGAAGATTTACATTACATTACAATTGATACTATATTGACATTGCGTAACTTTAAAGTGAACGCGTTTATAGGCTTATTAGGGTCTATGCGTTCAATGACTTGTCCTTGACCTAATTATCACAACAATGAGGCAAAATTTAATGTTATTCGATTCAAATCAGATCTAATCTATGCATGAGACCGAACGAGAAGGCAGAGTATACACAGAAGTAGAAACCACTTCCGAGTGTATCATTGCAATTGCGATGGTAGAAATTGGTAGATCGGTTCTTATCGACTGTGCGATTGTCACATCTGTTCAGTCGGGATGTCGCCGATTGCACTGGTCGTGTCAAACGGTCTGTTTAAACAACGGCGTCGCTAGGATTAGATGCCAGAGGAGGCAGATTGGATATGTTGGGGAGGAGAGGGGCTACTGTAGTATCTCCTCCCTACTCAGAAGATTTGTTGTAAATAAAAACGTGGCAATAATTATATTTTGTTGCTAAGTTTTACAATTCACTGCGGGAAGTCACCGGGTATACATGCAGTAGGATAAAGCCACCGCAGGATGATCGATTAGGCTCCTATAGCAAGCTGCCAGAAACCTTTGCGGTGACGCTGTCAATGCATGGATGTTCAGGTTATCCTTCAATAGAAGAAATATTTCAAAAAGAAAATTAATACGCAAAAATTCCAGGGGAGGCATGCACCTCAGGGTCTCAATGTGTATAATGACAGGTAGACAGACAGACATACATAGACCTACATACAGACAGGCAGGTAGGTCAACAGACAGACAGCCATAGCCCAATGAAAATGGGCATTTCAGACAGTGTTATAGGGATTCAGGAGATGAAGATTCTTGGAGGAGAACTTTGGGTGAAATAGTGATCGAAAGATGAGATCAATGAAAGAAATTCACTTATTGACGTATTTCTTTGGAAAAGAACGTCGTGAAATAATCAGCAAACGACGACTTCTGGAAGATATCAATCAATGCTAATATCACCATCTATATGATACCAACTTCGCCAGCTGCAAAACGGTATTGATTTTCGTTCCGTTATGAACGTTCTTTGATCATAATCAAGTGTATAAACAAGACATTCACGATATACTGGTATGTAATAGGAAACGGAAAACTAAAGATTAATATGCCCCTGATGCAGAGAGTGGTCATCCCTTCGCATAGACCTTCAACCCATATAGAATGATAAGAATAGACGAAGTAATTATTAGGCCTAGGCCTATGAGTAGCCTAGCTGCCTATACATGACTCGATATAATTAAGGCGTCTCCAAAATCCGAAGACAGATTTCGTTAATTAGAATTATTTCAGCCGATTGATTAGGTCTACAGATGCGGCATATAATTCAGCGCTGAAGGGATTTGTTTACATGAACGGTTTATAGGTAATATAAATCATTAATGGTATTAAAAAACGGGATGGTTAATTAAGCCTAAGTTTAATGTTGGCAGACTGAAAGAACTGAAGGCAAAAAAATGGTTTGCCCACGATAAGATTAGTCATACAATATTTTTTATTATTCTCTTGATTATGCCAATTTAGCATTCATATATTTATATAAATATATATATATTGTAAATATAATATGTTATACATACGTTATATATATATATAGTCTTTATATTGTATAATGTATACTGTATTATATTTTTATGGCCTCGTGGCCTGGATGTGATTTCTTTATGAGAACGGGGATCTATAATAGTTTTTTTTTATCGCAGAACTTCATAATATTTATTTTACATTGAAGATAGTTCCCACCGCTGCAGTAGGCTACTGTTGCCTAGCTCGAATCAATCTACATGATGTAATCTAATTGTGAGTAAAGTAGGCCCTACTGTATTGTGATGTAACCGGATGCCCTGACACACAGATGATCATATTGATTATCTTCGACTTTTCACCTGATAAAATTAATTGCGCGATATTTAATAGATACTTAATTATAAATAAGTTCAATAGGATATCTTATCTTCAAGCACATGTGCTATAGTCCGATAAAACACCTAACCGATAAGAATTCATTATAAAAACGTGAGTATCTGCCAATCTTCGAATCAGTCGGAAACCATTTCAGGTGTTAACGTTCACGCAACGATCTCCATAGCAAACGTAATTGACGACCATCATGTTATTAGCCACGGTGCTCTGTGTCACGATGTTTGTGGCCACGACATCCGCCATGCCCTCCAGTGAAAGCACGGTAAAGGATATCTTTGAAATAGGGCCTACCACTCTAGTTACTATAGGTCAACTACCACACCACCGGAATAGCACTATCTTAGGCCTATATGACAATCGATCAGCAAGAAGTTATAATGTTTCTGATTTTAACCGCTCAGTTTTTCAAGAAATTTTTAGGTCGCACATTGTGACAGAAAAATGCATGAAGAAATTCCCACACGCTACAGGATATTTTATAGGTCTAATTATTGATACGACAATTCCAGTGAGCGAAAAATGCCATGTGAACGTCACTGCTCACAATTTCAATAAACGTTGAATCTTTAACTTTGGGGCCTAAAAGCAAAGAACCGACATTTTTGACTTTTGATTGAGGTTTCAAAGTTTTTCTATTTTTTTTACAAAACCCAAGATGCATCGGTTTTTTTGGTCGAATTGTTCTGCCCTGCTGCGGGTGTTCATGCATGGTGCGATATGTCGGATATGTAGGCCTAATTCAAGGTGCCGAGTCCACGTATGTCATCCGCTTGTGTAGATATTTATAATGTGCAAGACTGAACCTGAAACTAAATGAAATTGTCAAATTGATATCCAGATATTTCATTATGTACCATTAACACCTTAACGACGAATTGCATTGGTTTCCCAGTCGACTGGAGTATAGGCCTACAGCACACTATCAGTGTTAAGAATTGCGTGATATTTTGCAAGTTTGCTGATGTCAAATTAGACGCTTCACTCGTAGGTTATAAGATTACTCGACTAAATAGCCATGTCTTTGATGACTATTATAGCGTTTTTAAAACAGCGTTAAAAGCTTACTCACCGACAACCTTACTGCACTTTACACTGCGTTCTCCCCAGACTATTCGTCTAGAAACACTACTGAAAACTAAAACCAACTGTTTTTACGGCGAGTGATTAGTGAGGTTGATCAATGATAACAGCAATTTACGAAATCTCGGGAGCCATGTATTCCGTTATTTTCAGCGTTTGCGGCGAATGCCGTGTATATTCCAAAATGCATTGAATTATCGTGATTTTGAGCATATTCTATTAAATTAATGAAGCACGACACTCGGATATGAACTCATTTTGATATGTATCGCAACTTATATACTTATATAACGTATGCTATATACTATTATTTATACATAACAGGGGTGTAACAAGCGGGGGAGCAGAGCGCACCGGTCCCCAAGTTTTGAAACTGGGGGGAAGCCCCCCAGTTTTAGTGCTCAGTGCCCCCCATGCGTCTCCCCAAATCGGTTCTTTTTTATGTTTATCCAATGGATTTTTAAGAATACTTTTGCTAAGATAATTTGTGCCCCCCATTTTTCAAATTTCTGGGGGGCAAAATTCAAAAAGTGGGAGCAAAAAAAAATTTGTCCGCTTCGCGCAATTTTTTTTAAATTATGCCACCCAACTTTTCAAAATCTTGTTACACCTCTGGTACATAATGTATATTTTATAAACATATATGTATGTAATTGAATATAAATAGGCCCAAAAAGTAGCGTATGGGCCTATTTAGACAAGACATATGAAACAGTGTTCTTTTATCTTTCAGGCAGCGAAACTGTATGCCAAGTTGCATCCAAATACAGGTAAGAATTATAGGATATATAGGCCTATATCATCCTAACGCTGATAACGTTGATGCGTAACTGTCTCTTTGGGTCTGTCCCACTTACCTTCTGGCCATCTGCACTAGGGTCTCGTCTATTTCACATCGGGTTTACCTTCGTTCCTCTGCCCGCGGACTTCTGGCGGTTCCACGCATGCGCTCTGCCACGGCCCAATCCCGGAACTTCGCGTACGTGGGTTCCACCAGCTGTAACAGCCTTTCCCTTCCTCTTCGGATGAAGTTGCTCTCTCTGTCTCTCCTCTGCTGCCTCTGGGAGGCGCCTGAAGACTGTCCAGTTCTCCGTTTAGCTATCGTATGTGTTGAGTCGTGTCTCTGGCATCGAGTGGCGCTATATAAAAGCTCCATTACATCTAAATTACATTATTATCGTGTAAGCTTAATCATTGTCATCAATGTCAGTCATTATGATCTATCGATCGTCATCATTATCCTTGTTACCGTCATCACCATGGTATGCATACAGTACATTCTGAATTATTCGCCATGGCAATTAATGGAGCCTATACGTTGAGGCATTCTAAATATACGTATTATAAGAAATGCAGTAACATCTTATCTAATCATATCCATAACCATAAACACAGTTTTTTTTATTGTTTCGCCATCCATTATACATTATACAAATGTAGGTAACAAATTCGCTGTGAACAAATTAATGTATATAATTTATACATCGTTATTAATTTAGTTATGAACTAAAAGCATCAGAGTAAGAATTAACATTTTTTTATAAAACCATCTGATGTTACACAGAATAATAAATAAAACAATAATGGAAAAACCCTTAAGGGACCGAAATCTCGCTAGCAGGGTCACCCAATTACGGAGATGAAATTAAGTAGTGGAGAGATGACGAATTGAGTAGATTCAGTATGAGCTATTTCAGATAAGCTGAAGGTAGTATTTATTCATAAATTCATATACAAATTCATTGGCCTGGTATAGTGTTATTTGGGATACTTTCAATTTGGGAAGGGAAGAGGTATATGACAAGGAGGTTTTCCTAATAATTTCAAATGTTCGATTTTGAAGTACAACTATATAATCTATTCAACCGTGAGTGATAGTGTCACGTGAACTGATTGAACTTGACAATATTCTATTGTAGAACTCGGCGGAAGCCCAGAGTGTGGTGGTACGTATGTGATCAAAGCACTGTTGCGTAACGATACTTTCCATGGATAACGATGAGTTCACACCGTTGACTTTATTATGACTTACACCACACCGTCTTATCCTTTGACTTCATAGATATTTGATTAAATCATATTAAATGCTTTAATGCTTTATTCAAATTTGCAGGTCCAAGGTTAACAGGCCCATCTAGAGGGGGCGAGGAGCAAATGGGCAGTAGCCCACCTCTTTTTGAGATCCGGTCAGAGGCACCGATCAACTTATGGAAGCAATTATAATCAGATAAAAAGTTTACGATTAATTATAATTAATTATAAATGTATGCCTCGTTAAATATAATAAAAAACTACAGCTGATATCAAGCATCTGAATAATAGGCGTAATTTGCCATAAAACAAGATCACTTGCGTTTAAGAGGCCTGTGACTGCTCTACCTGGAAACTGGTATATTTCTGCCCGAATTTCCCTGCCTTGGGGCCCGAAGATGTCCTGCCAAGATCGCAGGAATTTCTCTGCCTAAGGACCGGAATTTCTGTCGGCAGTCCTGATATCTAATCACACAATAGGCCAACACCATTACAGTTACCCCGATCTTTTCCAGGATGATGACTTGATTACGGCTTGGATTCGGTAGATTGCTTTTGCATTAAATATTGACGCTATAGAATTTGATAATAAATAACAGTGAAGCCACAGCTGTCGACTATTGTCGAGAGGCGCAGAGGCGTCAATCCCCTCTGAGTGATGGAGGCAAATCCCCCCCCCCGGTCCCAAGTGTCATGAAGGCAAGATATACCCCCCTAAAACTCAATAACTATACCCCTACCTGAAAATGGAGGCATAAATTTGCCTTCGGACCCCATATCTGGACGCTCCTGGGGGAGGGGTTTAGGTGAGAGGTGACAACCCTGGCACGAAGAGCAGAGGATCAACATGGATGCGGGATCGATCCCCGATTCCCGCCAAGGGTGAACTCAGCCTTAACCCGCTAGGGGCGATGGCAAATATGAGCATCAGTATATAGAACGCGCCTAACTGGCTGCTAGACAGTCAAATTCCACTCCTGTTCATTCGTGTAATAATACGTATCGTTTTGCATATCTTACGATTTCTAGTCCGTGTTCTTACGTGTTCTAATGTTTCGTAGAGTATATGGAAGGAGACATTCTAGTGCGAGAGAACTCAAAGCTTCTAGACGAGGTATGAGACCATCGTTTATATATAAACCATATAATAATATTTATGTGTTATGTAGGCCTATAATTGTACATGTGAATAAAAACTGAGAATCACCGAGTAGTACAGATAACACTGTGGTAAACGCTAACACTATAGATTTGCTGTTTCATGCCATGGTATAAAACTGACGTTTGCTTCTGGTAGAATGACCTCTATGTGAGAATTGTCTTCGGTACAAGTCACCTTGTTTACAATCCACACTTTAGATTGTAAGAGCGTGTCATTTGTAAAGAAGAATCGCCCGTGGACTACGCTTCTTTAGGGGGTTATCCATTCACTGTTCACTGTCTCACAATGATATTATTGTTAAACACTGGTTTAGGTGACAGGTGTGGCACTCAGACCCTTCATACGTCATTTAATTCTGCTCATGATAACTTTTAAGTATAGTAAACAACTTTTGTCAAGTGATAAGTATAGGATATTTGTACTACAGTTGCAAGACTTTAGTGTATTTCTATCCAGTGTAGACTAACTGAGTCATATCTCAAGTGTTACGACAACAAAGATGTATTTTAATGTTAGATTTCAAGAGCTGAGTTGTCATTAAGTGCGATCCTGTGTTGTCTAGTGTTGTTATCGTCAACCAAAACGAAAACGAAAATGTCGATTAACGAAATTTAAACGTTTTCGTTAACGAAGACTGAAGCTAAAACTAAATTTTGGAATCAACGAAAACTAAAACTAAAACGAAATTTGTGCCAACTAAAACTAAAAGGAAGCGAAAATAGATATAACGAAAACTGAAACGATATTTAGCCGGAATAAAACAAATTTTTCTGCTTGAAAATGTTCCTAACTTAGGCGCCTATTCGTTGTTTGCATGATTTGTATATAATTCTGCAAATGGTGTGACGTTAAACCATGCAGTACCTCTTCTAAGACACACGAGGAGATTGAGATGTGTCTACTTCCGGTTACCGTTTACCGCGAATTCAAATCCTATATTTCTTATTTAGCAAAAATGTATGGTACTTACTGTGAAAAATTCACTTTATTAATTCAGAAATGTTGAAATTTTCATTTCTCTCGTCTTTGTGACAAATGTCAAGGGTAGACCATAATAATTATGGTCTACTATTGACGTTCGATTAGAATCAGATTAGATTAACATAATTATTGCTATAGCTTAAATTGATATTAAATTGCTAAAGCTGTAACTAGCCTGCGTGAGCTAAATTATAATCAGACTACTTAAACTAAAATCAGCGACCTAAAACTAAAACTTTATTTGACAAAACTGAAACTAACTAAAACTATAATTGAGTCATAGAAACTAAAACTAAAACTATAACAATCGTAACTAAAACTTAAACTAAAAATGAAGACTAACAATCATAACCAAAACTAAAATTAAACCATTATTAAAACAGCACTAGTGTAGTCGCCGAGCCGTATGTATACGGAATTTACAGAGCTATCGATACCAATAATGAACAAACTTGTCAATGGACAGCACTGGATACTGAACTAGTCGAAGGCAGATTGTCAACAGCTCAGGCAGATTGTAATACGCGCTCGATATAAATATCTTAACGTACGTGTATTAACAGAAAAGGATACTGAGAGAGGAAATAACGTTGACTCTTTTCAGAGTAACCCTTTGAACGCTATCACTGATCCTGATCTTCTCTGGCCGTCAGGAATCATTTACTACACAATAAACCCAGACGGATATTGTAAGCCCACATTAAATACACTTTCTTTAGAGCTTGATGGCGACAACGATGACGAACATGACGATGACGATGACGTAATTGCTAGTTAATTTGACTGATGCAACGCCTTTCTGATATAAAAAAATATTTCCGTTTGTCTTGACGAAGTCTTTCAGATAAACATTGCCTTTAAGATTATAATGATACCTAAATATGACGTCGATGAAGACGAAGATGAAGAAGAAAGTAGATTGATGGCACTGACATTCAAAGTTAAGGCGATCGCGCTGATTAAGAGAATGATAATGATTTATATACTTACATGTACATATCGATTTTCAATGTTAACATAATTTAGGTGCCTTCCACATATTACGTACGCAGCGAGGGGAGGGGAGTTTAAAATTTCGGCCATTTTGCGTACGGGTACGTATGGTGGGGGAAGGGGGCTCCGAAAATATGTACGTACGCAAATATAATTGTCTAATTATGACGTCCACAATACAGAATATAAAAATCAGAACTCTAAACCTAATCACAGACTATATTCCTGCTTAATCAATTTTATGTAATATTAAAACGGTTTCAAATGCAAGTGTTGTTAGTGTTTTATTTCTTCATAACAGTTAACAAATTTATGCTGTTAGATATGATGCTTTTCAAAACTAAATAGCCTGTGGTAAAATCAATGTCTTGTAGAAGTTTTTAGCTATTTAGCCTTTGCAATGGGGTGGGTAGAGTTCAAATGTACGTATGCATGGGGGAGGGGGTCGACGAAATGTACGCGGTGTAACAGGGGATGGGCACTTACCGTTAATTTTCAGTAGCTGCATTTCTGAGTTTGGATGTTGAAACTCTGTTGCTGAAATGTAGGCAATTGCGCTGTTCACAATAATGGGGAGAAAATTATGTGGTGTCCGATCTGAATTTGATTTAGCATCGGATGAAATCGTGTTGATTGAGGCCGGAATTACTGACTTGGTGGAGCTCACGAAAGTGAACGGACAGACCTGCGTTGATATCATTCCAAGGGATTCGGAAAGGGATTACGTCGAAGTGGAAAACTTCTCCGGGTCAGTCGCTTGATTTGTGAAAGAGCCTGAATACCTTGATCTACCTCTGTGTCGGTCATTCGATCATTCTTGCTTCGTCTGTTGGTCAGTCTATCTACGTCTTTCTGTCCTTGAATACCTGTAAATGTCTCTTCTACTATCAGAATCGATCTCTATATCTTTATCTTCGGCTCTCTATATCTCTATAAGGTTATCTGTCTTTATCTGTATGCCTTTCTGAATCTTCAGTCGTGGATCTGGTCTTGACGCCTTAATTATCCTGCTTTAAATTAGTTTTTGAGCCTTCATCGTGTCATTTCCTTCTTGCTGTGTGTTTTACATACCCTGTCTCACATGTATTACTATTACGAGGCAATTCTGGCGCCGAGTGTTCTCGCATCTGTACTATCTAGTTTTGAGTTGCATTTCCATAATCATTTTTAGCCTTATATTGCCTCACTTAACCTTGACTGGAATTGCCCTTCGCTGCTTTATTTTCTCTGCATTTCCTTACTACATCTTGCCTTGTATTGCCTCGCTTTGCTGTGCTTTGAATTGCCTTTTCATTGCCTCATTTTGTCTGTATTTTCATTGTTTTGCATTGTCTTACTCTGCCTTATACTTCGCGTTGCATTGTCTTGGAATACAGGTGTTCGTCGTACGTCGGTCGCAATGGTGGCAATCAAAGAATTTCTCTCGTGAATTCCTGCGTCACGAAGCATGGAACGATCATGCACGAGTTCCTTCATGCCTTTGGATTTTATCACGAGCAGACGAGATACGACAGAGATGACTGGGTGACGATCAACTGGGACAACATCGAACCAGGTCAAAATAAAGTCATCGTCTAATCTTTTATATAGCATATCCCTATAGCACATCATAACAACAGCTTCTTTCATCTCTGCTCTCACTTCAAACCGGATGTTCTTCCTCTTCTGGTGTCTCTGGCTCTTGTCCATCGCATCATATCAGTGGCGTTGCGAGGGGATGCGGGGTGTGCGGACAGCACCGGGCGACACCATCTCAAGGGGTGATACCATTGTGCAAAATAAAATGAAAAAAATTATTCATTTTCCATATCACGCGTTGAAATTGTTGTAGAACCTACAGTGTTTCATTGATTATTTAGCCCTTAAAACATGCACAATAATATAGAATTTCTTCTCATAAGATATATTGAAATAACCTGACCCTAACCGGCTGACCGACCCTCACGACGCAAATATAGGTTATAGATGATCAACGAATTGCGAAGGCAAGAAATCTATATCATATTGGCGGAAATGCGAAACCTTGCTGGCATAATTAGGCCTATGTAGGCCTAGTCAGAATCAAAGAAATAATAAAACCCCATAATACCATTTTTGTTGCATTGTTAACCTACATCAAAACCTATTGATTATTTGGGTTTAAGTTTAACTAGTCTAGTAGTCAGCAGAGGACAGACAGTACAAGATATTTAGCAAAGAAAAATCAGGGAAAAGGTGCGCTCTAGTATTATCGAGTTATTTACATGCATGTTCTTACTAATACTAAACAAACTGAACAGATGGACGCAGGGCTGCCGACAGAAATTCGGTGCCTATAAAGCCTCCTTAGGCAAAGCAGTGACCGAAATCTGGGCTCCTAGGCCAAGACAGAAGTAGATTTAAGATTCATCAAAATGATCAAATCTCATAAACAGAGAATCACGACGGGCGAGGAACTCGGTGGACCGGACTGTTGGATCTGTCGTCTCTTACGGGTGTCGTAGATCTGGCATCTGCAATAATGAACAGAAGAATCATGAATAATAATGAATTAACAAAGATCTGTAATTCTGTGTAGAAACGTTTTCATGTAAACTTTATATGGAAATACCAATAACAAGGCTGAAAGCAACAGACATTGATCTTGAAGAAGCGGTTGATTGGTCTGTGCATGATGTTTTTGAAATTCATTGTTGAATGGCACTTTTTGAATCTCCCCCAGTCATCTCATTGGGCCTACATTTACCGGCGAATTCTCACGAATTTTGTTTTGTTTACGTGGCTTCATGTGAAAGGAGTTTTTCAAAGCTGTTCATGGCGATCATGTAGGGATAATATAATTAACAGTTTGAGAAGAACAACTGTTGCCAATAGCTTGGACAACAAGTTCACATTCATCATATAATATGTCCCAGGATTCTCGTGATTTTATTCAATCTTTGACGAGACCATCAATGTTGTCTCCTTCTACCTAAATTGTTGTACCACGATATCGGAGAACTAAATTTTTCTCTAACTGGTAATGATGAATGATGATGAATCGATGATAACTTTTACCAGTAAGTGATGCATCATGTAAGTTTAGTGCATAGAATTTTGAAACATTTTCTAGTACTGTAGGTTATATATAATATTATAGTATGTTGTCAATCAGTCTTTCATTCACATTCAAAAATATCAACTTTACCGGATTGACAGGCCCGTTGCTCTCAACGGGTCTGTTCATGGCGATTATGTAGAGATGGTCCAGTCACCCACATGGGTGACTGGATCATCTCACCAGTCACTGAACTTGACAACCAGATTCTGACCGTAGCAAAGAATGCCCACTACTTGGGTTCTGCACAATTGATTTAGTATCATCTTCGCGTATGTGATAGGCTAGACTCCCTGACGCAAAGCAAGCTTGGAGATCTTCTTTTGGGTGCTTAGCATATGCTGAGCGTATTATAGGCCCATGAAGCCCTGGTTTCGATTAGGTTGCGTCTAAGACGTTACGATTCTTTTTGCCCGTGCAGGATATGGGGGCAATTTCATAAAGTTGCCCGAGGGAGAGATCGACCTTCTCGGCACGCCCTACGACTACGGATCGGTGATGCACTACGGTGCCTACGCGTTCGCCGTCGATCCAACGATTCCGACGATCATTCCACACGATCCCGATGCGGAGATTGGTCAAAGGGTCACGCTCAGCGAGCGCGACATCGAACGCGTTCAGATTCTCTACGGATGCCTGGCAGCGGTGAGTCCATTGATTTTGTTAACATATCACAGGGATTGTCTGGAAAGAGCGGTAGACGATATACATTGAGGCGGAGACGGTAGTCTGTTCCAGGTTGCTGTTCGCCAACCTGCTTTGTATAATTAACTAATAAATTTTTTTAAATCAATTGCAGGATAGCTGTCATCATTGTTACCGTATTCAAAGACCCAAACCGTGGTTATCTCTGGAAATAAATATTTGTGTCCGCTCTTTCATCATTGCAAATGAACTTATCCTTTACATTATCGAACTCCTTCTTCTTATACACCGAGGTCGTCATATTGGTTTGAAGTCCCTTTTAAAACACCCTTAATACTGACTCGATATCTGATACTAGCTATTAGTAGGCCTAATTGCAACATTGTTTCTTTTCAGTCGGACTCGCGCTTCTTCAAAAATGTGGACCCAAAATGGATTCTACGCCGCAAATAGTTAACCTTTGACACAACACTTCATCGCTTGAGCGTAAAGCCATTCAGCGGAAACGGGCCAAACATGTTAATACGATACAGAAAAGTTCCTCGTAGATAATATAATTATGTACTGATCTTTGACGAAATATCATGTCATTTACACAATGGAGCGTTAGACTCAGCGATTTGTGAATAACTAGGCCTAAACGGAAATAAAATAATGTTCGTATCAAATACACTGTCGGCTAAAGTCGCTGTTGGAGAATCTGTGACCTATCTGACCACACCGTTCGTCAATTATTCAATCATTCATTCATTCATTCATTCATCATTTCATTCGTTCATTTATTCATTCATTTGAAAATATTGCATTGTACCCCTAATTGAAACTATTCAGCGACAGTTCCGACTACAAAAGTTTATATTTTAACTGAGAAATGTTTCAGGTATTGCGACCCATGGTGTAGGCACTTCTCTAGGGAAGACCAGTCCAGATCACTTGGCAGAGTAGCGGTACGAGCGAAAGGAACCAAGAGAACTCCATTTTCCGCGGAACTTAGAAGGCGACATAATTGATACCGAAAGTCAAACAGCAGACCTCGCGAAAAAAACTGATGATGCGATTTGATGTGGTGAACCATCGATCACCGAGAAAATGCTTGTCTTCTGAAATCGACAAATTTAGAATTACGCATAGGAGACTTTATAAAAGTTAATGCTAAAAATTATGTATCTTCAGATATACATGTACATGTGAACGACTTGTGCAGCCAAATTCTATCTCGCTTGTGTTGGCGCCAGCTTGACAAAACGGGTAAAATGTACGAGTGGTGACAATCATTAACCTAGGGCCTCACCAATGTGATCAATCTCCTGACCACATAACGTGATCAATGACTTTCGTAACGATCAGTTACGAATAATGTATCACACAGATGGAGAAGTTCGATGAATATACACGATCTCCCAAAGTGAACTAAGTTGATTCCATAGACTTATCAAACGAAAGTTTGCTAAGAGAGATAGGCTTAGCAAAGATGGACAGATTCACAAGAACTGCTATCATATGCTGTAGTCTTGGTGGTAGTAACAGCGGCAACAGCAATTGTAAGGCACGGGTTTACCTGCGGGTAGGGTATACATAACCGCAGACCCTACTAACATTGCTCGTGTGTCCGAGACTCCGAGTTAATTTGTAGTCAATACGATGACTCGGGTACAACCAACTATCTCCAAGTTAAGGATTAGATGCCAGAGAAGGCAGATTGGATATGTTGGGGTAGGAGAGGGGCTACTGTAGTATCTCCTCCCTACTCAGAAATTTTTTTTTAGATAAAAATGTAGCAATAATCGTATTTTGTTGCTAAGTGCATGGTACAATTCACTGCGGGAAGTCACCGGCTAGATCATGCATAGGCCTACAGTAGGCTAATGTCACCGCATAATTATTATAGCAAGCAGCCAGCAACCTCTGCGGTCAATGCTGGGATGTTCAGGTTATTCTTCAATGGAAGAAATATTTCAATAAAAAATACTAATACTCAAAAATTTTAGGGTAGGCACGTGCCTCTGCGCCTCAATGTGTATAATGACAGGTAGACAGAAGATAGACAGGCAGACAGGCCAACACAGACAGGCAGGCTGACAGACAAACATACAGACAGAGCCTAACGAAAATGTTCATTTCAGACAGTGCTATAGTGGTTCAGAAGCTGAGATTTCCTGGAGAGGAATTGTGGGTGAAATAGTGATCGAAAGATGAGATCAGTGAAAGAACCCATTTTTGGGAAAGAGAACGTCATGAATTAATCAGCAAACGACGAATTCTGGAAGATATCAATCAAGGTTAATATCAACCATCTATGATATCAACTTCCCCATGCAGCTGCACACAGGTACTGATTCTCGTTACGTTATGAACGTTCTATGATCCTTATCAATAGTAGAAGCAAGAAATTGTGTGGCACAGTAGCCGATCGGTTAAAGCGGTCAGCCCGTAACGATCAGTGTGCTGATCGAGTGGGTTCGACCCTCGTCCGGGGAGTCACTGTGTAGGGATCCTGAGCAAGTCTTTCGCGCACAATTGCTCTGCTGTACAACTGCAATTGCGCCATCGAGGCGTGTGTGTGCACTTCTGAGCAAAATGTTGGAAGAAGGGAGGTATAAAAATTTCGGAAATCATAAATAATAATTCACGATATACTGGATTGTAGTAGGTAACGTAAAAGAGATAGCAGAAGTTGAAAAGGCCCCTATTGCAGAGAAAGGCTATTCCTTCGGATAGACCTTCAACCCATATAGAATGATAAGAATAGACGAAGTAATTATTAGGCCTAGGTCTATGAGTAGACTAGCTGCCTATACATGACTCGAAAGAATTAAAGCGTCTCATAAATCCGAAGACAGATTTCGTTAATTAAAATTATTTCAGCCGATGGCTTAGGCCAATAAACGGATGGGCCCATATTTCAGCTGTGAATTTGTTTACACGAACGGTTTATAGGTAATGGAAATCAATGCTATTAAAAAACGGGCTGGTTAATTAGGCTTAAGTTTAATGTTGGCAGACAGAAAGAACTGAAGGCAAGAAATGGTAGAAGCAAGATAAGATTAGGCATACTATATTTTTTATTATTCTCTTGATTATGCCAATTTAACATACATATATACATAATATATTATATATAATATAAAATAAAATGTATTATTTATATAGTCTTTATATTGTATAATGTATAATGTGTATTTTATTTTTATGGCCTCGTGGCCTGAATGTGATTTTTTTTTGAGAACGGGGATCTATAATAGTTTTATATCGCAGAACTTCTTAATATTTATTTTACGTTGAAGGTATTTTCCACCGCTACAGTAGGCTACTGTTGTCTAGCTCGAATCAATATACATAATTTAATCTAAATGCGAGTAAGTACGTAGACCCTACTGCATTTTGATGTAACCGGATGCACAGAAACCATTCTTGCAGATGATTATCTTCAACTTTTCATTTGATAAATTTAATTGTGCGATATTTCATAGATGCTCAATTATAAATAAATTCAATGGCATATATCATATCTTCAAGCACACGCGTTCCTGTCAGATAAAAAAAATGTTTAGGATGAGTTATTGTCCGATAAAAAAACACACCAAGCAGATCTGCTTAAGATGTTTAAGATGAGTTGTTGTCCGATAAAAAACACACCAAGCAGATCTGCTTGGTGTGTTTTTTTTTATCGGACAATAACTCATCTTAAACAATTTTTTATCTGACAGGAACACGTGTGCTTGAAGATAAGATTCATTATAAAAATGTGAGTGTCTGCCAATCTTCGAATCAGTCGGAAACCATTCCAACTGTTTACGTTCACGCATCGATCTCCATAACAGACGTAATCGACGATAATCATGTTATTAGCCACGGTTCTCTGTGCCGCGATGTTTGTGGCCACGACATCAGCCATGCCCTCCAGTGAAAGCACGGTAAAGGAAATCTTTGAAATAACTTACTATAGGCCAAGTTTTATAGCTCCGGAAAATGTTATCGAATGACAATCAGCAGGCAAAAATAATGCTACCAACAAGCAACGGAATGCATCGTTTTAGCAGCTCTTTATTGGTTTCAAGAAAGTTTCTAGGGTTTTAAGTTCTTAACGTTGGACCTATGCGCAGTCGCACTCGGGACGCAATATAGCCTAACGACCGACAGGTATATGCTACGTGAAGAAATCCCAGTGTAAGAGATAAGTCGTAACAAAGTAGGTGTAACGGAAGTTGCACCTGTCGAAGTATAGCATATATAATGCTTTTTACTTACACTAAAAATAAAACAAATTGTTTACTTCGCATATTTATACCTCACCCTATATAATATCACTAATAAAAACACTAAAACATTAAATCTCTATTTACTAACAAATTAAAAGTACTGAAAAGGAACTCAATATTAAATTTAAGTAGTGAAAAATCACGTACCTTGTGCATTATGGTTTTACAAGCTAATAATTAACAATAATATCCCGAATTCTATGCGAGCTGCTCGCATATAGCTATGAGCTCACTATTAGTTGTAGCATCAACTTTAGAAAATATGCTAGCAGAGGCTACATACCAACCGCGCTAGAAAATTGCTGGTTATCAGTAAAATTTATTAATTAAAACATGTAGCAACCCTACAGTGTAAGGTCTCAGAGGATAAGCCCTGTGACCTAAAGCTAACAGTGTAATAAATATCAATCATTAGGCTTAGAAACAGCCATCTACAATACTTTACCGTACTACAATTATATAATCTATAAACACTATGCCCCAATAAACTGATATTTAAGAAAAACTTTCAATCTTGAAATAATCTGTAAAAATAAGTATTAGAAAATCTGATATCTAAATTCTACAAATAAATAACATAGAATCACCCAAACACTTATAAAGGAACTCGGCAAACACTTATTTCGACTGTTTAACAAAAACATTGCCTGTCGTAAAACACATGACAGGTAATTCCTGCCCAGTGACTCAAAAAGTTCAACGGCCGCGGTATCCTAACCGTGCAAAGGTAGCATAATCACTTGCCCATTAATTGTGGGCTAGAATGAAAGGACCAACGAAATAGATACTGTCTCTATAAGTATAGTAAAAATTAATCACTAACTGAAGATTGTTAGATTCCGTCGAAGGACAAGAAGACCCTATAGAGCTTTATTTAATAAAAGATAAATCACTTTTTTATAATTCGGTTGGGGCGACCGGGGAAGTAATAAATCATCCCCTATAATAAGATAACTAAATCTAATATATGACCCTTAAAAAAGATCACAAGAACAAGCTACCTTAGGGATAACAGGCTAATCCTATTAAAGAGTCCTTATCGATAATAGGGTTTGGCACCTCGATGTTGGCTTAGGGAATCTATATGACGCAAAAGTCATATGAAGATGGTTTGTTCAACCAATAATACCCTACATGAGCTGAGTTCAGACCGGCGTAAGCCAGGTTAGTTTCTATCCTCGACAAAAAAAGTCTATTTATAGTACGAAAGGACCTAAATACGAATAATAATTATACCTCAAGAACAAATATAATATTAAGTTCAATAGCTAAATACATATACTATGCAAATAAGTTGGCAGAATAGTGCCACCGACTTAGGATCGGTTCATGGGTTATACCCACTTATTATGCAACTTAGTTTAATTAGAACTATCAACTTGCACTTGATAAGTGAGGAAACTCAGTAGCGGTTTGATGTTTTGGAAACACTGGACCTTGAACGTCCATCCAAGATGTTCGATTCATCTTCAAACTCAACAAGATGGCAGAATAGTGCCACAGGTTTAAACCCTGTTCATGAGAAATTATCTCTCTTGTTACATGAACATTCCTTTTTTTACATCAATTTTAATAAGAGCAATCTTAGCCTTGCTAGCCATAGCATTTTATACCTTAATAGAGCGAAAATTTCTAGGGTACTTTCACCTACGAAAAGGGCCTAATAAAGTTGGAATTATAGGTCTACCTCAACCATTTGCCGATGCAATTAAATTATTTGTTAAAGAGCAAGCTAATCCCACGCCCTCAAACCAGATACCTTTCTTACTTGCACCAACAATAGGTCTAATTCTAGCTTTAATAATGTGAATAATCTACCCTCATTCCCATCAATCATTCTTCTTTCAATTTAGAGTTTTATATTTCCTTTGTGTCTCAAGAATAAATGTATATACTACCTTTTTGGCCGGATGAAGCTCAAATTCAAAATATGCTCTATTGGGAGCTTTGCGAGGCGTTGCACAAACAATTTCATATGAAGTAAGTATGTCACTAATCCTACTCAGTGCTTTAATTATATTAACAACTATAGACTTTACAAAAATATCTATATTAACATGGGTAAGGATAATGTTTATCCCATTAGCTACAATCTGATTTATTACCAATCTTGCAGAAACCAATCGTACACCATTCGATTTTGCTGAGGGTGAATCAGAGCTAGTCTCAGGATTCAATGTCGAATATAGGAGAGGCTTGTTCGCCCTAATCTTTATAGCCGAATATGCTAATATCTTAATTATAAGCTTATTTACAAGCCTAATTTTTTTCAGGACCCTCCTTCCCATAATCAGAGATATTATTTTAGTTATAGAAACCATAGCTCTAGCTACACTATTTGTTTGAGTTCGAGCCACATTTCCCCGTATACGGTATGACCATTTGATAAACTTAACCTGAAAAAGGTTCCTACCTGTATCTTTAGCCCTCCTTATTTTAAGAATACCTCTAGTAATAATAACTTGATACAGCGCCGGATGAACGGATAACTCTGATGACGTTAAATAAGGAATATATTCCCTGTATCTAACTAGAGAGCTTGTAAACAGCACTTGACTTTTAATCAAGAGATAATAAATTATTTCTAGTTAATGAACCTTGTCTCAGCATCTACCACTATTGCCCTATTACTTCCATCTGTCATCTTAATTGCAGCGTGAATTCTCAGAGCACGATCTAATACCGACCGAGAAAAATCCTCTCCATTCGAATGTGGATTTGACCCTAAAAGAACTGCACGAATTCCATTCTCAATACGATTTTTTCTTCTAGCCATCATTTTCATTGTATTTGATATCGAAATTGTCCTCTTAATACCAATTCCAACCATCATTCTTACTAGTGATACACACACAACACTATTAACATCCATTACATTTTTATTAATTCTTCTAATTGGTCTAATTCACGAATGAAACGAGGGATCCTTAGACTGATCATATTAGATTAGCCGGGATAAGTAAGAACTTCTAATTCTTATAAGGGGGTTCAACTCCTCCATAATCTTCATGAATTTAATCTACTCCCCTGTAATAATATTAACCTTAGCCTCCCTCACAATAAGAACTTTAATAGCTCTATCAAGAGCAAATTGAATCATCTTATGGGCAGCCATAGAACTAAATCTCCTAAGATTTATCCCAATTATAATGCAGTCAAAAAAAACCCAAGAAACTGAGGGCTCAGTAAAATACTTTTTAGCTCAGGCTTTAGGCTCCGCTCTTCTCCTTATATCCAGTACATCATTATATATAGCTTCCAGAGTAATACCAAATATCATGCCACTAATTTTAACTACTGCCCTGCTACTAAAGCTCGGTAGAGTTCCTTGTCATTTCTGATATCCTTCAGTCATAGCATCGATCTCATGATTATCCTGTCTAATCCTATCTACATGACAAAAACTTGCACCCTTATCAATTCTAGCTTTCCTTCTCCCAACAAAAAATATATACTTTATTATAATTATAGCCGGAACAAACGCCCTTGTTGGAGGCATTATAGGTATAAATCAGTCACAAATACGAACAATTATGGCTTACTCATCTATTGGTCACATTGGTTGAATACTAAGGCTATTAACCTTATACAAGCCCACTGCTTCAATTATATATTTCCTGGTTTATTCAGCTCTCATTACCCCTCTATTTATATCTATAAGATATTTCAATATCCACTCCATTAAGAATATAAATAAAATGTCTTCCATCAACACCTCTATTCACTTAGCCACAATTATACTACTATTATCCCTCGGAGGTTTACCACCCCTGACAGGATTTATACCAAAATTTATAACAATTATACTTCTAATAGAATCAATAAAAATTGTGGTACTAATATTAATCATTGGATCTGTAATAAACTTATACTTCTACCTAAATATTGTTATTAATATAATACTATCAAACACCATCTTAAAATTTAAAATACCCTTAAAACATAAAGCTTTAAGAACATTGACTCTCGCCACAGCGGGGTTGTCATTAGGTTTAAGCCCCCTTATTATAATTTATGCGATGACTTTATTCAACCAACCATAAAGATATTGGAACACTATACTTCATCTTAGGTGTATGAGCTGGCATAGTAGGTGCCGGCATAAGACTTCTAATTCGAATTGAATTAAGACAACCGGGAGCCTTCTTAGGAAGAGACCAACTATATAACACTATTGTTACAGCCCATGCATTTGTTATAATTTTCTTTCTAGTAATGCCTGTATTTATTGGGGGATTTGGAAATTGACTTCTTCCCTTAATACTAGGTGCCCCTGACATAGCATTCCCACGATTAAATAATATAAGATTTTGGCTATTACCTCCCTCTCTAATCCTATTAGTATCTTCTGCTGCAGTCGAAAAAGGGGCTGGAACAGGATGAACTGTATACCCACCCCTATCAAGAAATCTTGCTCACGCAGGACCTTCAGTAGATTTAGCTATTTTTTCTCTCCACTTAGCCGGAGCTTCATCAATTCTAGGTGCCATTAACTTTATTACTACCGTTATTAATATACGATGAAGAGGGCTACGCTTAGAGCGAATTCCCTTATTTGTCTGAGCAGTTCTAATCACAGTAGTTCTACTTCTTTTATCCCTTCCTGTTCTTGCAGGAGCAATTACCATATTACTAACAGATCGAAATCTTAATACTTCCTTCTTTGACCCTGCAGGGGGAGGTGACCCTATTCTTTACCAACACTTATTCTGATTCTTTGGACACCCAGAAGTTTATATTTTAATTTTACCAGGATTTGGTGCAATCTCACATATCGTAAGACACTACACTGCAAAACTCGAACCATTTGGGGCACTCGGAATAATTTATGCAATAGTGGGAATTGCCGTATTAGGATTTATCGTATGAGCCCATCACATATTTACAGTAGGACTTGACGTAGATACACGAGCCTACTTCACTGCAGCTACTATAATCATTGCCGTTCCTACAGGAATTAAAGTATTTAGGTGATTAGCAACTCTTCACGGCTCAAAAATTAAATACGAAACCCCAATTTTATGGGCATTAGGATTCATTTTTTTATTTACTACAGGTGGTCTCACAGGTATTATTTTATCAAATTCTTCCCTAGATATTATTCTCCACGATACATATTATGTAGTAGCCCATTTCCACTACGTGCTAAGAATAGGAGCTGTATTTGCAATTTTTGCCGCATTTACCCACTGATTTCCCCTTCTTACAGGCTTAACCCTTCACCCACGATGAGCTAATGCCCAATTCTTCCTTATATTCCTAGGAGTAAATATTACCTTCTTCCCCCAACACTTTTTAGGTTTAAGAGGAATACCTCGACGATACTCAGACTACCCTGATGCCTTTATAAAATGAAATGTAGTATCCTCATTTGGATCATTATTATCATTTGTAGCCTTACTGCTGTTTATCTTCATTTTATGAGAAGCCTTTGCCTCACAGCGAAGGGTAATTTCAAGTCCTCACATACCTTCAGCTCTAGAATGATCCGACTCTATTCTACCCCTTGATTTCCACAATCTTAGAGAGACTGGAATTATTACATACCCCCATTTAAGTGAAAGCCAAAGGCACCTATTTGTTAATTAGGCCCGTGCTATATATAGCTCACTTAGAATGCCTAACTGAGGACAAGTAATATTTCAAGACGCCGCATCTTCCGTAATACTCCAATTAATTTCATTCCATGATCACACTCTCCTAGTCCTAACCCTAGTACTAACAGTTGTAGGATATGCCCTATTAGCCCTTATAATAAATAAACACTTAAACCGATACATTTTAGAAGCTCAAACAGTAGAAACAGTATGAACAATCCTTCCTGCACTTATCCTTCTTGTTTTAGCTCTTCCATCCCTTCGCATTCTTTATATCACAGATGAAGTAAGACAACCCTCATTAACAATCAAAACTATCGGTCATCAATGATACTGAAGATATGAATATACAGATTTTATAAATGTCGAAATAGATTCATATATGACACCAACATCCGATCTAGCTCCAGGAGATTATCGATTACTAGAAGTGGATAACCGAATAGTTATCCCCATACAACTAGAAATCCGAATACTAATTACTGCTGCAGATGTTATTCACTCATGAACTGTTCCTGCTCTTGGTGTAAAAGTAGATGCCGTTCCTGGACGACTAAATCAAATCGGATTTACCACTACTCAACCAGGTGTTTTCTATGGTCAGTGCTCAGAAATCTGTGGTGCCAACCATTCATTTATACCTATTGCAGTAGAATCTATTAATACAAAATCTTTTATAAACTGAGTTTCAAACTTTACTAATTAATGAGATACTAGTTAAATAATAACAATGTCTTGTCAAGACATAATTACCAAAGGTGTGTCTCCATGCCACACTTATCGCCAATAGGATGAATTACATCAATTATCATATTTTGATTATCTGTATCATTACTCACCTCTACGTTCTGATGATCTGAACCCCATCTCTTCTCATCCTCTACAAAATATAATACTTTATCTATTCATAACACATGAAAATGATTATTACGAGATGGTCGAGATTAGACATTAAACTGTAAATTTAAAAACGGGTTATACCCTCTTGTATGTTTTTAGTATACCCAGTACATTTACCTTCCAAGTAAAAAGATTATTAAAATAAAAAACATAAATGATTCGCCAACCATTTCACCTTGTTGAATACAGCCCATGACCTTTAACTTCCTTTATAGGAGCCTTTACCTTAGCAATCGGACTTGCTAGATGATTTCACAACCATGGAACCACGTGCCTTATTATTGCCTCAATTCTTATTATTATTTCCATAGTTCAATGATGACGTGACGTGATTCGTGAAGGAACATTCCTAGGTCATCATACTAGACATGTAACTACAGGACTTCGCTGAGGAATAATCCTTTTTATTACCTCTGAAGTAATATTCTTCTTAGCCTTCTTCTGAGCATTTTTTCACAGAAGTTTATCCCCAACTCCCGAAATCGGTTGCTGCTGACCACCTTCTGGAATCCACCCCCTTAACCCATTCAGAGTTCCCCTATTAAACACAGCTGTTCTTTTAGCATCAGGGGTTACAGTAACCTGAGCCCATCATAGACTAATAGAAGGTAAACGGACCGACGCTCTTCAAGCACTAATCTTAACAGTTTGCTTAGGGGGTTATTTCACATTTCTTCAAGCTGGAGAATATATTGTAGCACCCTTTACCATCGCCGATAGAGTATATGGAACTACATTCTTCGTAGCAACAGGATTTCACGGTCTTCATGTTCTAATCGGTTCATCATTCCTTACCATTTGTTTAATTCGTACATGAGCTCATCACTTCTCCGCTGGACACCACTTCGGATTTGAAGCAGCAGCATGATACTGACACTTTGTAGATGTAGTATGAATTTGCCTATACCTATGCATCTACTGATGAGGTTCCTATATAACTTAGTGTAAGGTGCACATAGACCTTTGAAGCCAATAGATTGAGTTCAATTCTCACAGTTATAAATGATTTTAACCTTATATATACTATTAATAATTACTACAACATTTACATTATATTTAGCTTCGACCCCTATCATACTAGGAATAAATATCTTGGTAATATCTTTACTGCTATCCGTAGTTTTTGCCTCATTCATAAGCTCATGATTCGCCTTCTTAATCTTTCTAATTTATGTAGGAGGAATGCTAGTTATATTCGCCTACTTTCTAGCATTAACTCCAAATCAGCAAATACCAAACTCCAACAACTTTCTATATGGCCTAATCTCTATAATTACCTTCAGAACTTTATTATATGTAACCAACATTAATATTCCCCCTATAAGAGAATTCATCCAAGGAAATTCATCTCTTTATCTAGTAAACACAGCCCCTTTTATTATCCTCTTAGCTCTGATTCTATTATTGACAATAATTATTGTAGTAAAATTAACACTACGATCTAAGGGACCTTTGCGGCCATTTAATTATGTTCAAACCTATACGAACCACACACCCAGCAATCAAAATTATTAATAGATCTCTAATTGATCTTCCTGCTCCTAATAATATCTCAATCTGATGAAACTATGGATCCCTTCTAGGTCTATGCTTAGTAATTCAAGTAATCACTGGACTATTTCTCAGTATACACTATGTACCCAACATCGAAATAGCCTTTTCATCTGTAGCACACATCTCTCGAGATGTAAATTATGGATGACTCCTTCGCTCTATCCACGCAAATGGAGCATCAATATTCTTCTTCTTTATTTACTTACATGCCGGCCGAGGACTATACTATGGATCTTATACCCTAAGAGAAACATGAAACATTGGGGTAATCCTATTTCTCCTAACTATAGCAACAGCCTTCATAGGATACGTACTTCCATGAGGACAGATAAGATTTTGAGGAGCTACAGTAATTACCAATTTATTCTCAGCCATTCCCTACATCGGTAAATCTTTAGTAGAATGAATTTGGGGTGGGTTTGCCGTAGATAACGCCACCCTAAATCGATTCTTCGCTTTCCACTTTATTCTCCCCTTCGCTATTATAGGAGCCACCATCCTACACATTATATTTCTACATCAATCAGGATCTAACAACCCTGTAGGGGTAAACGCCGACTCTGATCGAATCCCATTCCATCCATATTACTCAATTAAAGACGCCCTAGGATATACATTAGCAATTACAGGCCTTTCTTTAATAGTACTATTTGAACCAAATCTATTTACAGACCCTGAAAACTTCCTGATAGCAAATCCTCTAGTAACACCCATTCATATTAAACCAGAATGATATTTCCTATGAATATACGCCATTCTTCGATCCATCCCTAATAAATTAGGGGGTGTAATAGCACTATTTGCTGCTATTCTAATTCTATTTATTCCTCCTCTAACCCACATCATAAATAAGCGAAGACTAACATTTTACCCAATCAATCAAGCTATATTTTGAATTCTTGTAGCCTCTTGACTTATTCTTACCTGAATTGGAGGTCGTCCAGTAGAAGATCCTTTTATTTCCATCGGTCAAATTTTCACATGTGTGTATTTCATCTTTTTCCTATCAAACCCTTTAATCACAAGCACTTGAGATCATACTATTAAACCCTAAGACTTTAAGTTAAATAAACTAAAAACCTTCAAAGTTTTAAATGAGTCAATCTCAAGTCTTGACATGATACCAGACATCTTTTCCTCTTTTGACCCTTATATGTATAATACTTTATTTCCCTCTAATTCCCTCTTTCTAGTAACAAATACCCTAATCATCCTATCAATTCAATCTTCTTTCTGAACAATAAGTTCACGCTTATCATCTATAAAAACACCCGTAAAAAACACAATCTTTACTCAACTTTCACGAACATCGGGCCTACATTTAAAAGGAATGTCTACGTCACTTTCAGCAATCTTCTTCTTACTAGTCATAGTAAATTTAATGGGCTTAGTACCTTATACCTTCAGAACCTCAAGACACCTAATCTTTACTCTAACCCTAGGACTACCTATTTGACTCAGATTAATTATATCTAGATTTTCCCACAGACCAAAAAAATCTACCGCTCATTTCCTCCCAGACGGAGCACCTGACTGATTAAACCCATTTCTAGTATTAATTGAAACAACTAGAGTTTTAGTACGACCCCTCACCCTTTCATTCCGTCTAGCAGCTAACATGAGAGCAGGTCACATTGTACTATCTTTAATAGGAGTATACTGCGCTTCCGCCTGATTTGCAGGAATCTTTGGAACCTTAATACTTACACTAACCGCCGTAGGTTATATCCTATTTGAAGTTGCCATTTGCTTAATTCAAGCATATATTTTCTGTTTACTACTATCCCTATATTCCGATGATCACGCTCACTAAATACTAAACAATAAGCAAAATATGCATGTCGATTTCGGCTCGCCAAGAGCGGTTACCGCGTTGTTTTTTTTTTTTTTGCCCCATCAATAAATTTAATTAATTATTACTTATTAAATATAATTAACCACATCCTTATATATATATATATATATATATATATATATATATATATATATATATATATACCTCACACTATAAACCCAAATCGAGACCAGGGGGTAATATTACAAAAATGAAAAAAACCTCGAGCCCATTTCCTCAACAAAAAAAAAAAAATAAAATAAAAAATAGCCTTTTTTAAGGCCAATTCCTTAACAACCCTACCAATTTGGAGAGAATCTAGAATTTTTTTTTTCAAAAAAAATTGTTGAGTGAATGGGCTCCACGTCAATTTTGATAAAGCGCAGCATTATCGGCTTTTTTTAAGCCAAAATGAGAGCTCTGTCGGCAAATTTTGAGGAACCTAAAAAAATTATTAGTAGTTTTTCACCCTGTTAAAATTTCATTATTGACATTAATTACCATCCACTATGCTTAATAGGAAAGGGTAGGTTATCAAACCGCTGAATTGTGGTTTCAGAGATGTCTATTAGACCCTTTTTCATGTTACAAAAATTTCAAATTAGTCTTTTGGCTAGTAATATCCTATGAGCTATCTTTGCTACTCTTTTAATCCCCACATCCTATGCAGTATTCTATGATATTACAATATTACTAGAATGAAATATATTCTCTATTTCCTCTACCCCTTTTATAATTACACTAATTATAGACCCCCTGGGTTTAATATTTTCATGCACAGTAATCATAATCTCAGCAAATGTTCTCAAGTTTTCCACAGTATATATAAAAGATGATAAATTCATTAACCGATTTACAGTGCTTGTCCTTCTTTTCGTTTTATCGATAAATATATTAATTTTTCTCCCACACCTAATTATGCTATTAATAGGGTGAGACGGATTAGGTATTGTATCCTTTATTTTAGTAATTTATTACCAAAACCCTAAATCTCTAGCTGCTGGAATAGTAACAGCTTTAACTAATCGTATTGGTGATGTTACCCTTCTTCTAGCAATTGCATGAACTCTAAATCAGGGACATTGAAACATTTTACATATGTGAACCCTTGACGAAAACACATATCAAATCTTTGCTATTGCTGTAGCAGCTATAACCAAAAGAGCTCAGATACCATTTTCTAGTTGACTTCCAGCAGCCATAGCTGCTCCTACACCAGTCTCAGCTTTAGTTCACTCTTCTACTCTAGTAACTGCCGGTGTGTTCTTATTAATTCGATTTTATGATTTTATATCCTCTGCATGATGATTTACACCTATGATACTATTAATCGCCGTTTCTACTACTTTAATAGCCGGTTTTAGAGCTACCACAGAATGTGACATAAAGAAAATTATCGCCTTATCTACCCTAAGTCAACTTGGAATAATAATAGCGGCTATAGGTTTAAGCATAGTTCACTTGGCCTTTTTCCACATAGTAACACATGCCCTATTTAAAGCACTTCTTTTTGTTTGTGCTGGGAGATTTATCCACAGACACATGCACAGTCAAGATTTACGATGAATGGGTAACTTATCCAGGCAAATACCTACCGCTTCATCATGTCTTATTGTGGCTAATTTAGCTCTATGTGGATTTCCTTTTATGTCTGGGTTTTATTCAAAGGATATAATTGTAGAAGCATCTATATTTTATCATCACAATTTATTAATAGTAATATTAATTCTGCTAGCTGTGGGACTAACGTCATTCTATTCAATCCGATTTAGATTATGCGTAATCTGAGGAACTAACAACTGCGGACCCCACATTTACTTAGAAGAAACAAAATCTTTAACATCTCCCATATTAACATTAGCCTCAATATCAATTATTTCTGGAGCTTCTATTATATGAATTGCCCCCATAAAACAAGAAATAATAGTTATTCCCATATATCAAAAACTTATACCATTAATTTTAGTCATTATTGGAGCCTCACTAGCCTGGTTTCTATCAACAACTAAACAAAAAAATGAGTCCATATTAATATACACTGCCATTAATCACTATGCCTCCTGCATAATATGATTCCTGGTTCCTCTTTCGTCTCAATTTATAATAAAATTCCCTATATACATATCACATAATTACTTAAAATTAACTGATCAGTCGTGATTGGAAGTTCTTGGTGGGCAAGGAATGTACAACCTCTCTACTAAGACTTCAAACATAATTATATCTTCATCAAGGCCTTTACCTATTAATTATCTAATAATATCCTCAGTCCTAGGTGTGTCAGCTCTTCTATTAACACTATATTAAGTTTAGGTAGCTTAAATAAAGCATGTTATTGAAGCTAACAATATGGATTTTCCCCTAAACAAGGTGTATATGGTGTAATAAACACATTAGCTTTTCATGCTAAAATTATAAATTAATATTATACACAGAAAGTAGTTTAATATAAAACTCTGGCTTTGGGTGCCAAAAATCTCCTTGCGTGCTTTCTGAGAATTGAAAGCTAATAATAAGCATCGATCTTGTAAATCGAAGATAGAGATCTCTCTCAATTCTATGTATAATTCCATTATAACCTTAGTATTTCTTTTACCTTTGGTAGCAATATTAAACTTAATCTCTAATCAATCTCACTTTCTAATAACTCTTTTATCGCTTGAAGGAATTACTCTCAGTCTTGTACTATTTGTCCCAATTTCCATAACGGTGGCAAATGCCCCAAACACAAGTATTAGTGTAATACTCCTGACCTTTGGAGCTTGTGAAGCTAGAATTGGTCTAAGACTTATAGTTCTTATATCACGATCTTTTGGAACAGATATATTAAACTCCCTAACAATAAATAAATGTTAAAAATCCAACTAATTATAATATCCCTGCTCCTACTACCCCTCATAACCACTAATTACATATGAGCAACTGCTCTAACTTTAAGAATCTCTATGCTACCAGTATGTGCCACTCTTATAAATAATATATCATACTCCATAATAACAGGACTAATTTCCTCCGATACTATATCATTTAGACTTACACTCTTAACAATTTGAGTCGTAGTTATAATAATCTTAGCTAGAACTAAAGTCATACACCAAAACACATATCCTAAGTTATTTATTGTAAACTTAATCATTCTCCTGATTGTATTAATCAACTGCTTCCTCTCATCTAACTTATTTATATTTTATATTTGATTTGAAGCATCTCTAATTCCTACTATAATTCTAATTATAACTTGAGGGTATCAACCTGAACGATCTCAAGCCAGAATATATTTAATAATCTATACCGTAGCTGCCTCATTACCTATACTTATAGCACTCACCAAAATTTTTATTGTGTCGAAAACAGCTATAATACCCATATTTATAAATATTGAATTTCCTAAGGATTATTCATCTATATCTATAGCTTGAGTCCTAACAATTGGAGGCTTCTTAGTAAAACTTCCCATATTTACTGTACACTTATGATTACCAAAAGCTCATGTAGAAGCTCCAATTGCAGGATCTATAATCCTTGCAGCTATTCTGCTAAAGTTAGGGGGCTATGGTATTCTTCGAATAATTAATTTATTCCATCATGTAACCAAATCTACATCTAGCCTTTTATCAAGTATTGCTTTAGTGGGAGCTGTCTCAACAAGACTAATCTGCTTTCGCCAATCTGATCTAAAGTCTCTTATTGCTTATTCATCTGTAGGTCATATAGGTCTAATAGTAGCTGGCGCTCTAATAAACTCTAATTGAAGTTTACAAGCGGCCCTAGCTATAATAATTGCTCACGGATTAAGGTCTTCTGCCCTGTTTGTAATAGCAAACATAAATTATGAATTAACTCACACTCGAAGACTATATCTAACAAAAGGTTTAATAATCTTAGCTCCAACGCTTACTATATGATGATTCCTATTTACAGCTAGAAATATAGCAGCACCCCCCTCTATCAATCTCCTGAGAGAAATTATATTAATTACATCAATTCTTAAAATATCAACATCCAGCTTAATCCTTCTAGGAATAACAAGATTTTTTTCTGCAGCATATTCCTTATACATATATACTTGCATACATCATGGCTCCCTAATGTCTACATCAAACACTCTACCTCAATTTAAAACAAAAGACCTTACCCTCTTATCTATACATTTAGTACCCATCCTACTGATTATTTTAAAACCTGAACTAATTACAAGATGAGCTTAGTGACGTAGTTAAATAATAACATTAAATTGCAAATTTAATATTATACTAATAGTATCATCACTTTATTAAGTAAGATAAGCTATTCAAGCTAGTGGGTTCATACCCCGAAAAAGAGGTTTCCTCTCTTACTAACAGCTTGATTCTAGCTGAAAACTTAGCTGCTACGAACCAATATACATGTAAGTTTACGACAACCCCGCGAATAAACATATCTCTAAAAGAGTTTATAAATACATCAAGACTACTATACGTAATAGGGCGCCACAGTAAGAAATTCTACTTTTCTGCAAAAGCAGGAATTGGGTATCGAGTTAAGAGTTGGCAAAATTCGTGCCAGCTGCCGCGGTTAGACGATAAACCCAAGCTAACTTAACAACGACTAAGTGCAAGATGAGTTAAACAGTTATAAAGGTCTAATTTAAACAACCAGAGAACCAAACTCATCTAATCAACCATAAAATCATAAACTAAAACACGGATTAGATACCCGTTTATTCATGAAATAAATCAAAGTCGAAAAATACGAACAACAGTTTAAAACTTAAAGATTTTGGCGGTGTCTTATCGAACCAGGGGAACCTGTCTCATAACTCGATAATCCACGAATACCTCACCCTTTCTAGATCAAACAGCTTGTGTACTGCCGTCGTAAGCACACCTCTAAAAGAATTTAGTATGCAATAATGGCTTTCCCATTTACGTCAGGTCAAAGTGCAGCTTATGAAAGGGAGACGATGGGTTACACCCTAAACAAAGATACCAATTGCAGCATTAAAAGCTTCATGAAGTTGGACTTGGACGTAATTATAATTCAATATTACAATGAAAACGAATCTAAGACATGCACACATCGCCCGTCACTCTCGCCTAAAGGCGAGATAAGTCGTAACAAAGTAGGTGTAACGGAAGTTGCACCTGTCGAAGTATAGCATATATAATGCTTTTTACTTACACTAAAAATAAAACAAATTGTTTACTTCGCATATTTATACCTCACCCTATATAATATCACTAATAAAAACACTAAAACATTAAATCTCTATTTACTAACAAATTAAAAGTACTGAAAAGGAACTCAATATTAAATTTAAGTAGTGAAAAATCACGTACCTTGTGCATTATGGTTTTACAAGCTAATAATTAACAATAATATCCCGAATTCTATGCTCGCTGCTCGCATATAGCTATGAGCTCACTATTAGTTGTAGCATCAACTTTAGAAAATATGCTAGCAGAGGCTACATACCAACCGCGCTAGAAAATTGCTGGTTATCAGTAAAATTTATTAATTAAAACATGTAGCAACCCTACAGTGTAAGGTCTCAGAGGATAAGCCCTGTGACCTAAAGCTAACAGTGTAATAAATATCAATCATTAGGCTTAGAAACAGCCATCTACAATACTTTACCGTACTACAATTATATAATCTATAAACACTATGCCCCAATAAACTGATATTTAAGAAAAACTTTCAATCTTGAAATAATCTGTAAAAATAAGTATTAGAAAATCTGATATCTAAATTCTACAAATAAATAACATAGAATCACCCAAACACTTATAAAGGAACTCGGCAAACACTTATTTCGACTGTTTAACAAAAACATTGCCTGTCGTAAAACACATGACAGGTAATTCCTGCCCAGTGACTCAAAAAGTTCAACGGCCGCGGTATCCTAACCGTGCAAAGGTAGCATAATCACTTGCCCATTAATTGTGGGCTAGAATGAAAGGACCAACGAAATAGATACTGTCTCTATAAGTATAGTAAAAATTAATCTCTAACTGAAGATTGTTAGATTCCGTCGAAGGACAAGAAGACCCTATAGAGCTTTATTTAATAAAAGATAAATCACTTTTTTATAATTCGGTTGGGGCGACCGGGGAAGTAATAAATCATCCCCTATAATAAGATAACTAAATCTAATATATGACCCTTAAAAAAGATCACAAGAACAAGCTACCTTAGGGATAACAGGCTAATCCTATTAAAGAGTCCTTATCGATAATAGGGTTTGGCACCTCGATGTTGGCTTAGGGAATCTATATGACGCAAAAGTCATATGAAGATGGTTTGTTCAACCAATAATACCCTACATGAGCTGAGTTCAGACCGGCGTAAGCCAGGTTAGTTTCTATCCTCGACAAAAAAGTCTATTTATAGTACGAAAGGACCTAAATACGAATAATAATTATACCTCAAGAACAAATATAATATTAAGTTCAATAGCTAAATACATATACTATGCAAATAAGTTGGCAGAATAGTGCCACCGACTTAGGATCGGTTCATGGGTTATACCCACTTATTATGCAACTTAGTTTAATTAGAACTATCAACTTGCACTTGATAAGTGAGGAAACTCAGTAGCGGTTTGATGTTTTGGAAACACTGGACCTTGAACGTCCATCCAAGATGTTCGATTCATCTTCAAACTCAACAAGATGGCAGAATAGTGCCACAGGTTTAAACCCTGTTCATGAGAAATTATCTCTCTTGTTACATGAACATTCCTTTTTTTACATCAATTTTAATAAGAGCAATCTTAGCCTTGCTAGCCATAGCATTTTATACCTTAATAGAGCGAAAATTTCTAGGGTACTTTCACCTACGAAAAGGGCCTAATAAAGTTGGAATTATAGGTCTACCTCAACCATTTGCCGATGCAATTAAATTATTTGTTAAAGAGCAAGCTAATCCCACGCCCTCAAACCAGATACCTTTCTTACTTGCACCAACAATAGGTCTAATTCTAGCTTTAATAATGTGAATAATCTACCCTCATTCCCATCAATCATTCTTCTTTCAATTTAGAGTTTTATATTTCCTTTGTGTCTCAAGAATAAATGTATATACTACCTTTTTGGCCGGATGAAGCTCAAATTCAAAATATGCTCTATTGGGAGCTTTGCGAGGCGTTGCACAAACAATTTCATATGAAGTAAGTATGTCACTAATCCTACTCAGTGCTTTAATTATATTAACAACTATAGACTTTACAAAAATATCTATATTAACATGGGTAAGGATAATGTTTATCCCATTAGCTACAATCTGATTTATTACCAATCTTGCAGAAACCAATCGTACACCATTCGATTTTGCTGAGGGTGAATCAGAGCTAGTCTCAGGATTCAATGTCGAATATAGGAGAGGCTTGTTCGCCCTAATCTTTATAGCCGAATATGCTAATATCTTAATTATAAGCTTATTTACAAGCCTAATTTTTTTCAGGACCCTCCTTCCCATAATCAGAGATATTATTTTAGTTATAGAAACCATAGCTCTAGCTACACTATTTGTTTGAGTTCGAGCCACATTTCCCCGTATACGGTATGACCATTTGATAAACTTAACCTGAAAAAGGTTCCTACCTGTATCTTTAGCCCTCCTTATTTTAAGAATACCTCTAGTAATAATAACTTGATACAGCGCCGGATGAACGGATAACTCTGATGACGTTAAATAAGGAATATATTCCCTGTATCTAACTAGAGAGCTTGTAAACAGCACTTGACTTTTAATCAAGAGATAATAAATTATTTCTAGTTAATGAACCTTGTCTCAGCATCTACCACTATTGCCCTATTACTTCCATCTGTCATCTTAATTGCAGCGTGAATTCTCAGAGCACGATCTAATACCGACCGAGAAAAATCCTCTCCATTCGAATGTGGATTTGACCCTAAAAGAACTGCACGAATTCCATTCTCAATACGATTTTTTCTTCTAGCCATCATTTTCATTGTATTTGATATCGAAATTGTCCTCTTAATACCAATTCCAACCATCATTCTTACTAGTGATACACACACAACACTATTAACACCCATTACATTTTTATTAATTCTTCTAATTGGTCTAATTCACGAATGAAACGAGGGATCCTTAGACTGATCATATTAGATTAGCCGGGATAAGTAAGAACTTCTAATTCTTATAAGGGGGTTCAACTCCTCCATAATCTTCATGAATTTAATCTACTCCCCTGTAATAATATTAACCTTAGCCTCCCTCACAATAAGAACTTTAATAGCTCTATCAAGAGCAAATTGAATCATCTTATGGGCAGCCATAGAACTAAATCTCCTAAGATTTATCCCAATTATAATGCAGTCAAAAAAAAACCAAGAAACTGAGGGCTCAGTAAAATACTTTTTAGCTCAGGCTTTAGGCTCCGCTCTTCTCCTTATATCCAGTACATCATTATATATAGCTTCCAGAGTAATACCAAATATCATGCCACTAATTTTAACTACTGCCCTGCTACTAAAGCTCGGTAGAGTTCCTTGTCATTTCTGATATCCTTCAGTCATAGCATCGATCTCATGATTATCCTGTCTAATCCTATCTACATGACAAAAACTTGCACCCTTATCAATTCTAGCTTTCCTTCTCCCAACAAAAAATATATACTTTATTATAATTATAGCCGGAACAAACGCCCTTGTTGGAGGCATTATAGGTATAAATCAGTCACAAATACGAACAATTATGGCTTACTCATCTATTGGTCACATTGGTTGAATACTAAGGCTATTAACCTTATACAAGCCCACTGCTTCAATTATATATTTCCTGGTTTATTCAGCTCTCATTACCCCTCTATTTATATCTATAAGATATTTCAATATCCACTCCATTAAGAATATAAATAAAATGTCTTCCATCAACACCTCTATTCACTTAGCCACAATTATACTACTATTATCCCTCGGAGGTTTACCACCCCTGACAGGATTTATACCAAAATTTATAACAATTATACTTCTAATAGAATCAATAAAAATTGTGGTACTAATATTAATCATTGGATCTGTAATAAACTTATACTTCTACCTAAATATTGTTATTAATATAATACTATCAAACACCATCTTAAAATTTAAAATACCCTTAAAACATAAAGCTTTAAGAACATTGACTCTCGCCACAGCGGGGTTGTCATTAGGTTTAAGCCCCCTTATTATAATTTATGCGATGACTTTATTCAACCAACCATAAAGATATTGGAACACTATACTTCATCTTAGGTGTATGAGCTGGCATAGTAGGTGCCGGCATAAGACTTCTAATTCGAATTGAATTAAGACAACCGGGAGCCTTCTTAGGAAGAGACCAACTATATAACACTATTGTTACAGCCCATGTAGGCCAATAGATTGTGATCATTGTGTCCTATGATATTTGTTGCTATTTGGTAGCTATTTTAGCGTAATTTCATTCGACAATACAGATGCATTCCGGCACATTTTTATCTAGATAAAGGCACTGCTAAAAACCTAATCGAATTGAACATACCCACTATATATAGGCCTACAGGGGCCCTACATGTAGGCTACGGTGTATGCACGTAATGAACAGTGCTCTTTTATTTTTCAGGCAGCGAAACTGTATGCAAAGTTACATCCGAATACTGGTAAGAATTTTAAGATATATTCCCAACGCTGATAAAGCGCAACATTTAATACTTTCCTTGCTTGTCAACATCGTCATGATCATCATCGTCGTTGTCTTAGTAGGTTTAATGAGCAGCACCACCGGCCTAACAACATCTGCAACTACAGCCGACACCATCATCATCGTTTAATCATTAGCATTAACATAAATCAATCATCCCCATTATTATGGGCCTATCAACATCATTTTTGTCGCTTCCGTCATTGTAATTGCATGTAAATTAGTAAATTCTTAGTTATTCGCCATTGCAATTAATAAGCCTACGTTGAGGCATTCTAAATATAAATATAAGAAACACAGTAACAACTTTTGGTTTCACGCGGAATGATCAAACTTGACAATATTGTATTGTAGAACTTGGCGGAAACCCAGAATGTGGCGGTACGTATTGTGTGACGGCATAGAGACAATTTTCATGGACAACGAGTTGATACCGTTGATTTTTATTAAGACTTACACCGTCGTAGTCGTTGACTATGGCCTTCTTTAACCTCATCGATATTTAATTAAACTAATCTTAAACTCTATAGTATATTATTTGAATTTGCATGCCCAGAGTTCAACAGACCCACTGAGAGGTGGCTACGGGCAAATGGGCAGGGTCCTGGCTATTTTTGAGACCCAGTCCTGAGCCGCGATCAACCTATGGAAGCAATTATAATCAGTTTCACAGAGTTTATGATAATTATGTCTCGTTAAATATAATATTATGATAGTTAACTACAGCGGATTAAACTTCAAGCATCTGCAGCATTACCGTACTTATAATTTATTGTCATATAATTATAGAACACGCTCACTTCCGTTAAAGAGGTTCCTGATTGCTCTACCTAGAAGACCGGTATTCTTCTGTTTAGGGGCCCGAAATTTCACAACCTAATGGCCCGAGATTTCTGTGCCTAGATTCCAGGAATTTCTCTGCCTATGGGCCCGAGGTTTCTCTGCCTAGATCCCAGGAATGTGTCTGCCTAGGGGCCCGGATGCCATGATGTCCAATCGTGCAATAATTGAACTCCTTTACAGTTAAACCGACCTTTTCCTGGGTGATGACTTGGCTACAGCTTGTATTTGGTGTACCATCGGTAAATTGCTTTTGCATTATACTCGGCGCTATAGAAGTTGATACTCGAAAAAAGAGAAGTCATCACTGTTGATTACAATATCATACCGGGGAGGAGCTTAGGTGAGTGGTGACACTCCGACAAGAGGAGCAGAGGATTAACATGGATGACGGATCGATTCCCGCTTCCGCCAAAGGTGGATTCAGCCTTAACCCGCTGGGGCAAGGGCAAATATGACTCTATGAGCAGCAGTAGATCGTGCCGGCGACGGCGCCTAATTGGCTGCTTGAGAGTTATATTCGATTCCTGTAGATGCGTGCAATAATAAGTATCGATGTCTATAGGCTATACCTTACGTTTAATGGTCTGGAAATTAGACGTGAATCTCTTAAAGTCGTTTTCTTATGTTCCGCAGAGTATGTGGAAGGCGACATTCTAGTGCGAGAGAACTCAAAGCTTCAAGACGAGGTACGAGACCATCGTTTATAGCCTATGAAATGTACTATAAAGTTATAATATAGGGTGACACAAAAGTATGTTTCTCAGCAAGGGCTTGATATTTTTGTATGATATTTTGTCAGTGCATAGGCCTACACAAGTCAACCGAAAGATATTAGCACAAATTTGGCTTTGATCTGGTCCGTGGTTGCCATTGTATATTAAAAACATTTAAGAGGACGAGTTTCCCGGAGATACAGCCATGCGAAACAGTTTGTTCATCATATTGTCATTGTAAGCAAAATATTGGACCTAGTAGACCATGACACAATATTGTTACTTTGGCCTTACAGATGAATGCTATTAGCGTACAGTATTTTCGTAAATCTGCTTAATGGCAGCACCGTCTCTGTACGGCATAGACTGAATCAGCGACTAAAGTGTCCCAACTTCCAACGATCTTCACGTACGTTGGAGTAGACGTTAGAGTTGATTAACATTCTTTGACTCAGGACCTTTATAAACTCTGACAGACAAATTACTCTTCAAGTTCTCAACAGGATTATAGGAGAGAGATCCAGAGAGCTTTGGTGGCGAATCCATCGGCTTTATGTGTAACTGGAATTTGTAGTCTAGCCATTTCGTCGTCACAGCTGATATAACTAAGACAGCGTGCACTATTCTGCTGGAATACTCCCAACAACTAACTTTCGTTGCATAACACTGCCGTTGTCTACTCAAGAATGTTAGTAATGTTGTACTACGAGTTCAGTTTGGTATCATTTGTCACAAATAAAGGCTTGCGAGACCTTTGGCCGTCATCCCGCCTCACATTGTCACTGACGGACTAAACTTCATCTGTGTAGCAGACGGAACGTTCTGCTTCTGTGAACCCCAAACAGTAGCGTTTTGTGCAGTCGCTACATAAAACACCTTGAACGGCGACTTGTTACGAAATGTTTTGATGCTCTTTCATAAGATAGAAAAAACCTTCTTGATAAAAAACTGAAATCAGAAAAGAACCGATACGGTCAAAAACGATCCTTCACGAACAAAAAAGAAAGAAAAAGCTATGTGGCCACATGAATATATTTTGCATGTGTAGGCATATGTGTTTACATTATATATATAAAATGTAATAATCATTTATATGCTATGACATATCTACAACAACCATAATCATGTTGAATATTGCTGTCTCAGCAACATGTCATGCAGAAATGGAATCAATAACAACACAAAAGAAAGAAAGACAACAGAAAGACAAAAGAAAGAAAAACAACATAAAGATTAAGGATTAAAACCATATACACGAAATCGAACTGAAACGTTACTAATTCTGAAGACGTCAACAACCTGTGTTGCTATAAGATGTCGTTAAACTGTTGAATCTGAATAATGACTCGTCGGTGAACGAAACATTAGACCAGTCTTCCACTGTCCGGAGTCGATGCTCCTATTTTCAATCACTAAAACGGCGTGAAAAATGGTGATGTCACATACAGGCACGAGCCAGAAATGCACCTCTCGCGCCCCTATGTACACTATCACGTCATTTAAAGCTCGTTCGAGCTTTTAATAAAAAATTATATGAGTTCAGTATGCGCTTGCAAAATATTTATCAGACTGAATCATTTTGACTGAGACAACCTATTTGTGTTTGAAAACGGTGAACGAACTTTTGTGGCGTCACCCTATATTATTTGTTATGCACATGTAATTGAGAGCTGAGGATCACCGAGTAGGCCTATTACAGAGTTCAGACAGCGCTTTAATTGGTAAACGCTAATACTGTAAGAACGCTGAGAGTTCTACTTAAACTAACGCTACTATTATATTAGATGATTAGTGAATTGGATTATGTTAGAGGAAACTAGCTACACA
The DNA here is from genome assembly GCA_959347315.1 of Bimastos eiseni. NCBI lineage: Eukaryota > Metazoa > Annelida > Clitellata > Crassiclitellata > Lumbricidae > Bimastos > Bimastos eiseni. Next base: position 9,511,548 of record OY365811.1, on the reverse strand, counting down.
TGAAGAGACAGATCAGATACAAACTATCTTTATTAAACAAGGAATAGATAAAGTGATAACATATATTTGGCTGCCTAAATACAGAATGGTACAAATACTCACGAAGTGATAATGATGTTAGATACTAGAAGTTGAACATGAAGCTAAATTATTAATAAATTATATATATTATAACAGACAGATCTGACGTCCTAAGATACCTGATGATTTCGGAAGTCAGACTGCCTCGATCCTAAGAGTGTTTCAGCTTATAAGTCACTTTCCTCAGCCAAAGAGGAAACTGGCCTATCCTAGGACAGACTACTTTGATTGGCCAGTTACTGACCTCTCAAGGATCAGCTACTGACCACTCTAGCAATGAGGGCTGACTGTAAGTGCTAGTTACACTAAAGCCTAAGCGAGTGATTGAAAGAACCTATCCTCTCTGTATTAGCGAAAGTTCTGCTAAACCGAATGTATAATAATGATCTCTATATATATTGTCCAAGCCTATCTATTGTAATGTAATGTTCAGAATAATCACGGTTACAATACTATAGATTTACTTCTTATGCCAGACTATAAAACTGATGTTCGCTTCTGGTAAAGTTATTTCATCCGTTGAATATCTTTGATACAGGTTACCTTGTTTATTTTTACAACCCACGCCCTAATAGTAGGTCTTGTTTCAAGGCTGCTATTGTAAGATGACCTTTGTAAAGAAACATCGCACATAGACTACGCTTCTTTAAGGGGCTTTCTCACAGTTATTAAATACTAGTTTAGGTGATCAGTTTGGCCCTCATACCCCCCGATCATATGTAATTTAAGTGTACTCATGAGTCATGTTAAGGTTTAAGTATACTAAACAACTTTTGTCAAGTGTTGAGTATATATAGGATACTTGTGCTACAGTTTTCAATATAGTGTATTTCAATCCAGTGTAGACTAACTGTGTCATGTCTCAAGTGTAGGACTGTAGGTACTTGCATTGCGACGACAAAGATGTATGTGACTGTTAGAGTTCATGAGTTCAAATCCCATTAAACGTGATCCTGCGTAGTCGCTGAGCCGTGTGTAAGTTACAGGCAATGTGTGAAACAGGGATTGTGTAAAATGGCAGACTTTTTAGATTTCAGGCAATTTATAAAATCATCAACTTACGGTTAGGGCTAGAGTTAGGGTTAGTGTCAGGGTTAGTTTTAGTGTATAGTTAGTGCAGGGTTGGGGCTAGTACAAGATTTTTTACAAATTGCCTCGGCATTTTTAAAAATCCGTGGTTTCACGCCGTGCCTGTAACGTGTATACGGAATTTACAGAGCTATCGATACCAATAATGAACAAACTTGTCAATGGACAGCACTGGATACTGAACTAGTCGAAGGCAGATTACCAACAGCTCTGGCAGATTGTGATACGCGCTCGATATAAATATCTTAACGTACGTGTATTAACAGAAAAGGATACTGAGAGAGGAAATAACGTTGACTCTTTTCAGAGTAACCCTTTGAACGCTATCACTAATCCTGATCTTCTCTGGCCGTCTGGAATCATTTACTACACAATAAACCCAGACGGATATTGTAAGCCCACATTAAATACACTTTCTTTAGAGCTTGATGGTGACGACGATGACGAACATGGCGATGACGTAATTGCTAGTTAATTTGACTGATGCAACGCCTTTCTGATATTAAAAAAATATTTCCGTTTGTCTTGACCAAGTCTTTCAGATAAACAATGCCTTTAAGATTATAATGATACCTGAAAATGACGTCGATGAAGACGAAGATGAAGAAGAAAGTAGAATGATTGATGGCATTGAAATTCAAAGTGAAAACGATTGCACTGATTAAGAGTGACAATTATGATGCTTTATATACTTACATGTACATATAAATTTTCTATGTTAACATACTTTACCGTTAATTTTCAGTTGCTGCATTTCTGAGTTTGGATGTTGAAACTCTGTTGCTGAAATGTAGGCAATTGCGCTGTTCACAATAATGGGGAGAAAATTATGTGGTGTCCGATCTGAATTTGATTTAGCATCGAATGAAATCGAGTTGATTGAGGCCGGAATTACTGACTTGGTGGAGCTCACGAAAGTGAACGGACGGACCTGCATTGATATCATTCCAAGGGATTCGGAAGACGATTACGTCGAAGTAAAAAACTACTCCGGGTCAGTCGTTTGATTTGTGACAGGACTTGAAAATGCCTTATCTGTCTCTGCGTCAGTCTTTCTTGCTTCGTCTGTTCGACTGTCTGTCTGCATCTTTCTATCCTTACGTATGCCTCTTTCACTGTCAGAATCAACTCTGTATTTTTATGTCTGGCTCTCTATATCTCTATATAAGATTATCTGTCTTTATCTGTCTGCAGTTCTGAATCTGAATCTGGTCTTTGCGTATTGCTCTGAATTATCATGCTTTGTATCATCTGTTTTGTGTTGCATTATAATAGGCTACTATTTTCTTTTTATGCTATGTGTGTTATTTTACACGGACCTGCTTGTATTATGGTGACCGGACAATTCAGCACCAGACAATTCGACGCAGAAAATTCTGGTGCCTAATTTTCTGACGCAAACTTTTACCTGTTTTAAATAGTTTAGAATTGCATTTCCATTATCTTTATTTGGCCTTATATAGCCTAGCTTTATCTTGCATGAAATTTCCTTTCAGTGTCTAGCTTTACCTTTCATTGCACTGCCTCACACTATCTTGCCTTAAGTGCATTGCCTCGTTTTACTTTGCTTTTAATTGCCTTCAATGCCTTACTTTGCCTATCTTTGCATTGATTTGCACTGTCTTACTAAGCCCTACGTGCTTTGCATTGTGTTGCACTCTTAAATTCATTTCCTCATTTTGTCTGTATTTGCATTGATGTGCATTGTCTTACCCTACCTTATACTTCGCATTGCCATGTATTGTCGCGTGATACAGATGTTCGTCGTACGTCGGTCGCATTGGCGGAGGCCAGAGACTTTCTCTCATGAATTCCTGCGTCACGTGGCATGGAACGATCATGCACGAATTCCTTCATGCCTTTGGGTTTCATCACGAGCAGAGTAGATACGACAGAGACGACTGGGTGACGATCAACTCTGACAACATCAAACCAGGTCCAATAAAGTCATCGTCTGATCTTTCAAATGACAGAGCTCGTGAATAAGCTGATGCCCTGCGCTTGGCTTTCGAGTGGCGCTTTAGAAATATTGGAGCTCTAGCACATCATTACAACAGCTCTTTTCATCTCTGCTTTCACTTCAACCCGATGTTCTTCCTCTTCTGGTATCTCTGACTCTTGTTCTTCACATCATATATCTGTATCATGTTCTCAAACTATCTTTGGATCTCGCTCTTCACGTGGTATGTCGGGATCTAATTTAGCTTTCGCATTTGATAGCTTGTTCCTGGTCTTCAAATGGCGTTTCTAGATCTAGTTCCTTCACATGCATGGTATTTCTGAATCGCCCTCTTCACTGGTCCAACCTCGAAGAAAATAAAAAATGGGTCCACCCTTTGATTATTTATTAACATTTTCTGTAATTGTTAACAAATTTATTAACAAAACGCATTTGGTTTTATTAATTAGATTTCCACTTCACTATTTCTACGTTAATATTCTCAATTAATTCTTCAAGTGGCCTTTATGGCCTTTCCGCTTGCAAAAGAATCAATAGGAATCAAAATTTAAAATTTTCGCCAACTCTGTTTTGACACATTGTTGACCGCTGGTATAGTTTTTGACTTGTTTTTAATACACTGAATGATCTCTCTGCACTTGCAACGGTAGCTGGAAGACAAAAAATCCTCATGGCAACAATTTAATTGGGGAAGAGATTCTGTAGCAAAATTTCATGCAGTTTATTTTACAACTGAAAAGGTTGAATAATTTTTGAGCCAATATCTTCCTGATAAATTCGCTTTAATGAGTCAACCTCATCTATTCAATCTTTGCAAATGTCAGCAGAGAAACTTTCACGAAAGTTTTTGTAAATGACTCTGCAGTCATAATCTTCTTGGAGAAACTTCGAAGAAAATTCAAATTTTTTGCAAGAATCAATAATCGGATAAAATATTTCATTCATGAACTCATCCCTTGCAGACTTAACAAGTAAAACTGTTTCAACAGCTGCAGTTCGTGGATGTTTGTAGGTTTTCATTTTTTCAGGTAGCTTTCGATTAAGTACCTGAGCAGTTCGATCATTATTGCTGCCAGCATAATTAACAGTTTGAGAAGAACAACTGTTGCCAATAGCTTGGACAACAAGTTCACATTCATCATATAATATGTCCCAGGATTCTCGTGATTTTAATCAATCTTTGATGAGACCATCAATGTTGTCTCTTTCTACTTAAAGTATTGTACCACGATATCGGAGAACTAAATGTAAGTTTAGTGCATAGAATTTTGAAACATTTTCTAGTACTGTAGGTTATATATAATATTATAGTATGTTGTCAATCAGTCTTTCATTCACATTCAAAAATATCAACTTTACCGGATTCCCACTTTGCTCTCAACGGGCCTGTTCATGGCGATTATGTAGAGATGGTCCAGTCACCCACATGGGTGACTGGATCATCTCACCAGTCACTGAACTTGACAACCAGATTCTGACCGTAGCAAAGAATGCCCACTACTTGGGTTCTGCACAATTGATTTAGTATCATCTTCGCGTATGTGATAGGCTAGACTCCCTGACGCAAAGCAAGCTTGGAGATCTTCTTTTGGGTTCTTAGCATGCTGAGCGTATTATAGGCCTATGTAGCCCTGGTTTCGATTAGGTTGCGTCTAAGACGTTACGATTCTTTCTGTCCATGCAGGAAGACAGAACAACTTCAAAAAACTGTCCGAGAGTAAGAACGACCTTCTCGGCACGTCCTACGACTACGGATCGGTGATGCACTACGGTGCCTACTCGTTCGCCGACGATCCAAAGATTCCGACGATCATTCCACACGATCCCAATGCGGAGATCGGTCAAAGGGTCACACTCAGCGAGCTCGACATCGAACGCGTTCAGATTCTCTACGGATGCCTGGCAGCGGTAAGTCCACTGATTTTGTTAACATATCACAGGGATTGTCTGGAAAGAGCGGTAGACGATATACATTGAGGCGGAGACGGTAGTCTGTTCCAGGTTGCTGTTCGCCAACCTGCTTTGTATAATTAACTAATAAATTTTTTAAAATCAATTGCAGGATAGCTGTCATCATTGTTACCGTATTCAAAGACCCAAACCGTGATTATCTCCGGAAATAAATATTTGTGTCCGCTCTTTCATCATTGCAAATGAACTTATCCTTTACATTATCGAACTCCTTCTTCTTATACACCGAGGTCGTCATATTGGTTTGAAGTCCCTTTTAAAACACCCTTAATACTGACTCGATATCTGATACTAGCTATTAGTAGGCCTAATTGCAACATTGTTTCTTTTCAGTCGGACTCGCGCTTCTTCAAACATGTGGACCCAAAATGGATTCTACGCCGCAAATAGTTAACCTTTGACACAACACTTCATCGCTTGAGCGTAAAACCATTCAGCGGAAACGGGCCAAACATGTTAATACGATACAGAAAAGTTACTCGTAGATAATATAATTATGTACTGATCTTTGACAAAATATTATGTCATTTACACAATGGAGCGTTAGACTCAGCGATTTGTGAATAACTAGGCCTAAACAGAAATAAAATAATGTTCGGTATCAAATACACTGTCGGCTAAAGTCGCTGTTGGAGAATCTGTGACCTATCTGACCACACCGTTCGTCAATTATTCATTCTTTCATTCATTCATTCATCATTTCATTCGCTCATTTATTCATTCATTAATTCATTTGGAAATATTACATTGTACCTCTAATTGAAACTATTCAGCGACAGTTCCGACTACAAAAGTTTATATTTTAACTGAGAAATGTTTCAGGTATTGCGACCCATGGTGTAGGCACTTCTCTAGGGAAGACCAGTCCAGATCACTTGGCAGAGTAGCGGTACGAGCGAAAGGAACCAAGAGAACTCCCTTTTCCGCGGAACTTAGAAGGCGACATAATTGATACCGAAAGTCAAACAGCAGACCTCGCGAAAAAAACTGATGATGCGATTTGATGTGGTGAACCATCGATCACCGAGAAAATGCTTGTCTTCTGAAATCGACAAATTTAGAATTACGCATAGGATACTTTATAAAAGTTAATGCTAAAAATTATGTATCTTCAGATATACATGTGAACGACTTGTGCAGCCAAATTCTATCTCGCTTGTGTTGGCGCCAGCATGACAAAACGGGTAAAAAGTGCGAGTGGTGACAATCATTAGCCCAGGGCCTCACCAATGTGATCAATCTCCTGACCACATAACGTGATCAATGACTTTCGTAACGATCAGTTACGAATAATGTATCACACAGATGGAGAAATTCGATTAATAACCACGATCTCCCAAAGTGAACTAAGTTGATTCCATAGACTTATCAAACGAAAGTTTGCTAAGAGAGATAGGCTTAGCAAAGATGGACAGCTTCACAAAAAGTAAACCTACGCCTGACAATTAAAGTTAGCGTCCAAAAAGTTCGAAATCACTCTAGAGCCTACACTACTTGTACGATCAACGTGGCATAAGAACGGTTGCAAGGAGACAGATAGGCCCCGCGTATTTTTGCAAAAAAAATTTTAAAGTAATGCGGAAAATCGGATTATTGCACAAACCACTAGTCCTAGTCATCAACTCAACAATTATTGCTTCGTATGGTCGGTAAAACAAAGCCTCTATAGGCTAATAATAGCCCGGACAAGCCAATTATAGTTGACACTGACCATACTTCCGAACTTTGTGCGGTAATTTGCGAAAACTTTCCATCTAGCAATTTATGCGCCAATTTCGACGAAAAATTGCAAAATCGCCCAAACCCCGAAGTTCTAGATATAGGCACATTGGCGGAAGTTTGCCACATGGGGACTATAATGCCCTCTGACAGGTAATTGTTATACAGTGTCGGACAGAAGCGAACTTCATGTTCGATAGCGTCTGATTTCGAAAGTCACCAATCATGTCATATGCTTGTTTAACCTAGACGATGAGTTCATCGGACACTAATGTTCTTTTTCTGAAGAGTAGCTCAAATTCTTCACAGGAATTTGGTAATTGCATACGCGTAAGAAGACTGTATAGTGAATGCACAGGGGCCTATCCAACAGAAACAGCAGTCTAACTTAGTTGGCTTTAGGCCTATTAAAAATCATTGGACTTCGAGTCTTCTTTTGGTTCTCTTCCTTTCAGGCAGGTTCAAATGTCCGACGTCACCATTAACTACGTGTACTCTATGTGCATGGGAACTATTCTTTAAGCGCTCTGACTTCGAGTACGAATTAAAGCCAAATCCTATCCAATCCATTCCAGTGTATAATTCTAATGCAATGCAAAACCAAACTTGTATGACTGATACTGCAGTTAAGAGTTTCTGTCACTTTTGCATTATCACAGCCATCATGGCCATAGCCATAGCCAACTTGCTTTTATTGCTCTCCTCAACCAGTAGAACACAATGATACGATTAGGCTACATAAGATAGCAGGAACTGGCAGAGAAGAAGGATGATAGGGAAAAATGTACGTCCAAGGTACCGATGAGTCCCGTTAACGGGGCCAACACTTTCTAACTTAACACTAAGCAGCTAGCAGTTCAGAAAAATCACTACATGTATCTATACAAGTTTACAGCGTCTGAAAACAGCGGCATTCATGCTGATAATTTTTACAGCACATCATTTGAAACCTACCTAGATCGAATTAGTAATCGATCCATGGCAATTGTATTTGTAATTGTAATTGTAATTCTAATAGAATACTGTGGCGGTTTTCGCCGGGGCACCCGAGGGGGGAGCATTATGTGCTCACTGTGGATCAAGACCAAGGCTTTATAGTGAGGGAGTGAGGATATGTGCTGTACTTCTGTCACCCATTTCTGCCCTGTCAAGTTTTATTGCCAACTTGTCATCTAATTAATTTATTTCCCCCTCCTGGCACGTTTTTGGAGCCGAGTCTGTTGAGATCCTGAAGTAAGGCGTTCATCATAAACAATCCCTTATTCTTTAAACCAGAGTTTTACATTTTCTTCAACAATTGATATTTTCTGCTGTTCTCTCTCTAAACTTCTCTTGAAAAATATTTCAGTTAGTAAGCAAGTGGCTATTAATAAATTTCTATCAATATGATTTGCACAGCCAGCAAGCAATTAATTGCAAAATTAAGCATATATGCTGCATTTCTGTCACTCATTTTGCACAAAGAAGCTGAGATCAGTTTTGGTGGTGTAAGCTTAATCTGTATATATATATAGATGATGGGGTAGCAACCCCTAAATAGTGTCTGATCCTCTTCAGGTTTTCAGTTAATTACTTTTTCATAGTTATAAGCAAAAGCAAAGGGTACCTCGTTGTGAAATGAGACTTTCATAATTAAGGACCACCCTAATGCATACATACGTACACAAACATACATGTATATTTACCTGTACATACATATATGCATGCATACATAGATACATGTAAGTATGTATACATGCCCACGTGCATATATGCATTTATACATATAGGGGGGGGGGTCAAATGTCCGGGGGTGCAAATGTCATAGCCAAAATCGGGGGGAAGAATTGTCAGAGGGCAACTGTCCGGGGAGGGGGCAAATGTCCGGAAGGCAAATGTCCGTTCCCCATCATATATATATATATATATATATATACAGGTTATCCCCAAGTTCCGAACTTGATTGAAACCGTTGGTGGTTTTGATAAGGCGCGCAGGCAACTTCGATACTCGATTTTCTAATTCAGCCAACTCTAAACAGGTATCATATGGAATAGAGCTGGAGTCTGATTGCTGCTACATCCGCCAGACCATCTACCAAGGGACAGAGTTTACTCGATGAATCGGTTAGATCACCTATCGCCAATCGCAATGCAATAATTGTGACGGAAATCGGTCCATCGCAGCGTTTTAGGCCTAATACCAGTTCCAGTTATTAATTATTATAAATTACCTTTATTGTTATTATTCACTGCATGTGCATGTATTTTCTTTAAGTTGCTGTTTGCTAGAGACGTGACTGTGGCCATTGCCCAATATAACTTCTGGCGGAAGTACGATGACAGTTTGAGAGGCATTGTGGTGGTGGCCGGTCGATGGAAGTTTCTGGTTTAGTTTGTTCAAATTTTGACTGCAAATCATACATTTAAATCTGTCATCGAGGCTAGCATCCATCTGAGGGAACTTGCGGGTTTGGTCAGGTGCAGAGCGAGGGAAATACAGGACTAATTATAATTATTGTCCATTGCCACAAAAACTAAGCCTACATTGTTACTTTAATGAATTCCAAACGGCAATCGACCAATTTAACAGCTGATGCTTAGGCCCTACATCTAAAAATTTTAAAGAGATGTGTCTGCTTCAAGAGCGGAATGACAAAGATCATATATGTTTCAGCTGAGAATCTGAGACCGCAATGGGTCATAACTCATAACCACGCCCACGATCGATGAACATAATACATAATATTATAGGCCTATATAATTAAGGGGTCTGCGGGTAAAGCATTTTGGCTACCCGACCCGTACCCGCAACACAAGAGCGTTACCCGTACCCGCACCCGACCCGTGCTTTAAATTGCCACTCGACCCGTACCCGCGGGTATACCGCACACGTAGCATTATTAGCATGCCTTCTCATTGTATTGCTACCTGCAAGGCTAATGGGAACTGCTATCATATGCTGTAGTCTTGGTGGTAGTAACAGCGGCAACAGCAATTGTAAGGTACGGGTTTACCTGCGGGTAGGATGTACATAACCGCAGATCCTTCTAACATTGCTCGTGTGTCCGAGACTCCGAGTTAATTTGCAGTCAATACGATGAATCGGGTACAACCAACTATCTCCAAGTTAATTATTAATATTGTTGTGTAGTACAACATGACTGACTATAGGGTTTAATTTTTTTGATTTATTGTTAATATTGTCATGACTTTTTCATTGGGTAGTCACTAAAAAACGATGACTTTTGTTATTTCACGATTTGCGCCATGAAGGTTAAAGATGCAATAACCAATGCTTTTTAATCTTACTACTAGAGTAAAATACTTTTTATTTGGTGCATCACTAATAAATAATTCCAAACATTGGCGGAGTTACTTGGGTGCAAAGTCGGACCCTTCATGATGGCCCACCCTGTATAAGATATAGGCATGTATATATACACAAAAATGGCTGAATAGTGTCTTAAGAAAAGCCTTATTCCCGTTCTTGTCTCATAAGTTTAGGCCTGCACAATTTTTGCCAACATTACCAGTGACAAATTCATATTTGCGATAAAGCAGCCTATAAGTGCGCCTTCAGAGATCTAAACTGATTAGTGACTTTCAATTTCTTTTACATAGACCAAGGCCTACCTTAACTACAAATCATGGTTCGACCTCTGATAAAACAGCAAACAGGCCTAATCGGTACTACATTGACATTGTATAACCTTCAAATCGACGCATTTATAGGCCGATCGGTTAGAGCGGTCAGCCCGTAACACTCAGTGTGCGCTGAGTGAGCGAGTTCGACCCTCGTCCGAGGCGTCAACCACTCTGTAGGGACCTTGAGCAAGTCCTTCGCACACAATTGCTCTGCAGTACAACTGCAATTGCGCCGTCGAAGCGAGCGTGTGTGTGCACTTCTGACCAAAAAAATGTTAGAAGAAGGGCCGTATCATATTTCGGTAATAAAAAAATTAAGGCCTATGCGTTCAATGCGTTCATGATTGGAAGCTGACGTACGCAGACCTGACCTTGTCCTTGACCTAATTGTCACGACAATAAGGGCAACATTTAATGTTATTCGATTCAAATCAGATCTAATCTATGCATGAGACCGAACGAGAAGGCGGAGTATACACAGTAGTAGAAACCACTTTCGAGTGTACCATTGCAATTGCGATGGTAGAAATTGGTAGATCGGTTCTTATCGACTGTGCGATTGTCACATCTGTTCAGTCGGGATGTCGCCGATTGCACTGGTCGTGTCAAACGGTCTGTTTAAACAACGGCGTCGCTAGGATCAGATGCCAGAGGAGGCAGATTGGATATGTTGGGGTAGGAGAGGGGCTACTGTAGTATCTCCTCCATACTCAGAAAATTTCACTCAGTACAATTCACTGCGGGAAGTCACCGGCTAGATCATGCTTAGGCCTACAGTAGGCTAATGTCACCGCATAATTATTATAGCAAGCAGCCAGCAACCTCTGCGGTCAATGCTGGGATGTTCAGGTTATTCTTCAATGGAAGAAATATTTCAATAAAAAATACTAATACTCAACAATTTTAGGGTAGGCACGTGCCTCTGCGCCTCAATGTGTATAATGACAGGTAGACAGAAGATAGACAGGCAGACAGGCCAACACAGACAGGCAGGCTGACAGACAAACATACAGACAGAGCCTAACGAAAATGTTCATTTCAGACAGTGCTAGTGGTTCAGAAGCTGAGATTTCCTGGAGAGGAATTGTGGGTGAAATAGTGATCGAAAGATGAGATCAGTGAAAGAACCCATTTTTGGGAAAGAGAACGTCATGAATTAATCAGCAAACGACGAATTCTGGAAGATATCAATCAAGGTTAATATCAACCATCTATGATATCAACTTCCCCATGCAGCTGCACACAGGTACTGATTCTCGTTACGTTATGAACGTTCTATGATCCTTATCAATAGTAGAAGCAAGAAATTGTGTGGCACAGTAGCCGATCGGTTAAAGCGGTCAGCCCGTAACGATCAGTGTGCTGATCGAGTGGGTTCGACCCTCGTCCGGGGAGTCACTGTGTAGGGATCCTGAGCAAGTCCTTCGCGCACAATTGCTCTACAATACAACTGCAATTGCGCCATCGAGGCGTGTGTGTGCACTTCTGAGCAAAATGTTGGAAGAAGGGAGGTATAAAAATTTCGGAAATCATAAATAATAATTCACGATATACTGGATTGTAGTAGGTAACGTAAAAGAGATAGCAGAAGTTGAAAAGGCCCCTATTGCAGAGAAAGGCTATTCCTTCGGATAGACCTTCAACCCATATAGAATGATAAGAATAGACGAAGTAATTATTAGGCCTAGGTCTATGAGTAGACTAGCTGCCTATACATGACTCGAAAGAATTAAAGCGTCTCATAAATCCGAAGACAGATTTCGTTAATTAAAATTATTTCAGCCGATGGCTTAGGCCAATAAACGGATGGGCCCATATTTCAGCTGTGAATTTGTTTACACGAACGGTCTATAGGTAATGGAAATCAATGCTATTAAAAAACGGGCTGGTTAATTAGGCTTAAGTTTAATGTTGGCAGACAGAAAGAACTGAAGGCAAAAAATGGTAGGAGCAAGATAAGATTAGGCATACTATATTTTTTATTATTCTCTTGATTATGCCAATTTAACATACATATATACATAATATATTATATATAATATAAAATAAAATGTATTATTTATATAGTCTTTATATTGTATAATGTATAATGTGTATTTTATTTTTATGGCCTCGTGGCCTGAATGTGAGTTTTTTTTGAGAACGGGGATCTATAATAGTTTTATATCGCAGAACTTCTTAATATTTATTTTACGTTGAAGGTATTTTCCACCGCTACAGTAGGCTACTGTTGTCTAGCTCGAATCAATCTACATGATGTAATCTAAATGCGAGTAAGTACGTAGACTCTACTGCATTTTGATGTAACCGGATGCACTGAAACCATTCTTGCAGATGATTATCTACAACTTTTCATTTGATAAATTTAATTGTGCGATATTTCATAGATGCTAAATTATAAATAAATTCAATAGCATACATCTTATCTTCAAGCACACGTGTTCCTGTCGGATAAAAAAGTGTTTAAGATGTGTTATTGTCCGATAAAAAAACACACCAAGCAGATAAGAATTCATTATAAAAATGTGAGTGTCTGCCAATCTTCGAATCAGTCGGAAACCATTCCAACTGTTTACGTTCACGCATCGGTCTCCATAGCAGACGTAATCGACGACCATCATGTTATTAGCCACGGTTCTCTGTGCCGCGATGTTTGTGGCCACGACATCAGCCATGCCCTCCAGGGAAAACACGGTAAAGGAAATCTTTGAAATAACTTACTATAGGCCAACTTTTATAGCACCGGAAAATGTTATCGCATGACAATCAGCAGGCAAAAATAATGCTATCGGCAAGCAACGGAATGCATCATTTTAGCAGCTCTTTATTGGTTTCAAGAAAGTTTCTAGGGTTTTAAGTTCTTAACGTAGGACCTATGCGCAGTCGCACTCGGGACGCAATATAGCCTAACGACCGACAGGTATATGCTGCGTGAAGAAATCCCAGTGTACTGTATCTTATTATAGGCCTAGTTACCAAAGACAAATCGAGTGATTGAAAAATGCCATGTGAACATCACAAATCAAAATTCCATTATTTTGACTTTTGGCGTTTCTAAGGTTTTCTCCAGAGCCGTTTAGTGACCAGTGCTTTTTGCTGGCGGAACGCTCCGGAACGGCATTCCGGACCTTTTTTTCAATTAACTAAAAAAATTGTAGTTTTGCGAAACTCTAGGTTTTGATATAGAACCTTACAATTTAGATTTTTTAATTCTAAAATTTATGAGCAATTGTAGGCCTATAGATTGCGATCATTGTGTCCTATGATATTTGTTGCTATTTGGTAGTTATTTTAGCGTAATTTCATTCGACAAAACATATGCATTCCGCACATTTTTATCTAGAAAAAGGCACTGCTAAAAACCTAATCGAAATGAACATACCTACTATCTATAGGCCTACAGAGGCCCTACATGTAGGCTACGGTGGATACACGTAATGAACAGTGTTCTTTTATCTTTCAGGCAGCGAAACTGTATGCCAAGTTACATCCGAATACTGGTAAGAATTTTAGGATATATTCCCAACGCTGATAAAGCACAACATTTAATACTTTCCTAGCTTGTCAACATCGTCATGATCATCATCGTCGTTGTCTTAGTAGGCTTAATGAGCAGCACCACCATCACCACTGGCCAAACAGCATCTGCAACTACAGCCGACACCATCGTCATCGTTTAATCATTAGCATTAACATAAATCAATCATCCCCATTATTATGGGCCTATCAACATCATTTTTGTCGCTTCCGTCATTGTAATTGCATGCAAATTAATAAATTCTTAGTTATTCGCCATGGCAATTAATAAGCCTACGTTGAGGTATTCTAAATATAAATATAAGAAACGCAGTAACATCTTTTTGGTTTCACGCGGAATGATCAAACTTGACAATATTGTATTGTAGAACTTGGCGGAAACCCAGAGTGTGGCGGTACGTATTAAGTGACGGCATAGAGACAATTTTCATGGACAACGAGTTGATACCGTTGATTTTTATTAAGGCTTACACCGTCGTAGTCGTTGACTATGGCCTTCTTTAACCTCATCGATATTTAATTAAACTAATCTTAAACTCTATAGTATATTATTTGAATTTGCATGCCCAGAGTTCAACAGACCCACTGAGAGGTGGCTACGGGCAAATGGGCAGGGTCCTGGCTATTTTTGAGACCCAGTCCTGAGCCGCGATCAACCTATGGAAGCAATTATAATCAGTTTCACAGAGTTTATGATAATTATGTCTCGTTAAATATAATATTATGATAGTTAACTACAGCGGATTAAACTTCAAGCATCTGCAGCATTACCGTACTTATAATTTATTGTCATATAATTATAGAACATGCTCACTTCCTTTAAAGAGGTTCCTGATTGCTCTACCTAGATGACCGGTCTTCTTCTGTTTAGGGGCCCGAAATTTCTCAACCTAATGGCCCGAGGTTTCTGTGCCTAGATTCCAGGAATTTCTCTGCCTATGGGCCCGAGGTTTCTCTGCCTAGATCCCAGGAATGTATCTGCCTAGGGGCCCGGATGCCATGATGTCCAATCTTGCAACAGTCGAACTCCTTTACAGTTAAACCGACCTTTTCCTGGGTGATGACTTTGGTACGGCTTGTATTTGGTGTACCATCGGTAAATTGCTTTTGCATTATACTCTGCACTATAGAAGTTGATATTCGACAACAGAGAAGTCATAACTGTTGATTACAATATCATACCGGGGAGGAGCTTAGGTGAGTGATAAGTATCGATGTCTACAGGCTATACCTTACGTTTAATGGTCTGGAAATTAGATGTGAATCTTTTAAAGTCGTTTTCTTATGTTCCGCAGAGTATGTGGAAGGCGACATTCTAGTGCGAGAGAACTCAAAGCTTCAAGATGAGGTACGAGACCATCGTTTATAGCCTATGCAATGTACTATAAAGTTATAATATAGGGTGACACAAAAGTATGTTCATCGTTTTCAAAATGCGTTTTCTCGTAAGGGATTGATATTTTTTATGATATTTTGTAAGTGGTTGCCATTGTATATTAAAAACATTTAAGAAGACGAGTTTCCCGGAGATACAGCCATGCGAAACAGTTTGTTCATCATATTGTCACTGTAAGCAAAATATTGGACCTAGTAGACCATGACACAATATTGTTGCTTAGGCCTTACAGATGAATGCTATTAGCGTACAGTATTTTCGTAAATCTGCTTAATGGCAGCACCGTCTCTGTACGGCATAGACTGAATCAGCGACTAAAGTGTACCAACTTCCAACGATCTTCACGTACGTTGGAGTCGATGTTAGAGTTGATTAACATTCTTTGACTCAGGACCTTTATAAACTCTGACAGACAAATTACTCTTCAAGTTCTCAACAGGATTATAGGAGAGAGATCCAGAGAGCTTTGGTGGCGAATCCATCGGCTTTATGTGTAACTGGAATTTGTAGTCTAGCCATTTCGTCGTCACAGCTGATATAACTAAGACAGCGTGCACTATTCTGCTGGAATACTCCCAACAAATATCTTTCGTTGCATAACACTGCCGTTGTCTACTCAAGAATGTTAGTAATGTTGTACTACGAGTTCAGTTTGGTATCATTTGTCACAAATAAAGGCTTGCGAGACCTTTGGCCGTCATCCCGCCTCACATTGTCACTGACGGACTAAACTTCATCTGTGTAGCAGACGGAACGTTCTGCTCCTGTGAACCCCAAACAGTAGCGTTTTGTGCAGTCGGTACATAAAACACCTTGAACGGCGACTTGTTACGAAATGTTTTGATGCTCTTTCATAAGATAGAAAAAACCTTCATGGTAAAAAACTGAAATCAGAAAAGAACCGATACGGTCAAAAACGATCCTTCACGAACAAAAAAGAAAGAAAAAGCTATGTGGCCACATGAATATATTTTGCATGTGTAGGCATATGTGTTTACATTATATATATAAAATGTAATAATCATTTATATGCTATGACATATCTACAACAACCATAATCATGTTGAATATTGCTGTCTCAGCAACATGTCATGCAGAAATGGAATCAATAACAACACAAAAGAAAGAAAGACAACAGAAAGACAAAAGAAAGAAAAACAACATAAAGATTAAGGATTAAAACCATATACACGAAATCGAACTGAAACGTTACTAATTCTGAAGACGTCAACAACCTGTGTTGCTATAAGATGTCGTTAAACTGTTGAATCTGAATAATGACTCGTCGGTGAACGAAACATTAGACCAGTCTTCCACTGTCCGGAGTCGATGCTCCTATTTTCAATCAATTAAGCGGCGTGAATAAATGTGATGTCACATACAGGCACGAGCCAGAAATGCACCTCTCGCGCCCCTATGTACACTATCACGTCATTTAAAGCTCGTTCGAGCTTTTAATAAAAAATTATATGAGTTCAGTATGCGCTTGCAAAATATTTATCAGATTGAATCATTTTGACTGAGACAACCTACTTGTGTTTGAAAACGGTGAACGAACTTTTGTGGTGTCGCCCTATATTATTTGTTATGCACATGTAATTGAGAGCTGAGGATCACCGAGTAGGCTTATTACAGAGTTCAGACAGCGCTTTAGTTGGTAAACGCTAATACTATAGATTTACTTCTTATGCCAGACTATAAAACTGATGTTCACTTCTTGTAAAGTTATTTCATCCGTTGAATATCTTTGATACAGGTTACCTTGTTTATTTTTACAACCCACACCCAAATAGCAGGTCTTGTTTCAAGGCTGCTATTGTAAGATGACCTTTGTAAAGAAACATCGCACATAGACTACGCTTCTTTAAGGGGCTTTCTCACAGTTATTAAATACTAGTTTAGGTGATCAGTTTGGCCCTCATACCCCCCGATCATATGTAATTTAAGTGTACTCATGAGTCATGTTAAGGTTTAAGTATACTAAACAACTTTTGTCAAGTGTTGAGTATATATAGGATACTTGTGCTACAGTTTTCAATATAGTGTATTTCAATCCAGTGTAGACTAACTGTGTCATGTCCAAAGTGTATTACTGTAGGTACTTGCATTGCGACGACAAAGATGTATGTGACTGTTAGAGTTCATGAGTTCAAATCCCATTAAACGTGATCCTGCGTAGTCGCTGAGCCGTGTGTAAGTTACAGGCAATGTGTGAAACAGGGATTGTGTAAAATGGCAGACTTTTTAGATTTCAGGCGATTTATAAAATCACCAACTTACGGTTAGGGTTAGAGTTAGGGTTAGGGTCAGGGTTAGTTTTAGTGTATAGTTAGTGCAGGGTTGGGGCTAGTACAAGATTTTTTACAAATTGCCTCGGCATTTTTAAAAATCCGTGGTTTCACGCCGTGCCTGTAACGTGTATACGGAATTTACAGAGCTATCGATACCAATAATGAACAAACTTGTCAATGGACAGCACTGGATACTGAACTAGTCGAAGGCAGATTACCAACAGCTCTGGCAGATTGTGATACGCGCTCGATATAAATATCTTAACGTACGTGTATTAACAGAAAAGGATACTGAGAGAGGAAATAACGTTGACTCTTTTCAGAGTAACCCTTTGAACGCTATCACTGATCCTGATGATCTCTGGCCGTCTGGAATCATTTACTACACAATAAACCCAGACGGATATTGTAAGCCCACATTAAATACACTTTCTTTAAGAGCTTGATGGCTACAACGATGACGAACATGACGATGACGATGACGTAATTGCTAGTTAATTTGACTGATGCAACGCCTTTCTGATATAAAAAAATATTTCCGTTTGTCTTGACGAAGTCGTTCAGATAAACAATGCCTTTAAGATTATAATGATACCTAAAAATGACGTCGATGAAGACGAAGATGAAGAAGAAAGTAGAATGATTGATGGCATTGAAATTCAAAGTGAAAACGATTGCACTGATTAAGAGTGACAATTATGATGCTTTATATACTTACATGTAAATATAAATTTTCTATGTTAACATACTTTACCGTTAATTTCCAGTAGCTGCATTTCTGAGTTTGGATGTTGAAACTCTGTTGCTGAAATGTAGGCAATTGCGCTGTTCACAATAATGGGGAGAAAATTATGTGGTGTCCGATCTGAATTTGATTTAGCATCGGATGAAATCGAGTTGATTGAGGCCGGAATTACTGACTTGGTGGAGCTCACGAAAGTGAACGGACGGACCTGCATTGATATCATTCCAAGGGATTCGGAAGACGATTACGTCGAAGTGGAAAACTACTCCGGGTCAGTCGTTTGATTTGTGACAGGACTTGAATGCCTCATCTGTCTCTGCGTCAGTCTTTCTTGCTTCGTCTGTTCGACTGTCTGTCTGCATCTTTCTATCCTTACGTATGCCTCTTTCACTGTCAGAATCAACTCTGTATTTTTATGTCTGGCTCTCTATATCTCTATATAAGATTATCTGTCTTTATCTGTCTGCATTTCTGAATCTGAATCTGGTCTTTGCGTATTGCTCTGAATTATCATGCTTTGTATCATCTGTTTTGTGTTGCATTATAATAGGCTACTATTTTCTCTTTATGCTATGTGTGTTATTTTACACGGACCTGCTTGTATTATGGTGACCGGACAATTCAGCACCAGACAATTCGACGCAGAAAATGCTGGTGCCTAATTTTCTGACGCAAACTTTTACCTGTGTTAAATAGTTTGGAATTGCATTTCCATTATCTTTATTTGGCCTTGTATTGCCTAGCTTTACCTTGCTTGGAATTTCCTTTCAGTGTCTCGCTTTACCTTTCATTGCACTGCCTCACACTATCTTGCCTTAAGTGCATTGCCTCGTTTTACTTTGCTTTTAATTGCCTTCAATGCCTACTTTGCCTATCTTTGCATTGATTTACACTGTCTTACTAAGCCCTACGTGCTTTGCATTGTGTTGCACTCTTATACTCATTTCCTCATTTTGTCTGTATTTGCATTGATGTGCATTGTCTTACCCTACCTTATACTTCGCATTGCCATGTATTGTCGCGTGATACAGATGTTCGTCGTACGTCGGTCGCATTGGCGGAGACCAGAGACTTTCTCTCGTGAATTCCTGCGTCACGAAGCATGGAACGATCATGCACGAGTTCCTTCATGCCTTTGGGTTTCATCACGAGCAGAAAAGATACGACAGAGACGACTGGGTGACGATCAACTGGGACAACATCGAACCAGGTCCAATAAAGTCATCGTCTGATCTTTCAAATGACAGAGCTCGTGAATAAGCTGATGCCCTGCGCTTGGCTTTCGAGTGGCGCTTTAGAAATATTGGAGCTCTAGCACATCATAACAACAGCTCTTTTCATCTCTGCTTTCACTTCAACCCGATGTTCTTCCACTTCTGGTATCTCTGACTCTTGTTCTTCACATCATATATCTGTATCATGTTCTCAAACTATCTTTGGATCTCGCTCTTCACGTGGTATGTCGGGATCTAATTTAGCTTTCGCATTTGATAGCTTGTTCCTGGTCTTCAAATGGCATTTCTAGATCTAGTTCCTTCATATGCGTGGTATTTCTGAATTGCCCTCTTCACTGGTCCAACCTCGAAGAAAATACAAAATGGGCCCACCCTTTGATTATTTATTAACATTTTCTGTAATTGTTAACAAATTTATTAACAAAACGCATTTGTTTTTATTAATTTGATTTCCACTTCCCTATTTCTACGTTAATATTCTCAATTAATTCTTCAAGTGGCCTTTATGGCCTTTCCGCTTGCAAAAGAATCAATAGGAATCAAAAATTAAAGTTTTTGCCAATGGCCAATGTTGTCAATCCATTGACTCTGTTTTGACACATTGTTGACCGCTGGTATAGTTTTTGACTTGTTTTTAATACACTGAATCTCTGCACTTGCAACGGTAGCTTGAAGACAAAAAAGCCTCATGGCAACAATTTAATTGGGGAAGACATTCTGTAGCAAAATTTCATGCAGTTTATTTTACAACTGAAAAGGTTGAATAATTTTTGAGCCAATATCTTCCTGATAAATTCGCTTTAATGAGTCAACCTCATCTATTCAATCCTTTCAAATGTCGGCAGAGAAACTTTCACGAAAGTTTTCGCAAATGACCCTGCAGTCATAATCTTCTTGGAGAAACTTCCAAGAAAATTCAAAATTGTTGCAAGAATCAATAATTGGATAAAATATTTCATCCACGAACTCATCCCTTGCAGACTTAACAAGTAAAACTGTTTCAACAGCTGCAGTTCGTGGATGTTTGTAGGTTTTCATTTTTTCAGGTAGCTTTCGATCACGTACCTGAGCAGTTCGATCATTATTGCTGTCAGCATAATTAACAGTTTGAGAAGAACAACTGTTGCCAATAGCTTGGACAACAAGTTCACATTCATCATATAATATGTCCCAGGATTCTCGTGATTTTAATCAATCTTTGATGAGAACATCAATGTTGTCTCTTTCTACTTAAATTGTTGTACCACGATATCGGAGAACTAAATTTCTCTCTGACTGGTAATGACGAATGATGATGACTCGATGATAATTTTTACCAGTAAGTGATGCATGATGTAAGTTTAGTGCATAGAATTTTGAAACATTTTCTAGTACTGTAGGTTATATATAATATTATAGTATGTTGTCAATCAGTCTTTCATTCACATTCAAAAATATCAACTGTACCGGATTCCCACTTTGCTCTCAACGGGCCTGTTCATGGCGATTATGTAGAGATGGTCCAGTCACCCGCATGGGTGACTGGATCATCTCACCAGTCACTGAACTTGACAACCAGTATCTGACCGTAGCAAAGAATGCCCACTACTTGGGTTCTGCACAATTGATTTAGTATAATCTTCGCGTATGTGATAGGCTAGACTCCCTGACGCAAAGCAAGCTTAGAGATCTTCTTTTGGGTTCTTAGCATGCTGAGCGTATTATAGGCCTATGAAGCCCTGGTTTCGATTAGGTTGCGTCTAAGACGTTACGATTCTTTCTGCCCATGCAGGAAAAGAGAACAACTTCGAAAAGCTGTCCGAGAGTGAGATCGACCTTCTTGGCACGTCCTACGACTACGGATCGGTGATGCACTACGGTGCCTACTCGTTCGCCGTCGATCCAACGATTCCGACGATCATTCCACACGATCCCGATGCGGAGATCGGTCAAAGGGTCACGCTCAGCGAGCTCGACATCGAACGCGTTCAGATTCTCTACGGATGCCTGGCAGCGGTGAGTCCACTGATTTTTTTACCGTAATTTATAACAAGGAATGTTTAGAAAGGTCTGGAGACGATATATTGAGATTCAGGCAATATTCTTTCCCAGGTGACCGTTGCGGTGTGCCAACCTGCCTTGCATAGGCCTAAAAACTGTTATTATATGTAAAACGCCATTACAGGATAGCTGTCGTCATCGTTATTCAAAGACCCCAAAGTTTGCATTCGCTGGGAATGAATATCTGTGTAGGCCCTATAGGCCGCTCTTTCATAATTGGAAATAATCTTTTCCGATTCACTATCGGACCCATTTTTTTGCTTAAGCACCTGTGTCAGTAGGCCTATATTGTTAAGGGCTTCCATTTAAAAACCACGAATTCCGACTCGATGTCTCATACTAATTGGCAGCACTGTTTCTTTTCAGTCGGACTCGCGTTTCTTCAAAAATTTGGACCCAAAATGGATTCCAAAGCGCAAATAGTGAACCTTCGACACAACACTTCATCACTTGAGCTAAAAGCCATTCAGTGGAAAAGGGACAAACATATTAATCTGAAATAGACAATTTTATTCCTTGATAATATAATTTTGTCAAGTACTGACCCATGACAAAATATACCCTATGTCATGTAGCCTACACAATGGATCGTTCAACTCAGCGATTTAAATTGTGATTCGTGTGACATATTTGTAAACAGAAATAAATCCTGTTCGGTATAAAAGAGCCTATACATTGCTGGCTAATATCGCTGTTGGAGAATCTGTGACTTAGGCCTATGCTGACCACACCGTTCGTCGATTCAATCATTCGGGAATATTATATTGCGCCCATACAGGAGACGGTTCTGTATCGATAGTCCGAATGTTCAATAGCCCGAAGATTCGATAGTCCGAAGGTTCGATGATCCGAAAAATCTATAGTCCTAGTTTTATTCGGATTATCGAACCTAAGGACTATCGAACCCTAGGCACTCTCGAGCTTACACTAATCTTCGGACTACCAAACTTCGGACTATCGAATCTTCGGATTATCGAGGGAACACCCAGGAGACTAGTCAGAGACACTTCCGACTCTAAGGCGTTCAAAAAGAGCAGGTTAAAGTTTAGTGAAACACTTAAGTTTCAGGTATCGACCCAGGGTGTAGGTGCAGAAGATCTAGGGAAGATCCATTCCAAATTACTTTAAATAGTCGCAGAACGAGCGAAATGAATCAAAATAACTCCCTTTTCCACTGCACGCACATATAGAGGGCGACACCTCGGATACCCAAAGTCAAACAACAGAGCTCGCGAAGGTAACTGGGGATGATGCCCTGGCGCAGGCCTACAGCGCGAAACCAAGGTAATACGGTATACCCACCCTGTACTAGGCTTGATGGAATTGCATGTAGTAAACCATCGATCACCTAGAAAATGCTCCACTTCTGAAATAGATTTGATCTAAAGTGAATAATGCCCTTTTGTGATATAACCTAATCCGATTAAATCGACTCTGTTCTAATAACCATAACCAATCGTTTTTTATTGTTTAACTGGCAATCGATAAAGATTATAATAGCATAATAGTTTAATGAGGATTGACAGCAAAAACAATGGGGAAGAATAAACCCTAAAGGGACCGAAGTCCCGTTAACAAGGAGTCAGAGACATTCTTACACCAAGTTGACTAAAATAGGTGGCGCATGATAGTATATTGAAACTTATTGTAGTCTATCGTCTAACGCGTACCAGGGTAGTACCAGTTCCAAGCCTTGATAAAAAGGGAGGGTGACACTAATAAGTCTTGTTAATACAGTCATGACACGGAAACTAACAGAAGTCAAACAAAGTAACATAATTCATAACAAAAAATAAGTCCATTTATTTCAGAATTTCATGAACTGAATAAAAGAACAATTAGGCAACCATAAAAGTGGTTTCAATCATAGCTTGCAACAAGTTCCGTATGGAAAGAATGTGATTACTAAAACGGCCATTCTCGTAGAGTTTAAGCTGTTTTAACTGCAATAAAACAGAAATTGATCACATAATAACGGATATCTGATTTCAGGCACATAGGGTAAAGCACCAAATAACTGGTTGCATATTTTTTCTATGTTATACATAAGTCACCATTACAGCAAGCTCAGCTTGTCACTATATAAAATTTAGAGAATAAAAAGCACCAACAGTTCAAAATAATGTTTCCTAAAAAAATGTCAGAACCAAAATCTAAATTTAATAATAAATTAGATTTTATGAAACACAGTTAAAAGAGTACACAGTTAAATTACATCAACAACCCAGTGTATAAATAGTAGACTACATGCTGAACTCAATATACCAGTCTCAAGTTAATAACTGTCAGTTCCAAATTTTACCCAATTCAGTTGCCGCAAAGGACCGACCCAATTTTCTTCATTACAAGTTTCTTTTCCCACATTTCTTTCAATCTCACAACTTTTATATTTATTTCCACCCCAAATTCATATGCATCTGCAAGCACAAAATCCTATGTATCATAATCAGCCACACATCCAAAATCGAGCACCTCTAGCAACTTTTCAGACTCAATTCTGAACAACAAAATTCAACAACCATGGTAGAATAAAGACATACAGAATAAAGAAAATACCAGAAGCTCATGCTCCAGTGAAGGCTGGAATCGCCTTTCCTGAGCTTCTCAGTTTGTCCCTACCGCGGTTTCACATATTAAGCACCTGAACTCTGTATCAGTTGACAGTGATTTCACTATTTTGCATTGGGTGTGCCTCTGATGAGGTTTTTCTTGAAGTGGTGTTCTATGAACGGCATAGATTACAATTACAGCTCATTTAGGAATATAATGCATTATAGTTCATGTTGCCCCAGTCTGACTTGCCGAACAACTAGCCTCGTTCAAGGGGACTTATTAATCCATAAATGTAAATGATTTTATAAGGTGACGATATGGCCTTTATGATTCAATGAATTGATTGGTGAAGTCCCTCAAAAATGGTGTCCATTTGAATTGTATTCCGGGTCCTTGTGGATTGATCATGCAAGACAGAAATTAAATCTCTGAAATAAGCCACCTTCAAGAGGCAAAATCACAATCCATATGTTCTCTTACACAGAGGAATATGTTCCAACCAAAGAAGCCACCTGCCAAATAGAGGGGAGAGGATGGAGCAGAAATGATGTGGAATACTCTTGTATCCCAAATAACCAAATGCATGCTTGCAAATTTAGAAGGTTAATGTTCCGGAAAATATCAGAATGCTCATGAAATTACAAGCAACAAAGCTAAAAGCTCCACAGCAGAAAATGTAAAAAGAAAAATATCTTCATACAACCATTACCCATTACAGGGGATTGAAGTGGGAAAAGAGGTGCCGGTATAGATACAAGAACCATTCCTCTAGTCTCCACTCCTGATTGGGGGTATGGGTGAGCATGTGTAGATGTACTGGTATGTTTGCAGTTGGCCAGGAATACTCTTGTATAACAAATAAGAGGGGATTCAAATGGGAAAAGAGAGGTGTTACCATGCTGGTATGGCACACCGTTTCATACCCTCCCACTTCAAGTCCTGCCCATTATGGATTATTAACCACCATTAGAATGACCAGTTAATAAAAACTGCCACAGAAAATGAGGAAGACTAAAATATATATATCTAAGTAGTGAGGAGCAAAACCAGCAACAGTATCCTGCTTCACCCTCTAAAGTTAACTCCCAACTCTTGACCTTTTGACCCTACTTGGCATCGACTTATTGAACTCGAACGTCCTCCGGATGCTTCTCAGACCATTCATTCCAGCTGCCACGATAATTGCCAACACTGTGAATGAAAATATCACAAAACAAGTTTAATGTACCGATAAGTATTCCCCATTTTGACTATGGACTATGTTAAACTTGACCTTTCTCTTTTGATTATAAGAACTTACTACACGATAAAAGGTTCAAAATTATCCAACCATCAATGCCTCAATAACAGTGTTGTTATTAAATAAAAATTAATATGTCCCTCATACTACCAGGTATATAACAACTTACTTAATATTTAGATAACTATAAAAATGCAATAAATGTTTAAGAATAATTTCAGTATTTAGGTGATTAACAAATTAATGATCTGTATTCTAACAATCTGTATTAGGACTACAGTCATTACTATCGGATTTGTTCTGACTATGATACAATAACAAGCACTTCATATCAATTTAAATGGAACTCAATAATATGCACACAAGCTTCATTTCTATAGCACTTTCAAGTAAAACCTTCGATGACTTACTTACTTGACCTGCTCTGTCCTACTTATAGCCTGACTTGACCTACTTGTTGTAACTGAAATTGCGAAATATTGTGCAGGCCCTTCCCGCACGAACTCCCGATCTGCAGTAAAACACGATTGGCGGTCCAGTCGGCAATGGCTTTGGAAAGTTGTATTTTTTCTCAAAGGCTACGTCGTTCAACTGGATTGCTGCTTCAAGTTCATCAACTATAGCAGACAATGACAATGCAGAATCATTGAGAAGAAAAATAATACTTATCCAAAGACCAAACAAACTGTTAGAAAGTTGTTCCCATGATGTATTTTCGCTGAACATCCTAAGTTTTGAAAAATATTTTGAAGAAAAAATTGTGCATTATACACAATACTTTACAGCATAAATATATATATATATATCTAGGGAGTTGTACTGTGCACGTCTGTGTGTGTAAATGGCCTCAATTGCTCAAATGACCACCATGCTATAAGGTCCTCTCTGTTGTACAGAGTGTGTGGTGGACGACAAAGTCCTCTCAGGTATATGCAAGTGTCAACGGATAAAGAAACCGTAGGACAGACATTAAAAATCAATGACACAACAAGATGTTGTCTAGATAAAACACAGGGAAGAAAGCAATGAGAAACCACCTTTCTACCATTCCTTAGTTAAACTAGAGCTATACCAATATCACTTTTTGCCGATTATGCCAATACCGATTATTGCAGATTATTCATTAACTGATTATTTTACCGATTATTTCATTGTGTTTCCCAAGATGACCGGTTCTAAAAGATGTACTGCTACTGCCTATTGCTGTGATACAAGCAAAACACTTGCTCCATAGGAGATGTAAACATGTAGTTGGAGACTAATCCTAGGCAGCCAATACAGATTAAGCACACCGTCCGCTTTCGACCTTTCGTGACGAAGGAGAGGAAAGATAATCTATGTAACTAGACGCCTTCCTCTAACATGCCAATGATGCCATTCCCTCCCCAGACAAGCCACTTTTACGACTTGCCAATTTGGCCTAAAATGACATGATTGTGCCCAGGGTAATTAAGCAGGCACTACGACTCACTCCGCACAACAGCTGTAGACACTTTCCCACGATACTAGCAGTCTAGCACAATGGTTACGGGGTGGTCTGAAGTAGAAGCCTGAGTTTCCCACGCTATGGGGAGTGAACGGAATGCTGTCCTTCACATACCCAATGATGTTGCTGTTGTCATTTTGTTTTTAGTGACTGAAAATAATATTATAAAATGAAAAAAGAATGTTTTAATATCGGCGCCAATTATCTAGCCGATATCCGATTTTGCCGATATCTCTACAATCGGCCCAATTAATCAGACGGCCGATTAATCTAAGTTAAACAGATATTTACATATTAAAGGTGATATCGGAAGTATTAATCCGCCTAAAATCAGAAACCAAAGAAGGAGATAGTTATATATAAGTTTATTGCTATTAATCTGCATAATTGTTGCCTGGGATGTTATGCGCAGTGGGAATATATCCGAGTTCGTTGATTTCCTCTGGCTTTCTGACATCAATCAGAGTGATAAGCCGCTTCTTCACTCCATCAGCCACCGTGTCATGACAGATGTGCCAGATTTCTACAACAGCATAAACGCCAACACATCAATACAAACGATCATCGCTATCATTATTCTGTATAGTCCGTTTGAGAATACCTCTGACGATTTTTAACAACACAAATTTGTGCTAAACATTTTTATAAAGTTTTTCATATTATCCACATCCTCTATGGAATTTATAACCATAATAATCCTCGTCATCTGTGCAATCATCTTCCTCATCATGATCAATATTCTCAGTGCAAAACAAGAGAGTTAGTGCTTGTGTGTGCATGTGAATTTCTACAAGAATGAATAAGTAATAATAATTAAGAATCAATGAGCCAGTAACAGCCCACTACCCAACCAGCCACCTGACCAAAATGGACTATTGGGCTAACCAGGCACTCAATCCATACAAGAAGAGTACCACAGACTTGCTTTTCCTCAAATCTGTTTTTGCTGTGTACCATAAGCAGTAACATTAAACTTGCTTGCCATCTTATAATATGTTTGTAATACATGTAAGCTAGTAGTCAACAAAATGACATCATTTACACAGACAAAGGCAAAGGTCAAGTCAAACGTGCATGCTAGAAGAAAACAGTTGTAAAAGCCATCCTTGAAAGAAATGCGTGCTTGTGAGTGGAGATTATAGGAAACATTGTTTACATTGCATTCTATTTACATTAACAAAAGAATGAATCATTTAATTAATTAGTCATTCACTGCATATTAAACATGCCCAGATGCAATTCAAAGGGTCATATAATTCAAAGAAAATGCTCCCAATTCAAATTCAATGAATCCACACGAAGATTAACACAGCAGTGCTTCAAGATGCTAAACAATTTAAAACCATGAACCTATAATTCTGAATCAAATAGGATCTCTTATCGAATTTCAACAGTGCTTCATTCAATCAATCAATCAATCATAAATACTTGATATAGTGCCCCTTCAAGATATCTACTCAGAGGCGCTCCCGGCCTAATCATTACAGCGTACACATCCCTTTATGCTAAAGCTCAAAATAAACATGCTGTAACTCATTTATAAGCATTCAACACATGCATACAAACAAATAATCCTTTCAGATTTCACTTGTTGAATGATCTTATGCAAAGATAATGGGTACTAATTGAATTGTAACCGGGAATTCATAAAACACCACATCTAGACAACTCATCAGAGACCCTTCTGGCACAATGCCCCAGAACTAGTTGGAAATAATTTGTTCTTGAGTGTTTTTAAAAGAGACGCCTCCATAGAACAACAGCTTATGTGGCATGAACGCTCCTGACACATTCCTTGTCTGAAAATGTGGATGCCATTGAAATGTCTGGTCCCAGGTCACAACTCTGACTCACGGCACATGTGCCACCCTTGAAGTAGGTAACCAATATGCCTGATCACAATCTTCTTAAGTGGTTTCCAGGGGCACTCTTCTGCAATTGCTGGAAAACAATTATCTTTCATTGTATTTTGTGTTCCTAGATTCTCCTCTTATCACTTTATTGATGAGCTGCTTTGGTTTCCCAGTCAATTCCAGTACACGATTTTCATCAGAGTTGTAAAGGATCTCTTCTTGAAAAGGTATCAATTTGTGATTACAGTTGCAATTACAACGTAATGAGCATGCCTATGGCCATAATAATTGGATGCAGCACAAAAATGACTAAACTAAAACAAACCTGAAATCTGTTCATCAGATTGTTGTGCCTGCTTAATCGAGTTTCCAGATGTGTGTAGCCATCTGCTGAGGTGGTTGGAGTTGGTTCGATTGCTAGGATATTTGCATAGACATACGGAAGCAACTCTTTGTAACTTTTGGGCGACACAGAACACCCGAAACCCTCTTGTTATCACGCATCCAAGTGACATTGTTGGTTTTCTAAATGAAAGCATCATGTCTATAAAGTGCACATGTTTATTCTATACAAAAGCAATCAATCACATTTTCTGCACAAAAAAACACGTAATGTAGAGTAATGAAGGTAAGAGAAGATTGACTAGTTGCTCAGTTACCACATGCCTTAGGCCAATGCTAGTTTGGGAAGACTTGGACTAATTATGTGCCATGATACCCGAAACTGATCAGACACTGATGAGGCTGAGCGAATGCATGGTTGAAAGGGCGAGCAAAATAAAAATTGACGCGTCATGTAGTATGCATGCTCTCAAGCTAAAGAGATTTCGCTCTACCCTATCGACACAACTTGGTCCAGAGACTCCAAACATTCATGCCATCTGTTAGCTGTTGACAGGAATCCGTTGGTTGGTTCCACGCTTGTGCGTAGACCCGCCACCTGTGACTCATTTCGACTTACTGTTTCACGGCAGTCGCAGTAGTCGCAGTTTAACGATAACATAGACCATTTGCGTCGCCCTTTTCCTTTATCCAGGCTTGGGACTGGCACTGGCACCAGTGGAGAAGTTTTTCACGGCAATCGGATTCTTCCGATATCACCTTTTTTATGTAAGTATCTTGTGGATAAATAACAGCAAAACTATTTAAGCCCAATATCACGTGAAAAATGCCTATTTACTTACACGACTCGTGTAATATCCTTATTATCGACCACCATTCGGCAAGCTATTCGCAAAGTGGTCATAAAATACATTTCTGAACTAAAACACCAAATCTGGGACAATACAGAATAAAAGAAATTTTATGACAGATTTAACCTACCTATGTAAATTCAATAACCCGTCGTTCCGAAGTTTTACGAAGAGCGGAACAATTAAACCTGGACGAAATTTCTGTGAAAACTTTGACCGTCTACTTTAACATTACTTATATTATCAATCCAGAGACCGAAGTCCTACCTCAACGAACGATTGATTGACAGGCTATTCAGCGGGCTCTCATCACGGAAACTCCGAGGGAAAAGAAACGTTTTTAATGAGTGAAAACCCGATGAAGAAAAAACTTAGTTTAGACCTAAGTGATGTAGGAAGGTCATTCAAGGTAGCAATTAGGGATTTTTTCGTTTATGTTTTATAGTGTGTGGCATGGTGGCCGATTGGTTAGAGCGGCCGACCCGTAACCCTTAGTGTGCGCTGAGTGTGCGGGTTCGACCCTCGTTCGAGGCGTCACTGTGTTGGGACCTTGAGCATTGAGCAAGTCCTTCGCACACAATTGCTCTGCATTACAACTGCAGTTGCGTCGTCGAGGCGTTTGTGCACTTCTGAACTAAACTGTAAGATTGTAAGAATGTCGATTACGAAATAACAGTTGTAATGTAAAATGTATTGTATAATAAATATTTGTTGACTATCAATGGCGCACTGAATAAGCTGTCTAAGATACCGCGTTAGGCTCATTTAAAATGCAAAGAAAATAATAATGGTGCACTGCTCTTAGCTTTTGATTGGTACATTTAGAAATTTGGAGATAACGATTGCTATTACGAAAGGTCAATCTTTATGGCGCATATGCCTGGGTGTCGAACGAAAACGCGGCTAAATCTTCCAACCAATCAGATTTTAGAACTTCTGATGGCGGTTGCTATGAACTACGTTGTTGGTGGAATTTTTATGATTTCGGAAGAATATTGATGAAACAAATTTTCTTCTGAGCAATGGAATTTAATGTTTGCATTCCGAGTACTTTTAAAAAGCCGGTTAGTATTAATGTGGGGTAATCTATCGTTAAGCATCCACAATTATTTACCCATCATGGCCTGAGACTCATCGTTCGTTTCATCGCTCCAAACGAAGAATACAAACGTGCCGTTATAATTATTATTACGAAATGGGCGTGGCAGTTGTTTTACAATGCGTTACAATTTTTACAAATGACAACTTCGGAAGAATGCTTTTAGTTACTGACATGAAGTGTTTAAGGACGAATTTGGCAAGCCTATAGAAAGTATTGGTATTGGTATACTTTAAGAAATGGATAAATCTTCTGCGGCCGAACATTCGGCCCAAAACATGCAAAAATTTTACTTCTACGGCCGAACCATGCAAAATTTAGCGCTTGAAGACCTCTGCGCATGCGCTACCATTGGCGAATGCGCAATGTTAAAAACACCTTAAATTTATAATCATGCGTCGTGAGGGTCGTTTAGGGTTAGATTAGGCATCGTTAGGGTCAGTTAGGGTTAGGATATGCATCCTGAGGGTCGTTTAGGTTCAGGGTTAGGGTTAGTGTCGTTTTTAGACACGCATAAACAACTTTGGAGGCGAAATAGTAATTTTTTGGCGGGTTTAGGCCAAATTTTTGGCCGCAGAAAAGAAATAGTGTTGGTATTGCTATCGCAATACTTTTTTCCAGTATTTTAAATGTAAAAATCAATTCTTTGGTACCCAAATGCTATCAAGCACACGATACATGACCATCAAGCTGGTAAACATCGATTTGAATTCAAACCTTTATGCTCGATTCAATTTGACTGAAAATTTGAGATTCGCCGGTCCCTACTTCATAAGTCTGATGAGACATGGTATTAGTGATTTAGGTTTACAAACATCTTAAAAGCAATCCAAGAACTGCAAAATTTATGCCTTTTTTATACAGATTGTCGAAGACGAGTGTTTCTGTTTCATCGTTGAGTGGTATGACCCACCAGCTGCCCTTATACGAAGATACGAGCTCTACTTCTTCACGAAAGATAATGCAATTGAGATGGTAATTATTAGCC
This sequence comes from Bimastos eiseni, assembly GCA_959347315.1. Taxonomy (NCBI): domain Eukaryota; kingdom Metazoa; phylum Annelida; class Clitellata; order Crassiclitellata; family Lumbricidae; genus Bimastos; species Bimastos eiseni. The sequence continues at coordinate 9,479,446 of OY365811.1, read as the reverse complement.
ATGCACGTGACTTTCAAGTGGCGCTTTAGAAATTTGGAGATTACGATTAGTCATTTTTATGCATTAGTTCAAGCCTATTGTGCCTTTTCAACGCTTGGACTTTCCTCTTGGATCAGTCTGCCACTGCTCATATTTCTTTTGACTTCTACTGTTTCTAGAATACACTTTGGCTTGCCCTGTAAATATTCTGAATTGTATAATGCAGTGTCTATGTGATTTCCCTATACTGAAAACTAACAGTTTTTATTATTTAATACTCATAAAACACTTCCTTAGTAATAGTTCCTGGTTGTAGTTTGTCAACTTATCACTCAATAAATGAATATTATATAATTAAACTGTGCAGCAGTTAAGAGTCTTGATGGTTACATACTTGTGCAGATACATACTTCTTGCTTTCTTGTCCTTATTTTTTTAATTGTTTTGGTTTAATTGTTATCTTACAAAGTATTTTCCTATGATATAAGGCATTTGTTGAAGACTCGACTAATTTTATATTTGTATACTTTGCATATATCACTGGAGTAATTTTGCACTGTTATCGCAGTAATTTTTCGATTGACTTCGTTCAGCATTGCCTCTTTTCTGCACAATGCTGTTCCAACAATTCACTTTACAAATTTATTTGCAATTTACCATTCCTGTTTGTTTGTCTTAAAATCTGTTGTCATTGACTCCACTGGGTACACCTGAATTATCTGTCTAATCTGTCACTTGGCATACAGGTATAAAACAGCTGTTTGAATAATTTAAATATTAAAAAGAATACATTCAATTTTTTTTAACAGTATGATCCTAAGAACAAGCGATTGTTTCTGAAACGTTATCGAGTCGATAACGTTCACTTCTGCGATCTCTACATCGGAAACACAATCAACGTCTTTTCACGCCAGCTCAATATTGTCGATTACGGTGATGAAAGCACTTTGAAGCGACTAGGAACGAATCAAGAAAGGTTTCTAGACACATTAGCTAAGTTTTTTCACTTGCTTAAAATTGTGTTTCTATAGTTTTCCAGATAACATGGCTTGAATTTTAAGGGGATGGGGCATGGGAACATGCTCACAGATTTTGCATGTCTCAAATACACTTTACCCCATCCATTGTACACTTTACCCCATCCATTGTACACTTTACCCCATCCATTGTACACTTTACCCCATCCATTGTAAACTTTACTCCATCCATTGTAAACTTTATCCCATCCATTGTACACTTTACCCCATCCATTGTACACTTTACCCCATCCATTGTACACTTTACTCCATCCATTGTAAACTTTATCCCATCCATTGTAAACTTTATCCCATCCATTGTACACTTTACCCCATCCATTGTACACTTTATCCCATCCATTGTACACTTTACCCCATCCATTGTACACTTTACTCCATCCATTGTACACTTTATCCCATCCATTGTACACTTTACCCCATCCATTGTACACTTTACTCCATCCATTGTACACTTTATCCCATCCATTGTACACTTTACCCCATCCATTGTACACTTTACCCCATCCATTGTACACTTTACCCCATCCATTGTACACTTTACCCCATCCATTGTAAACTTTACTCCATCCATTGTAAACTTTATCCCATCCATTGTAAACTTTATCCCATCCATTGTACACTTTACCCCATCCATTGTACACTTTACCCCATCCATTGTACACTTTATCCCATCCATTGTACACTTTACCCCATCCATTGTACACTTTACCCCATCCATTGTACACTTTATCCCATCCATTGTACACTTTACCCCATCCATTGTACACTTTACCCCATCCATTGTACACTTTACTCCATCCATTGTACACTTTATCCCATCCATTGTACACTTTACCCCATCCATTGTACACTTTACTCCATCCATTGTACACTTTATCCCATCCATTGTACACTTTATCCCATCTATTGTACACTTTACTCCATCCATTGTACACTTTATCCCATCCATTGTACACTTTACCCCATCCATTGTACACTTTACCCCATCCATTGTACACTTTATCCCATCCATTGTACACTTTACTCCATCCATTGTACACTTTACTCCATCCATTGTACACTTTATCCCATCCATTGTACACTTTACCCCATCCATTGTACACTTTACCCCATCCATTGTACACTTTATTCCATCCATTGTACACTTTACCCCATCCATTGTACACTTTATTCCATCCATTGTACACTTTACTCCATCCATTGTACACTTTATCCCATCCATTGTACACTTTACCCCATCCATTGTACACTTTACCCCATCCATTGTACACTTTATCCCATCCATTGTACACTTTACTCCATCCATTGTACACTTTACTCCATCCATTGTACACTTTATCCCATCCATTGTACACTTTACTCCATCCATTGTACACTTTACCCCATCCATTGTACACTTTATTCCATCCATTGTACACTTTACCCCATCCATTGTACACTTTATTCCATCCATTGTACACTTTACTCCATCCATTGTACACTTTATCCCATCCATTGTACACTTTACCCCATCCATTGTACACTTTATCCCATCCATTGTACACTTTATCCCATCCATTGTACACATTACCCCATCCATTGTACACTTTATCCCATCCATTGTACACTTTACTCCATCCATTGTACACTTTATCCCATCCATTGTACACTTTACCCCATCCATTGTACACTTTATCCCATCCATTGTACACTTTACCCCATCCATTGTACACTTTACCCCATCCATTGTACACTTTATCCCATCCATTGTACACTTTACCCCATCCATTGTACACTTTATCCCATCCATTGTACACTTTACTCCATCCATTGTACACTTTACCCCATCCATTGTACACTTTATCCCATCCATTGTACACTTTACTCCATCCATTGTACACTTTATCCCATCCATTGTACACTTTACCCCATCCATTGTACACTTTACCCCATCCATTGTACACTTTATCCCATTCATTGTACACTTTACCCCATCCATTGTACACTTTACCCCATCCATTGTACACTTTATCCCATCCATTGTACACTTTACCCCATCCATTGTACACTTTATCCCATCCATTGTACACTTTACTCCATCCATTGTACACTTTACCCCATCCATTGTACACTTTACCCCATCCATTGTACACTTTACCCCATCCATTGTACACTTTACCCCATCCATTGTACACTTTACCCCATCCATTGTACACTTTACCCCATCCATTGTACACTTTACTCCATCCATTGTACACTTTATCCCATCCATTGTACACTTTACCCCATCCATTGTACACTTTACCCCATCCATTGTACACTTTACCCCATCCATTGTACACTTTACCCCATCCATTGTACACTTTACTCCATCCATTGTACACTTTATCCCATCCATTGTACACTTTACCCCATCCATTGTACACTTTACTCCATCCATTGTACACTTTACCCCATCCATTGTACACTTTGCTCCATCCATTGTACACTTTATCCCATCCATTGTACACTTTATCCCATCCATTGTACACTTTATCCCATCCATTGTACACTTTACCCCATCCATTGTACACTTTACCCCATCCATTGTACACTTTATCCCATCTATTGTACACTTTACTCCATCCATTGTACACTTTATCCCATCCATTGTACACTTTACCCCATCCATTGTACACTTTACCCCATCCATTGTACACTTTATCCCATCCATTGTACACTTTACTCCATCCATTGTACACTTTACTCCATCCATTGTACACTTTATCCCATCCATTGTACACTTTACCCCATCCATTGTACACTTTACCCCATCCATTGTACACTTTATCCCATCCATTGTACACTTTACCCCATCCATTGTACACTTTATTCCATCCATTGTACACTTTACTCCATCCATTGTACACTTTATCCCATCCATTGTACACTTTATCCCATCCATTGTACACTTTATCCCATCCATTGTACACTTTATCCCATCCATTGTACACTTTACCCCATCCATTGTACACTTTATCCCATCCATTGTACACTTTACTCCATCCATTGTACACTTTATCCCATCCATTGTACACTTTACCCCATCCATTGTACACTTTACCCCATCCATTGTACACTTTATCCCATCCATTGTACACTTTACCCCATCCATTGTACACTTTATCCCATCCATTGTACACTTTACCCCATCCATTGTACACTTTATCCCATCCATTGTACACTTTACCCCATCCATTGTACACTTTATCCCATCCATTGTACACTTTATCCCATCCATTGTACACTTTACTCCATCCATTGTACACTTTACCCCATCCATTGTACACTTTGCTCCATCCATTGTACACTTTATCCCATCCATTGTACACTTTACTCCATCCATTGTACACTTTATCCCATCCATTGTACACTTTACCCCATCCATTGTACACTTTACCCCATCCATTGTACACTTTATCCCATCTATTGTACACTTTACTCCATCCATTGTACACTTTATCCCATCCATTGTACACTTTACCCCATCCATTGTACACTTTATCCCATCCATTGTACACTTTATCCCATCCATTGTACACTTTACTCCATCCATTGTGCACTTTACTCCATCCATTGTACACTTTATCCCATCCATTGTACACTTTACCCCATCCATTGTACACTTTACCCCATCCATTGTACACTTTATTCCATCCATTGTACACTTTACCCCATCCATTGTACACTTTATTCCATCCATTGTACACTTTACTCCATCCATTGTACACTTTATCCCATCCATTGTACACTTTACCCCATCCATTGTACACTTTATCCCATCCATTGTACACTTTATCCCATCCATTGTACACTTTACCCCATCCATTGTACACTTTATCCCATCCATTGTACACTTTACTCCATCCATTGTACACTTTATCCCATCCATTGTACACTTTACCCCATCCATTGTACACTTTACCCCATCCATTGTACACTTTATCCCATCCATTGTACACTTTACCCCATCCATTGTACACTTTATCCCATCCATTGTACACTTTACTCCATCCATTGTACACTTTATCCCATCCATTGTACACTTTACCCCATCCATTGTACACTTTACTCCATCCATTGTACACTTTACCCCATCCATTGTACACTTTACCCCATCCATTGTACACTTTACCCCATCCATTGTACACTTTATCTCATCCATTGTAAACTTTACCCCATCGATTGTACACTTTACCCCATCCATTGTACACTTTATCCCATCCATTGTGCACTTTACTCCATCCATTGTACACTTTATCCCATCCATTGTACACTTTACCCCATCCATTGTAAACTTTATTCCATCCATTGTACACTTTACCCCATCCATTGTACACTTTACCCCATCCATTGTACACTTTATCCCATCCATTGTACACTTTACTCCATCCATTGTACACTTTATCCCATCCATTGTACACTTTACCCCATCCATTGTACACTTTATCCCATCCATTGTACACTTTACTCCATCCATTGTACACTTTACCCCATCCATTGTACACTTTATCCCATCCATTGTACACTTTGCCCCATCCATTGTACACTTTACCCCATCCATTGTACACTTTATCCCATCCATTGTACACTTTACCCCATCCATTGTACACTTTACCCCATCCATTGTACACTTTACTCCATCCATTGTACACTTTATCCCATCCATTGTACACTTTACCCCATCCATTGTACACTTTATCCCATCCATTGTACACTTTACCCCATCCATTGTACACTTTACCCCATCCATTGTACACTTTATCCCATCCATTGTACACTTTACTCCATCCATTGTACACTTTATCCCATCCATTGTACACTTTACTCCATCCATTGTACACTTTACTCCATCCATTGTACACTTTATCCCATCCATTGTACACTTTACCCCATCCATTGTACTTTTTATCCCATCCATTGTACACTTTACCCCATCCATTGTACACTTTACTCCATTCATTGTACACTTTATCCCATCCATTGTACACTTTACCCCATCCATTGTACACTTTACCCCATCCATTGTACACTTTACCCCATCCATTGTACACTTTACTCCATCCATTGTACACTTTATCCCATCCATTGTACACTTTGCCCCATCCATTGTACACTTTATCCCATCCACTGTACAGTTAACCCCTACCATTGTACACTTTACCCCATCCATTGTACACTTTATCCCATCCATTGTACACTTTACTCCATCCATTGTACACTTTATCCCATCCATTGTACACTTTACCCCATCCATTGTACACTTTACCCCATCCATTGTACACTTTACCCCACAAATGCATCCATTGTACACTTTACCTAACAAATGCGACTTTTATGAGTCTTGAATCTGTACGGTTTGGGCGACAAGAAAAGATTGAAAGCCAATGTGTACAATTAAACTACGAGATGCATTGCGCTCCTATTCGCTTCAGTACACTCACCAATAAAGCTTTAAATTAATATGCATTACATCATACTGGTTCTCTGTTGATCAGAACACTGGGCCTGATAAAGCCAGATGCCTACTGCAAGTTAGGGTACATTCTGGATGACATCTGGAAAAGCGGACTGAGAATAACTAACATGAAGTCATTCCAGCTGACACGTGAACAAGCGGCAGATTTCTACGATGAAATGAAATTTTCAGGCAACTTCAGGTATTTCAATGGAAAAGTTAAATTGCATTTTCCATTATTAGCTTCCTTGAGATAGTGTTTGCATTCTTGATGAGGTCATCACTGTATTTTCAGTTTTATTTAGTGTGTTATCTGAAACAGTCTTGGGAAGGGAAGAGGGTCCAGAAGATGACTATTGTTGGGTGAGGGATAATAAGTTCATTTATTATTATTATTATGTCATTCCTCAGTGCATGGTCTGGTGGTTTCCTGGTTCTTTGGGATGAAGCTTAATACCAAAATATCAATTCCAACGTTCCCCATGTCATCTTATCCAATGTTTTCCATGTCATCTTATCCAATGTTTTCCATGTCATCTTATCCAATGTCATCTTATCCAATGTTCCCATGTCATCTTATCCAATGTTTTCCGTGTCATCTTATTCAATGTTTTCCATGTCACCTTATACTATGTTTTCCATGTCATCTCCAATGTTTTCCATGTCATGTTATCCAGTGTTTTCCATGTCATCTTATCCAATGTTCCCAATGTCATCTTATCCAATGTTCCCATGTCATCTTATCCAATGTTCCCCATGTCATCTTGTCTTGCCAAAATCAGTTTACCTTATATGTCATGCTTTTAACTTCTTTTCTGCCAGTGAACTATTGACCTTCATCACTAGTGGAGCTGTTCTGGTGATCGAAATGCTCGGTGATAATGCTGTGGAGCGATGGTTGAAGATGGTTGGTCCAACAGATCCAGTACGTGCGAGAAAGTGCGAACCACGCTCGATTCGAGCAAGGTTTGGCACCGGTTAGCGCTCACTTCTGTCAGTTTGAAAAGTGTGCCCAAGATTTTGCGTAGTGTAAATGTTTTGACTACAATTAAACATGTAATTGATTTAACTGTGTAAATTTTATCTCCCCCTGCTGAGTAGCTATGCTTTTGAACATAATGACATGTTTAAGCCCTGTTTGTCTGACTGTGGTTTTGTTGTTGCTGGGTGCAAAAATCATTGAGGTATTATTTTGTTTTATGCTGTTTAGAGTAAATTTTTATTATGTTACATAGCATTTCATTTTGTGATATCTTGGTAATCAAGACAAGAAGATGTCAGTTGAAAGCAGCAATTGTAACCACTTTAATGTTTAGAACATTTTGAACTGTGTATTATGTGTAATTACTAGAGCTGTACTGAATAATCGGCCGGCCAATTAATTGGGCCGACTATAGAGATATCGGATATCATCGGCAAGATAATTGACACTAATATTAAAAAAAATTTTTTTCATTTTATAATATTATTTTCAGTCTGTAAGAGCAAAATGACGACAGCAACATCATTGGGTCTGTGAAGGACAGCATTCCATTCACTTCCCATAGTGTGGGAAATTCAGGCTTCTACTTCAGACCACTCAGTAACCACTAACCATTGTGCTAGACTGCTAGTACCTTGGGAAAGTGTCTACAGCTGTTGGGCAAAGTGAGTCATAGTGCCTACTTTATTACCCTGGGCACAATCATGACATTTTAGGAAGAAATTGCCAAGTCATAAAAGTGTCCTGTCTGGGGAGGGAATGGCATCATTGGCATGTTAGAAGAAGGTGTCTAGTTACATAGATATTTCTTGCCTCTCCTTCGTCATGAAAGGTTGACAGCGAGTGGTGCAACTAATCTGTATTGGCTGCCTAGGATTAGTCGACCATCTACATGTTTACGTCTCCTATGGAGCAAGTGTTTTGCTTGTATCACAGCAATAGGCAGTAGCAGAACCGGTCATCTTGGAAAATACAATGAAATAATCGGTAATATATTCGGTAAAATAATCGGGTATCAGCAGTGAATAATCTGCAATAATCGGTATCGACATAATCGGTTAAAAGCGATATCGGTACAGCTCTAGTAATTGCACCTGCAATGAAAACATTGTCACACACACAAAATTATAAAGAGTGTAATTATTTTTTTTTTATTCCAACGGTTAATTGCTGCATAGGGAAAAGAGACATTGACACCTGGACAAGTAGTTGTCATTTTAATTGTAATTCTTAATCTCAGGACACTTTCTGAATTCGAAAACTTGTAATTATGAGCTATCTCTTAACATGGTTAAAACAAGGATTACAGTTTTAGATGTTTTGGTATCCAATATACACGAAACCCAGACTGGAAGAGCAGACTGACTTTTTTTGTCTAAAGTTAGTTTTGATGGAATTTACTATTGTATGATTTCTTTCTCCAGACTGCACAAAGAACGCGGCCCATGGAGCCGAAACACCCGAGGTGGCACTACGTGAAATCAATTTCTTCTTCCCATCTGATGGAACAAGAAGACTTCAGAACACTGCGTGCTTTTCTGATGCAACATGCGGCGTCATCAAGCCGCATATTGTACTTGATGGTACGATTCAAAGCCTTCTTAAAGACGAAGTTTATAAGAATTAGAGATTAAATTGAAAAAGAATGAAAATGTGTAAGGATTATTATTGCTTTTACATTTATTTAGCACTATCAGCTGGTGACCCGGCATTAGCGTATTGCGCTGAGCGACTACGTATGTGAATTACTTGCTCTATGTGACAATGTCCCTATGCTGTAATTATCTGTGCCCTGACTGCCTCAATATCCCTTTGCTGTAAATCTCTCGATGTCCTTATGCCCTTACCTCACTGACTGTACGCTCTGACTGTCTCAGTGTCCCTAGGCTGTAACCTACTGTAATTGCCTTTATGTCCCTTTTGCTGTAACGGCCTCAATGTCCCTATGCTATAACTGTCTTTGTGTCCCTAGGCTGTATTTTCAGTTTTATTTAATGTGTTATCTGAAACAGTCTTGGGAAGGGAAGAGGGTCCAGAAGATGACTATTGTTGGGTGAGGGATAATTGTGTCCCTATGCTGTAACTGTCTTGGTGTCCCTATGCTGTAACTGTCTTGGTATCCCTATGCTGTAACTGTCTTGGTATCCCTATGCTGTAACTGTCTTGGTATCCCTATGCTGTAACTGTCTTGGTATCCCTATGCTGTAACTATCTTGGTATCCCTATGCTGTAACTGTCTTGGTATCCCTATGCTGTAACTGTCTTGGTATCCCTATGCTGTAACTGTCTTGGTATCCCTATGCTGTAACTGTCTTGGTATCCCTATGCTGTAACTGTCTTGGTGTTCCTATGCTGTAACTGCCTCAGAAGAGATTCAAGCTTTCGCGCATATCATGTTACAAATCAAACACTGAAAAGGCTACCATTGTAATTTTGTAACACGCTTACCATTGTTACACGATTAAATGTGTAGCAGCCAGGTGTACTTTTAGCAGATTGTGATTTAACAGTGGCTGATTGTTTCTGCATTTACCTTTTGTTGGAGTGTTTGGGGTTGGGATTCTAGTCTCCAGTGATAAATTTTAAAAAACAGAAAATTCTAGCTGCTAGAAATTCAAAATTGACTATTCATTGCCAAACCTATTAGGAAAGTTTTCCCAGTTGTTGCTACAGTTGTTGTATTTGTGTGTCTCAGCTGCATATCATTTTACGTAGATTACGATCACTTGATTGTGAGGACTGAGGTTGGTTAAGTCATTTCAGTAAAGAGTGTTACAGTGCCTTAAGATGTGGGCTATAGGTATGCCAATCTCAGTGTCCCTATGCTGTAACATGTTGTAATTGCCTGGGATGTAATATAATGTTAATCTTCAAGGTTAGTTTCAGTTTAACGACACTGTGTGATAACAAAGATCATTAGCGTCGCCCTCCTCCTTTATCCAGCCTTGGGACTGGCACTGTCAGTGCAAACAGTGGCAAAGCTGTATCTCTTCAATATTTCTCAGCACCATTTAATAGCCACATGAGGGATACCAGCTATGTCACTGGCATTGTGTAAATTCGAGGTTCCTCAGGCTCTGAGGCAGTCAATCCGATGGGGCGGCATGGTGCTAGATACGATGGCAGTTGGTGATGATGGTTGTCCTGTGTACTGTCCTACTTGTGTTTTTTTAGCTCTCACACTAAAAAGTACTGAGAAGGTGCTTCCTAAATGCAGTCTTGCACTATGTGTTACTTGGTTTCATTAACAGGAACCGCAGGAGAAATTATAATTCGAATTCTCGACTGTGGATTCGAGATTTCGGCAATTGCTATGCACTGTCTGGAGCGTCCGAATGCCGAGGAATTTTACGAGGTTTACCGAGGCATTGTCCAGGAGTACGCCGGCATGGTGACGGAGATCAGCTCTGGGCCGTGTGTTGCCATGGAGATTCGAGCTTTAGATGCCCCGCAGTCTTTCAGGGAGTTTGTCGGACCTGCCGATCCTGTGAGTTTAAATCAATAAATGAAAAATTGAGTGTTGATGATTGAATTATTTACATATAGTTAACACTCACTTGACACGTCCATATGACAAATATCATTGTGATGTATAATGATATATAATATATATATAATTATATATGATATAATGTTCTTATATAATGAAGTGATGTAGTGTATATAATGAGTTGGATCTGGATTTTCAATTGTGGAATAAGAAGATAGTGGAGTTTTGAATGTTATAATGACTGTAAATCCACTAAGTTTGAAGGGATTGTGCTGCTTCCACCATCAAGTCCACCACTGGCTGTAACAAATTTAGAAAGAGGCTACTTATATCTGCCATGAAGGGTATTATTATCCATGCATCTTGGTGTGTACAAATCCTGGTTTGTCTCCAGATGTTGGGTTATTTCAGAGGTTTGAGCTTCAGGCCTGTATGGTCCATGTTATGGGGACCTGAAGTGGTGTGGAGCCCATTCAACCAGGCAGTGGTGTTGAAGGACCTTGCCCAATCAGCTCATTGAAAAATGAGCAGGACCAATGCCATACAGTCGACATATAAAAGCTCTGTGATAAATTCACAATTACTTTAAATGATATTGGATGTCCATATTTCGATTGGTTTGACTAGTCCCTCTTTTCCTAGGTTGGTTAGTTTAGAATAACCGTTAGATGTATAATATGACGAGTGCCTTGCATGGCTGCCGACAGTCAAATTCGACTCCTGTAATAACTTGCCATCTTTTGTTCATGCCATGTTTTTAATCGATCATACTGTTTGAAATTGGACAAAATTTATTATTATATTACATTAACACATATAGCTTGCTAGCTATTGCTACTTACTTTATTTCAGGAAATTGCTCGTCACCTGCGGCCACAGAGTTTGCGTTCACTGTTTGGGAAAACAAAAGTGCAGAATGCTGTCCACTGCACTGATCTGCCAGAAGATGGCCTTCTGGAGGTCGAGTACTTCTTTAAAGTACTCGATTTATAGAGCACTTTCAAGAGTAAATAAAAGTCTCAAGATATTATATACTTCTTTCAAGTGTGTGATATGTGAAGGGACTTTCAAAAGTAAATTACATCTTATGTGTTTTAGCTGCAAATACTCTCACTTTAAATACTCAAGTTGTAATGTATTAATGACTCATGTGTTCCCTTTGAGTTGTTTTTCAGTCACTGAAGAGCGTGATTATGAAAATATACATGCATAATTGACCACTGATCTAAGTTTTTTTTGTTACATTAATATACTTATAGTATTGACCACTGATTATAATTAAGTGGTAATATTGATGTGCATACTTGACAAACCACTGATTATATAGGGTGACACAAAAGTTCGTTCACCGTTTTCAAACTTAATTATCTCGGTCAAAATAATTCGGATCTCTTAAATATTTTTCAAGCATATTATTACAGGATGCAAAAGTGGCGGCGCTGGGCTTGAAAATTTGGTACGCAATAGCGGCGATACGCATGTTCCGCACATGATGTTCAGTTAAAACATTGAAAGATGTACCATAATTTCGTTAAAAATTGATCTTTTATCTTTTTATTTTGCTTCCACGCAGTGCCGCCACTAGCCCTGACAATTTAAATCTCATGCGTTAAATGACGAGACATTGTGCACTGCGGCGCGCGAGGTGCATTTCTGGCTTGTGCCTGTATGCGACGTCACCATTATTCACGCCACTTAATCGAGTAAAAATAGGAGCATAGACACTGAGTCGCCGTTCAAGGTGTTTTATGTACCGAATGCTCAAAACGCTACTGTTTGGGGTTCACAGGAGGAGAACGTTCCGTCTGCTCCACAGATGAGGTTTAGTCCGTCAGTAATCGTGTGGGGTGGATGACGGCCAGGGTCTTACAAGCCTTCATTTTGTGCCAAATGGTACCTGACTGAGCTCGCAGTACTACTTTAGAAAATTTATCGAGCAATATACGCGAAGCCAGCATTCGAGAGATAACAGCAGTGTTATGCAACGAAAGTTATTTGTTGGGAGTAATTCAGCAAGATGGGGCTAATAGCCTCCATCTGTAAGACCTGTAGTTGACAATATTGTGTTATGGTCTAATTGAATATTTTGCTTATGATGAACAAACTGTATTGCATGGCAGTTTTTCCGGGAAACTGGTCCTCTTCAATTGTTTTAGTATACAATGGCAACCACTAATCGAACCAAAGCCAAAATTTGTATCAATATCTTTCATTGACTTGTGTATGCACTGACAAAATTTCAGAAAAATAAATGAAGCCATTCCTGTGGAAACGCTTTTTGAAAACGGTGAACGAACTTTTCTCACATTCTTCGCGAGATGGCGCCTGCGTTCTATATTGGCGTTCTAAATAATTTGAGAATGACTGGTAATGGGACGGTAATGGGAAAGGGATAAAATGCATGTTAACTAGGTAAGAATAATTGATGCCTCTGGCAATAATGTTAGGATAGAAATAAAAGCCGGTTTTGGATGCAATAATGGTGTGTGGGTGGTTTGTGCGAACATCGTTTCCCAACCAATCTGTTCTGTGGTTGGAAGTATGGAAAACTCTTCGGATGTTTTTGCAAGTGTGCAAAAAAAGAACAAGAAGCACAAAAACAAGTTCACGAAATACCCGCTGACAGGCCTACTCACCATGATATGGAAACGATGAATCGGTATGCCGGACAGACTGTTCAAAAACGCAGCATGAGACAGACTTATACATGTCTACAAAGTAATGCAATGAAAGGTAATTGTGGATTTATGTTGCCCTGCGTAAAGCAAGCTAATGCGACAGGTTGGAATGTCATAAAATGTGATGCTTTTGCCGTGAAGTGTGAAACTGTGCTGTCCTCGCTGCGGAATTCAGCCCGAACTGTGAATCTGATAATATATCAATGGCAACAGGGCATTGGCCGCAGCTGCACAAGCATTAAATGAGACGCAGCCGAAATTGGGTCAAATTCGGTGCCAGGCCAAGGTACGACACAGAGACCAAGCTATAAATCTCTTGCATAGCTGTCATTTTTTTTCTTGAGAGTCCTGACTGGATCAGAAGACTGAAGAACAGGTCATCAGTATGCAGACCGTATTCGCATGCGCTGTGTTTATTCCGGCCTAACTACACTCGCACAGTGTTTTACAGCGCTCAGAGTATGGGCCTCGATAAGTTCTGTGCGTATCCGGAGTAGAGCATCTCACTTCCTCGGACTCTGGGCCCTGAAGAGGAGTGGGGTAGAGCGGGTCAGTTGAGGAAGGTGACAACGGAAGTGCAACCCCAACGTAGCCTATGAGTTTCTCGTCGCTTTTCTCTTACAATTAATGCAGCCCCGTCATCACTTTACCACGGCTTCATAATCTAACAAGCTAAAACAACGCTTAAAATGTTACTCAAAAACTCTGTCTATCTTCTTTAACGCTGCATCTCAAACATATCATAGCCCATTAGACGCTGGCGCATACCACCCCGTTAGTTAACCTAAATATTTCCACTACAGAATTCGTGACAAATTTTGGAAAGCGAAAAGGTCATATAAATAAGGAAAACTAAAAGGGTAAGAAAAGCTGGTTATGAAAATGTGTCAAACTAAGAGAAACAGGTCGTTATGACTTAAAGATTGACAGACTTCAAAACTTCGAAAATTGAACCCAGCTCATTGGAATCGAAAGCGGACGAACAGAACAAGGTAAAAAAAAGCGAAATACTAAACCATTAGCAGGGTATCGACACGACACAATTAAAGCATATCCTTGCAAATTTTTTCTCCTTACCAGAGAGAGTCTGGATTATTCTCCACAGACTTAGCCGTCTGCCGGACTTTTGGCTTCTCTCGTTATTGTATAGGGGCAAAACTAATTAAAAAAGCTGTCGGCGAAAGGTTGCGAATTTCTAGGGTGGGGCTTACGAAGTCCTTGAACTATGTATTTTCTTCAATGCGGTTCAACAAAGATGTGTGTATTTAAGCGACGTACGCTGGCCTTAGTATTTCTTTAGTTTGTAGTCTGCTGATTCTGCAGTTTTAGGCCTACCCTTCCAAATTGCGGTGATTCTCACTGTCACAAATTGTATCTGCCTACTTGTGACACATTTATAAATTAAGCTTATATCGTTTTTGTGGGAATTGGAGATGTGCACTCACAGTGCCATTATTTAATCAGGGAAACAGAAGTGAACCATGAACTATACAGGCCTACACCAGACAATTTAACCAGTGTTGTAGGGCCTTGGCCTATGAAGTCGTGGATAATACTTTTAAAGATAATAATTATAATGGAGTATTGTCATGTCATGTCACATCGCCATCGTCGCTTCGCGACGGTTGACTACATGAATGGGAAAGTGATGTCCAATGCTTTCTGTCTCGTACAATGTTCATTAAGCTTGTGCCTGTTAAACCAGTCCACGCCATGACATTGTCAAACCAGCAGATTCAGGGTCTTCCACGACTTCGGCTTCCTTCCACCATACCCAACATTACACTGTTCTCAATACTGTCTTTAGGCTGTCTCACGATGTGCCCGAAGTACCACAGTTTTCTGGATTTGATGTGGCCCAACAGTTTGCAGTCAACTTTCGCCATTTTATACGCTTGTTCGGTGGTCACCATTGCTGTCCATGGAATTCTGAGCAGTTTCCTCATTCACTTGTTCTCAAATGCTTGTATGCGTTTCTCTTCTTCTTTCTTTATTGTATACGCCTCACAACCATACTTCGCTACTGGCCACGCCAAGGCCTTCATGAGTCGCAGTTTGGTTTTAGTACTGACTGATTTATTTTTCCAGATGCTTACCAACTTAAACATGACTGACGTTCCCATGGTTCATCTTGATTTTACCTCACTCGCGCAGTCCACGTCCTTCGTTACTCTGTTCCCCAAGTATGTAAATGAGTCCACTTGTTCCAGTTTGTATCCGTCCACTTTGAGGGGAACCCTATAGTTGTATTTTATCTAGATTTTGCTAAAGCATTCGACAAAGTAGGCTACCCCTAAACGGCTGGCCAAAACAGGACTTGGAATAACTAGAGAAATTGCAGAGGTGAGCTACTAAATTATTTGGGATTTATCGGATCTTAGTTATGAAGAAAGATTGAAAAGACGTGGTCTTCCAAACTTCACCACAATTCGTTTGCGTCGGGGCTTCAGACTCATGCCCTACCAGTAGCACACAACACTTCTATAGTTGATAATCGGGTCTTTGCCTCAGCCCTGAGACCTTGTCGGAGGAACCAATGGCGCTTCTCAGATTCTCTGGTTTTCAGGAACAGTGCTACTGCTTTCGTGGCCCTTCGTTCTGAATAAGCCTCCATAAAGCATACATTCATAATTTTTTAATTAGTATAAAAACTTATGAACTCATATATCATATCTATATAAGTATATTATATATATTTACTATATATAGGCCTATATATATCAAGGTGCGTAAAAGACGGATGGAGGCAGACAGGCAAAATTGGGTTTCCACGGACTCTGACCGTTGCATCATGACCTTAGGGACATTACCTCTGTCAAGGCCCAGACAGGCGCGTGCAGAACCTATTAATGTTATAAAAAAAGAGCATAATATATATACCCTATATATATATAGTTACACATAAGAATGGGTATTTAGATGTGTATATATAGGCTTCATATGTGTATTTAGACGTAGATATATATGGATAATTAGATGTGCATGCATGCCTACATAAATTATTGGTATACTTCTGATTCAGATATCGAAAGCGAGACAACTTTGATATGTAGGCTAGGAACCTATACATTATTTGACCGTATCGTTTCATATGGCGCGTGCTGGTTGTCTTCGTATAGATATGCATCAAAAAATGCTTTACATCCATACATAGGAGTCATAATTAGGTTTTAGTCTATTAAAGATTAGGACTTATATATCCGATCAAAGATTGAACTTGTGGGCAACAATAACAGTTTGTGTTCAATGTCTTGCACCAAATTGTCTTCAAAATTGTCATAGAGCAGAGGAGGACAAAAGTTGCTTCCTGAAGGTCAAGGCGATACTGAGAGTCTGCAGTAGCAGTTACCTTTTAACGACACTGTGTGATGACAAAGATCATTAGCGTCGCCCTCCATCCAGGCAAGGGACTGGCATTGCCAAAGTACGAGCAATGAATTCGCTACATCGGCCCAGTAAAGCAGACCCGTGGCCTATTGTGACGGTATTTAGGGCCGTATAAATTTCTGCCTGTTATTGGATAGGCCTGGCTTAATAAGGACTCAAGTTAAGCGGATTTAAAAAATAAAGCCAGGTTCACATCGATTCACTTCACCTTAACGCAGGTCGATGGCACTGTGTGTACACAACGGTGTAATTGAGAGCGAATGGGCGGAGTCTGCAGTCTAGCCAATAATAGGCGACTGTCTTGCGACATATAATTAATAAGGCGTAAATATAGACTTGTATAAATTCACTGCAATGTAGTTCAAAACTTACGGTAGCAGAATGTAGCAAAAATGAAGGCAAGTTCACTACATGATATTTGTTCAGTTCCAAATAACGAGAACGCAAATAATAATGAAACGACGCACTCCTTAATGGAGGCCAATAGGCCTAAAATAATATTCATAGCACATGTTCTGCGTCATGTTTGTAGACCTATTTACTATGATCTCATCAATGTAATCATATAAATTAGTATAAAGTAGATAGATGAAAGCAACGATGGGCTGTCGCTGTGCAATGTCGGGCTAAACATTAGAACCAACGTTCGGCACGTTCTTAGATTCTGCAATTATTGCAGACCATCACTATAATGTGGTGCCAAATCGCATGACAGTCTCTCGTGTTAATTGTTAGAGCGAAATATGTAAGTTCAGAACGTTGTGCTGCATTGTATATGAAAAATGACCGAGAATGACGGAATGGACGGCATTCGTGCCTTTGCGGGTCTCAACATTGGCCTACTTAATAGGATATATCAGCTGTAAACACTGCTGCAAATCACATCTGTACATAGGCCTATCATGGCAAGTCTCTGAGACAAGGCCGAGTTTGGCTCGTTTACACGTGGAACGGAGTATCTTCATTTTGGGTCAACAGATACCTGACTTTCGCTTGGCGTTTCTGTGGGAATGGTTCTTTTATAGGCAATGCTCTTTTAAGAACTAAGGTCCTTGCGAAGGACCTTGCATGGGCGATGGTTCGAAGGCACAACTCTTGACAGAGTGCGATGAGGACAAGAAAGAGGCCATTAAGAGAAGCAGACCAGCTGCAAGGACAAACAACACGTCACCGAGAAGACCAACGTTCTGGGTGTTCAGAGCAACGAGCCGCGACTGGTGTAGCACTTTTTGAGTCGCTCAATGCTGCGCTATATAAATCTAAGGCTTTTACATTGCGCCATAACGTAACATATTGCAATGTAAATTATGCAAACAAATTTTTTTTTACACACTTTTATGTATACGCATGCACGCAAACATTTGTTTGCATCCATGCATACCTGCTCTCTCTCTCTCTCTCTGTCTCTCTCTCTCTCTGTCTCTCTCTCTCTCTCTCTCTCTCTCTCTCTCTCTCTGTCTCACTCTCTCTCTCTCTCTCTCTGTGTCTCTCTCTCTCTCTCTGTCTCTCTCTCTCTCTCTGTCTCTCTGTCTCTGTCTCACTCTCTCTGTCTCTCTCTCTGTCTCTCTCTGTCTCTCTGTATCTCTCTGTCTCTCTCTGTCTCTCTCTGTCTCTCTCTGTCTGTCTCTCTGTCTCTCTGTCTCTCTGTCTCTGTCTCTGTCTCTGTCTCTGTCTCTCTCTCTCTCTCTCTCTCTCTCTGTCTCTCTGTCTCTCTGTCTCTCTCTCTCTCTGCGCACGTGTGTTCGCCTGAACCTGTGTGTGCGTGTGCATGCATGTGCCTGCGTAGACATGGTCAGAAAACGATAGATAAACAGATACATCGAGATAAACAAAGCCCAACATTGTAGCATGAGAGAGAGACAGAGAGACAGAGACAGAGACAGAGAGAACAAGAGAAAGAGACAGACAGACATAGACAGAGAGAGTCCCATTATATTAAAAAAACATGGCCGTGTTCCATCACAGTCGAAGGTCGAGGGCACATCTGCGAGTATGGGTGTCATCACCCCTCTCGCCTCCCCTCGGTTCACTTCGCGCCAATGCCTGGCGCTCAAGGCGTCGATAGATGGCGTAAGCGAAGGGCGTCTTAAGACCTTGTCCACAGGCTATGGGCGACAGTGTCTGAATGCGCCAACCTGATGATTGAAAGAGAGACTCCCACAGATAGAAGCGCTCGTTCTTAACAGTTGTCTCAATGGACGTCACGCGTCACCAATGACGCATGTCTACGGTCTATAATTCCTTTCGTCACAAGTCATTCAGCTACTTCAGTCATCCACCGTAACCGCCTCTCTCCGTCTCGACCTTTGCATCTCGACCGTGAGCTGAACTTGACCTGACCACTGCTTCATTGCCCTTGATTTGACTGAACAGCTGCGAATCATCTGTTTACAAACACTTTGATATACGGAGCTACATAAGGCGTCACATCATTTGTTCATTCATTCATTAGTTCGTTCATTCATTCTTTAGTTTGTTAGTCCATTTGTTCATCATTCATTCATTCATTCATTCATTCATCAACATTACTTATTTTGTCGTCTGATCACTCATTCATTCACTACAATCGTGTGTCAGATCGTAATCATAAACTTCAAATTTTAAAGCGCTACTGGAAAGCCGGACGCAGGGCATCATCTCATTCACGAGCGCTGCAGGTGATGATGCGCAGGGGACAGAACGCTCACTCATTTCCATCAATAAACAGTAATGTGCAAATAAAATCAGGCTGTGGACATTAATTGGAAACTTAACAGATTCATCCAGTTTTCCACGTTGGAAACCGTTCTCCTTCTTCCTTCCCATCGCAATAATTATGACTTTTCATTGCGTTGTAATGAGGCCCTACGATTCCCTTGTAAGCACTGTTAAGTATAATTCAATAGAGTGGTATGAACCATCTGAGTAATCGGGGTAATTGGTAAGGATGTAGGCCCATGCACAGCTTAATGGATGCGGGTTTAATGACCGTCCCGACACTAGGCATGCGACCAACCCACGCGTAACAGTCTTTGAAACCATGACACTGGACAGATACGATCGGGCCATAGTAAAGTAACCACGACACACCGATAGATAATATGAAACGACTAGTAATTAACTGAGCAGCAGATGCGTCATAATTAGTAACCGTATATTGCTTTATATTCTACATTAAAAAGTTAAAAACGTCAATTTAAATTCTATTTCTGAAACGCTGCTTTGACTCTGGAGGTTGCCTAACCTAGATAAAAAAGTTGAACCACACAATTGATCCAAATCCAATGAGTTTTTCTTTTTTAAAGGGGAATAGAGGTGTTTTCATTACGCTGTTTACGCCATTGGCGTTTCCAATAATTATGAGCACCCCAGTAAAACGTTATGGTTGCGTCTCTGTCAGACGACAGCTGTGTCCCTGAGCGATATTGCCACGCTGGCTGAATCTTCTGACAGACATTCATTTGAAAGTGTTTTGAGTATTTAGTGTTTATCATTCTTCAAAGTGTTTGTCCGCCATATTGCAATCATTGGTGGCTTTCAGAAATGATTGGAATTTGAAGCATTTTCCTGGAACGACGAATTGATTCAGCGCATTCATACCTCAGAATGCAGTAACCCAAGGCTAGAGAACCGAGCATGGCTTTAGCCGAAATTACCAAGGGAAACATCGGGTCCGGTTTAGAATATCAGCGCGCAGGACGTGAAACAGCCAAATGTGATTCGAGCTCAATTTTATTATGGCCAATAATGAACCCAGCTGTATCTGCTTGTGTTGTTGGTGTTGATACTGAACACTGAACTCCAATGAGATTCCTTTGGTTAGCAGAACTTTGCCGAAAATGTCAAGAATGCAGAAAGGTGCCTTGAGGTGAACGCCTTCGATGGAAAGTCGACACACGAGAATTCTGCCACGTTATGAGTAATACGTGCTGCAAGTAATGCGATCCGGCTATCCATTCGATCGATCGGCACGGGGTGTGGACATATAACGGATTTCTTGAATCGGTCGAGAATGGAGCAAAGCCATGATATGATCGTAATCTCAAATCGTAATTGCACATTTATATAGCACATGTACTGGAAAACAACTCGAAGGCTAAACATACCTCGACCAAGTAATATTACGGTCTTCAGTCTAATTGCCGGCCTTAACGTTAGGAATGTCCCACGTGACATAAAGAACTTGGCAATCTCCTCTCTCAATTACAACCATCTCAGTTTTAATTTAGCCACACAAAGCGCTTTAAGCCTAATGGCGGTTACCAATTTCGCAATGTTAAATCTAAGCGAAAACTAATTATTTCAAAATTAATTTTAAAACGTGAAAACATGAAGCATAACATTTTGATTCATAGCCTAATTGCAAAATGGCTTCCCTTCTGGAGATTTTCTGCCCCGACTACACGTAACGCTGGCCCTGCTTCGGTCTTTGGCGAATTGGAGAGTCAGAGATGGTATAGGTCACAGAAGGGTTGATAAGAATCACGTTGCAGGGCGCGTGACATTGTTCGCAAGGAGATTCAAAAAGGCACGGACCGGAGAGACAATCAGGTACATGGTATTGTATCGTGTTGTATTGTATTGTATTGTAGTGTGCGATGTTGTGTTGTAACTATTGCATTGCGTTGTTTTGTGTTTTGTTGTATTGCATTGTGAGTTCTGTGACGTACTGTTGAAAATCGTATTGCAATCGTAATCTTATTTCCAAGCATCTATAAAATGCTTTGCGTTGCATTGCATTGAATTGAATGCAATGCGCTTTTAAATTTAAATAGCGCCTCTTCAGAAAAAACTATTGGAGGGAGGGGGCTCAGATGTAAGTGGATACTTATAGATAAAGAAGTTAAAATAACCCGTTACCCGCCCTGTGCGCATGCTGATCGTCATGGACGGAAGTTCTCTCCCGCCTTCGTCATAATCTTTGTCGAGATTTCCTACTCCAAAGTTTAAACAGGCCATAATACGTGCACGAACATGTTCATAAAATGCACGCGTAAATAAACGATTGTTTGTTTATGAGGTAGTTAGTCAATAGGTTCGTTTGTTTTTTGTAAGTTAGTAGTTTCTAAGTTGTTCAGTTTGTTTTGTTTTGTTCTGTTTTGCTTTGTTTTTTTTTGTTTCCTTGTTTGTGTATACGGATAAAACTGCATAAACACTTACTTGAATAGATCAATATCCATGTGGGTCAATATTATTCACACAGAACTGCACAAACTGTGCTACTCTATAGGCCTACATACATGTAAGTATACCGTATACTTATATAGGCCTATGAGCTGCATTGAGTCGAAATGACTTTACACACACATTGCACAGTGTAGGTTTATGTATACTTAGTGTATACCCATAAATGCAATACAACTGTAATATTGATATTGTCCTTCTTACAATTATTTCAGAAGTTCACAAAATTGCAGTATTAATGCAGAGAGCAATTATTGTTCGTGAAGGACTTTCTCAAGGTCCATACGCAGTAACTCCTCGGATGAGGATCAAACCCGCACACTATATATACGTTACAGGCTGACCGCTCTAACGAATCGGCCACCGTTTCGTAAGCGAGGTGCATGCAGTACATTCACCTTTCAAGGATAATTTTTATACAGGTCATTCAAATTCTTGTATATGCATACGCAGTAATTAATACAAGTAGGTCTACACTGTAATTTATGCAGATTTCTCCGTTTCCGTTGGTTTATGTCCATCCTAATGTCCTGGACGATCACTTGATGTAACCAAAGACAAGGCATTAAAGGCATTAATCAAATTTAACGATTACAGATTACATATATAATGCAAATATAGGCCTAGAACTTAACGTTTAATTAGATGCATATGCGTACATATAGACTGTCTACATTCATACATGTAATACATATTTATAGATTTAGATGCATATTCATATTATATATACACACTTTATATATTGCACACTTAGTGTATACATATGTTATATGATGTGATTATAAATATTCATATACGCACATTATGGGATAATATATATAGATATATATACATACGACGTGATAATATATACATATATATACATTTATTCATGTATACTTATATTTGATTTGGATATACATATATATATATATATATATAATAAATATATATGACGTGTGTTAGGACGTCTTGTGGGCAGTAGGCCTATTGGGTAACTGCTGGATGGACGTCAGAATTATGCGTTGAAGGGAGGAAACAGACCGAAGCCCACATAGTGGGCCTCGGTTCTGTTTACAGACAGCAATTATTGGAGGCCTATAGTACATGGCGCATTTATACGAATAATCTGAATAAATAAAACTAAATATAGATACGTATATCCGGCCTGCAGAGTGAGATAGAGAGATATGTACGCGCGCAATGTAAACTCATGACATTTATGAATGCGGAGATACAAGACTGATCCCTTCCTATAAATGTCATAGACACAGGATATGATTTTCCGCAGACATAGTCTGCATACCAACACGTGTATGCATCTCTGAATAATAAATTATTATGAATATATATATATATATATATATATATTCATATATATATATATATATATGCACGCAGAACTGGCCCCAATCCAACGCCGCGAACGAGCACCTGCTGCGCCGCTGGGCAGTGCCTAGATGAGGTCGCTCTTAGCGGGTCGTGGTCCAGTCGGCGGTTTAACTTCACGGTTAGGGAGGGCGACTATATCTGAGTGACTGACCGACATTTGGAGGGAGCGGGGAGCGTCGATTAACAGGCCCCGTTGTTGCAAACATATCGGTGACGCAAACGGGGCGTTAACCGCGTACTTGAATCAGCGTGGCTCTCTAAGGATCCACCTAATGGCTGAGTGCAGAGGGGGCAGACCATCTACAGACGAAGGGTAAAAGAAATGGGAAAGTTACGTTGCCAATGGATGACCTGAACGAGTCAACGACCCGTGAATGGGGGAGCTATGTCGGGTTTTTTACTGCTCCACACAAGCCATCCCTTGGCCTCACATTTCCCCACGACGCCCTTTATGTACTTTTGCCATCTCTCCGGCTCTGGCTTTGCCTACTTCTCTCTCTACTTGCCTACTTCTCTGTCTGTCTGTCTCTCTCTGTCTCTGTCTCCGTCTCCCTCCCTCTCTCTCTTTCTGTCTATGTCTCTGTTTCTCTCTGTCTGTCTCTGTCTGTCTCTGTCTCTGTCTCTGTCTCTCTCTCTCTCTCTCTCTATGTCTCTCTGTCTCTGTCTGTCTTTGTCTGTTTGTCTGTCTGTCAGTCTCTCTCTCTCTCTCTCTCTCTCTCTCACACACACACATACTCTATCTCTCTCTGTATCTGTTACTGTGTATGTCTGTGTCTGCATCAATATCTCTATCTCCGTCGCTACCTGTGTCTCCCAATGCCTGGGCTTCTGCCTCCGTTCTCTGTTTCTCTCCCTGTTCGTATGGACGTCATTTGTCTGTGTCTGTGTCCGTCGTTCCACGTACCTCAGTGCTCCATCACTTGCAAATAGTTGAATCGGAAGACATAGTATTAAGATATGGATTAAGACAACGGTTACGTCCTGACGAAGATTAACAAGCAATCGATATTATTAACAACCAATCACAAAGTTTTTACATCATAAAATTTCATAATTATGTGCAATGGGCCCTACATACGTGCAATGAAACGCCCACGTCAATAACTCATTAGTTACTGTAGCTTATAGACGTTGAGCCAGCTGTTGACGAGCTCACCTTTGATCCACACCTTCACCGTCTGGCAGCTGGCTGAGGACTGCTACACCGTCAATCGCACCATCCTGATCCGTTGACGTGTTAGATATTGCTCATGATGAATTTTCTCCAGATTTTAAAGTTAGTGGCGGCGCTGGCCGTGAAAATTTGGCACGCAATAGCCAGCGCTTGAAAATTTGGTCAGCATTAGCGGCAATACACATGTTCCGCACAAGATGTTCATTTTAAAAACATTGAAGGATATGACGTAATGAAAATTTTTATTTTAGTATATTGTAAATGTATAGACCACTAAGACCAGTTATTTCCTTAAAAATTGTTGTTGAAATATTTTTTTTGATTTTTTTATCCTTTTTTGGGACGCAATTGCGTATTTTGCGTCCATGCAGCGCCGCCACTATTTAAAGTCCAGAGGATTCTAGTCTGGACTGCTTTGAGGCCAAAAGCAAGAGCAAGAGGTTTCGTTAATCAGCAGTTCAATGCTTTCACGAGAGTTTGCTGGCAATTATGTTGTAATGACGTCACTTCCAATAGAGTCCTATATTTGGAAAGAGTCATCGATTATGTTCAAGATAAAAACTATTTGAATTTCGCCGCATTCTCTTTAAAGCGGCGCTACATGAATTTGCGCTATAATTGCAACTCATGCTTGATGGAATCCTATCCTACTACACACCTGTTTATCTGTCTACCTACCAATATCCGCGTCACGTGATTAGAGTCTAGTGTTAACGCTGAGTGTTGTTCATGCCCTGATTCGCATTCCTTCGATGTCGAAGTCTCGACTCAGAGCCGCGTAGCGTTCTTCGTAAGAAACTACAGTTGCACTTCATGACCTCCCACAGAAGAATAACAGTCAGCACAGTATCCATTTCATTGCTTAACCAGTACTGCACCAGAACGCAGATTTTGGTATATATATATTTATATAATTCATGGTTTATTTAGTTTAGCCTATATATACATATATATAAGCCCAAAATGTGGATGCACTTGTGCGTGTAGTAGCTCAAATGTATTGCCATGTGCACTGAATGATCCTGACGAAAAGACTTTCATAATAGGATCACAGTACAGCAGATGGCTAGTTTCTTTCAATGTTGGGCACGAGAGCAAAACCTCGAGACCAAGACCGAGATCAAGACCGAGAGGTCCAAGACCAAGACCAAGACCGGGTGGCCCGAGACCAAGACCAAGACCAAGACCGAGGGTCCGAGACCCAAGACCGATGCATTCGAGACCAAGACCAAGACCGCAGTTTTCCGGTCTCGAGACCGTCTAGAGACCAAGACCGCGGTCTCGAGACCACATCCCTGTTTCTTGTGCCGTAATTGTACCACCTCATTCCTCGGTGTTCTGTGAAACTCTAAATATGTTGGTCGTCACTACGTATTATTGTTCGATATTTATAGCTAAAGCTCCAGTCTTCTGGGCCATGTGAGTTTTTATTCCTCATACCATACCTAAGTCACATGTGTGGTTCAAATTTTTACGGTTACTCTTTGGTCCTCTGTTACTATGGTTTAAGTGTGGTATGAATTTTACGTATTCTTTATTCCTCACATGGTTTAAGTGTGATGCGAATTTTTACGTATTAGGTTTGCTGTTCACATAAGCGTATTTTCCCCATTGTCTCTGTAATGTTTTCCTCAATACCCTAATTAACCAATAATCTAATATTGCCGAATGGTTCTGTGTTCACTCTTAACGATCGATTTGACCGATTTTACTTATTTGTGCGTATAGTAGACCACGCCGAACGATGAACCGCCCGCTTTCTATCTGATGTTGTTGATATTCCCTCGACCAAGTTACTCCACGAGGTTACTAGGTATCGAAGTAGATCCTCATCCTTGATCCTCGACTAACCTTGAGACAGAACATCAACTGTATTTTGTCTAAAATAGCCACGAATTATGTTATACTCGCTTGTAATGTCGTTTTTTCGCCCACAGCTACAAATAAGACTTAAACTATATTACCTCCTGGTATACATTCAAGGATATTGTCATACTTGCTCGTATTGTTTTTTAATGCCAACAGTTATAGGACGGAACCTACCGTATATTACTCCCTGATATATTCATACTTAACCTAGGCCTACTGGAATATGATATGGACATCAACATAACGGCTAAGCTATAGCTGTGCCTCGTAAAATGACGGTTGGCCTACGTATCCGCGCGGTATTCGTATGGGGAGCTTGCTGGACCTTCTACTGGAAATATAGGCTTCTTCTCAGTAAGCAGGTTAGAATTCCATCACTGCTTGTAAGCACTCTGAAAGTGCCAGTCCAAAGCCTGGATAAAGAAGGGCGACGGTGACGGTGTTCAACTCAAGCTGGACGAGAGCACAAGAGCAGATCGGTTGGCGGCGAACTTTGAAAAATAGGCCTACGCTCCTCTGTGGGGCTCGTCATTGATGACTACGACGAGGATGAGGATGATATGACGATGATGATGACGATGACGATAACGATGATGATGATGATGATGATGATGATGATGAGTGCCGTTAAACTGAAACTATATAGGCCTACTACTACTTAACCAAATTAGGTGTCGTCAAATAGGTGAATTTATTTATTGTCCTAAAAATGGCTTCCTTTAGTATTGAGCAACAAATTCCAGATCACATTCTGACCTACACACTCATGACACACGGAACGGAAAGGTTTAACGCCCTGCTGGCATTCATTCCAGCCCTAGTCGCTTCAACATCAAGTTATTCGACATTCACTTTTGCATGCTGCGGGGGACTCCCCCTTTGTAACCAAGTTACATTCCTCACCAGTATGTTGCCGTGTGAAGATTGGTTGCAATAGAAAAATACTTGACTTGATGTATGCATGTAGCCTATGCGTGCATGAATACAGGCCTATACTAGTCTTGACTCTTGAGCACACGTGTAAATGTATGAGTGGTATGTAACTTCATATATACACATCCAGCGTACACATAAGTATATTATACAATGTGTGGGCGGTGTGGGCGATTGCTTTAAGGTGGTGCTGCAATAAACTTCGTTCAGTCACTTCCATATACATATATATAGGGCCTATATATATATATTTATAGATAGATAGATAGATAGATAGATAGATAGATAGATAGATAGATAGATAGATAGATAGATAGATAGATAGATAGATAGATCACCAGGCACTGGTTGATGTGTACGATGTCCACCTTGCGACGTGAATGCGAGGGTTCAATTCGACGTGCAACTTGTATGCCACGACAGTGTCAACGCGAGACCTGCATACCAAGTATATAGGATGCATCGACTGTATACCTACGTCGTCCACAGGGAAGACAGGACGGCAAGGGAAGGGAATGGACTGGCTATGCACCCTCACACATCGATGATGTGAGACTGTTGTTCTCACTTTCCTCCTTTCCTCCTCTTCCTTTATTCGGGGAAGAATAGGAATTCTTCATCAATACAATTAAACAAGCTTGAAATCGCAATCATGTCCATCAATGCATCTCGAGTTCCCTTGCATACGCCGAATCGTTATCTAGTGGGAATGAACGATTACGTAATGGTAAATTGTTTACAACACCCTCTCCTGGATGATAATTATTTGTAAGGTCACGAATACGAATCTAGGTACTTTTCACTATTCATAAAATAGGTTTGCTGCCCTGTTAGGGAAGTGTGAAGGCAGATTGCTTTGCGTTTCATTGCGCAGGAGTGTGGCGGATAGAACTTCCACAAGCATCACAGTGTTTCCTTGCATTTTGGGTTAGCACGGTCGCGCACGGTGAGCTATAGAATACAAATGTAATTTGATATTGCCCTTCCTAAATTTTTTTCAGAAGTGCATACACGCATCGACGGCGCAATTACAGATATATTGCAGGGCCCTACACTGTAACTCCTCGGACGAGGATCGAACCCTCACTCTCCGCGTTACAGGCCGACCAATCAAGCCATTCAGTCACTGTGTCCATTCAAGTCGTAGTTGCACATTGAGTATCTTTGAGCTTGTCGATGGCAACAAACCCTGGCCGACAAAGAAAAAAGACTTTCAGTTACTATATTCGGCCAGATTTCGTCAAATCTAAAATTCGGCATCTGCGGCATGTGACCCGTCACCTGAACAATAGCAGTCGCCTACAATGGACCTCTGTAATAGGAGACCTGGTAAACAATAAAAGGAAGATCTGTCTGTGAAACGGTGACCTGTGGCTCATTTAATGGCGTCGTCAATGTGCAGAGCCCTGAAGGAAAAAATAGATTAAAAAAATACACAGAAACTGTTTCTCTTAGAATAATTTTTACCAACGATATGTGTAGCTTTTCGGAATAAAACTACTGTATGATGACGTTATGCAATTGTATACATAGGATATAGGTCCACGATGTCAAGTATGGTATCTTTCAATAGATATTTCTGTATGCGATCGTCTTTGAATGATATGACGAGTGACGACCATATTGAAAATAAACGAATATTCAATTCAATAATTTTTTGCTGATCCCAACAGAAGAACATATTTAATGAAATACATATATTGATAATTAACTAAACTGGGAACAAGAGGGAGGAAATAAAGCCCCTATTAAACTTCGCTATAGTCGGGTTCCCAATTTCTTGGAGTACAGTACGTAGCAGCGGATAACAAGACACTTCAGATTGAGGACCGTAGACTTAACTAGATAAATAGGAACCGACCAGTGACCACAAATCACTCAAGCGAAATCGCTAATTACGAGATGACACTGCAATCTTTTATTTACATATATTTGTATATAATAACCTACAAAAGAACTCATTTACAGACTGACGATAGTGCCTTGAATCGCGCGACCCTCGTAGATAGGCAACGCCTATCCTAAATCAATGGAGTTATTTATCACTGGAGTGCAAACACCTCTTGCAGGTTTTAAGTAGACCATATTCCGGCTTTAATGATATAATCCGGCCAGAAAAGCATTAAACGTCTTCTGAGGCAAGGCTGCCAAGGATCACTTGGCCTTGCGAGCCAATTGACAACAACAGAGTCAATGCCCGTAAACCATTTAACGCATACGTAGATATATGTGATCTACAAAAATACCTATTATTCTCACACAACAGCTGTACGTATTGTCTGTAACGAATGTAGGTCTATACACAGAACATCTGAGCAAAATATCTATATAATAGATCTCTTCAAATTATCTATATGATAGATCTCTTCAAATTATCTATATGATAGATCTCTTCAAAACATCAAAACACAGAAACACATACG
Organism: Bimastos eiseni; assembly: GCA_959347315.1. Classification (NCBI taxonomy): domain Eukaryota; kingdom Metazoa; phylum Annelida; class Clitellata; order Crassiclitellata; family Lumbricidae; genus Bimastos; species Bimastos eiseni. The sequence goes on along the minus strand of OY365811.1, from coordinate 9,449,484 downwards.
ATAAACATGATGTTGTGTGGCCTGATATTTGTACGAAATATTTGTTTACAAAACACCCGTAGAACACCTACAAGTATTCATTTAGAGATAATCGACCTGTACAGAAGGGAGGACGCGTGACCATAGCTGGCCGTACTTTCCTCCCTTCGTGCGAGTGCAGAAAGGCCGAATATCCACGGAACATATATACAGAACAGATGCACAAGGGTGACTCCAGTGGACCAACGAACAGAAATAAGCAACTCAAATAAACCGTCACGGCTTGGGCTTCTTTCTGCGGTTTGGGCTTATTTGTACGCTGTGGAAAACTCGAGATTGCGGCTAAGAATTCAACCATGTGTGTCTTTTACGCTCTATGGCGTAGGAAGCAATTATGGCGGGTGTGCACATCGCCCTCCTCTCCAAAGCAATAGAGTAACTCTGGGCTCACAACTGCCAATTGTTTCAGAAAAGCCTGAAAGATAGACACCGGATAACTTACGAACTTCTAACGTTTTAGCATACTCTGTTGGAGTCCAAAATTGAAATTACGTCAGTGAGCATTTTATGTAAATAATTTATCAAGCAATCTATCAATCAATCAATGAAACTTAATAGAGCGCCCCTTCAAGATATCTACTCAGAGGCGCTCCCGGTCTGACTACGGCTAAAAGTGCAGTTTTCAGTAATGAGTAGAATGCAAATGAGGTTTCGAGCAGAAGGTGAAGCTCTTAGGGTAACCCATTCCATGTGGAATATCTAACAATACATCTAGAAATCTAAGTAGGCCGAGAATGATCTTATATAACACACCACAAAAAATGTGTAATCACAAATCGTAATCGATATTTATTCAGCGCTTGCCTAACCAGAAGAAACTTCTCTGAGGAGCTCCGCCCTTGATAAAACATCAAGTGAAACCACAAAGGCAATTGAAGACCTAACACCTTCTGTCGTCAACAAACCAAGAGTTGTGAAAATTAATAATAACATAAACAGGCAACTTGTTACCTTCGAATAGTATTGTGAGTACAATTGAAATATACTTGACAAACTATGCCCGACAGATGGACCGCATTGTCCTCGAAAAATATTTACTCACAGTTTTGGCACGATAATAAAAAAAATTACTAAACAAGAACACACAAATAGTTCAACCTAAATAGTTCATAGGAATTTAATTCACATATCAAAATAGCAAAGTAAAAGTAGGCCTACCTGTTGAAATAGTTTCTAAATAGCGTGTGTCTATTTAGCATTTATCACAAAGTAAGCAATGAACCAAAAGCTTGCAGAAGACTATTTAAATTTACATCTATAAGCCAGAGTTAAAAGAACTTGCAGCTAAAAATTATAATTATTAGCTGCAAGTTCTTTAACTATGGCTTATATATAGGCCAATATAGCATATTATAGGCCTACTATAGGTCTATTACCTCTACATATATGTTTATCTAGCTCTAGCGATTGATATCTCTACTCTGGTGACTCTGATCTTTAAATAACACTGCAATCTATATATTGTTGTGACAACAATTAAAAACGTGACCACCACCTACATGTACACACAAATTCCTGCGATGCCGATGATTCCTCCCAATCAATCGATCAATCAATCAATCAGCTTTTATTGTTACCATAGTAGTACAGTAAAAAAACATGATACAATGGTAGGTGTAAAGTTGGTAACAATGGTTGAACCCAAAGGAACAGTAGTTTCGCATGCAGGGTCCCCCTAATACTATCATACATTCAGTGATTAAGCTGACTCGATAAGTCTTATTTATTTATTTTAAAATTATAATATTTTTCTTAAATGTCAAAACATGCAAACATGATTCGCATTCTTCCCACGCCATTAACACTTCTACTTTCCTTGACAGGAAACATCCCGCGGCAAGCTTCTGTCCCAGCCCGGAAAATTCGGCAAAACATTCGGCGAGCATACTATTTGTTTCCTTTGGGTTAAACAGCATGGGTCAAAAGAGCACTCCACTCTCAAAATTTAAGATCCGCTTAAAATGATATAAATGGCGACACCTGTTTCGAAAAAGGGAGACATTTAACCAAATAGGCCAATCTGCGCAGATCAGCTCCAAGCATCCCTTCGTTCGTTCCTTCCTATGACTATCAGCAGAATTTAACTGAACACGTAGGCCTTTATCTGAATAAAATAATTTTGTATTAGTATATGCTCCGAAGACGTAAAACAAAATTACCTAAAAGGATGTTATCAACCGCTTCATTGACCGCTTTCAATGAGCGAGTTTTATATATCAGCCTAATCATTAAAACACAGCGTAAAGCCCGCTGATCCGAGGAGGGATATAGTCATACTTGGTTCCTATTGGTAACAGATGATTCCAGGACTCCGTGAAGTCTGCCGTACCTTGTAAGGGACTATTGTCTATAAACGATGCCGCATGATCCGAACACGATATGTCGTACCTCAGTATGTATATATCTGACTTACTGGACATTGGCCTGGACATTGGCCTGCCTGTACAATGGAGTCAGTCTAGACGCCAAAACTGACCCGATGCCTTTGGCCTCACTGCACTGGCCTGATTTTACGTGCATTTCCTTACTTCTTTGCCTCAGTGCAGCTCTATTCTGCAGCATGAAGCGAATTACGACCGATAGAAAGCAATTGGAAATGCACACGGATATAATCTCATAAAAGAATTATCAATCGATAAATTGACTGTGTCAATGACTGACTGACCGACTGAATTAATTAGTGCGTGAATGAATTAATGAATTGACGATCGTTCGAGTGACTATGTTAATCGCTGAATGACTTAGTGAGTTAATTAATTAATTAAAAACCGCACTATTGACTAACTGATTGACTGACTGACTGAATGAATTGTAAATCACTCGAATGACACTGTTAATTACGGATTGATTTAGTAAATTAATCATAAACCGCACGACTGACTGACTGACTGACTGACTGACTGATTGACTGACTGACTGACTGACTAACTGACTGACTGATTGACTGATTGCTGACTTACTGATCAAACGCGTTTCAATCGCGTATACATTATATTTGCCACGGTCCCTATTAGTCATAATTGGGACTTGGTTTTTGTGGGTCGCGGATTAGCAGGCCTTCGTCTGAGTAGGACAATTAGGTCTTCTTGCCAACTAAGCTGCTCAACCATTGCGACCAGTTATCTATTTGACGTATCCAGTTATATATCATGTCATCTGTGCATATACATATATGCATAAATGTACATCTATATACATTGTCATACATGTATCATACATATATATATATACATCCATATTTACATATACATTATCATACATATATCATACATATATATATATACATCCATATATACATATACATTATCATACATATATCATATATATATACATCCATATATACATATACATTATCATACATATATCATACATATATATATATACATCCATATATACATATACATTATCATACATATATCATACATATATATATATATATATATACATCCATACATACATATACATTATCATACATATATCATATATATATATGCATGCGTATACATCAAGAGGTCATGATGCCTTCAGAAAGCTCGTCAGCCATAACGACTAGGCATATAAAATCTAGATAACCTTCAAAACATAAACACCTGTGGGCACATAGACACTTTCACACAGGTTACTCATAAAATACGTATGTATACCTTGACATTCGTCGAACAAACTGGGCCCAAAGTGAATATCGAACCAAGGAGCTATATAAATAGACCGGTCCCTTGACTCCCTTCTGCTGTGCATAGGAATTAATATCAGAGACCTCTAGGAAAGAAGGAACCAGGATATTAGGTCGGAATCTGTTCTTCATAAAGACAGGAGAAGTGTAATATAAAATGTGTATAAAGTCACCCGAAGCTACTTGCATGATAATGTCCATCTGCTGAGTGTGGACGACTACCATGTGCATGTATTTATGCATGTATGCATATATATATATTTATGCATAAATAAAATTGAATATGTATATGTGCAATCATACATGTTGTACGTATATATGTATGTATGTATGTATGTATGTATGTATGTGTGTGTATGTAAGTATATATGTATGTATATATGTATGTATGTATTTATGTATGTATGTATGTATATATGTATGTATGTATGTGTATGTAAGTATGTACGTATGTGTGTGTATGTAAGTATGTATGTATGTATATATGTATGTATGTATATATGTATGTATGCATGTATGTATGTATGTGTGTGTAAGTATGTATGTATGTATGTGTGTGTATGTAAGTATGTATGTATGTATACATGTACGTATGTATGTATGTATATATGCATGTTTGTATATATGTATGTATGTATGTATATATGTATGTATGTATATATGTATGTATGCATGTATGTATGTATGCGTGTGTATGTAAGTATGTATGTATGTATGTGTGTGTATGTAAGTATGTATAATAACCATAACCATAACCAAGTGTTTTTATTGTCTCCAAAACAACAAACAAAATTATACATGTATGTATGTATATATGCATGTATGTATATATGTATGTATGTATATATGTATGTATGTATATATGTATGGATGTATGTATGTATGTATATATGTATGTATGTATATATGTATGTATGTATGTATGTATGTATGTATGTATGTATGTATGTATGTATGTATGTATGTATGTATGTATGTATGTATGTATGTATGCACATACGTAAATATGCCTGTACGAATGCACAGGGTGGCTCGATAGCTAACGTCCCACCGGACAAATGTAACTTCTCCGCCACCAATTTTTTCTACCACTATTTCAGAATCGATCAATAATCGCTGAAAAGTCTCCGAAATATTGTCATAGCTCAGTCGGTTATACTGCCAACAAAACACTCGAACCTAGCAGAGTTAATATTTTGGTTTGTTTACGTAATTGGTTCAAGGAAAACGTCTGAACTGGAAAACATAAACAAGTCCACGAATATGAACAAATGACTGCTATAATAACTATATAGCTATAGCAATAAATATCAACAATATTCTCAAAAGACGAGCAGTGATTAAGACTAATATTTACACTTATTGGGAATATGTTTAATCTATTGATGCTGAAGTCATCGATTAATTAATAAGTTACTATTAAACAGTCTGCATTCAAGCGTGAATGTTACACAATTTACAGGTTTTTGGCCTACTCCTCTGCGTCTGGGCTGCGGCTCACATCGCTTCTGCTGCAGACAGTCATAATATACGCGTGCGGAGGATGAGGACGCGATTCGGTGATCACGCTTTCTCGGCCGCCGTCCCAGAGGTGCTGGCGGAACAGTCACTCGCCATCAGATTGACCGACTCAGTGAACTCCTTCAAGTTTAGGTTCAAGACATTTCTGTTCGTTATGGCTCATCCCGCTAGCTATATTTGTTCGTGAGGCGCAATTGTAGCTGTATGGTCGCGCTGCGAATTCATATAAATTGTCGTTTATTGTTATTATTATTTTTATTATTACTACTATTTTAGAATTATCCATTTTCCTAGGTGCTACGCCAATTATTTTAAGCAGATATATATATATATATATATATATATATATATATATATATATATATATATATATATATATATATATATATATATCAACGTTTATTTGGCAATCCAATAAACAGAACAGAAATTAATGACAATTATCACAAATTTTACAATTGTTATCGGATCACCCAGGAGACCCAATTAGGGATCGGAAGATCCCAATAGTTAAGGCCAACTGGGGAGGTTCAAAGTAAAAAAATAAACGATTGCACCAAGTTTAAGAACTATTGTGAGATTGCACAAAAACAGATCTTTATAAAATATTAACTGAGAGCTTAACTAGACTTAATTAATAACATAGCCATCCTAGTCACAGTTGTTGATTCAAAGCATAATAGTTGGCCCATTATTAGCACATTGCAACAACGCCAGCCTTAGGACTACAAAGCAGAGTAACTTTAACTAAGGTCACTGTATCTCTCATACGATAGTTGGCCCATTATTAGCACATCGCAACAACGCCAGCCTTAGAACTACAAAGCAGAGTAACTTTAACTAAGGTCACTGTATCTCTCATACGATAGTTGGCCCATTATTAGCACATCGCAACAACGCCAGCCTTAGGACTATAAAGCAGAGTAATTTTAACTAAGGTCACTGTATCTCTCATCCATGTTCATTCAATATGGCCTCCCTCCACTTAGATCTGAACTGGTACAGATTTGGAATTAGGCGCAATGGAAGTGGGGTGTCATTCCAAATCTTAGGTCCTGTGCATTTTATAGATGCGAGCCTAATGTTCGTCCTCGCATAAGGGATGTAGAAAGTGGGGTTCACTATTGATAAATGATAATGGCTACCTTGGTGAAGAGGAAAATAATCTAGGAATTGGCTGGGTAATAAATTGCGGGAGTATTGGCACATGAAGATTCCAAAATGTAGTTTCCGAATTTGTTCAATTTTTAGTATATTTCTGTTTTTTGAATTCAAGTCCTGTGTGCGCACCATATGGTATGTGTGCTACAAATCTGATTGCTTTTTCTGTAAAATATTCAATTTCTGTAAATTTGATTTGTAAGCAGAGGCCCAAACTATATTGCCATTTGTTAAATATGGGTAAATGAGAGTGTGATATAGGGTTGTGCGGGCCTTAGCTGGAAGCACCTTGGATATTCTCGAGACTTTTCCGATACATTTAGCAACTTTCAGTGATATTGCAGATATGTGATCAGTCCATGATAAGTGCTGATCTACAATAATTCCCAAAAATTTAGCGGAAGAAACTTGGGTAATTGGTGTTTCTAGAATTCTAATAGTTGGTGAATTCTCAGGTGGAGGCTTTCTGTAGGATCTGAACAATATAAAGTTGGTTTTATCTATGTTAAGGGTTAGTCTATTAGCTACAAACCATTCTGCCATCCTATCTAGTTTAATGTTTGTCTGGCTAATCAGGGTTTCAAGGCAGGAATGGGAATGAAATATATTAGTGTCATCAGCAAAAGGTAACAAATAAAGCCCGAGCTACATTTGGAAGGTCATTGATATAGAGGATGAATAATAATGGCCCCAGGATAGACCCTTGGAGGACCCCATAATTTATGGTTAATAGACCAGAAGAGTTGTTGTTACAGCGCACTAACTGTTGTCTATCAAACAGGTAACTTCTAAACCAATTTAGTTGCGTGCTTCGTATCCCGTATATGGATAATTTCTTAAGAAGAATTTCATGGTTTATAATGTCGAAGGCTTTAGCCAAGTCCAGGAAAATTCCAATAGAATATTCGTTATTGTCTATGGCAGCTGATATTTTATCCTGCATGTTGAGTAAAGGCATGAAAGTTGAGTTACCAGAGCGAAACCCATACTGAACAACATATAGAAGATCCGATTTTGCAATAAAATTATTAAGGCGTTCATGCATTGCTTTTTCGTATAATTTCAAGAATATAGGCAAAACTGAGACAGGTCTATAATTAGAGGCACTATCTCTTAGGCCTTTCTTAAAAATTGGGACAACTTTCGCAATTTTTAAGGCTTCAGGAAAAGTGCCAGATTTAAATCAACAATTTATAAGTTCTGCCAAAATGGGAGCTATGACCGATAGGCTTGTAATAGCAATATCATCCACTCCTCTAGCTTTGGAAAGTTTGAGACTCTTTCCCAACCGTATCAATTCATTCGAAGATGTTTCGGTTAGTCCGAATGATTCATTTCTGGAGGGAGCCATATATTTTTCTATGGGTGAGGTAGATTCGGGGATTAGTGAAGCCAGTGAGTGCGCTATATTGGCAAAATAATTATTAAATTCTGTAGCAATTTGCGTGGGATCGTTAGTTGATACACCGTCTATTTTTAGCGACTTAACATTTTTGTGCTCGGTGTCAACTCCGTTGCAGAGATCTGAGAATTTTCCATGTCTTTTTTAAGTCGTGGCTATGCTTAAAAAATTCGGTGTTCAAAAAATTCCTTTCCGCTAAAAGCATAATTTTCTTGAAGTTATTTCTATATCTATTATATTTAATCTTATTTGCCTCTGTTGGATGTTTAACAAATTTCAATTGCAATTTCGATTTGGTGGCACAAGACTTTAAAAGACCGGGGGTCATCCAGGTTTTTTTTGGCAATGCTCGCTTGTTTTGGTTAATCCTTTTGAGAGGAAATGCCCTGTTATATCCTCTGGTGTAGTTATCCACGAATAAATTATATGCCTTATCAGCATCTAAATCTTTGCAAGAAGATAAGGTCTGTGTCCAGTCTTGTTGAGATAGAGAAGTAAGAAATAAATCAGTGGCCGCGGATGTAAAGCTTCTTCGGGTTTGACTGATTGAATGAGGCGGGGTCACAAGGCTATAGTCAAATATATATATACAAGGCTATAGTCAAATATATATATACAAGGCTATAGTCAAATATATATATATATATATATCAGGGCATTTACATCGTCCAAATAATTCATGTATTTGAACAAGGCATCACAAGCGTCAAGAGGCAATAAACCCAGGATGAGTCGCTCAGAGAAACAGGCATCTTTTAGCAATCGGTGCCAAAATCCGGTGCCAGAGAAATCCAATACAATACAACTTTCATTTATATCGCGCCTTAATCGAACAGTCTTACTTAAAGGACGCGTTATACAAGACAGATAGCGCGTAACAGAGCCTAGTCTATGTGTCATTTCTATATGCAAAGAGGGATCATGAGTCATCCGGATAAAACGATCAGGTGATGGACGAGCAGTCGTTCAGAAGCAACAACTGGATTATAAGACAGTCTCTGAACCACTTTAAAGTTTGAACCCTTGTTATGGTATATAACAAATGCGCATTTTTGATAATCATTGAAAACGGCATCGCTTCCAAGGTCGACTTTTCCAGCCACAAAAATGCGCATTTGTTATATAACATAACAAGGGTTCAAACTTTAAAGTGGTTCAGAGACTGTCTTATAATCATTGCGTATACTACCACATATTCAGTCTTACCCTTATAGCATGTGTGACAATGAATATATGTGTGTATGCATACATACATACATACATACATACATACATACACACACATACATACATACATACATACACACATACATACATAAATACATACATACAAACATGCGTGCTTGCGCATGTCAAATTCAAGATTTAATTTGACGACGAGAGTATAGTAAACGTGACTGGCAAAGCAATTCAATTCGTCGTTAAAGTCTTAATATAAGTCGTTGCTTCAAAATAACTTAGTAATAAACACTACCTTAAGTGTAAATCGATTATAAGATACGTATTACAGAGTCCAGACCAATGTCCAGCAAGTCATACAGCGTCCATTTAAACTATAGGCCTACTATAAATATTTTGCAAGGATACGAGCTCTTGTAAAGGCCATTCCACAGTCCGCAGCTATAAATGCTGCGGAGCCCTACCTGTTGTTGATTAAATTCGAAGCATAGTTATAAAGAGCGTTGAGTTTATAATCATAAAATGTTCAACCCTTGTTCGCAGAATTTGCAGCACACAACATCTTAATTAAAAACAAAATGTGACCTGAAACGAACAGAGCAGAAAGAAGCGTCTATACTGATGCGCATACGTCTCATAAATTGCAACCGGTATCTGATGTAATTCCATCCGCAAAAATGGTATACGGACGTTCACCCCCATTCATTTCCCCGGAATATTGCCCTCTTTAAACAATTTATGTAGCGCCACTGTAGTAATATAGGCCTATGTCTTTGTTTTAAGTCATGGGGGTCGCCATTCGAAGAAAGTGCTTTCATGCATCCATTATGGAAAACATTGCAAAACTTGGACGCCCAAGACCTAAGCTGCGTTGCTTCTATAGTGTTTAACTACATCTTATGGCTGCAAGGGTCGTGGAGATCGCCCTCCTTTCTACTCAGTCTATGCGCTGGAACCCCAGGAATACAGCAGTGGCGAGGTTAAGCTGTTATTCGCCCTGGTTTGGTCGCCCTCCTTCCACTCTTTTAATCTGTTATCTGGCCTGTATAGGCCTATTCACGGCAATGATGGCACACGTCTCTCGTAATAGCAAAACCAGAATTAGGGACATCGTTACATTAAGTATGGAGCAATGTACCGCCTGTTTATGTATGCATGTGTTTCTAAATAGACCATCATGTTTATATAATATATTTGATATATATAGTACGCTGCATATATATTATATATGCATAATATGTATTGTTTGTATATGTATATACGTACGTGAGAGTAAGTAGGCCTGTATATTCGTTCAGAATGCAAGCTGAACAATTGCTCACATGCATGCCAGGATTCCCACGGCTAATTTCGTGCAACTGTTTCTCGTCTTCAGCTTTTATTTCATTTTTATCGCAAAGTTATCCTTCTCGAAGGACCCTATCAGTTTGTTGGCCTACATACAGAAACCAAGCAACGCTCATTTCAGTCTTCTTTTTACTGGCGCTTGGACTATCTGGACCTTCCTTTCTCTCTCTCTCTCTGTATAATATGCATGTAACTGGTATCGACAATATATATGCGCTGGTTGTCATACAACTAAATGAGCCTTCATTAATTGATATTCAATTCATCAGCGCATTTATTTACATTATAAACGCATAACCAGCTAAACAATCTCGAAACTTTAAAACTGTTTAAAGTAATTAATAGTAATCGTATGCATACATTTACATAATGTACGGCTTAATGTAAATGTACATAGGCCTATATTGTGCCTTTGGCAAATTACAATGAATATTACTTTGAATAAAAACTGCGATGAAATTTGACACTGAATGATAATCATACATGTGACCGCTGGCAAAAATGATCTTACCTCACCCGACACGAACAGACATATCCGGAATGTCATACTTTAGTGTCATAATAAACGGAATACAATACAATCATGAATACGACAAAGTAATTGAGTTTATGAGAAACAAAGGTCAACTTTATATACATACTGTATTAAATTAATGGGAATGAGCAACAGGTTACTTGAATATGTAAAGTGCGCTTATAAGTATTATCGAAAATCCTGAAACGCATCCTTGTATATTTTAGGCTTATTGGCCTATTTTGCAACAGCGCTGTTTCAGGCCTACGTCTGTGCAAGGACCAGGATGCATGCACAGGACTGGAGATACCCAATGTAACGTCGTGTTACTACTTTTGGCGATTATCGGGAGCAAGAAATTTTCACATCTTGTTGACATAACGAGCTGAATCGTTAACTTTTTTGAAGGAAAACTGACGAATGACTATGTATTTGTCAGTGTGTCAGCAAAATTTTAAAAATGTCTTTGGAGGTTGAAACATTATATTTTCAATTTGAAGCAAAATTTTGATTGGGGTGACATCTATTTTTAAGAGTTAAACGTGAACAGGGTTATTTGACGAGTAACTACCCCTCTTATATAGATTGCTTGCTTCTGTAATACCTTGCGCTTTTAGCAGCACGGGCCATTATTTTGCTTGTTACAACTTTAGGGACTGTAGTAGGACAGGCCTATCGGTTGTGTAGAATTTCAATATTTTAAAGCCCTTGTCGATCAGTCCAAGTGCTAAGAAATTGTAGGCTTAACTGTAATCGTAAACTCCAAATCTCCAAAACGCTACTCAAAGTTTAGACGAGGACACTAGACGCTTCACAAGCGTAAACTGTCATATATATGTATATATATATAAATATTCATATAACTATAAGTATATATATATTATAAGCTTACATATATGCAGAGATACCAAGGTCTTATTTACACAGGACTTAAAGCCTCTTACTGGACTGTATACAATGTCGTGTGACAGGTTTTGTGGCGATAATAGGGTTCTCCAGTCAGTCCAGTGTCGCATCTTATTTATGAACACAAAAGCATTAAATTAGCTATATTTCATTAAAGCAAAGAGACGAATGATAATGTTTACGAAGTAAAATTTGCTTGTAGAGATTTGATCATAGGAACATCATAATTACAAGATAAAAATTATCGCCAGTGCCAAATAAGATCTTCTGTCCTGGCCCTATGTTTTACTCGATTGCATTGAGAGAAAGTAATAATCAACACTCATCCCGCATTGGTTTGGTGACTTAGATCTATGTATGTTCTTGGATCAGACCCTGAACTATAGAATTCGAACAAGACCAAGGTTGATTACTGCATGATTGTTCGGGTAGGTATCGGTCTAATCTAAGTCACACGATTTTCGACAAAACCGCCATTTATTGTCGTTCAGCTATTTATCGCGAGTAAGCTGCTATATATTATGGACGACTCAGGTGTTTAGAAGTAGCAAATGTAATTAGGCCTATCTCAAGGCGCAAAGCATTGGTCTATACAGATCAAGTTCTTGACATCATTTCCGCTCAGATCAAGGAGCAAAGAACTTTGATTTCAGACCTTCAGGTAAAAAGAATTTCTAGTTTATTCAACTTTACCCCGTTGTCTTCAAAGCTCTTAATGTCCTGTTTGTTATCGTTTCAGTCATTTAAGAAACTCATAAAGAAACGAGAATGGTCGTAAATTTTTAATCGAAGACATCATTTTCAGTCAACAGATTGCGTCCAATAAGAAGCGACGTGAATCGTCGCTGCGGATCTGTTCTGGAGGCGTCATGCTTGGTCCACATACTCTCGTCAATTATGTAGTCTCGACAAAAAATCCAGAACTTCTCGAAGGTTCGTGCTTGAGATTTATATTGTCGACACCGCCACTAAATTATTCGGCAAGTCATTGGGATGTCCCCCTATAATTAATGATAGAAAGGCCAGCCACAACAATTAATGGATGTCCTTGAAGGTCATGACTCTGGCGTTCCTCAATACAACGCCGGCGAATTTGTTTTCACAAGTGACGTAGACCAAGGATAATATAACACGCAGGCCTACATAGTTACCACTTGACGAGATCGTTGCGCCACCTCTTAACATTCGTTTCAATGACATAGACGTAAGTTTTACGAGCGGATTTGAATCGTTAGGACTGGTATTTATGATGTGGCGTGTAGGCTACCAACTAGCAATAAATCTTATTCCCTGACCTTATGAGGCCACTTCCAATACGTGGGCTATCTGTTTCGTTTTGCTGCCCTCGATTACCATTAAATGTGTCCTGAATACCAGATGAAACTGCCACAGATGCTGCATTTGTAAATGCCACCCATTGAAAGATCGTAAGTGCAGACACGTTCATCAAAGGGTAGACCGATAGCACTGAGCAATAATTGTGCGAGAAGAACTTAGTCGAATACTATAACCGCCTCAAATATAGGCCTTATAACTTATATGACGTGTTTTTACCATGATAGGTATATGCTAGTACAGGGTCAGTAGACTGTAACACAGTAACAGGCTTCTAATATGACATGTATACATGCATTCTGGTAATAATTATTTTCCGTTCAGTAACAATGAAACAATGAAAATAATTCACTAAAACTTAATAATATTATACTGAATTGTTAATTTGAATCGTTCAATCTGTACAGGAAATGCAACGTATTATAGCAACAATCAGTGCTTCCTATGCAAAGCGTAAATTTTACATAGCGCCACCACAAGATCAACCTAACAAAGAACGACGTAAGCTTATATTGTGCAAATTATGCACTATTCTGGAAGGTTTCAGTGCGAAAAAGAGTCTTTTTGCTCATGATACCAATAGGGTTTTGGGTTCGACGCATGGTTAATGCATGAATCTGCGACATCGCAAAAACTCGTTGTATTACTGAAATACGCGTTTATTCACTATTATAAATGTGATCTGATGTAATCATATTTGGCTAGGTATCAAGCTGGACTTAGAGCCTCTCTGTCTTCTGCCTTCCTACCCTCGTCTTGTCTTCTGCCTTCCTACCCTCGTCTTGGCGTATCTAACCTGGCGTATCTAGACTTCTCCAGCAGAGGGGCCAAGGAGTGTCCGGGCAACCTGACAGTTGGGCTAATTGAATGTCTGGTTCGTCAGAGTTGAAAGTGGACTAAAATTTGGAGGGGTAACCGGGAGGCGCACCAAATCAGTTTGTGGGGTGCTGGCCCCCTCTGTTGACCCGACTTTTGATTATGTTGATTTTTTAACGATACCTTTCCATATCGAAGATGATTTGGTGTCGCCCTCCTCCTTTCTCTAAGCTTGGGACTGGCACTGTCAAAGTCCAAACAGTGGCGAACACTGCTTCTGTCCATTATATAGGATCCTCTTCTATTGTCTGGCGCTGTTTATCTTCGGGAGCACTTTACCTTAATTTCAACCATGACCGCCGGACCTCCAGCGGTGACTTAGTGGTCATTAGATAGGGCTTTCTCAATTACAGTGGATCCCCCCATCTGTTTGAGACTTGCGTTCTCAAACGGTTCCTGTCTAGCTCTTTTTATTTACTACTCCAGACTTTTCCATTTGGTCGGACCTGTGTCACAAGCGCCTCTTAATATTTAGCTAAAGAGGCGCTATATAAATTCGATGGAATAGATAGATGGATACAGAGGCGTGCAGAGAGAGAGGGGTCCGGAGGTAAATGCTTCCAATTTAACGTGAGGGGATACTACTTTAGTCTTTGAGAGGGAATATCTTGCCTTCCTGACACCTGGAATCGGGGTTTTTGCCTCCATTACTCAGAGGGAGGATTGACACCTCTGTAGGAATATATCTCAAAATGCATACATGCATGGACATTCCAAGCTTATGGTAAACAGTAGCTTACATAAACAATATACGAATGCATGCTGATTATGGTTGAAAATTAAAATTGTAATCGATTAATTTTCGGCTTGTTCAATATTCAGTTTCGTACTTGTATCATGATGGTAAGCGGTACATTTTTCGAGTAGAGAATATTATGGTGAGGAATGATAATGATAACTCTTGAGCGGATATTTAAGCGATCATTCTCATTTAATTTCAAATCGAAAAGAAACTGGCGACAAAATGAAACAGGCGATCGTAATTGCGATAAATAGTTGGATTGAAGTTCTTTAGAAAGAATGTATAGTAACTCTAGGGCACTGATCACTACACTTCAAACAGATTTTCACACTACGTAACAGAAGCTAAATTAATCGATTTAATCCAAGTAAAATTTTGGCGATTTAATCGATTTTAAAGGATGTAATCAGCACCAACCCTAATACTAACATGTGCAATATCCAGTGAAGGGACGTCAATCCCACTCTGAGTGATGGAGGCAAACCCCAGGTTTCAAGTGTAAAGAAGGCAAATATTCTCCCTAAGACTCAAAAGTATATCCCCTACATGAAATGGAGGCATTTGCCTTCTGGCCCCCTACCTGGACCCCTCTGATCCAGTGCACCTCTTCAGGCTTCAATGGCAGAGGGTTAAAGGTAAATCGACCGCAACCTGTCTATCAGAATTGATATATTACGTCACTGTGATTAGGAATGCGCGGGTGGAAATCAAGTACAGTGTATATGTGTCAAAACGGAAAGAATTTGGCAATATCGTCAACGGGAAGAGGAGATAGTCAAACATTCGTCAATTTCTATCAATATCTGCTGACCTAACTCTCTCTCCTTCTCCCTCATCTCCTTGATTGCATACCTGCCTCCCTCAGGCTGTATTTGCCTGTGTGTATGTCTACATCTGTATGTCACCGTCTCCTCCATCCAACTGTCTGTCTCTGATTACGTCTGCCTGCCTGTCTGTCTTTCTTTCTCTGTCTGTCTGTCTGTCTTTCTTTCTCTCTCTGTCTGTCTGTCTTTCTTTCTTTCTTTCTCTTTCTGTCTGTCTGTCTGTCTGTCTCTCTCTCTCTCTCCAGTAAATCGACTGAATTTCTGGCTATGGGGTGCTTTGATCCTGTCGTTGGTTGATGTATATCAGATTCAAACAACACCTGTGCAAAGCGTTTGCCCCGAAGACAGCGTAATAATATAAGACGCAGCTGTAAACTGAAATAATATTCAAAATGCAATGTCTCGATTGTGAATGCGGTAATTCACGACTCGCATCTCTATGAAGCACACACTTCTCATGGAAAAGATACTTCAAACATGAACGTAAGCACGCAATCAGTCCCAAATCCAATGCATACAATTTGTGTGAAATAAGACGGGGAAGGCAAAACCGCATTCCAGAAGCATAATCTACTGTGCAAAACCACCGGATATCCGCCGTAGTGTCTCAGACAGTAGACGACAGCTGAACCGTGCTGTACTGTTTATGGTTTGTAAAGTGTTTCCTTGTGTGCATATCGGACGCTAGAGGCAGCACACGCAGCATGTTCAGCCTTTAATCGAACAACAATAATATTCCAAAAATCTCTTCGCTACTGATTGAAGTTTCCCAAAGAAATCCATGCATAGAGGAACCATGAAGTCATGAAAATGATCCAACATCGGTTGCATACCTACCAACAGATGGCTTCCTATTTCAGCGGAGAACCTTCTTATTCTCGACAGGCAATATTTCATTCATAGATTTTCGTTGATGAATGTAATAAATTGTCCGCCATTATGGCTGCGCTCAACCTCGTCACTCGACGTACATATATGTATGGGCTTCTCAGTCCCGTCGATTGGTGGTCCCTGGGCTAATGTCTATCTCAATCTTTGGTGCAAGACACCATAGACTTAGAGCAATAAAATTCAAAGCAGCAGAAGGCAATAACCGATCGAACGCTAACAACATACGGCATACGAGGGCGGGGCATTTATTTACCGTCTTTTGTCAGGCCGCGCCCTGCGCAACAACCAATCTAACTTACTTGCCAATATTCGAGGTGAAGGACGGTCCCGATTTCTGAGATAACTTCTCCGAGGTCATTTCCAGTCAGTCTTCCAGATAGTTGTTGCGGTTTCCGTGACCAGAACGGACCCTATAAATCTCATCAGGTACACGGACACGGAGGAACGGACGAACAGCTGTACGGACAGATGGCCTGGTCTGTCGTATGGCCTCCAAAAATCGCAGACTCCCGAAAGGTTGGTTTTTGTACGGTCGGTCTAAAACTGGTCTCAATGGATATTGGACCAAGGTAGCAGATGAGTGAGGGGCTGAGGCGGTCAACGGGAGATTGGTCCCTGGCAGAGGAGAGCAGGCTATGCGAGGGCTGCCAGGAAGTTCAGCGGCTGCGCTGTCTCCCTTCTTTGCTGTCTTCGTGCTTGTCTGTATTCGTCTGTGTATCTGTCTATCTGTCGCTGTCTGCGCTTATGAGTCGGATTCTATTTATGTCTTTTTGAGAGTGTCCCACTCTGTTCGTCTGTATGTTTGTCTGTCTGCATGAATGTTTGTCAGCCTGTCTGTCCGCCTATCCGTCTGTCTCTCTGTCTGTCTGAACGACTTTAAGATCGAGATTGGCCTCGAGTGACGTAGACGTACCTGCCAGCTATGCGCGCAGTTAACGATTCGTCGTTTATGCATTTGCGAAGGGAAGGAGATAGCAAGCGAGAGCGAAGGACGCAGCGAGGGAGAGAGAGGGAGGGAGAAATAGAGGGAGGGAGAAGCCGGCAGCAGAGGAGGAGGAGGAGGAGGGAGAGGTGAGATGGCGTCGGTTATGGTTTCGTCAAAGTATAAAAGGCGGTGGTTCCGTTGAGTCGTCGGCGATCGGTCGGTCGATCTGCGGCAGACAGAGAGAACGCACGAGAGACGAGCAGAAAGATCGTCACCGGAAGCGAGTGCTCACTCACTCACACGACGACGATCTCACTCGCTCGCTTGCTCACTCACCCGGCAACTCATTGTTCAACATGCTCTCGACGCCACACATCGACGACTGGGCTCAGGCGATACCCGGATGGACGGAAGTCATCATCATCACTCGGCACTTCTTCGCCGGAACACTGCTGCTCGTCGGGCTCCGGATGGTGCTGAACAGTCTCTCTGAGTCGCTCTGGGGCAAGGCCGACGACGGGACGAGCCGCCTGTCGGGACCGTGGGGTCTTCCGTTCGTCGGCTACATGCCGTTCCTCGGTTCACAACCGCACAAGACTCTCGCCCGCCTCGCTGATCGCTACGGAGACATGTTCCGCTTGACGGCCGGATGTCGGCGCTTCGTCGTCGTCAACTCCGTCGCAAGGATCCGCGAGATGGCGCGGCGATTTCCGGAAGAGCTGTACGGGAAGCCGAAGACATTTACGACTGAGAAGCTAACGGTGGGAGCGCACAACGACATGCTGAAACGATGGAAGAAGCGAAGAGCCTACACGAACGCCGGGCTGAAGAACCTCGAGCGATACTGCATTAAGGACGTCATCGAGGAAGAGGTGAGCAACATGGTCGAGTTCGTCGACAGCATTTCCGCTTCCGGTGAGCCCGCTCGCGACGTCCGACACGACCTGTCGTACTTCGTGTCGCGGGTGCTCTACCGGGTAGCCTACGGTGGACACCCGGACCAGGAGGCGAGCAGCGGCCTCCGGAAGATGGTGCACGCGATGCCCGACTACACGACGACCATCGGGTCCTTCAGTCCATTCGACCTGATCCCGTGGCTGCGACACTTCCTCAAGGACCGTTTCCGGAAGTTCGTCGAGTTCAATCGGTTCATGTGTCGGTTTTGCCGGACGGAGAAGGTCAAGTGTCAGCGGACCATGGAGGAGAGACAAGAGGCGACGGACGAACTGGATAGGGAACCGTCCTCCGACCTCTTCCACTTCTTCCAGCGGAAATGGGACCAGATGTCGGAGACGGACCGGGTGAAGTTCAGCTTGACGGACGATGTCCTCTACGACGGACTGGAGGACATCATCCGAGCTGGAACGGAATCGTCGTCGCTCCTCATCCACTGGTTCCTCCTCTACGTCGCCTCCTTTCCACATGTCCAGTCGAAGATGCAGGCGGAACTCGACGAGTACATGTCTAACCGGAAGCTCCTTGACCTTCCGAGCGTCGATGACCTTGTGAAACTGCCCTACTGCCAAGCGGTCCTCATCGAAACCTATCGGTTCTGCAGCCTCAACCCGTTTCTGAAGCGAGAGCTGACGGCGGACATCGAGGTGGATGGACTAAGACTGCCACGAGGGACCGTCATCCTCTTCAACAACTGGGCCATCAATAACGATCCGCAGCAGTGGAACAGTCCGGAACAGTTCCTTCCGGAGCGGTTTCTTCTGGCGGACGGTTCCATCGACACGGTCAAGGCTGAAAACTTCATTCCGTTCGGCTTCGGAAAGCGGAAGTGCATCGGAGTCTACACTGGAAAGAGTCTCTGCTCCCTGGCCGCTGTCTCAACGATCTGCAAGTTTGATGTACGTCTCGAGGCTGGCTCGAAACCAGACCTCGAGGCTGTCTTCGGAATCGGACTTTCTCCCAAAGAGTACAAGGTCGTCTTTAGGAGAAGGCTGCGCGTCGACGAAACGAAAAAATAATATGCTAGTGAAATTAATTATTTATTCACGATGATGTATCGATACGAGGTGGACTATCAATACAATGTCTAAGTTATACGATGAAAGCGTAGTATATTATGGAGCCTTAAGTGAACTATTGCTAAGCGAACTGAATTAAATTCGGCAGCGCTAGATAAACCTGTGAATAAGAACTGTTGCACTCGCAGTTTGCAAGTATAGTCGTCCGTTCTTTTCAAAGGAACGGACGCACACACACACACACACACACACGCACGCACGCACGCATACAAGAATGCAAGCACACACGTATATACAGAGAATGACCGGTGTGAACTGTTTATTGAACGATTTCAATGCATTTTATATCTTCACCTTTATTCCATTTTAATGTATGCATGTCTGTAGTTATGTAGGCCTGAACTATTGCGTGCGAGTACGCTGATATGTAATATCATATATATTCATATATTGATATATATAATCATTCATATATATATGCATATATATATGCGTACATGGCCAATGTTATTGTTATGAAAACTGTTATGTTAATTATAGGTGATCCATAGGCATTTTAAATTCAGTCAAACATCAGTAATAAATTATTATAAAAACATGCTTTTTCAGTTATTGCAAGCTTGCAATATTTAAGTTTCGGACGATAGAGGATAGTAGATCAGACACTGTGGCGTAAATTTAAACCTATTGAAACGGTTGTACGTCCCTGACATTGATCGGAGATTTTCACAGCAGGCTATAGCTGAGCTAACACTCAACGAAATTTCGCTCCGATTTGGTCTACTGGTCTACAGCGCTCGTGAATAAGCTTGTGTCTTGCGCTCTGCTTTCAAGTGGCGCTTTAGAAATTTGGAGATTACGATTACGATAATTGTTGCAATCAAATATATGATGACAGTGAAACAAATTTTTAAAATAACAATTGATCGGTCCATGCAGTCATATAGGCCTAGTGCACGACCAGTTTCTAGGATTGCAGGTAAATGTGCAATAGAAGATGTCAGGTTCTATCTTCATAGGCCTACATAATGTAACGCATTAAGCATTACGACGTCAATTAAGTAGGCCTAGTGAGGTCATATCGACAGCAAGAGCACTGGCAGTCACAAGATGTCGCTAAAGTCTCAGCTGCACATCCGCCAGATTGTTTGTTTGCGTGTCGAGTTATTTATAAAAACAGATTAATAAAGTATATAAGAAAGACTATTAAAATGAAGAATTATATATATATTAGATGGAGTATTAACGAGTTCTATGTAGGCTTATAAGAAAAAGATAGAATAACAAATTATCCCCATACTGATGATCAGTGTAGGCCTATAGCTGTATTCCCACTGCACCATTTACATGTAGGCCTATAGGCCTACAGTTAGTGAACAATGACTAAGTTTTTCATGGAAGATGATCATGGGCAGTGGCTGACCTAGTGAACAGAGGGGTCAAGGAGAGGCCGGGGAACCTGACATGGGCAGAGGGCCAGATGGCTGCAGTCTGGTTTCTTTATAACTGAAAGTGGAATAAAATTTTGAGTGGCCAACCGGGGGCCATCGACTCAGTTAGGGGGTCACTGGCCTCTCCAGGCCCCCTGTAGAGCCGCCACGGTTCGTAAGCCAATTTATATAATTTTTATTAAAAGTGGGATCCAGTCCGATTACTTCAAAGCTCTTTGATACAGTTAAAGAGTCACAATTGTTACTTTACGGAGCTCTTCCTATTTGTTGCTAAGTCACCCTGTGACTGTGCCTGCATCGTCGTGGAAATCGGAGTCAAATATAGGGGAATATAGGAGAAATAGGGGTCAATGATACGTGTATATATATATATATATATATATATATATATATAGCCTAATTCCACAGAATGGTGATAACCTATTCCATCATTATATCATTATTATCCTACTGACAATAAATGTAAGCAAAACGGATCACGTCACCAATTTATGCAATAAATACTACGATTAAGTACGTAAACTTGGCATGAAGGCATGCATGTGTTAGCGTTGCGATACAATTATAGTTAACTTCTTTAAGCCTATATATAGCGTATACAAATCTCAATCCCGAATCCACTTCAAATCTTATAACTTTTCTATAACTCCCTAGTAGACTCTGGTAAAATCAATGTCTTATAGATATCTTTAGCGTTTTAGTCTTTACAATGGGGAGGGGGCAGAGCTCAGATGTACGTACGCCTACGCATGGGGGAGTGGGTCCACGAAATGTACACGGTGCAACAGGGAGAAGCGGATCCGAAAATCCGATTTATTTTTGTAAGTAATGGCCTACATGAATTGGCCTCTAGCCACATAATCTTCGTGAGCTCTTCATGACCCGGGAGCCTACCCGTTCTAGGCATATCTGTGGCGTTCTGGCGCCCGAGCGCCTGCCTAGCTCTCGGACGGTGTCGACTCCAGCTCGCTGACACGTCTGGAGTCGCCCGAGTCACTTTCTTGTAAAATCTCAATGCCAAATGGCTGCTCTCTATATCTACCAGGATGATCGCTCTCACCAGGCTAGATTAAGGATGGGCCTCTTCTCCAAGAAAGGTAACACTGTTCAAATTAGTCACGATATCTGCCAATTCCGCGGTCGCCGGATGGGCAACGTTCTGAGGATGGCAGTACTCAAAACAGGGTTCGTAATCCTACCGGCAGGAGTCTTTCTTGCCTATCTTCCAAGCTACTAGCCTCTTCTTCCTCTCTACCTGATGTCGTACCATTCAACATATTGTGACTCTGAAACTATCGCCAATTAAGGACACCAAACGTTCTCTTAAGTTACGAAGTTCAGATATACTTGAAACAAGTCCATAAGCCCATCGGCCTAGACAATTATAGGTAGCTAAATTCAATGTCTTGTACTCCTAGACATTACTGTTCGCAACTCTCTAAACTCTGTCGTCCTAGAGACTACCAGTCTCACAGCTCTTCGTCATATCATGCTAGACATTTAGCTATCACGCCTTCTGCTCAACACGTATCTCTCGGTCTATCACCGTGTATAGCATAACGGCCGCACACTTATATTTTATCATGCACCACAATTGACGGAGTCGTTCCCGTCCTCTGTGTTAGCAGTTACCCACCAACACTGATATATTCTGCTTCGATAAAAATGACACTGACATGGTATTCACGGACTCTGAGAGTGAAGGTCTTTGCTCTATAACCTTCGCTATCTACACACAGATCTTCGATTCGACCAACGCATGAGGGGCCCGACCTCGCACTTCAGTCATTTCTCGGAACTGTGTGCGACGACAAGCAAATATACATTCACATGGGTACCCGACTACACAAACGTACTCGTATCGATAAATTCCATCAGACACACAAGTAGAGATACACTTCGGGAAAACGGGGGAAGTATGACCGGCGTAGGTAGCCAACAGGAATATTTACGTGTCGATCAATGTTTGGTCTACTTGTTATCTTTAACCTGGGTTTCCGACTACCCAGACTTTCACGTGCCTCTTGGTCTATTTCCGACTGCCCACACTTTCACGTCTGCGTTCATCTGTCTCATACTTGGGTATCGGACGACAAGGAACAACCCAGACTTTCACGTGCCTCTTGGTCCATTTCCGTGTGTGGCATACCGGCCTCACACGCATAAGTTATCATGTACACGATTGACTGTCCTCTGCGTTGGCAATTGTTCGCCAACACTGTAATATATTCTGAGACTTCGGGAAACCGGGAGGAGCAATTATAACCAACGTAGGTAACAAACAAGAGTATTTATCGATAGACCATAAATCATCAAGAAGAGTTATTTGATTTGTAACCTGAAGGTATCAATCGGCACCAGTGTCTTCTCTTGTTTGTTACGTGCTTTTCCAACGTGGTCACCCTTCACTTGTATTTCCAGCGGGTCCTTCGAGAATTTCCGGGTATTTCTATCGAACGGCCACCCGAACTCTGTCACGGTCTGTACCACTCTCGGCCATCGGAGCCTCTCTGACTATATACGATCGCTAATCCTGGGACTTACCCAGTCTGTATCTATCACGGCGACTCGAGCTTTAACGATCTCGGCTACCGGAACTTCCACGTGTCCGACAACTCAAGTCCTGCTGGAAACCCGCGTGGGTGACTATGACCACGTCAGGTAGGCAAGTATATATATTAACGAAACCGTACAGGGAAAAGAATACGCGGAAACACCCGCAATTATAGAGGTCTTCGGCACCAGTCACGACCGTTTCTTGTAATCGTCGAACGCACCAATGGGGTCACCTTCCCCATATTTTATCGAACGTATCCACTGGGGAACTTTCCCCGTATGTGCCAACGCTCCACCGGTAGCTCTCTCTGTCTGTACGGTTGCTGCTGCGGGAATCTACCCGGCTTGTATCTCTTGCGGCCACCCAAACTTTCTCGGTCTCGGCCACCAGAACTTCTACGATTGCGGCCACCCGAATTTTCTCGATCTCGGTCAAACGAATTTTCACGTCTCCGACAACCTGCTGGAGTAGCTATGACCAAACTAGGTAGCCAACAAGTATATTTCTCGGCCTGCTTTCATCTGTTATATACTTTAGTATCCGATCACTCAGACTCTCACATGTCTGTAACTCTCTTGGACTGCGCTTATTCCTCTCATCGTAGGATCATCTAGATGCTCGTCACCTAGAGCTCTGACCAACGGTAATGCACCAACTCTCGTAAACTTCGTTTCTCAGACTCGATTCTCTCACAGGCACCTGAGGTAAGTGTCACCACGTTACCTCCATGTTTCACACAGACCTGTATTATTATCATTACTTTCTCTGAAGCAATTGTACTCTCTTATACACTGGAACGAACCACGGACAGATCTTTCGAGGAAGTCCCCGAAAAGAGATTATGTAGTTAGACCTACAAGAAGGAATTCGGCGAAACCGCGAGTCAAGATATTGCAACTAGACATTAAAGTGAATAGATTTCTGGAAAACCAGAGGAGTATCTGTGACCGACATAGGTAACCAACAAAAATATTTATCGAAAAACTTACGAAGACATACTGCGGGGACACCGCAAGTACAGATATAGTGCCTCAAGTAATGATTCGCGGGGAAACCGAGACCAAAAACATTGCGATCAGACACGCAAATCAACAGATTGCTGGTAAACGGGGAGAGTAAGTATGACCACGTTAGGTAGCCACGTATAGATATTTATGGGAAACCGTAAAGAGAAAAGAATATGCGGAGACGCCCGCAATTGATCAGGTTTTAGGCAAGGGAACTTTCCCTGTATCGAACGCGCCAATGGGGTCACTCTCCCCGCATTTTTCGAACGTATATATGTTTCCCAGTATTTGTCAAAGGCTTCACCGGTAGCTGCCTCGGTCTGTTTCCAACGGCTTCACGGGCCCGCCCTCCCCGTCTTTTAACCAACGTGTTCACTGGGGAACTCTTCAACGGCCGCCGAGTCCTCTCGATATAGATGTTCGGCGCTTTACCCGATCTCTATTTCTCACGGCCACCGACGGGTCACCATCTTCCCCGTCTTCCCGTACAGAACTGTCATTCAATTTATTTCCGACGATCGGGTCTCAACGCACTCTCGAACGGCAGCCAGACCTGTGAGCTTTTCTCTGTCAGCCTGTTGACTCCTACGATCAGAGCACGGTCCGTCTTGCGATCGACGGCACAGGGGCCCACCCCGCCAGATCAGCGGAAAGCAGCACCGGCCTGACCGAGAGAGCGGCTGTCACTAGAAGTCGTATTTATATGGCAATACGATCTCTGGAGCGGTACGAGAACCACTCTACGTATGAAGCAGTACGAACCACTGCTCCACGTATATAGCAATGCACCGTATGTCAGGTTATACTCAAGCCAATTCATGCGTCTGCGAACTATGCGCTAACTTAAAAACCTCCGATCGGTCTTCCCTCCTATACACAACACTGTAAGAAAGTACACGTAAAAATAACGCTACGGCGAGCCGATAATTTACAACTGATTTATAATAAATTCTTCCTTCATGCCTTGTGGCTTGTCCGCCACATGCCCAGGGCTACCCATTCATATCCTCACGTGATGATCAGTCTTTCTCGACATGCACTCGTCACTACCTTGAGCTTACAGGTAACTCAAGTTTTCCAATCTAGCCATATCCCACACTGCATTCCGTTCCTGGAATGATATAAGCCCTATATATCTCCCCTCCGAAATTTTCGAGTTCTTCGATCGTCATTCCCAATCACCTTTCATCATCCACCTCAGTCATACTTTTCTATTTTATCACTCCGCGAGCTTGGGACTCAGAATTAACTTCAAGAATTCATTATCTGACTCGACTCGAACGGATCCTCCTCTCTCAGCTTTCGCCATAAACGACACGTCGACACCAGCCAATAGGCATCAGCAACTCTGCCCGTTTTACACTTGGATCGAGGAGTTCATGGCCACAAGACAGCGCGTTTGATTCGACTTAGCGCTCGTGAGTAACCTGTCATCATGCACAGGCGGAGACTTTGCTCTGAGTTTGGGGCGGACAGATGGAAAAAATTTTGGTAGTGGATAGGTCGTAACAAAAATTCAATTCCCAAACTACAACAGCAGTGGCTCAGTTTATAGATATTTCGCTCAATGGGTTCCTGGCTGTGAAATGCGCTTTCTCCATCTGATCGCTCTAAAATTATATCTCTTATCCTCTTTTGCATTTCTCAAAACCTACTTCTTCTTGCAGGACCTTGCACACTGGCAGCGCTTCTGAATGGCTCACCCTACTGAAGGCGCATTATAAATACTTAAATACAACACAATTGCTTGGTGATTGTTGCCTCGCTTTGTCTACTAGTTTAAAGTCTATACATTTTGTTTAAAATGAAGTTGTATCGATTAAAAGAAATTTGTGGTTAAAAGAAGTTTGATTAACGCAAATATATTTTGCTTAATTTAATAGAAGTTCAATAAATAACATGTCATCGTCCATTCATACTGTACTTGTAATCATGCCACAGTCTCGCAGTGTGAAATTAAACTAAATTTTTATTAATATTATTATTATTAATATTATTGTAACGGAACGGGGCCTATTCGACAGTGACCAGGATGACGACTTGCAGCCCAGTCCGATATGGGGGTAGTTCGAGTTGCAGTCCGCTGATTAAGGCTTCAGTGGTTTGCTGAAGACTAACCATTTAAGGTTTAAATAGCTCCCTTCTGGATGACGCTTGGAATAAGACACGCTTGTTCGATAATCCTCTTTTAATGTACAACGGAAAACAATACTTCTGTAGCGCCCATTCGGAAACAGTTCGTATCTCACTCCCTCAATACGCCCTACGTCGATAACTAACGAGTAATTGCAACGCTACGTCAATGGCTGACGGCGACTACTATGCTACGTCAATGGCTGACGGCGACTATCGCAAATCTACGACGACTATATCCACGACGACTATCGCAAGCCACGACGACTATTCGTGCTTCCTAGGCGCCGAGACTGCAAGGCCGAAACCGAATCTACAAGGCTCCCCGATGACGATCTCCAGACGACGACGACGATCGATTCCCCGGCGACGACGACGACGATCCCGATTTCCAGGCGAACTCCTTTTATACTAATTTGCTGTAGATAGTAGATGATACACAATAGATAGGGGGCAGTAGACAGTAGAGACTACTCAGTAGATAGGAGACAGTAGACAGTAGAGACTACACAGTCGATAGTAGATAGGCTACAGTAGATAGGATACAGTAGATAGTAGATATCTACAGTAGATAGTAGATAATACACAGTAGATAGTAAATAGACTACAGTAGATAGTATACAGTATATAGTAGATATCTACAGTAGATAGAAGATGTATTACAGTAGATAGTAGATAAGCGTATACAGCAGGTAGATACCACAGTAGAAAGAACACAGTAGACAGGTTTACACAACAGGCAGACACTACAGCAGGCCGACACTAGGTAAGCGTACCCCTAAACCGTTACACGCCTCCCGCAGCAACATCCCAAAAGTCTCTTTTTGGGAACGCCAAATCACAAGATTTCCCCTAATTAAAGCGTACATCGGCTTCAGTTCAGACAATAGTCCACAAAGCAAATTAACAGACTTAACAGTCAGATCCTATATAATGCAACATGAAAATCACGTGGATTCAATCGTCCATAGCTAATCATGAAATTAGACATTGTCGAACAGTCCAAACAACTCATAACAACTAGGCCTACTGCATAACAATTATCGCATAACAAACCAAACAGTAAATCATACGAAACCAGTCAGCTTGACAGTTCAACAGAAAGCAGGCATGACACAATAACATTATACTAAAAGTCCATGAACGATCAGACAGTTGTCTGACGAGAACATTGTTCGTTCCTGAAAATAAAAGTCCTTTCAGAAATCTTTTGTGAAAATAAAAGTCCTTTCGACGGTTAACAATTACTTTATACGGCGTTTCATTGCTTCCATCGTCCGTTTGTTTTCTTCACCAAATTACTGCAGCGTCTCTCCATTTAATCGCTGTGTCTTCTCTCTTTATCAACAGATGTCGTATTCATCTTTTGCTCTTTTTCGGACGTCGTAATCGTCTTTACGCTCTTTTTACCAGCGCTACGTCACGTCTATCAGCCGTCTTGCTCTATTGAAATCGCACGGGACGACTCCGAGGCCGATTAATCGCACCTAAGGCCGAACTTTGCACACCGTTTCCCTGTTCATCCTTTCCACGGTCTGACGATAGCCTCAGATTTTCGCCAGCGGACAATTGTCTCGTTCCGTCCTCTGCCGTCGGAGCTTTCTTTACTTGCGGCCTGTTCCGCGCTCGCTTCGTGTTACTTCGCCGCAGGTAACCGTCTTGATCGACCGGTACGATTGCTGTGTCTACCACTGCTTCGGACATAGCAGGCAACTCCCACTGTTTCTTTACTCGCCCATAGCAAATCCGTAGTTTGTCAACATGCGCTACAAAAGTCTTAGATTTTGGCGACTTCTGCAATAGAATTTCCTGCAGGTTCGGAGCAGTATCCTCGTCTTGCACTTTCGAAATGTCTTTTTTTGTACGAACGACCGCGGTTACCTCCCGCAGCAACAAGACTTCGTGGCCGATCTCTCCCTGACGACATTGGCTGCAGAGTTTCCTCGATAAAGCGTCGGCATTTCTGTGTTTACGCCCAGGCCTGTGCAAAACTTCAAAATAAAATTCCGCCAACTTTTCTAACCAGCGTCCTTGTTGGCCTATCGGCTCCGGAGTTTTCTGAAGCAACCTCAACGCCGCGTGATCCGTCCGGAGGGTGAACCTCCTGCCCAACAAGTACTGTCGGTAAATCTTAGTGAAGTATACTATTGCCCGTAAATCTTTTCTTCTGACACAATAGTTTCGCTCCGCTGTAGAGAGTAACCGGCTGCCATAGGCGACTACACACTCGTGTCCATCGACTCGCTGCGACAACACCGCACCAATTGCTACGTCGGAAGCGTCGCAATCCAATGTATACACTGAATTGTCACTGGGCAGGCTCAGTACTGGAGCAGTAGTGAGCGCTACCTTCAAACGATAGAAAGCGCCTTGACATTCTTCTCCCCACACGAATGGCTGATCCTTCTTTTTGACTAACACGACATTTGCTGCCCATTCACCAACTACCGGCTCCACTACTTCACTTGCTACCATTTGTTCCAACTGCGCGTCTATTTCTGCTTGGTAATGCAATGGCTGCCTTCTCAAAGGCTGTCTTATCGGCCGATCATCCCGGGTGTCAATCCGATGCTGGTAAACTTCAGTGCTCCCTACATCTCGGTCGCTTGTCGAAAATATGTCGCTATAGTCTGTCAGCAGGATTTGCGACCTTGCTCATATTTCCGCGGGAACATCATCCGGTATATCTTCCACGAGCTTCTCAATCAACTAGTCATCGGAAAGCTCGGTTCCGGAGTGATCTCTTCTTGGTACTCTATCTCCAAAGGGTGGAGATCACCGATCAACTGATTGACCGACAGCGTAGTAGGCTGATCGCTCATAACTCTTACACTCGCTCGGTCTGCTTCGTTACTCAATACCACTCGCGCTAAATGTACTCCTGGCTTAATCTCCCTAGCTTCAGTCATCCACGCCTGAGCCGTGCTATTGAGATTCCTGTACTGAGTTCGAAAAGGAATATCACACTGAGAATTTGGCAAAACAGTCACTTCTTCCGCGACCATCACTCGTCGGCCCCACAATGAGCCATTCCCCTTAATTAATGGGATGCGTCGCCGTCCAATGAAAAGCGCACCTGTCCCAAAACCAATTCTACATTTATGCTGCCTCAACCAATCCATACCGAGCATTGGCTCGCCTACTTGATCAGATACCAGAAAATTTGTCAACTACAAATCCTCTCCAAATCTGAATGTGCACACTAACTTCGCCCAAAACCCGTATTTCCGTGCCGTTGGCGGCCAACAATACACGAGTGCTAGGTTGAAGCATTAGCCCCTCTACGTCACACAATGGTACCAGGCTTACCTCTGACCCAGTGTCCACTAAGCAGGTCCTCGAGCGTCGATTTAACGTCCCGCGTATGTAGATGGCATTGTTCGTGTCCCTGTTCTGTCCCTCACGTGTGGTATGGTTGGTAACCGTCGTCCGTCGTTTTCGATCTCCGATGAAGACGAAGGCCGTGATACGCGGCCAGGCGTAAGGCCATTCGATACGCTTCGTCGAGCGTCTTTGGTTCGCGCTCCCTCACTTTAAGAGCGAGTTCTCGATCTCTAATCGCCTGGAGGAACGCATCTTTCGCAACAATCTCCGTCGTCTCATTCGAAGGCACTGGGTATGCGAGAACGACGAGTTTCCAGATATCATGTAAGAGATCGCTGAGACTCTCATCGACCCTTTGTCGACGATAATAAAGTTGGGTGCGAAACGTTTCCGCCTGCCCCTCTGTTCCGTATCGTTGACGCAGTCTCTCGACGAGTTGTTCATAAGATACATCCGTATGGGATCCAAAATCCCAAGGCAGCTGCGTGGCTGCATTTTCCAGAGAACAGCGCAGAAAGTCCGCTTTATCGCTATCAGTCCAGCGATTATGCCAGGCGCAAACTTCAAACTGAGCCATAAACGATTCCAATGATCCCGTGCCATCGAATTTCCCAGGTTTCATCGATATCACCCGACTGGCTGGAGGAACTGCAAGGCTCTCCAACCGTGGAGGATCGTTGAGCTTCTCGACGTCGAACTTAATCGTCTTCTTCTCTCGAACGCTCGTCTTGCTCGGACCGTCGAAGTCTATGCTCTCCTGAAAACTAGAGTCCGTGCCTCGTGCTTCGACCGTCGTCGTCTGCCCCGGTGCGGGTGTCGAAAAACTCGGCTGGCGAATTGGCGTATCAGCTATGTCCAGCGACGTATAAACGATCATATCGTCCGTTTTCGCGATATCCATTTTCAGTCGTCGTTCGTCTAAATTCACAGCGTCGAAACAAAAGAATTTTGTGCTCTCCGTGAATCAGGAACGGCAGAGTCTCCAAAAAAACAAACGTACGTAATACCTCCAACGTAACTGCTTTAAATCCAGCGCTCAGAAGAGCTCGTCAAACGTTACTGCGTACTCCACTTGTGGTACCAGTTTTGTAACGGAACGGGGCCTATTCGACAGTGACCAGGATGACGACTTGCAGCTCCGTCCGATATGGGGGTAGTTCGAGTTGCAGTCCGCTGATTAAGGCTTCAGTGGTTTGCTGAAGACTAACCATTTAAGGTTTAAATAGCTCCCTTCTGGATGACGCTTGGAATAAGACACGCTTGTTCGATAATCCTATTGGAAATGTACAACGGAAAACAATACTTCTGTAGCGCCCATTCGGAAACAGTTCGTATCTCACTCCCTCAATACGCCCTACGTCGATAACTAACGAGTAATTGCAACGCTACGTCAATGGCTGACGGCGACTACTATGCTACGTCAATGGCTGACGGCGACTATCGCAAATCTACGACGACTATATCCACGACGACTATCGCAAGCCACGACGACTATTCGTGCTTCCTAGGCGCCGAGACTGCAAGGCCGAAACCGAATCTACAAGGCTCCCCGATGACGATCTCCAGACGACGACGACGACGACGATCGATTCCCCGGCGACGACGACGACGATCCCGATCTTCCAGGCGAACTCCTTTTATACTAATTTGCTGTAGATAGTAGATGATACACAATAGATAGGGGGCAGTAGACAGTAGAGACTACTCAGTAGATAGGAGACAGTAGACAGTAGAGACTACACAGTAGATAGTAGATAGGCTACAGTAGATAGGATACAGTAGATAGTAGATATCTACAGTAGATAGTAGATAATACACAGTAGATAGTAAATAGACTACAGTAGATAGTATACAGTATATAGTAGATATCTACAGTAGATAGTAGATAATACACAGTAGATAGTAAATAGACTACAGTAGATAGTATACAGTATATAGTAGATATCTACAGTAGATAGTAGATGGATTACAGTAGATAGTAGATAAGCGTATACAGCAGGTAGATACCACAGTAGAAAGAACACAGTAGACAGGTGTACACAACAGGCAGACACTACAGCAGGCCGACACTAGATAAGCGTACCCATAAGCCGTTACATTATTATTATTATTATTATTATTATTATTATTAGTTTTAGTAGTGTTATTATTATTATTGTGTTGGATTGATGATAAATATAGTTTCCATTCAACATTTACATGGGAGCAAACGTTCTATGGTCAGATGTTTGGAAGTGGGGCAAATGTCCTGTACTCATTTTGGAAACTTGTAGCTAACAATTTTTTAGATGAGAAGTCAGAAATCTTTGCAACAGCAGATGGCAACAGGAACCAAAAACAAGAACATAAACAACATAAAGTGGATATGTAACCAATAACTGGTTCTTTGTAGTAGTACCAAACTACTAACTTGTTTCATAATCTGAAGCTGTGAGTAACATTAATTTGTAATTTATTTATTAAAATAAATACGTTATAATTAGTTACATTGTTACAATCGCTGAAAAGTTTTTTTTAAAAGACTTGAAGATATCCCCTAAGACTTAAAAATATCCCCCCTACCTGAAATTGCAGCATTTGCCTCCGAACCCCTCTGTCTTGACGCCCTTGATCATTATTATTGTAAGATAATATTTTTTTACCCGGTTTTGTTAACTAAAAATTATTGAATTTTTGCTGAAATTCTGCACAAACGCTTTTTAGACAGTCATCGTGTTATTTTGGAGTCACCCCTCTGATGTTTTCACCCGGTGATGTCCGCCCCCCCCCCCCCTCTAGTGACGCCACTGACCAATTCTGCACAGAGAAATCTGATATTATTCTTATCATTATTGAAAGAAAATAGGCATCGTACAATATAACATCCAACAATCAGTTCTTATTCCTAGACTTTAAGCCTAACTTGTGCAATAGTCGAAGAACCGTGCGATTTCTCTCCTCCCAATTATTTTTAATTTTGTTGAAGGGTTTTATCTTTCAAATTATTAGGCCTTCTATGATTATCTCTATTGTCAGAGGTTGCGCTTCCTCATATAATCAAAGATTCATACCATCCATGCATATAGCGGCGATGTGCGGTAGGGGTCTCCAACAACTAGCGAACAGCATTCTTCTTTAAAAATCGGATGGTCCGGCACTTGCAGCTCCGCTTTTTTCTGATCAACAAACTGGCATAGTCCCTTTCTGACGGCTAGAGGTTACTGCACTCACTCAGTACTGTCCTTGCGGCCTGGCCAATATCGTGAACTCTGACCTCCTCATGGTTGGATTGACGAGGCAACAGTAGGCTTCATCACCCAGGGTGCATACCAGCCGGGTCTGTGTTTGCTGCCTGTCTTTGTTTAGGGTATAAGATGACCTGCTATGAGTCATATCGGTCAACCTTGGGACCTCAAATCCGATTATACATGAATTCCCCACTTGAGCGTACAATCACCAGTTACTAATTTAATTTTACTTTGCCCTATCTATAAAACCTATAGTTTCTTGAAACCAGTCTCAGACATAGGAAATATAACAGTAAGCACACGTTCAATCGTCGGAAATTTGAGGGGGATATAAGCTACTCCATCCCCCGCACTCCGAATTTTGGGGGGGGGGATCGTCCACCCCGCGCTGACCCCTCTAAGTCTCCGCCCATGTCATCATGCCTAATTGGCCTTTAGTGACGCTTCAGAAGTTTTGAGATTATCTCTAGCCTACTTTACTTTACGATTTTCTTGCAGCGTTATAATTGTCTTAGGGCTTGGGTAGGCCTATAATGATCTCGATAGACCCTATATCTCTATACGCTAGACCTAGACATCTAAAAACAATACACTTTTATTTGAGCTCCCATATAAAGAATGAAATTTGTAAGCAGAAGTTAAAAAATCTGCTACGCGAACAATATAAGATAAAATTTAGTAATTGCTACATCAATGGTCGCGATATACTTCTGTAATATAATAAGCGTAGCCTACTGGATTGAGGCCTATATGATGGCCTCTACAAATTTTGCAGACGTGGATTTTAGCGTAGAAAATTTTTAGGCAGTTGCAACTAAGCAGAATTTTGACGTCTGTAACTGTTCACAGTGATAATGCTAAGCTATGTGGGTTTTGAAAAATTGGGGGCTTGGGCATTATTCGATAGTCGTAGACCTACTTACAATAATTATCACTGTTTATTAGAATCACAACTTTAAAATAGTAGCGCGAAATAAATGATAGTTTGGTGGAAGCACTGGTCAATAAGCGGAATAATATAGCTCAACTTCCGGTAAGATATGAATTGAATTGTTTGTTTAATGTTTATATTTAACATTTTTTAACTATGATGCACAAATGACCAAGTCAGAATGTATAAACAATTCTGGGTGAACCTGCGTGTGTTTTTCAAATTTTGTTAGCGGCGAAATATTGTGATCTGAACGAGACTCGGTTACGTGGAAACGGTAGAAGGGCATAACCATCGAGACATGCATGCTATTGCTGCCGTTGTAATCGTCAGCATCATCGTCGTCATCGTTATCATCATTTGCGGGCACGTTAATGTTATCACTCGCCTTTGCTCTAATATGTTTGCGGTCGTCGCAGTGATTGTTTGCGGCGAAATTGCAGTATCGGGGTGCGTATGTCGAGAGTCGTTTCGGGCCAGGTTAGGGGCCGTGTAGGGTCAGGATTAATATTAGTATCGGATGACATGTTTCCTTCCGTGCCTAAAAATAATGTACGACGCCCAGGAACCTACGCACACCCATGCAGCACGTTCGCCCTGTGTGTTTCTCGTGGAAAGTTCACTCGATGCCTGTTAAAAAACTGCTTTGAGGTCAAAAGCGTGTAGTCAAAATAGTAGGGCCAAAGGATGAAAGTGCTCAATTTGTTTGCCTAACTTGAATCATGTTGTCACCAAAGCAGGTTGCCATATAATCTTAACTAAATTGTCATTAAAAGAATATGGATAATTGACACTTGTTTTATTTTGTAGGTTCTAAAACTTTGTTTTTGTTATCTCCCATTGGCATGGCTGAACGTGGCAGTCCCCAGATGTCGCCACAAAGAGGCCGACTTTTGCCTTGCAAGGTCCTAATGCTCGATAACACAACGGTAGTCTTCCCAGTTGCAGTAAGTGACTGAAATTCCACAATAGCTAGTTTTTCAGCAAAGGGTGTGTGAGCTAGTTGCTTGAGAGCTAGTTAATTGTGTGCTATTGCTTAACCCTCTCAATTGATGTGTAACTATTTTAAAATCATCAATGACTCTTCAGTCACTTTGTGTTAACTTAGTAGGACTTAGCACTTAGCTAACAGGCATTATGAAGAATTGGATTTCAACCAACTCTCAATGCATTGGTCTGAAGCCAGTGTATAAGCCTGATGCAGTAATGTAACGTAATGACGTTTTTCAACTTTTCCTCCTAATCCATCCCAGCTTCCAGCACCAATGCCGCATTTTTTTAATGATTTTGTTATGACTAAACCAGAATTATACCTTCATACAGAATTGCCTTGAGTGCCATAAGCTTGCGTAATTATGAATTGAGCCTTATAAGCACCTATGAGCGATTTTGAGAAACATTTTAAAGCATTAAAAATGTCCAGATCTTCATACACACATATTGACTTATTTTTAGAAGGTTCCGTCTTGATCTTTTTTCGGTTTCTTGTCTTAGCTTAAGAGTACTGGTCGGGTTCTGTTTGATGCTGTCGTCGAAAAGCTTCACCTTCTCGAAGCTGATTACTTTGACATACAGTTTACGGATCTCGAGTCAATTCCAGTGAGTTTAAAGCATCGTGTGACATGTTCCTTTGTCCTTAAGATTTGCGTTTTCTTAATTGGCTGTTGAGTGTAGCATATTTTCTTTAGTCACTGTCATCCTCACTGCAACATCGGTTAGATGTTTTACGAATTTTGCCTCGTAATGTCAAATGGCTCTATCTCCCCAATCATTGGACTTTGTTCAGCTCTAAAGTACTGTTGGTTGAAGTTCGATGAAATCAATGCAAAACCTATTTTTCTCATTGAATGAGCAACTGATACTTATTAGCCTAACTATATATAAGTTAAGCTGTCCTGCACCCACTGAACTTTGGGTTGATTTGAAGTAAGGATGAACCAAGACTCTGTTCTGAGACCCAGCTGGGCCGAGTTTCATAATACTCAGCAAAACTCGGACTCGGTAAAACAATTTAATTATTTTACATGCTGCTGTTTATTTTCAGTGTTGGGTCGACAGAGAGAAGATGATTATAAAACAGGTTTCTCCTCAAGATCTCAGTTTCAGATTCATTGTCAAGTTCTACACGCCTGATCCTGGGCTTTTGGAAGACGAGCTAACTAGGTGCTTAAAAATACTCTATGGTTCACCAAAGCAATTATTTAAGCAGATCATCTAGAAATAAATAGTGCTGCAAATATCTAACTCAATGTTAAACAACTTCTTTGTGGCCAAATTCACACATCGAACACGAACACATGTCTTCCTGGTGCTTCTCTTATTGATGACTAACAGATGACGGGCACACAGAATCATAAAGAGACTAACAAGGAGGATGAGTGTCAAGGAGACAATAAGACAGACAGGCAGAAACAGAGTGGGTGTTTTTACAAAATTAGGACACCTTCTTTCCAATAACATTTCTATTACTAAGCAATAACAACATCAAATCTGAGGATGTAAAAGTTCTTTTAATTCATCTTGTTAGGTTTCTGGTACTTAACACTTAGCTTTCAACCTTTCTTCTGTTGCTTGGTTTCTGGTGAGTTGATTTCATAACAATGACGATTACTCGGAACTGTTTCAGATATCTCTTTGCGCTGCAAGTGAAGCGAGACCTGCTCAGTGGTGCGTTGTGCTGTCAAGAGCATACTGCTGTCCTCTTGGCGTCTTTTATCGTTCAGGGTAAGTATCATGTTTCTTAGCAGATCCCAATCAAAAACTGCATGATATTATATTCTTCACTGAATGACTGTATCAAATTTAGTTGCAGACGTCTGCATTGTGCATGATGCACTCTACACCTCCTGTCTGCTGTTTTTGACAAATGCTTCTCAGAGAATATGTAGAACTCTTCAAAAGCTTCAGCTTCATCCATATTCACATTTTTAGATAGCTGTTCCACATGTATGTGTTAGTTATGTTGTTGCCTTCCTTGTGTGATAAGAAAGAACACACTCTTGAATAGAATTTATATTTCAACTGAACAATGTAAAATAGTTACAACTGGACAGGAAGTGCAGAAACTGAGAGATTTCTGACTCCTCTTCCTCTGGAGACGAGAGTCAGAAGAAGATTCCGGGAGAGGTATAGGGTGTCTATAAGCTGCTCAGGTTGGAGTTGAATAACTGCACCCTATGATAACCAAAATGTCGACACCTCTGGCTATTATCATGGATTTTATTATGACGGTTGTGGAGTCTTGAGTTTTGTTGATATTCCTACTTGTGGTTGATTTGGATTAATGTCTTTACTTCATGTTTGTGGAGTTTTTAAAGTATGCTGCATTAACACTTTCATGATGAAAGTGTAGTTGAAGTGACTGGGGAGCCAACGCAGGTCGTTGTTAGAGTGATGATATTCAGTTCCGTACATGATGCATATGTGCACATTATTTTAAATGAAGATGCTCTTGTCATGCATAAGCACAGTGGCTGATTGGTTAGAGCAGTCGGCCCATAACGCTCAGTGTGTGCCGAGTGAGTGGGTTCAACCCTCGTCCGAGGCGTTACTGTATAGGGATCTTAAGCAAGTCCTTCGTGCACAATTGCTCTGCAGTACAACTGCAACTGCGCCGTTGAGGCTTGTGCACTTCTGAGCAAAAAGATGTGGGAAGAAGGACGATATCAAATTTCAGAATTAAGAAATATAAACTAAAAATGAAAATGTTTACTGTTGTTGTTTTAAAGTCCACCAAGTTTCTGTAAAAGGTCATTGCTTAGTTTGCGAACCTGCTGCAACATTGCGTGGGTCATTGCATTTCTCGTACTTAGCTGCATCCCATGTGCTTTCGTTTAGCCGAGGTGGGCGATTATTCTGACGAGTTGGCTGAACAAGACTACCTCACACAGATCCAGCTGTTACCGAGTCAGACCAAAGAAATCCAGCTGAAGATCATGGAGCACCACAAGGAGCACATGTGAGTTTAACATGTTACAAGTACAAGAGTTGTGATTGAACGTAAAAATGTTTTGCTCTTTAATTGTGATGCATCAGGATTTATTTTGTTAAGTTCTTAGTGTGTTGAGTGCTTGATGGTTAACGATAGCATGTCGTGTAAGCGGCAGTATGGTTTTTTTGCTGGCAATCGTTCATTCTAGGTGCGATAAACGTGGAGCATTGTTAAGATAAAACGTCATGAGAGAATAATAATTAGAGAGGTTAGTTAATTATAAGGGTGGGGTAAAATTGCAGGCATTAGCTCAGCTTAGGTACTTGATTAGCCTTTTATTTGCATAATCCTTGCCAGATCTGAAAGATATTGTAAGATTTCCAACCCTGTAGCGTGCAATGATGAAACATTGGGCTATAAAATGGCTATGCACAATAGTTGGTCGGTTTTATGGAACCGATTTTCTTATGATAATTAATTAAAAGTCAATGGCCATTGTAGACATAAGATGTTATTCAACATATGTATAACAAACCATATGATGATGCTTTAGACTTGCCAGTTTGCATGTTTTTCGATTGTGGGTATATAATTGCTCAATTAATATTACAATGTTTAGTTATCTTCCAAAGTTGAACGAGACAGGAGACAATACAGAGAGATATTCAATCAATCGATCAATCAAAAAAACTTGATATTACACCCCTTCAAAATATCTACTCGTAGGCGCTCCTGGCCTCTGAGTAGATATCTTGAAGAGGTGCTATAGATTTTACAGCAAGCATGTTTGATTGAAGAAATAGTCTTTGGTTGATTGAATGTTTCAATTTGAGCATTGTTAAAATTGATTTATTGAAACATTGTCCAATTGGTTGATTTTTTTATTGGCTGACTTTGCGATTGAACTTATCCACCCTTTAACGACCAGCGATTTATTGATTATGCCTTACATTTTAGTACATGCTGATTATTAAATGGTTAAGCTTTTAGTCTTTTGAATCTTTGCTTGGTTTGTTGACTTGATTGCAGTGGTCAATCTGCACTGGATGCAGATTTCAATCTTCTCGACACAGCGCGTAAAGTGGAACTGTATGGCATTCATATGCATCCAGCAAAGGTCACATTTCAACTAACCATTCAGTGTAACATATTGGAGAATTATGTAGAATTCCTTATGAGATTCCAGTGATGTTTATCTCTGGGTTTTGTTTGCTGTATTGTAAAGACAATTGTTTCATTTGTGGTCACGGGGTGTAAAGTAGATGGAGTGTTCGTGAATAAACTCGGACCCTACACTTAGCTTTTTAGTGACACTTAAAAGGTTTTGTAGATTACGAGCATAGTTTATTATAGGATTTGTTATTTCCCTTTCAAATAATTGTATTTCTTAATGCTAATCATTAGTTTGTATTGGAGTCTGGCAGATTGATTTTTCATCCTGTAGTTAAAGGATGTTTTGAGTGATTTTTACAATCAGACGAGGCTAGATATCGAGGTTCAGAAGATCGTCAGACTTTGTTTCAAGCTACATTGATGTCTAAAAGTTGTATTTTTTTGCAGGACCATGAAGGGATCAGCCTATACTTGGCCATTGCACACATGGGGATCATCGTGTTTCAGAACTATACAAAGATAAATGCCTTCTCATGGGCAAAGATTCGAAAGTTGTGTTTCAAGCGCAAAAAATTCATCATAAAGCTTCACACAGATGGAGGGGTAAGAAATTAAAGCTATGTGGTTGTGATTTCATCTTTTTTAGGCCTTAAAATAAATGTAATAGTTCAAGTAACACACTTGTTTTACTCTTCTTAACCATTTAAGGGACGCATTCTGAAATTTGGCCATGTCTCTGGCTATATGCTGGATGTGCTCCACTGGCTCCCCCTCCAACAGCGAATCTTGTGCCGATGTACCGTATTATCTCTTTGGTATGGCGGTCCTTGCTAGGTGTCGCCCCTGCCTATCTTCGCAATACTCTCTTCGCTCTACTAAGCGAGGACTGCTCATTTGCCCGTACAACTACTAAATTGAATTGTGCCTTCTCAGTGGTTGGCCCCTTGCTCTGGAACACGCTCCGGTTGGCGTTGCGGTTGTCACCAAAGGCCACTCTGACTCCTTTTAAACTCGCCTTAAAACTGTTATTTTTAGCCGTGCTGGGGTTTGGGAGCGCTCCTGAGTAGTAGCCTTGAATGGAAGCTATATAAATTATTACCTGAATGAGGCACCATGTATGAATGTGATCTGCACGTTGGGTGGACAGATCAATATTAATATGATATTATTACATTGATCTGTCATTGCTTAAGGCTTATAACAAAGACACAGTGGAGTTTTACTTTCCGTCACGCAACTGGTCTAAGACGTTTTGGAAGAAGTGCATTGAGCATCACGCGTTCTTTCGCTGTCACAGTGTGCGTCACATACCCCGTTCAAAATCTCGGGTCGTCAGCCGAGGCTCTTCATTCAGGTAAGACCATTTCCTTCTGTTTCTCATCGTAATCTATTTTTAATTTTTATGGTGCCACTGCTTAGTGAATGGCATTTGTGTGGTGTACAATGCTTGAGTACCAGCAACATGTGTTTGGAGAAATGTGTTACTATGGTATGTGTATTTTATGTGATTGAATGACCTCTGACTTGGTTTCTACACAGTTACCATCTCTGGAGTGGCTTGATCCCGCACTCTCTCTGTAACAAGAACACTCAACCAATTTGTTACCACATGCCATCTGGAATGCAGTACATTACACTTGTGTACTGTGTTGCTTAAATATGTATGGTAGATCTTCACCTTGTCACTCTGTGCTGTCAGTTCGTTGAACACGAGTGACCGTCATGATAATATAGCTTCTCCAATGCTTTCTCTCCGAGGTCGTGTCCCTTAATTCCTCCAGATTCATTCCGGTTCTTTCTTGTATCTCATCCATCCATCTCTTCCTTGGGCACCCTCCTTTTCTCTTTCCTTCTCCACGCGCCAACATCATTTTCCTTTTCCATTCCAATTGATCGCATAACATGTCGAAAAAACTCCAGCTTCTTTCTCAACGCTGTTTGTTGATAGATCTTACATTATAATAATTTAGATATTTTAAATATTAAGCAATAAAAGCTGATGTATTCGATGATGCAGTGATTTTTAGGTTTTTATTTGTCTGTGTTTTCAGATACACAGGAAAAACACAGAAGGAACTTATAGACTACGTACGTGAGAATTACGTGACAGCAACACCTTTTGAAAGGTACAATATTTTCAAATACTAATGTGTCTCGATTTATCATGTGAGCATCATTTCCGTGTATATCAGTTAAATCGTACAGATTATTTTGTCTTTTGCACAGACAATTGTACAACCTGACCTGGTTGATAATATGATTCAATCACAAATTGTGTATGCAATAAGGTGCTATATGAATTCTCAGATACCTGCATAGTATCGTCTTAAACTGTAGGACATTTACTGATCTGAACAGGTCAACTAGCATGCGCACAATGTCGGTTGTCAACAGCCGCGCTGGAACTCCGAAAGTTGGAACGCTGAGTTCGCACGACCTTCACTACGGCCATCACACAAGTTTCTCGAGCGGGTCTCGGACACTCGACCGGTCGCAGGTGTCCAGTTTTGACCATCCGGTGGCCAGTTACATGGACAATCAAGCTTCTTTATCTCCTCCGTTGCAGAACAGAACATTTCACACGTTCCAGGGGAAGGTGGGTCATGTACCTTCGTTTGAGGGAGGAGTCAGTGGCAATCATGCAGGGTACAGATCGAATACTCTTGGCAACAACGCTCGAGGTGAGTTGCTCAATGCTCATTGCAGATGTGAATATTATTGTTCTTGCGCTTTAAAATTAATCCAGCATGTTCAACTGACTGTTGATCGTTAGCGCCTAGAAATTGGGAGTGAAAGACT
Organism: Bimastos eiseni; assembly: GCA_959347315.1. Classification (NCBI taxonomy): domain Eukaryota; kingdom Metazoa; phylum Annelida; class Clitellata; order Crassiclitellata; family Lumbricidae; genus Bimastos; species Bimastos eiseni. Next base: position 9,407,703 of record OY365811.1, on the reverse strand, counting down.
TGCTCCAGGTTCCTAAACAGTAGCTATCTCGGGAGACTCGAATCCTACTCTGCGCATTGCGGGGCAAGTTCTAACCAATGAGCTACCGTGTCCCACTCATACTAAATACCTATTGTCCGTTTTGCACGCACTTCCATAATGCAGAATCAGGCTTTCTCGGTTGTGGGACCTACTAATAGAATGGACTTCCCTAGAGCTCCGTCTCCTACCTAAGAATACTTCAACTTCATCTTACGCCTCTGTCCTTTTCAGCTTAAGGTTAGGCCGGGAGCGCCTCTGAGTAAATATCTTGAAGGGGCAGGAGCACTATATCAAGTATTTTTAATTGGTTTTGATTAATTGATTGTCTTGCTCTGTAGCACAAGTACTGTTTACATTGGTAACAGGTTATCTTGATGATTAACCCTAACGATATTATTTTACGCTGACGGTGTTTTATGCTTTGAACAGCGACTTGTTGTTTTCAGATGATAGTAGACTCTGACTAATCGAATGATGTTGTTATCGAGTTATTTAAGGAAGTAGGAGCTTACATGTATGATCAGATATATGTGACTGCATTGTTTAGGTGACTCATCCGGTTACCATACTTCAGAAGTCCTTGATCCATCACAGTTCATGCTATCCAAAGAAACACATCAGCTGTCGTCATCGGCAATATTTGCAAGCAGTCGGTCGACTTCACGTGAAACTGCGCCCGACAACTATCGCTACCGGCAACGATCGATTGAAAATGATGAACAGTACAGCGCACCTTATTCTAGGTGCTAAGAAATTATCTAATAATTATCATATTACTAGGTATTAGTTGCAGTTGATGGAGATTACTCGTAGCTTTATTATTAACTATCTTTTTGCCTTTCCTTGGATGGTAAAGTTTAGCTCCCTTTCAGTTGCATTCCTCTTCCCCACCCTTTTCCATTCCCTTCTCGTCATCCGTCACCTTGCCTCTCTCTCATTCCTGTTCTCATCCCCGCCTTTCCATATCCCTCCCTTCCTACTCGCTCTTCTCTCATCCTCATCCCCTGCCAATACATTTCCCACTCCCTTCCTCAGTGCTCCCTCTTCATCCTCCCATTTCTCTACCCTTTCCCCTCCTACTCTTCTTTCCTCCTTCCCGACCTATCCCCTTCTCCTGCCATTCTCACCTCCACTACCCATTTCCTTTCATATCCCCTACCCCACTACTACTACCCATCTATCCAAGCAGAAAAAAGAACCTGAGTGCCACGATGTCACCTTACTCGTTGCGTCATTCCCTTTGGCGCATCAAGCAATGTCACAGACGACGATAGTCACTCAGTGTGTCTTTGCAGTGAGAAAAGCGTTATGCCCAAAGAACGATGCACATATCTGTTCTATTATGTTACTATCTATTTCTATCATTGACTTGCGTTTGATTATGTATATATATATTGGGAGACAGTTAAAGTGCCTGACAAAATCACTGGAACATATGGTTCATTGATGAAACATTACATCTCATACCATTGGTTGACTGTGTCTTCAATACAGGCCTCCAAACATACAGGTCGGCTCAAAGGATGGCTGGCCTCCTCTGCCTGGCTCGTTTCGACAGGATTCCGGTGCGACCTGCAGCGAGGAGGAGCTCCCGCCACCTCCCCCTCCGATCTTTGAGGAGGAGACAAGGAGGCAGCGGGCGCGCTTGACACGGGAACAACGAGATGATACCGTGGCAACCGGGACATCCAAGTCTACGACTTCGGCCGCATCAATCACCTTGACGAGCAACGCTAGCATCATGTCGTCACAGACGGAAGAGTCAGAGGAGGAAGACAAGAGGAAGGTCGGTTCAAGCTGTAACGCTGGTGTCTGACCTCTGTGTGTCTAGGATTGGAAGCCATGTTTGTTGTCTGACTTGGCTGGTGGGTTGTTGATTGAGAGACATTGGGAAGAATTGATGATTGCAATGGTAATCGTGAATTTGTATAGTTGAATTGAGGTGACCTGTACTGAATGTTTTGGATGTTACGATAGTGATACTTTATCTCATTGTGACAGAGCTACACGAGGGAAATTTTCAATATCATTGGGGGTTTTTCCTTTGCAGCCAGACCTGCACCAAATTTATTAATTATTTTGCTTTTTCAATCGCCTTTAATATGTATTCATGTAAATGCATGTTTGGGCAATTTTATGACTAATTTCCATCTAAAATGATTGCCTTCTGAGTGTTTTTTGCTATGACTTTTCAAATTTCTGTATCTTTATTAACTCTATAGACCATCAGCTGAGGGCTTGCAGAGTAACACAGGTCTGCAGATCTCAGGCTGGGAAGCACTAATTTAGAAGTCAGATTAGGTTTACTTATATTTGACAAAGTACAGTGCACTTCTTATCTTTGTAAGATGAACAATATCAATTACAGTTGTATTGTATCAAATACACAATTGTATTGTTTTGTATCAAGAACAGTTGTATTGTATTAAATGGAGTTGTATGTTATGTCTTTACTGTTTGATGTGCAGAAGTTCCTTGCCGATCGAACGTACTATATCGTGAAAGAACTGCTGATGACGGAACGAACATATAAGAAAGACTTAGAAGTCATTACTGTGGTGTGTTGAGAAGTTGCTTCATTTCCTGTCAGACTGTTGACTTCCATGTAGTTTCACTACTATTTATATATCTGGAAGTTTTTGTTGCACTGTGTATGAAATGTGCTATACTCGATGGCGAGAATATTAAAGTTTTTTATTTGGAAATAGTTTTCTTTAATATCCTTAGCGTAAAATGTAGTTGGTATTGACCATTTTAATGTATTACGTAATTCATGTAGCACCTCTGTTGTAGGCAAGTGAGTATAAGAGATCATTGACTTGCCATACGATGCAGGAAATCATTTATGTGTCATGACTTTAAATACTAATTTTCATACAAATTATTTGTTGTTTAGTAGAGACAAATTTGTAAACTGACTTTTTAACATTTGACTGTATCGTTGGGTGCATCCTATGCAGTTATCAATATTTTGTTCCTATTTTCTTTCTTGTTATAATCGTTTAAACTGTTCTCAATGTCCCTGTTAGAATGTGTATTGCTAATGCTGATAATAGTGACATTACTCACTTTAACAGGGACACATTACTTTATAATAATTCCAGTAATTATTTGTTTGATGAATTTTCTAGTGGCTCAGAGATGCCGTCAGCCACGTTGATCTTATGCCGGACTATTTGATGGAACTTCTGTTTGGCTCTCTGGCTCCCATCTACGAGTGCCATTGTACTTTGCTTCGCGACTTAGAGCAGAGATTGACGAGCTGGTGGGTCACTGCTTGTAGTGTACACTAATAATTTGACCTTACTCTGTATGCAGTCTTTGGTATCAAACATCTTGTCACAACAGGGCTCTGCTGTGATAAAAAAAGTTCTGTCAATGATCTTTAGGGAATTTTTATCATCATGTTGCAGTTCACGTTACTGTCATGTATGTTATGGAAGTTTCAGCCTTAACATATTTTCTAATATAATCGAATGTATTTGGATAACAAATTCTGTATATATATATATATATATATATATATATATATATTGTTCCCACAGCGCATTTGCTTACTTACTTGTATACATCTATGTATAATTATATATGTATGTATATATTTTCTTGATTTGTTTATTTGTGTGTGAATGCAGGGAAGGCAAGATTGTCATTCCGGGCGATGGAGATGTTAAGAGAATCGGAGATTTACTCCTTAAATACATGCATGTACTACAGGTAGGCATTTTATATGTCTCTTTCCTTGTTCCTTTATCTCTTCTTGTATCTTGTGTTATCTCGTTGTCTTTCTTTTACCAGTATGCTTACATTAAATGACTTGAGAAAACCATCTTCAAATGCTATATGCTCGTTCTGATTTATGACAAGAATAGTCCGTCGTAGTTGCCGAGACATGCAGTAAGCCAGCCGTTTGTTGTAATGGCCGCTACATGCAGTGAGCCGTGTAGATATAAGCGGGTTCCTTGCTATACTATGACTATTCCTTTGTCTTTTATTTTGAATGTCCTGTGTACATGTATAATTTTAAGCAGTTATTACCATTACACAGTAAATCTGAATCTCATTTGATGCTTTTGTTCTTGTATTTTGTATTTTGATGGTCTTATTATTATCACTTTGTGGATCCTATGTTTTGTACTTTATTTTGCTTTTTCCATTTAAATCATTTACTACTCATTGAAGAGCAGTAAATCTGATCTGAATCTTTTGTGTTTTATGCTTTGATTGCATTGTGGTCATGTGCTCTGTTACTTTATGATTTTGTCCTTTCCAATTTGAAGTTGTGTACTATGTATGTACTTCTCTTGCGATCATGTACTTCAGTGGTACCAAAAGTTTCTGGAGCATCAGGAAGAAATCCTGGTTCAGTTGGATCTGACAATGAAGCGACACCGGGATTTTGATCAGCTCATTACAGAGTTTGAGGGACGCAAGGTCTGCTACCTACCGCTCTCCTCGTTCCTCATGAAGCCTATTCAGAAGCTTCTACACTACAAACTCATCCTTGAAAGTAAGAATGATATCATCAATCAATCAATCCATCAATCAGTTAGACTGTCAATCCCTTGGTCTATAAATCAGTCTATTAATTAGTTAGACAATCAGTTGGTCTTATATTGGTCTATCAATCGGTCTTTCAATCAGTTAGGTTTTCAGTCAGTTAGACTTTATTCAGTCCATTGATTAGTTAGACTATCAATCAATAGACTAGCAGTCAGTCCTTGAGTTAATCAATCAATCAATCAATCAAACTTCCTATAAAATGCTGGACTACTGAAAGTGCTTGAAGATAGTGTAATACTCGTTGGTGAAGATGATAATTTTGGACACTTTAGAGAAATGATGGTGTTGGTGATGATAGGTATGATGAAAGTGATGATCACAGAGACTGATGAATTTTATGATGATGTTGTAAGGATGTGGACTATAATATGATAAGTAGTAACAGAGTCCTGGACTTTTAAGATATTTCTATGCTAGATGATGTGTTAGATGATATGTGTCTCTTAAAATTGTGTTTTGTTTGCAGGGCTTTTAAAACATTATTCACCGGATCATTATGACGTCAAAGACTGTACAGGTTTGGTATCTTGTTTACTTTTGGGGCATTCGTGGTATCATCGTGGTTGCCCTCTGACCGTCTGATGCCGTAATCCGAGTTTAAATTTAGGCGCATACTGTGATAATTAGAAATTTCTTGTGTGACAGCGCATCTTGTACTGAGCGTAATGGTCAATGTGTTGCTTCTTTTTGTCAATCTTTTCTGAATTGTATTGCATTTTATTTTGGTTTATCCAATCAATAGGAGCTCTTTCTTTTGATGTGGTTAGATTTATTGTGTAAATTTAGATATTTGGTTTCATTTCAGTAAACTAATCCTAAAAGTCATGATGACCATTATTGTTGAAAAGAGTTATTACCTAACATTACATAAACAGTGTTTTTGTGGATTATTACCTTTTTGAATTTTGTTTCAGATGTTGATCTTCGAAATTAACTTATAGAAATTATGTATTATGTAGGGCTAAAATCTATTATAAAGCGACCATTTACTGTTCTTGCAAAATTGTAGGACCTCTGGTATGTGCAGTTGCCTCTTAATTTTCGTGTGATTTGCTTGAATTTCTGTTAACATAGAATAATCACAAGACTGTACATAGTGACTGGACAACATTTATATTTGTGCCTGATACCTGTCTAGTTATGACCAATAGATCACACACACTGTAGAACGAGAATACTATTATTCATTCATTTGGAGCATTTTTTTCTAGTACCTTTCAACAGTAACTGCTCAACGGTAGGACTCCTAGTCCAATCCAATTATAATGAACAGTTTTCAATTGTCTGTAGAAAGCGCAGGCATATCCAGTATGTACTTACATGTTGTACTAGCCATTGTATCACAACCATAAATGGTATTGGCAGATGTATCCTGAATTATTCTTCTGCCTTGTGTGTGCACTGAATAAGCCTTTGTGTACGATTAAGGTGCTTGTAGTGCATGTATTGCACTCTGCAAACATGGAATGCACCAAATTTGGTATCCGCTCTATAGTCCGAAGATTCGATAGTCTGAAGGTTCGATAGTCCGAAGATTCTATACTCCGATATCAATTTAGCTAGAGGCTGGATTAACTGATGAAAAGAACTTATAAAACTGGGAGCTGGATTGATGTGGAAAAAAATCATGTGTAAATGGAAGCTGGATGAATGAAAAGAATAATGCAATCCAGAGCCAAACATAATTGTTTTCAGCAATCCAGCTACCATTAAAATCGCAATCTTATCACCCATCGACCGGACACCATGCAATCTTTGGACCACCGAACCTTCGAACTATAGACACAGAACCCCAAATTTCACCACATCTTGCTATTTGTACCGCTGTTGTACCAGTTTTTACCCTCTGATGACAAATGCATGTATTAAAATGTATGGGAAAACGTATGCAGCTTGTCTATCTATCTATCTATTAATTTAATATAGTCGTTAAAGAGTTAAATAAAATCCTGTGTTCTTCGATCTTCATAGCATTTCTCCAATGTTATTTTCTTTCAGAGTGCCTTGCACTTCTTACGGAAATCACGAATTCCTTCCGAGATCGGCTTAAACTACTCGTTAGTATTTCATTTCTAATCAATGATCAATCTTACTTTAGACCAGACCAGCATATTAGAAGCATGCGATGAAAGCAGAAAATTGTCGTGCAATGATAAATGGGCTGCCAATCAGGTTGTGGCAACCTTCGCTTACAGCAAAAATGCAATTGAATTTTGCGGGTTTGTTCATCAAGTCAAGATGCCATAGTCTAGATGCAGGGTAAAAATTATTACACAAGACAATTTAGTTGTTCAATTAACCCGTCCTTCCATGATCCGCATACAAGTCTCGCTGAGGTTGTCTTGGTTTGGTGAAATACTGCTTACCGTATATACTCGCGTGTAAGTCGATTCGCGTAAAAGTCGAAGTGTAATTTTTTGACAAAAATAGCATCCAAAATCGACGACTTGCATATAAGTCGAACCCATAAGCTCAAAACGAGCGATGACGAAATTAGTGATTAGGAAATTTTCCGGAATATACAAAATCTAATAAACTTGTGTTTGAAAATCATACAACTTAGTATAAACAATCAATAAGTGAATACAAATGGATGTCTTCCGTTCACTGCCTCTGGTTTGTGTAAGAAATTTAGTAAGTATGGGAGGCTTCTCCTGCATGGCATTCGAATTTCCATGCAGTGCAGCATATTCAACAATTTTCAACTTGAAACTAGTTTCGTAGGAGGCTCACTATTTCTTCAGATTGCTGGAAATTGTGGAAAGTATCAGTAAGTATTTTACACTGCACTAATCTCAAAACATAAAATTTTTATAATAGAATACTATCACACAGGTAAATAATAAACTTATTAAAAAACAATTACTTTTAAATTTTAACAATGTGTAGTCAGTAATTTGTTGATTTATTGTAAAATAGGTGTTGAAATAACCAGACAACTAAGGGTTTAAGTTTTGAGTTCGTTTTCGTAACGCGTGCGTATTTGGTCGTCCGAAAAGCTTTTATCAATTTCGCGTCTCGCATATAAGTCGAATACCGTTTCCGTCATCCTGAAATAGCATTAAATTTCTCGACTTATACGCAACTATATACGGTACATACTGTGTCATCTCTGTGGAGAATATTTTTTTATAGCAGCTTCATTGTGTTGGGTTGAGACTCCCGACACTTCAAGAGAAAAACACTTATTAGTCATTAGTCTTGCATTGGGGCTATATAAATTTACATAATTTGAAGTTCATCTGCAGATTCCCTCGAACCAAAGCCAAACAACTGCACAAACCTTCTTACGCTGCTGCTTTGATTTAAATGATAGCTCTGTCTCAATTTTGTGGTCTTAATTTGGTTCCAGAAGACGGATTGTGTGAAACCAGAAGCCTGTTTAATTTTGCGGGTTTGTTTTTCTTTTTACAGGAAAATAGGCAAAAATTAACCGAACTCCAAAGAGACCTGAGTGGAATCGATAATCTACTTCAGTCAGGGAGGGTCAGTTGAATCCTTCTTACTTACTTCTTATCACTTGAATTCAATAAAGTTGTGCTTGTGTTTGTAAATACTTAAAATGTGACTCTGTACCTTGCATGTGTATGAATATATATATATATATATATATATATATATATATATATATATATATATATATATGTCTATATGTATATATAGATATATATACGTGTATGTATATATATATACACGTGTATGTATATATATATACACACACGTATCACACACACTTATGTGTATATCAATTATATTACTTTTTTATGTACCACACAAATATGTATGAGTATACATGGTCTGAAAATTCTTTTTAAGAAGCTTGTCAGCAAGTATCAAAGACTGATTGCTCAGATAGTTAAAAGAGGCTTCTGTTCATGTGCTGATCCAAACTGGTAGAGAGGGCATGCCACGTGCAGGGTTGTGTGGTACAACAGTCCATTTGTTTTACTGGATTGAGTAAAGCCTCAATATAACTGCACTTTTACAATTTTTCCCCCACACAATGTAGTTGACCTTGGCCCAGCTGGTTCCATTCTTTCCATTTGGGTTCTGATGGTTCCATGCTATGCGTTTTAGCTTGGCTGATTCTATGTCTTTTTGCACTTTGCCAAGCTGGTTCCTTGCTTTGCTTTTGACAGAGCTGGTTCCATGCTTTGCTGTATTTACTAACACTGAGCTTTATTTATTGCACTAGTTTCTGCATATATTTTAAATATGCTGCATTGTTGTTGTGCATTTCATTTAAGCTTTTCCTGAGAGAGGGATGTCTGCAGAAGCTCTCGCAGAAGGGATATCAACAACGGATGTTCTTTCTGGTTCGCTTTCATTGTCACCCTTAATGATACTATTGATAAAATTGCTGGTATAATAATAATAAAAAGGATCACTGATGAAGACAATAAGAGAACGACAAAGGAGATGGATTGGACACATACTAAGTAGCGACTCTCTACTACGAAATATCATTGAGGGAAAAATTAAGGGAAAAAAGACAAGAGGAAGACCAAGAACAATGATCCTGAACTGGATGATGGAAGCCCTTGGCTACAAGAAGATGAAGGAGGAGGCCCAGAACAGAGAGAAGTCGCGACATTGGACAGATGAACCTGCCAAAAAAGCAGAACACTAAAGAAGAATAATAATAATTATAATAATGCTATTTATATCACTGCTATTAGAGATGGACATGATTTGTGAAATTGCCAATCGATTAAAATCAGCTGCAAAAATTTGCTAATTTAATTATTAGAATTAACAATATCTTGTAGCTAATGGATTAGAATTAGAATTTGTCTAATCTATTAACTAATCGATTAGAATCTAATCGATTGGTTAAAATCTAATTAATTCTCTCATCGCTATTCTTCTCATCATCAACATCTAGCATCCTGTGTTTCTGGTAATTTAATGAACCAGTATCTGTTAAAAGAATGATATTTCAAGTTTAGTTATTAACACTTTAACGACCAACGCATGCTAAGTGTATGGAAAATCTATCTGGCTGGTCGTTAAAGACGGGTGCGATGGTAGCTGTCACTCATTTTAAGAAAGAGTCTCATGACATCATGTATAGTCATCTGATCTATTTTGTCAGCTGGTTGTAGAGTGTGAAAGTGAGACTAGTTGAGAAGCGACAAAACTATACTTCATGAACAATATAATGTCAATGAGGACATAACATTACTTGGACTAACACTGAGAAGAGCAATGGACGTGACAATTGGTTGTGGACAATGGAAAGTATTTGTTCCTACCCATCGCCCCAAGTGTCAGAAACTGATGATGATGATGAAATATGTTCAAAGGGGATTGTTACTTTCAATCAACCAATGTGAATTTATCATAGTGCCCCTTTAAGGTATCTACTCAGAGGTGCTCCGTGTCTGATTACGGCTGAAAAATACGAATTTCAATGAAAAGTAAAATGCATGCAAGGAATTTCTAGGCTCTCGGGGGAGCCTAATCCAGATGGTCGGGCCAACCACTGAAAAGGCCGGATGTTGCATCGTTGTAGTTCGAGCGAAAGGTCCCCACGGGCAGCAGAACGGATTTGGCGTCGGTCACTAGTGGACTCGACGGGCCGACACAACTCCTTGAGGCGAACTGGTGCGGCGCCGCAAAGGGCAGAGACCCTGGATGCAATGCACTAGGGAAACCAGTGCAGGACATCCCGCATATAGGCCGATACATGATCCATCCTTGAGGTGCTTCTTATCAAGCTGTATGATATGTGCCAATACTTTTTTGATTAAATGCTCTTTTAATGAATATAATCTGTTATTTCATAGTTAGATCTTAATAATTATGATGCAGACACTGATAAATACTTTTGAATGTTTCTAGTTCTCTGATATGCTCGTCTATACAAGCCGCGTTGCAACTCCCGTGTTACAGTTCAAAGTTCATGGGCAGCAATCGTTGAAAGGAATGATGGTTTGTGACTGATTTCTGCTTCTAATCACTGTCTTCGTTGTTATTATATATTTAAACCTGTGTGATCTTTGAGATAAGAAAGGACTGCTATGTGAACAGCTGTACAATTCGTTAACTGGTTATCAAGATGTGGTTTTATTAAGAAACATGCTATTTTGAGAGTCATTTTGAGTTTCCAGGGCCATAAAAATGGGTGACTGTAGATCGTGAAGGCCTCATCCATTTGATTCTAATGATCTAGATCTGATATCAGCCACTGCTTGCATTCTTGTGGTGCCAGTCCGAAGTCTGGATAAAGGAGGAGGGCGGCGCTGATGATCTTTGTTATCACACGGTGTTGGGCAACTTATATTGCTCTAGTGACTCAGTGTTTTAATTATGTTCTTAATACACTATCAATCAATGTGGGCTTGATATAGCGCCCCTAAAAGGTCTGTGATGCTCAAAGAGCTGAAAAGAATGATAATAAGATGTGTAAAAGTCCACTTATTCAATAGTCCAAGGAATATGTCCTTGGTGGAAAACGTAGTCCCTACAGAGATCCATTCCATATGGCCGTGCCCATGATGGAGAGGCCCTGGTGATGCGTGGCAGAGGCACATGCAAATGTTGTAGAGTCAGTTTTGAAACAATTCTGTTTCTAAGCAGATAATCAACTGTTTGAGCTGAACAGTTTGCGTGATGCAGCGCTCTGCCTCACAGGGTCTTCTTCATGTCCCTTTCTCTAGGACCTCTGCGATGCAGTATCGTGCTTTTTCGGTTGTGGGCCCAACTGCTTGGAATATCCACCCATTGAATCTTCGACTCTTACCTAAGAACTTGCTACCATTTGGTTGGTTGGTTGGTTGATTGATTGTCTGATTGGTTGATTGATTGGTTGATTGATTGATGTTTAGGTGGAGGAGACAGACACGAAGATGGCTTCTGCCGACTTCAGTTTTACGATCTACACAAGCAATCGCTGTCTAATCGTGGCAGCCAGTTCCCAGGAGGAAAAGGACAAATGGATGGAGGACCTGCGCAAGGCCATTGCCTCCGCCTCCAGCCGAGATGACGATCCGGTCAAGTCACTTTACTCCAGTCTCAAGTCAAGCAGTAAGTCAAAATGGTTTCATCTGGAGGAATGTGAAGACATGGTGGTAAAAGGGTAATGCGATGGTGCCTGATGGAGTTTCATGCGTGGGAAGTATTCTGAAGTGTGACCTTGACATAAGACGGCTGTACGTAATATTCAATATGCACGTATGCAATCCGTTCAGAAACTTCTTGTTGGTGTGTTTATGAAAAAACAAGAAATTGCAGAGCTAAATGAAAATGCCCAATATGGCTCTTCAATCAGCAATACACGGCAATTAGTATGTATGCCACGAGAAACACATCTGCACTCTGTAGCCCTAATCATTGGTCATCTCTCCTTTACTAACAGAGGCTTTAGCACTAGTGCACAAGTACCCACAGCACCTTCCGCAACCATTGCATTCCAAGATGTTGTTGTCTTGGTAACAGGCTCTTCAGAGGCGCTGGAGGACTCCCATGATGACAGACACACTCCCCCTTCACCGGATCGCCAGATGCAGCAGCGGGCCAACACTACTATCCACGTCTGCTGGCACCGAAGCGTCAGCGTCGGAATCAGAGATCACACCATTGCTATACAGGTAGGAAGAGTGGACTGACCTCTGTTCAATGGGCTTGCTTTCATCACGTTATTGGCCTAGGTTTTCTTTCCAGTCTTGGCCTTCTTCTCATCTTGAACTGACAAAGTCCTGTCCTCATGTGCATCTTCATTTTTGACCTGGTCTGTATGTCTCTTCGTTATCTTGTCTCTGTCTTAGTCTCTGCCTTCATTCTGATCCGTGATTATGTTCCTGTCATGTGTGTGTCTGTCTTCACCCTGTCTTGTGTCTGTCTTCACCCTGTCTTGTGTCTGTCTGTGTCCTGTTTTGCGTCTGTCTGCACCCTGTCTTGTGTCTGTCTTCACCCTGTCTTGTGTCTGTCTGCGTCCTGTCTTGTGTCTGTCTTCAACCTGTCTTGTGTCTGTCTTCACCCTGTCTTGTGTCTGTCTGCGTCCTGTCTTGTGTCTGTCTTCACCCTGTCTTTTGTCTGTCTTCACCCTGTCTTGTGTCTGTCTGTGTCCTGTTTTGCGTCTGTCTGCACCCTGTCTTGTGTCTGTCTGTGTCCTGTCTTGTGTCTGTCTGTGTCCTGTCTTGTGTCTGTCTGTGTCCTGTCTTGCGTCTGTCTGCACCCTGTCTTGTGTCTGTCTGTGTCCTGTCTTGTGTCTGTCTTCGCCCTGTCGTGTGTCTTGTTTCCTATCATGTTTATGTCATGGTGTCTCTCTTGGTGTTAGCCTTAAACTGATCTGTGTCCTGTTTAAAATCTCTGTCCTCTTCGTGTCTTTTGTCCTCTTCGTGTCTTTTGTCCTCTTCGTGTCTTTTGTCCTCTTCGTGTCTTTTGTGCTCTTCGTGTCTTTTGTGCTCTTCGTGTCTTTTGTCCTCTTCATGTCTTTTGTGCTCTTCGTGTCTTTTGTCCTCTTCATGTCTTTTGTGCTCTTCGTGTCTTTTGTCCTCTTCGTGGCTTTTGTCCTGTACCTGATCTTTGCCACTGTGTCTCAACTTCTGCCTTTTTACCCTAGATTTAAATTCCAAATCAATTACTGTTATGATTTGATTTGATCTGATGATCTTGTTAATCAGAACCAGCTGAGTGGATATTTGCTGAGGAAGTTTAAGAACAGCAACGGTTGGCAAAAGCTCTGGGTCGTCTTCACCAATTTCTGTCTGTTCTTCTACAAAAATTTTCAAGTTAGTGTCTCGCATGCTAAATTCATTGTGTATGCCTGTCAGTACTTTGTTATACATTGTTATACTTTACATTGCTTTGCATTATATTACATTCCATTTTAATGTATTGTAGCACATTTACAGTGTATTATACATACATTTGACTGAGTGCATGATGATGCTTTGTATGTATTCACACAGTTAATTTTAATTGTACTATATTTTTGTATATAAATGTAATGAGCAAGACTGGATTGCATTGTGTCTGGATTGCATTGTGTCTTGATTGCATTGTGTCTGGATTGCATTGTGTCTGGATTGCATTGTGTCTTGATTGCATTGTGTCTGGATTGCATTGTGTCTGGATTGCATTGTGTCTGGATTGCATTGTGTCTTGATTGCATTGTGTCTGGATTGCATTGTGTCTGGATTGCATTGTGTCTGGATTGCATTGTGTCTGGATTGCATTGTGTGTGGTTAAAAAGCATATCGGTTGTATAATTGTTGATATAGTGTTTATTTTACATTAATTACAACTTGGGTGCTCTATAGTATGGTGACTAGCATGCTAGAGTGTGAATCGAGAGGTCGTGGGTTAAAATCCCCCCTTTGTTTCGGACGGGCATAAATGGTGCATGAACATATGATTGGACGATTTTGTTCCGGACTGTTATTGATTGATTACGTTGTAGGATGATTTTCCGTTGGCCAGCCTTCCGCTTCTTGGTTATTCGGTGAGCACGCCATCCGATTCGGATGCCATCCACAAGGACTTTGTCTTCAAACTCCAGTTCAAGAATCATGTCTACTTCTTCCGAGCAGAAAGCGATTACACCTTTGAAAGGCAGGCCCTTGTTTCCATTTTCACACCAATGACAAGTTGCATGGTGGCCAATATTTTGGAATGTGTTTGAATTTTGTCTGTTCTGTCGGAATCACCGTACAGCGGTTGCGGCTGAGAATGTTTTGCTGAGCCTTGTATTAACCATAGCTAAAAGTTGCCGATGTTGGATGGCAGCTGAGATGGAATATATATGTAGCCTCGTTACATGTCTGAGAGACACATATACACTCAACAAGTGGCTGTTACTTTACATTACTGTTTACTTATTTGTTACGCATTTATTTTTGCCGCTCTTTAATGAGCAAGCAGCAGAACTGAGCAATTGTGAGGGAGTTGCTCATGGTCTCTACACGGTAACCATCGCTATAGAGGCTTGAACCAGTATTCGGCACGTTTCTGAACCATGCATGCATGGGATTTTCAAAAGTTGATGCATCCGTTTAGACTAAATTTTGTGCCTGACAAATGGACTTCTCCATGCTGACTAGAGTTTTAAAGTTAACATAAACAATTCATCAATTAGCAATTAAATTTTAAAACAGTTGCATTTCGATGCAACACAACTGTATTCGACATTACCCTCTTGTCGAAGTTCAGAAGTGCACACGATCGTATCATGACTGAACATTGATGGTGCTAAGAAATTGTGTGCAAAGGACTTGCTCAGGATCCCTACACTGCGACTGCTTGGTGAAGCTCTTTAAATCTTTTATCAAAAGCTCCATAATGTTGCCGTATCGGTATAAAGTTCATAAGGGAGAAATGGTTAATTAATTGTTAAATAAAATGTATGATTAATGAGCATTACTTTGTTTGGTTGATTCCAGATGGCTAGAGGTCATTGGGTCGGTTACTTGTGCCGCACGGATAACCCGCACTTTCAGTCGGATGGACAGCACGGTTTCCCCACCACCGCCACATGTCCTCTCCCTGGAAAAACGTTTCTTCTAGGATCAGGGTACGTTCCAATGCAATCCTTCTTACCGAAGACGTGTTCCGCTGAGCTGTACGTTCGATCAATCGTGATCATTTCTAATAACGGATCGATGTTCTAACGAGCTATGCCCAGATTTTCTCCTCTTTGCTCCTCTGGATTCGTTAGGATCATTATTCTGGACTTGTGTTAGAATTGAGATTCTAACTGTCTATGTCTTGACTTTCTCGTTTGCCCAGAGACAACAGAGTTTCTGTCGGGTCGGTCGTTCGGTGTCTCTGCGTTGGTGGACGTTCGCAGTTGTACATATACGAACTCATATTTGCGTATCTTGCATTCGTATACTATTGGCTGTTTGAATATAGAGATTGTCATGGTTGCACGTCTGCATCAGAGTTATTTTGTGGTTTGATATGTCTGCATCTGTGCACTTTCTGCGCTTTTGGTGTGTTATCACGCACATTTGTTGTTTTGCAATGGACTGCACTATAGCCAAGAGCTCCTTCAACAATAGCATCTGTGTCTGCTGCTGAAACGAGAGGTAGTTTCGATGCGCTGTTACCTTAGCTTTGATGCTCTGTTACCTTAGCTTTGATGCTCTGTTACCTTAGCTTTGATGCTTTGTTACCTTACCTTTGATGCTCTGTTACCTCTCCTCTGATGCTCTGTTACCTCTCCTCTGATGCTGTTACCTTACCTTTGATGCTCTGTTACTTTACCTTTGATGCTGTGTTTGTTACCTTACCTTTGATGCTCTGTGACCTTGCCTTTGTTCTTGAGCCTGTGTAAGATTTATTTGTAGTACCTTTGCTGTACAGCTGAATGATCACCTTTTGTACTTTTCAGCTATAATAACTCGGAAGACTTAATTTCCTTTGTCTTAATGTACAGCTTTGATCATCTCAAGGCCACGTTTGATTTGCATGCAATCGTACTTTTTAAATAATTTCTCAAGATTTGTATTTTGGCCAAAGTGTATTTAAGCAGCAGGTGTATATAGTTTGCCTTTAATTATTGACAGCATTATGAATTCATATGACAATACTGGATTCACAAGATTACTTCAATAAATCAGTTTTAAAGACGATATCCCACAGGATAATTGAAGAGATTTCTCATTGAGTATTTTGTAGCACGACATTAGTTCCTCTCTCACCATACAATGTATTTCTAAGAATGTAGAGCAAAACTGTTGAGCTCTCCATGTTTCTGGCCACACTCTGTACAAGAGGGTAAGACATATCTTAAGACGGTCAGGGATATGTTCTTGCATGTATTAACTGAAGTCGAAGCTGAAAGATGAACTTTTAAAGTGAAGAAGTGATAACCATCATTTCAGATGATGTTCAATGATTTTGACTATGTGTCAGTTAGGGTATACTCAATCAGCGGCTCCCAACCTTTTTTGTTGTACCCCCAAACTAATAAAATATTGGTGTGTACCCCAACAGATAAATCCATTTTCTGCTCTTCTTTTAAGCCAAGAATCACTCAGTAAATCATTGTTGAATTCACTTCTCAATTGACCGTCACATGAAAGCTCAATGAATTAATCTCTTTCCTTGTCGAAAAATTCAGTTGGCAATGCAACCTCGGAAATGGATTTCTTATCTTTTCTTGCGTACCCCTTGGCCACAGCTGGCGTACCCCTTGGGGTATACGTATCCCAAGGGGTACGCATACCACTGGTTGGGAACCGCTGTATTGCATTATGTTAAGGCACTGTATACATGTGATAAATGCAGGAATATGATTTGTAGAAGAAATTTATACATCTTTTAAGCTGACTTGTTTTTTTTCATCCTCACCCTGATGATGATATTGATAGTGACAATAGTAGTATTAATAATTAAATTAATATAATGATTGTTAGATGCAATTTATTTATTTTTGTTTATTTTCCTCGTGAATATACCTATCTCAGGTTGAAGGAAACAGTAATATGTTGAGCAGTAATAATAGTTGATCAGTGTGTTCTTTTCAAAAGGAGATAGTTCAGAAACATTGTTCTGTTAACTTTGCATAATGTTGCTATAGAAATACCTGTTTAAGTTGCGTTGGACTTTGATAATTATGTGCTTAGATTGCTGTTTTTGTGTATCTGTGTTCCGATCTTTTGGTTTTTGTTACTTATTTTCTGTGAAGACAGTAGATCACTGTCATTCTCAGTCTGCATGTTTCATAGTCTGCATGTTCAATGACCGTAGCTCTCTTAGCTAATTAATTTAAGCAATTCGTTATTAATGTCTGCCCAACTCGTTTCGATTTCGAATCATGCGCCCCAAAGCAGTTAACGAATTGTAACTCTGTTTATGAGAAGTTGTTTATCGAAATCTTCGTACTGTATGCAAGATTTTTTTATGACAAGGATTCGGAAGACTACCTGGCAGTTTGACTTGTTTGTGTATTGCTTGATGCGTGCTTCGTTGACTCGTAAGACTTTGCAAAGTCTGTGTGGATTAACTGACTCGTGGAGTTCGGAAATAACAGTTATTATAGCTTTCTCAATTGTTTTTACCATACTCAAATGCGTAGATGTGTATTGCTTGCATGATATGTGTTTATGTATGTTTCTGTCAAGATCTTTACTATAGCGAGTTTTAGAAGTTAACCATGTAACGACGAGTATGTACTAAAATGCATGGGAGACCAATGGAGCGCGTCATTAAAGGATTAATTAATGAATTTATGTCTAATAAAGCTCTTCCAAAATGATGTACTGAATGCATCCCACATTTTGTTTTATATCTGCTAAGTTTTCCTAAGTTGATATTTTAGCAGAATTATATTTCTAGATTGTGTTATTTTTGACGAATTTCTGAGTCTATGCGTTATTTTGAGTTAGTTTTAGTCAACTTTCCAAATTCGTGAGTTAATTATTTTTCGTGGATGACTGACGACTTTCTGCAGAATACTGTGTAGCCTTTTGCACTATTTGTCTGATATTTAATGCGAAACTGTGGCAGTTTGACCTCTAAGCTTGTAATTATTTACTCACTCTTAGTTTGGCTTCCATTTTTCTAGCGAACAAAGTGTTATAGAGGTTGTTTACATATGCTAATTTTCTCTAACGTATTTTATCACAGATCTTAACTAAAAGTCTTAGATATGAGCTTTGTTACTGTGCAACCTTGAAAAAAGCTGAGTAGCAAAATTTTCAGACTTTGTTGGTTGTTTCAAAGACTTTTCATGCGATGTATATAACTATGAAGTTTTTCCGTGGTTGCGTTCGACTCGTTATAGAAAAATAAGGGAAATTATTTGTTGCTGATTTTGAATTTCTGTGACGATGTTGCTTAGCTGGTGGCGTTACTCTGTATGTTCACAGTGCTATTTGAGATAGGCATCATGGTGCAGCTTAAAGTATCATTTTGTATGGTTATAAACGATTATTTGATAGTTAGGACTGTGGCTAGCTGTCTAGACTGATAACTTTATTACAGTAAATATGATCATGTATGACAGGGGTGTCAAAGAGCCAGCCTGCGGGCAAATTTTGATCCACCGACAATATATTTCTGGCTTGCAGAGCCTTGTCTAAAGACAACACAATTGAGCATTAAAAGTATAATTTGTCATTTTTAAGGCTTTATGAGTTTTCTGTGATGTTTGTAATTGATGATGTATATCAGAGTCTCATTTTAAAAGCCTAATTCAACTGTTTGTATGGCCGTCTCGTCTGAGATCCCTACCCCATTATTCTCAAACGCCTTTGGAACCCTGGCCCGCCACTTGCTGGAAAATATAGCAACTGGCCCGCTATTACAAAAGGTTTGACACCCCTTATGTATGGAGAGAATGTACATGTTGCAGCTTAAATGATCATTGTATGTTTAGAATTATGACTCTTTGGCTTGATCATTTGGAGGTTCAATTGTAAAAATGTTTTCTGTCCAGTGATAGCGATCATTTTATTTTTGGTCGATTTGTCGCTTGAAATGCTCATTCTTAATTTAACGATGGTTCATGGCTGAAAGTGACGCTGTCTTTGTAGTAAAATGTTTTTAGTGAAGATAATGTTGTAAAGGATAGGATTTTTTAATAAAACTAACAATTATGATTATTTATATAGTAGGTGTCATGAATCGTAGTGTATATACAAATTTCTATAGCACCTCTCCCAATACAGAGTAATAATCGACGCTCAACGTGCTGTGGTTCGTCAATTTGAAATGATCATTTTATTTTTTGAATGGTTACTAATATGGGTGAAAATATATAAAAAGCAGAAATAGTACTAAAAGTAATGAGTGCCATTGATGATTGTCTGCTAAAAGTAATTAGGGGTTTACATTACTCGATTTATTATTGTTATTATTATTATTATTATTATACGATTTCTAGAGCGCCGTATAGCAGTGCTGCTATCATTTTCAGGGATGTCTGTGTGTGGATGGTCCCAGGTATGAAATCTTATTAGTTCCAATATGGCTCAACCTAACTTTTTCAAATACTGTTCCCTTCTAGAGATCTCATTCTTACCTTGGTTGAAGAAGTATTTATAACGATATTATCGTGGACGGTGCATGAGTGGATGGCATGTGTTGTTTCTAATGTTCAGAAATTTTCTCAATCTCTAGGTATCTAATGTATCTTTGGAAATAATAATAATACTGGTATAGTTTTAGAGATCTTAATTTGTATAGGATAAATTTTTCGTCATCTCGTAGTTGGACCACTGTAACAGCTTGCTGGCTGGTGCACCCAGGTGTTTCGTGGATGAACTTCAACCAATGCTCAACGCTGCGGAAAGAATTATTATTTTGTCATTCCTGGAAGGATGGTCGCGATGTCCTGCGTTGGTTTCCTGTTTCACGTCGAGTTCAAGCGCATATTCACTTCATTTTCAGCGCTCGAGTATATGCACGCAGAGGCGGTGATCTCGTTTGAACATGTGGGGGGGGGACACCCAATAAGACGGGTAGGAAATGTGGGGGGGAGGGGCATACGTACAATGTGTCTCCTCTCTGTGAAAGGTGGGAGACTTGACCCCCCACTGTATGCGCGACTGTTGCGCTGAAACTCATTCCTCTGCGTCTGGGCTGCAACTTCGATCGAAGACCGACCTAAAATTAAGCTCAAAACTCGTTTGTTGGCTAGGACTTCTCCCACATGTTAGTTGTTTATGAGGCGCCATTGTAACTATGTGGCCGCGCTATGATGGCATGTAATTTGTTGTTATTATTTCCAGTTGAAGTAATGACAATTATCTCTAGAATATAGGGTGGTCCATGGAGTAATGGATGAGACACTGGCGTGCAGAGCAGAGGAAGCGAGTTTCGATTCTTGCCATCCCTAGAGTTGACTAGTCTCTCGTTCTCTAGGCGGCGGTGGTTAAATTGGATGTATAACGTGATGGGCGCCTTGTGTGGCTGCCATACATTTAATTTCGACTACTGTAATAACTTGTCATCATCCATTCATACTTTACTTGTAATTATATTTACAGATCATATTGTATATACAAATTTCTATAGCACCTCTCCCAATACAGAGCAATAATTGACGCTAAACATACTGCAATTTTAAATTATCATTTTATTTTTTGAATGGTTACTAATATGGGTGAAAATTTATTTTAAAAAGCGGAAATAGTACTAAAAGTAATAAGTGCTATTGATGATGGACTGCTAAAATTAATTGTGGGTTTACAGTATTCCCTGGATCTAACTGGTCTGAATTGTTTCACAGAGGCTTTCATCAGTTATCTGTCTTTTGATTTGTTTAACTATAGCTGCTCTTGTCATGTTTTTAAAATATATATTTATATATGGTTTTGTGTGTAATGAAAGGTGTAACGCTGAAATATATATATATATATATATATATATATATTAAAAAACTGTTGATTATCAGACATGATACGTATATATAATTTCCTAGTGCATA
>OY365811.1:9385197-9386538 GCA_959347315.1 Bimastos eiseni | reverse complement strand
CTTGGCGTATCTCCAAAATCGAAAATTCCGAGAAAAACGAGCTTGAAGTTTTTAGCGGGAAAGCGTCGCGTGATAATTATCTTAGTGTATATCCAAAAATACACCGACAAACTCCACACTAACTCTGGAAGTAGGCCTATACGATAAACGGTGTCTGGAAGTAGGAGATAGGACAGTTAGTTTTGGTGAATATCTTTAAAACGAGATGTCGTATCTCTTAGTTATGTATACTGAAGAAAGATAACATATTGCCCGCTACAGATCAACTCTAAACGCATATTAGAAAGAAAGAAAGTGGAGATAGGCTACGAAAAGATAATTCTCACACGACGATATATATGTGTATATACATATACATTAATCTGAAATTTAATATTGCCCTTCTTCCAACATTTTTTGCTCAGAAGTGCAGACACACTCCTCGACGATGCAATGTCAGTTGTACTGCAGAGCAATTGTGCGCGAAGGACTTGCTCAAGGTCCCTACACAGTGACTCCTCGGACGAAGGTCAAACCCGCTCACTCAGCGCACACTGAGCGTTACGGGCTGACCGCTCTAACCAATCGGCCACCGTGCCACACACACACACACACACACATATATATGTAATATGTATTATTGTATATAATATGCACGGTGCATGGGATGCGGAAATGATTTGTTTATCAAATCATTTCCAATACTCACAATGCGGAAAATGTTTCGTTCCAGGAAGGCAGGAAAGAGAAGAATGCAGGGATTAGTATCCGTGGAATTCCTAGATTTTTTAGCAGATGTTGGGCTAACATTGTTCAGTTACCGTATAAAGTGTCTTTCCGTATACACACAAACATTTATATATAAACGGCTTTGCTTAAAGCTGTGTATACAAAGCTTTAGACTAATGCTGCTAGTAATTGTTCTTAGTGAAGATGCAGAGTGTTTTGGACAAACATTGCCCTTCTTGACGACGACGACTAAGTTGCCCAAATACAACTAAATAGGCCTAATAATGAGTAAATAGCCCATTGGTGACTAATTATTTCTGTCTAAATAGCGATGGTGGGTGAATATTAAAAGCCGAATCATGTCTGATATTGAACAGTTTAAAAAAAATTGCATCGAACGTTGAATAAACGACATTTTTATTTTGATCATTGCATGATGCTCGGAGATTTAAGTGACCATAAATTGTTATTGCCCAGGTTAAATATGATTGGAATGATTGGCGGAGGCATGTTTGCTACTACATGTTTGTCTATATATATATATATATATATATATATATATATATATATATATATATATATATATTCGTGTTGGGTCCGTTGTGACGTGAAGCAGCGTGAATCTACTTAATT
>OY365811.1:9357697-9380197 GCA_959347315.1 Bimastos eiseni | reverse complement strand
TCAACGCCTACAAAAGCCACGTCAGAGAGACCGACTCGTTCACCAGCGCCTGCAGTCTTCGCACTTACTCTCTAAAGGTCTACTAAGCGGTTCCTCGATACCATGGCCATGGAAGTCGGAATCCGGTAATGATGTGTTTACAAGAGCCAGAGGCGGAGACATAGGAGGGCAGGAGGTCCCCTCCAATATTTTATGTGGATGGGACGAAGCTGCTTATATACCCTCCCAGTATTTTATAAATATAATACATTTTACAGCGTTTCCACTATTAATCATTTTTGCTGCATCCATGTTTGGGTCTTTGGGAACAGAAATTCTCCTTCGATCTGTCCTCCACCCCAACCAAATTTTGTACATTTGCCCCCGCCGCCCCCCCCCCCCCCAACCCAGGACCAAGTTTCTGCCGATGGTAACAGCTTCCCTGCTGAATCAACTAAAACTGAAAAATGAATGGCGTCAGAACGTCGGGTCTATAATACAGATGGACTGATGCATTGACATTGCTGAACTACAGAAGTGTCAAGACCAGTAACTTTTACTAGCAGGTGTTTATGTAAATGTCTAGTGGTCATTAGGCCAGTGACCTAATGGTGTAGCCACATTACGCTGGCAGTTGATCGCAAGCATTGCACATCTTAAAAAGCTTAGTAGGGTTCATTCGGATGCATTTTACAGTAGCCTTAAGACTTTTATTTTCAGCCAGGGTTAAGTCGGTAGCGCTCCTGAGTAGTAACCTTGAATGCGCGCTATATAAATTTTCGCAATGAATGAATGAATGAATGAATTACTGATCGCGTGTCAAAGGAGCGTCAAATATGCAATTCGCTATGTTTTAATTAAGGGATAACTTGAAACTCATTCAGACTTTTTTTAAGTTGAAAATGGTTCTCCACGATGCTCGTTTCGTCCGCAGATCTCAAATTGTGGACCTATAGACACGTATAAATATAATGTTCGAAAGAAGCAGACACCACTGCTTTATAAAATAAAAAGCTTAATCTGAATTTGCAGGTCCATTGTTCTTTCACTGCCCTGCGTCACGTGTGCTTTCCAACTATACAGCTGCTGATGCCTATAACCAGCAATCTGACCATGTTAAGAGTCCAAATATGGTGGTAGTTTCAGTTTAACGACACTGTGTGATAACAGGTCTTTAGCGTCGCCCTCTAGCCTTTATCCAGGCTTGGGACTGGCACTGCCTGAGTTCTCGCAGCGTAGGAGTTGAGTCCAAATATACTTGTGTTTGTACCATATATACGATACTAGAGGTCGGTCTACCCGACTGTGGCGCCACATGGCGTTGAACCGTGGCCATCTCATCTCGTCTTTAAAGCTTCGCCATTCATTTCCAATGGGTCGGCTAAAATAAAACGCACATAAATATATTGGAATAGGAAAATTTCCGCCGAAAGAGCACGGCATTACGAGAGATGCTTGCGGTATCCGTGATGGATGAACCGGAGTTCGTGGCTGCTATCGGTAGAAAATACCCTTCATGCACTGGAGCACCACTCCGATATGTAGCTGGAAATTTATTTATGTAGTGACGGTTTGGTGATCGGTCACGTAAATAAACCCCATCAACCTATGATATGCACCGCTATATTCTCTCGCGTGACTTTATACGCGTATAAATATATATATATATATATATATATATGTGTGTGTGTGTGTGTGTGTGTGAGTGTGTGTGCGTGTGTGCGTGTGCGTGTGTGTATATAAAGGCATATCTATAACAGTATATGCTAATTAGGCCTAATACATTATACTTATGCATTATTTATTTAGCATTATGCATTATATAGGCCTATAGTGTGTGAAGTTAGGCTTCGGTTTCATTCTCGGCGCTTCTAGTCTCCTTAGATTAAGTGTACGTAGCTCCTCAGTGAGACCCATCGGAGTAACATTAGCTCTGTGGTTAATAATGTCATTCAGTAGAGGCGTAACTTCTAATAATCATACTGGTTTACAAGACATTTAAATGACAACATTCTTGTCAAAAAAGTTTCTCATGGTAAGGTTGTCCGCTCAAGGGCTTATTCGATCAATATGAGGAGCGGGGATCTGGGGGGGGGGGGGGCCACTTCACCCATCTTTTACAGATAGGGGACACGTCATACGTTTGTCCTGCTCCCACGTCTTCAACCTCTCTCATTGGGTGTCCCCTCACCTGTCAAACGAGATCGCCGCCTCTGCATGTCAGCGATGCAGTTGTTTTGCCTGCGCGTCTATGCGTTTTATGTGTGCTTCAAATTTCAAAACCTAAGTTTTCCAACGTATACATGTAACAACTCGCAGAATCTCTATTTTCTGAACCCGCAGAAGACCCGGCAGGGCTATTTCTTTTTCCTCTGCCCAGCACGGCGAATCACCATCTCCCGAGTCTCTCTTTGATTAAGACTCAGGTTGCAGCACCAAGCGCACTCGGTTACATGATCCAGTTCTTCTGTTATCACGTCACTGTTAATGGCTGGTACTAACAGGTAAGTGTTGTCAACGTATTTTACCATGCGGCTTCGGGGGATGGATTATCTTAAGTTTAGCAATGGCTGCGATGAAATTCAAAGGATCCAGACCAGCGCACTGAACAATACTATATTGTTGATGTGATGCTAGCAAGACTGTTGTCTTGAAATCATTAGACCAGTAGTAGTACACTTCCAGTTTAGAGACACTGCGATATCAAATATCACTAGCGTCGCCCTCCTTCTTTATCTAGGTTTGCGACTGGCACTGTAAGAGAGCGAACAGTAGCGGAGTTAGCAGTAAGAGTTTCAGTTTAACGACACTGTCTGGTAACAAGGATTATATAATTAGCGTCGCCCTCCTGCTTTCTCCAATTTTGGGACTTGCACTGTCAGAGTTCAAAAAGTGGTGGAGTTATTATTAAACCATGGATTGCCCCCACCCTACGGTTAATTCCCCCAATGGTATCGAATGGAGCTTCCGATTCGGCTTAGTGTCGCACTGTCCACAGACGACGCTCGTGTAGTCCAGAGATAGCGACTGCGGAAGGTTAGCACACACACAGTCAATATTGCGGCACAGATAATCGTGTGTGCAATGTCAACAAAGACAGGTCAGTCCCGCTGTACTGCTGCAGATCAATGAGATACGACACATCGAGAAGGCAGATTCATTCACTCATTCATATCGAACATTTATATAGCGCTAAGCGACCCTTCAAGAAAGTTACTCAGAGGCGCTCATGTTGGTCCCGCCGCTGTGTAGATTAGAGCGCAGACTATCTTATATTTCCCGTGCTGACCATCATTCTTAAAAGGTTAAAGTATGTGCATTTCGATTGCTTAATGATATGATAAGCTGCGCATCTGGCAACCACAAGCAGTGAATTGTAAAAAGAGTATGGTTGGGTCTATAAACTGACGTCGTGGGGTTAGTCAGCCTCGGTGACCCTTGGGTCCATGACAGTCGTAAGAAGACGCTGAACACCCAAAAACTGTAGGTTACTTAATTTTGGGCCTCAAAAATATACGATCCTACATTTTTTAATAATTTCAGTGGAACAAAATAATCATTGTAGGCCTAATATTTTGCCCTAGCTTCTTGAATAATCAAGTGATGTTTTTTAATTCCGACAGCATCGGGACTGATTTAACTGTTTAACGATAAACTGTCACGTTCAAGAGAACATAATTATTAATTAACAGGCCTGTATAAGGCAGTATTACCAAATAGGCGACCTTAACCGCTGCCTATTGGGTCCCGACAAGATTAGATGCCACTAAATTTTTAAAGGCTTTTAGTCATTCGCTGTTTGGTAGCTGATAATTATTTTTGCAGCCAGCCGAGACCGAGCGTAACATAGCAGTAATGTAAAGGCACCAGACCGTCAAAATCATGTAAAAAAAATTCGCCGTAATCGTAGCATTTTTAAAACTACTTGCAGAAACCGTTGAGCTGTATTTCAACATTTCACCCAGTCGCAGGTCACGAAGGTTTTAAGCACAGCAGCAGCAGTCCACCCATCCATCGATCCATCCATCTAACCATCCATCTCTCCGTCCGTCCCTCCATCCATCCATACATCCATCCATCCATCTGTCCATCAATCCATCTAACCATCCATCTGCTGTCCGTCCGTCCATCCGTCCATCCATCAATCTGTCCATCCACCCATTCATCCATCCATCCATCCATCCATCTGTCCATCCATCCACCTATCCGTCCATCCATATATCTAACCAATCATCTGCTGTCCGCCCATCCATCCGTCCATCCATCCGTCAACCATCCATCTTACCGTGGATTCAGCACCAGTGAAAGCATGCAATTTCGACGATTTTTCTCCTCGCAAAAAGTCGTAATTCGCGATTGAAGGCAGTCCGCGACTCCGCGTGTTGCTGCACCCTAATCACGTCTCAGGGGCGTAGCCAGGAATTTTCGACATGGGGTGCGTATCCAGCCTTTCACGTCATAATTACCGTCTATTTCACGTTGTGCTCCACCGTCTAGTCGTATGGCCTACAGTGCTCTACACTGATTTCTTCCCTTGGATTTAGCACATTTGCAATGAATCATTTGACTTTAGTAGGCCTATCTACATCAAGGTAGCGATCATGATTCATATGTTCCGTTATTCAACCTGGTCAAAGCGTGCTACATCGAGATGGAACATTCACAAAACTCCGGCTTCCACTTTACTTGAGACGACCTCATTAGCTGCGAGCAATATATTATATATGTACAGAACACCCCAACAAATTTCGGCGAATATGCAACATATGAATATTTAATCAATTCTGAACGGCATAGTCTGCATGTCAAGAATCGTCATTTGTCACCATCCGGCAATTTTGCGCCCGCGGATAAACGAAACTCATTAGGCCTATGTCCATTGTTCATAACAGAATTAATCATATCCATTTTCTTACATATGAGAAATCAGTTGAATAATCTATTGGTCCCTCATTCGCGGCTATCTCTTCTGTTAGCGGCAGATGCATTAAGTCCTATTCGATGTTGTCTTACAGATCTTACCAAAAAGCTCAGAAAGTCGAGATTTCTTCTAACGTTTCATCGCAACGAGAGTATACGCTATATGCTTCGTTCTACGCTTGTATGCAATCGAAATAATGTCTAATACACCGTGGAACAATTCCGCGGCAATTAAATATCATACAGAACAATCTGATTGTGTCGTGCAGCAGAGCACCATAGCCAATTGATTAGCAGAGCCCTAACTAAGGAACGTGTCTACATGTAGGCCTAACTGTGTCAAGATGTATAAAGAAATCGATTCCTAATCACGTAGAACTCGATTTCGTGACTCGAGGTTTTAATATTCGCAAATACTTGTGAGCATTAGGGCATTTCTAATTCGCAAATATTCATTGCTGACGTACTGTAACGTCACTGTTTACGCCTTGTGTGCAAATTGAATTATTAGTCGTAAGGCATAAATATTTTGTTTGTGCCTGAAAACGCGTAAAAATGAGAGATAAGCTAATGGACCTGAGTGGCAGTAGGCCTACTAGGCCTATGTTGTTTTAATGGAGAGTGATAAAGAAATTCACTGAATTCTGTACAATCATTCAAGATTGTTATGTTCGCTAAAACGCTCTAAAATACTTAAGGAAACAATTATTTTCTAATATTCGTAGGAAGTTTAAACATTCGTTAATAGGCCTACTTGTTAATTTTTACATAATTATTTTAATATTCGCATAGCTTACTCGTTCTATGCCTAATCATGAATGCAGGATGTGTTTTAGGGATTTCACGATGATGGGTTCATATGAAACATGGGCTGTAGACGTAAATATTAGATAATTTCACATACTGAAACAAAATTACATTTCGTGATATAGAGTGCGTACGCTTCTCTGCGTGCCATGTATACAGGCCTGCCGTAAATCAGTCTACACTGCGGTGGAACATTAGATTCAAGCCCGATGCAATAGGCCAAACGGTCGGTGGTAATGGGGTCAAGTTTTGTGTCATTTTGTTTATTTCTCGCCGGTCTAAAAGCGTCCCGTTTTCGGTCAAAAAGCATATCTCTCGCGTCAGGATAACAACAAACTACCGCGGACACTTAGATTCGAGTCCAGACCAGATCCGCAAGCCTTCATCGATTTATCACACCGAAGACCGGAATGTTTCATAAAGAAAACCCGGCGTACTTAGGGGAGGGCATGACAACACGCGTTGCCCGGAGATAATCACAAATTGGATCGCGAGGGATGTGCCACTAGCGACCGCAACGGTCATAGACTGCACGCGGCATGGGTCGAACAAAACATAAAAGAACGTTCAGTCAGGTCCGATCTACTCTACTCTGATCCAGTTTAATCCGCCTTGTCCAGTATCGCAACCGTGTATTTACGGACCCAGCTGTCGCGTGTCTTCGTGCTACAGCATAACGTTTTATCGGACCCACTAGTCAAATGTCGTATTCGTACAATTCTGAAATTTCGTCCGCCATATTTTGCTCTGCGTCTGCCTATAAACGTGCCCAGTTCGCAGTGATACTCCTGCGCCGCGTCTTTTGCCACGCTGTCGCCGGCGCTCGAGGATTAACTATCTCGATAACTAGAAACCGGTTTTACGATATCTAGGATTTGGCGAAATAAAGACTCGCAGCACGAGGAATCCAAGCGCATCCGTCCGGACTATGACTGGCCGTATGCAAGGACATCAGTTTCGTGATGTTTATTAAATCTGCGAGGTCCAGTGATTAAGACTATATTGGCCTGTATGATTATACGGTCTAAGCGGGGATCAATTTCCATCTGAATCTATCTATAGGCAATGCTGCATGCATACGTAATTACATATGTATGTGTGAATGTGTCCGCTTATAATTACGTATGTATGTTTATAAGGGCTATATATATATATATATATTATATATATTATATACAGTATACAGTATACAAGCTGGTCTGAAGATGTATTTGTGTATGTGTATGAATATTATTCTATTATTTATGTGATACACGAGATTACTTTTACTTATGTAATATCATTATATGCGCCTTATTAAGACAATTATATATATAATGCATTATACATAATATATCTATCATATGTAGCTTTATATATATATCATATATATATATATATACATATACATATATATGTAATGTTGATGATGAGTTCTCTGCCCGAATGTAGGTCCATTGGCTTTTACGCCACCCGCGGATGAGATGAGTGAGGTGGTTTCTCGGTTGCCTTCCTCACAGACAATTAAGAGTGAGCAACTTGTCCAAGGTCGCTACCCAGTGACTCGGAGGTAGGTTAGAACCTGCGTTCCTCCGAACGCAATTCACCGAACATCCCCCTACACCACCGTGCCCCACATCTATAAATGGTAAAGTGAATATCATAAATCTCGATCAGATCGCGTTAAATAGGTTCTCGGCTGGAGAACACCTTTGGGAATGGAGTCTGTGTGATAAAGCGATCCCTTCGCCTCTCCATCTTCCTCCTTCGCCTCAAGATCCCTCCACATCGAACTCGTGTACTCTTCAACAGTCCACGTCATCGATCTTTGTACCCATCCGACTGCCGGCTTCTCTCTCTCTCCCTCTTCCTCTGTATCTGTCGGTCTGCCTGTCTGTATCTCCTTCTCTCTCTCTCTCTCTCTCACTCGCGCGCATACATACAAACTCGTTCAATCACTCATTATCTCTATATCCCTTCTCCATTTCAGTCTCTGGATCTGTCTGTCAAACACACACAAACACACACAAACATACACAAACACACAAACACACACAAACACACACAAGCACACACAAACACACACACACACAAACACACACAAACACACACACAAACACACACAAACACACACAAACATACACAAACACACAAACACACACAAACACACACAAACACACACAAACACACACACAAACACACACAAACACACACACAAACACACACAAACACACACAAACATACACAAACACACAAACACACACAAACATACACAAACATACACAAACACACAAACACACACAAACACACACAAACACACACACAAACACAAACACACACAAACACACACAAACACACACAAACACACACACAAACACACACAAACACACCCACAAACACACACAAACACACACAAACACACACAAACACACACAAACATACACAAACACACACAAACACATACACAAACACACACAAACATACACAAACGCACACAAACACACACGCGCACACAAACACAAACACATGCGCCGCCCACACATTGTTCTACCCATCATTCTATCCACTCCTCTACCCATTATTCTACCCACTCTTCTACGCATTCTGCCCATTCTTCAACCCACTACTCTACCAACTCTTACCCATTCTACAACCCATTATTTTACCCATTCTTCCACCGATTGTCTCTTTCTCCCTCTGCCTCTCTCACTCGCTCTCTGTCTTTCTCTCTCTCTCTCTCTCTCGCTGTCTCCCTACCTCACTTGGTCTTGACCTGTCTTTCTCGCTCCATACGTGTTGTCTACTTATCCGTTCGCTTGTATACTTCCATCTCTTTTGTTTCCTGCCTTTCTGTCTCCTCTCCCTCTCCTCTCTCTTCCTTCCTCCATCCCCATTTCCCTTCCTCCCTCCCTCATCCATCATTCTGGTCTACCACCGTACATCACCATGGCCAGTAGTCATTGAGTTTGATCGGTGGCGGCCGCTCTGCAGCAGTATCCACAATCCACCCTCCCATCTCCTCGTCCATCGATGCATCTTGAAAGGCAGCATCCAATGCATCAGCCTCCTCCCCTTCCCTCTCTCCCTCCCTCTCCTCTCCTCTTCTCCTCCCTTTCCTCCTGGAAAGCTGTCTGAGTCCAGTTAGTCGCCGGCATGCATGCTGTGATGATCAACGCCCGGCATCACCACCAGCTTCCTAGAAGAGGACCGTCGTGATCTCACTCCTCTATTGTTTCGCTAACCTCTGCTTCCTCCTTCTCCGCTTTCTCTTCCTCCTCCTCCTCCCCCCACGAGCATCCTTCTAAGACGGGTCAGTCTATTTTAGTCCAGCAAACCGACCTCTTCCGCTCAACAGCTGATTGTAGACGGAATCGAACCCCAAAGGCACCTACTGGAACCCAAGCTCGGTGAGTACAATATATGACATAACAATAATAATCACTATGATAATAATTATAGTAATAATTAGTTTGTGCCGCTTGCGATGGAAACATTAGGCCCTAGAAATCGCACGGGTAGGTAGCAAGTTCATGGGGGAGATGGGCCGCCGTGAATCCGCCCGTTCTGGCGATTCAAGAGAGATAATGTACCTTTTTGCAGAGGTTATCAATTTGCACTGAGAGTTTTAACGAAGTTGCTTTTTGAAACACATTCACACAGAACCTTTGGGACGAGGACCACGAACTCCAAGCTTGATCGCACGTATGTTACTTAGTTTCTAAGAGCCTGACGGATCATACGTGTATCTAATCAGGCGAAAAAGAATGATAATAATAATGATGATGATGATAATAATGATGATGATAATAATGATGATGATAATAATGATGATGATGATAATAATAATAATAATAATAATAATAATAATAATAATAATAATAATAATAATAATAATAATAATTTATAAGATAAATCGCAGCCTAACATCAAAGAGCCACCCTGAATCTCGAGAACAGACGGGAAAAACCCTGACGAACTGACGTAGATTCCATGGCAACGAGGACATTGTTTTGTATGGGATGCTACCGTTATCGACACCGTGGCGCCATCTTATCTCCACGCGACGTCGGCAGAGGTGGGGCAGCAGCGGAACCTTCAGCGGAACCTGCAGCTCAGATAAAATTACCTAATACAGTCAACGCATCGCTAACCCCCTAGTCGTCCCAGTGGCTTATGAAACCCTTGGTCTAATTTACCAATTAATAGCACCGGCCTGGACTTCATTAAAGAGCGATTAACTCTAGTTGAAGGAGTCTTGTTACCTTAACCAGCGCCTATCAATCACAATTCAACGCTTCAATGCTGTTGCCTTCCGAGGAACTTTTGCCCAGACGGATCTTGACGAGGGAGCAGCTGTTAAAGAAGAATAATAATAATAATAATAATAATAATAATAATAATAATAATAATAATAATAATAATATTAATAATAATAAATAATAATAATAATAATATTCTTTATTGACGCAAACTGAGATTACCTTGAAGCACGTCTGAAAGCAATCTCAGACAGACACGCAGATGACTCGGTGTCTGCTCTACCCGTAATTAAATGTCTGGTCACGGTCATTTTCTCACCCACATGATTGCCTGTGTGGCACTCTGGTGATCGACGAGGTATATCACAGTGTGTCACGCCATCTCCCACCCAGACCTGCACGCTAGGCAAGCGGTACTCAATGACACAATTCGTTTGAGGGACCTCATGCATTGATGGCTTCTCTGCGGTTAGGGAACTCCCGGGCGTGTCGAGGTCGAACGGCAGCACACCAGACGGCCTAACACTGATACCGTGGCGCTCGGGTCGCTGCTTGCCCTGGGACGTAACAGTGGTACTCTCCTACCTGACACTACCTCTAGCTGGATACAAGGTGCTGCGGAACTGGGTGAGACCAGGGACGAAGCTAAATACACTCAACGTATGCAATCCTACCCAGAGGCGTCGATCCCCTCTGAGTGATGGAGACAAACCCTCCGGTCCCAGATGCCAGGAAGGCAAGATCTTCCCCCCTCATAAGACGCCAAAAATGTCCCCCCTACCTGAAATTGGAGGCAACTGCCTCCAGACCCATCCCAATATGGACGTCCCTGATCCTACCACGTTGTCCTATTGGCTTTTGAAATCATAGGGCCGATTAGCGTCAAGGTACTAGTCTTTCTCTTGGACAAAATTTCGGAGACCCGAGAGAAACCAATTATTCATTCCAGGACCTTTCTGACGCAATTCAACGATTTAAATTTTAACGCAATTGCCTTTCACCACATCACTTTTGTCTTTTCAGATCTTCACAAGGATGGTCACTCCAGAGTTAACATTGACATTGCTTATAAATATCTGACGCCTGATGGATCGTGAATAGTTCTTTGAATACTTCCGGTAAAAAATATAATAAATCGAATAATTAAAAAAAATAATGATAATAATAGTAAAAATAATAATAAAAATAATAATAATAATAATAATAATAATAATAATAATAATAATAACCGTGACAGTAAATTGCTAATAGGTTAAACGCAAATATTAAACAATACAGTGAAAAAGAATTGAGTCTCTTCATCGACACAGAGGTTAAATTCTTTTATAAGAGCGAAGGAAACGAATTGACTGTCGTTCGTTCTCCGTCGTCCGAATCTGGTCCTGAAGCGTCCAAGTACTGACTGGTCCATCCGCTATTAGCGGTCCAATTCCACCAAAGCTATAAGCTGGAGGAGCTTCGAGTTCAGACCACGAAGAGTCATTTACTTTCCATGCTATCTTTTGACATTGCAATGACGTGACTTGACCACGATACGACAAGGCGATGTCGTGACATGCTTTAACCATGCCACGGTCTGACATAATCAATTTCCCATGACGTTGAGCGCGGATGTTTTCATGATATAAGGTAACGTTGACTGTACGACTTCTTTCCCGCTCTTACATGTCGCATCGCTATATCACTCGTTTGTTTCTTTTTCTGCTTTCCTGTTTCTTTGCGTCTTCCTCTTATATCTTTCTGTTTGTCTCCTTGCTTTCTCCGTATGCCTACTAATCTCTCCGTGTCCGTCTGGTTGTCTTGTTCTGTCTGAGTCTGTGTCTTTATCCGTCCGTCTCTTGTCGTTCTCTGTGCACCTCCTTGTCTTCTTCCTGCACACTCGCTTTTTCTGTCTCGTTGCTGTCTACCTGATTGTCTTTTCCTTTGTTCGTCTGACCGTCTTCTTATCCTTCTTCCTGTCCCTGCCTGCTCTTCTCTTTGTCTGTGTGCCTGTCATGACACTTATCCAGCTGTCCTCGATCTACTCATCCGGCAAAGCAGGCCTGCTTGTATCTTTGTCTGTCTGCTTGCATTTCTCTCTGCATGTTACATGTCTGTCTGCCTGCCTACATGCCTCTGTGTCTGCCTGCATATGAGATCCTTTCCCTTGACTGATGACGTCATTTCGAACTGACCATTCTGACACCTCATTTGGCGTTGCTCAAGTTCCGACCGTGATTTAGAACACCGTCAAGGCTTGCAAGAAGTCGTCTGCCTTTTCGAGTCCATATATTTATATAGCTCACTACCCGTCAGGGCGTCGTTACGAGGTCGTATCGGCAGAATCGTATTCACACACACACGCAAACACACGCAAACACACACAAACACACACTGTGAGGAACTGCCAAAGTCACTTATATTCAGACGCAGAAATTGAGGAATCCATTTTTTTGTTTGTCGTCATTTGATGGAGCAACAAGAAATTTTGGTCGTGATCCTGGGAGATTTTTTTAGTTACTGAATCGACCGACTCAGTTGGAGTCTTCTTTTGGTTATTGGATTTCTGTGCTTTAGCTATCGACCCTTGACCTTGGCTATTAGACCATTTCCTTTGCTGTGGCTATTCCAAGTATCGAATGTCGAATTCAGCCTCTGTTCGCTTGTTATTCATTCATTCATTCATTTCGATAATTCATATAGTGCCTCTTCAAGGGAAACTACTCAGAGGTGCTCCCAGCCCAGCGACGGCCAAAAAGAAATGACTTTAGCAGCTTACAAAAGCAGTGAAACGAGATTAACAGAACTAGCGCCCAACATTGTCGATTAATTATCTCTCAGATTATGACGTCATTGTCATTGACAAAATCAACATCAATAGCTGCCGCATATTCATTGTCCGCCGTTATTGTCATCCTCATCATCGATACCATCATACTCACCATCAACATCACTGTCATTCTCATTATTTTCATCGTTGTGTCTTTCACATCACTCTCATCATTATCACCCTTACTAACATCATATCATCACATCGTCTTGACTAACAATGATGAGACTCTTAGTTGGTCCGGCGCAGAGCTACGCAACTCTACAATGTTAATTCTACTTCGTGCGGTTACACTTAGCCGCAGTTATAGTAAACCATAACATTTCTGAATCCACACCTGTTCCTTAAATTGAAATGAAATGCGTGAACCAAGCATTCAATTGAACTCCATTGAGCTGAGAATGTAAATCATTAATAATTTACAGCTTAATTATATTGTGGCGACTAACCTTAGATCATACTTTCCACTCTGCTATAGCGACTCCGGATAATCGGAATTTGTCTTATAGCCAAGGCTTATCGTTCGACTCCTCTTGAGCTGAGGGTCAGAAATCGTTAATAATTTACAGCTTCACTTAATTGTTTGCCGACCCCAGATCAGACTTTACTGCTTCCATTTCGTAACAGTATGAAAGCTGGAAAGAGGAGAAGAAAGGCGAGAAAGTCTCTCTTCCATGACCTGAAGCATACAATCCGAGGCTAGTGTTTTTTTCTTTATCTCTTTAGTTGGCTCTGTAGCGCAGTCTCTTTATCGCTTTCTTTGTCGTACTCTTTCTATGGTACTTTCTCGTCTTACTTGCTGCTTATTTATTCCCCCATTATTTCTTTCCTTCTGTCCTCCATTGCTTCTTCCTTTCTATCAATTCCTTGTTTTATTTCTATCGATTTCTTCTTTCCACTTTTACCTTCTTTCCTTCATATTTTCTATCTTCTCTTCCATTCTTTCCTTACTTCTAACCTTCGTTTCTTCTTTATCACTTCTTTCGCTTAGAACTGCATTACTCCTTTCCACTCTTCTTCCCTCTTGTTTTTAGTCTTCTTCAGTTACATTTCTTGGTTTCCTATCTTTATCCGTTTTTATTTCACAGCGTATGTCCCCTCTCTTTGTCTACTCCTCTCGCTCTCTCTCTCCCTCTCCCTCTCTCTGTCCTACTCTCTCTGTCTCTGTCGCTCTCTGTCGCCCTCTGTCTCTGTCCCCCCTCTCGCCGTCTCTGTCTTTCTCTATGTCCCCCCCTCTCTCTTTCTCTCTCTCTCTCTCTCGGGCCATTATTTCCTATTCATTTCCGACTGCCTTCCTGTATCTCGCTCGCTTTGCTTCATTGTATCCATTTATCTAATCTCAGCCCCATACATCTATCTTCAAGCCCAGACTCGTCATCCAGCTCCCACTTTCCGTAGTCGACTCCGTAGTCGACCGCGCACGGAAAAGCTCACACACGCACAGGTACACAGACACATACACTTGTTACATTTGTAAGGTATATAGTTATATGTATAGAGATGCAGATCATGCACGCGTTCTATGTATTCATCCTTAAGAACATAAGTATGCGTTTACATGTATAGTATACATGATATATTTGTAATATATATATATTTGATATATGTACATAATATATATATATATCTAGGTATATATACATATATATGACAAGAGTGCCGTACTCTGCCCCAGGATCTGTCTGCGAAAGGACCCATCTGTCCCGCACTTAATCGCTCACTTCAGTCGGCGCCCAGTTCTCAATCCCGCAATTATCCGGTCACCGTCTCTCGCTCTTCTTATTTATCGTCTGTTCGTTTCCGTGCGATTCCGCTCTCAGAAGAAGAAGAAGAAGAAGACGACGACGACGACGAACGACATTCAACTCGTTCGTTCGCCGCGATAAGAACCACACGCATCGAAATTAAGAGCCGCTTCTATAGCGATCCGACCAATGTTCCCGCTCATCCATTGCTGTCGTCTGCTACTAAAGGCCCTACGTCATTGTTTTCACCTGTCGTCTGTTATGCCCTGGCCTCGGCAGACGACACTTGCAGGACCTGAAGAATAGGCGAATGGTAGGCTAATTGTCCAACGGTTCAGTCGATTGTAGTAAATTAATTTATTCGATCATTCGACATGAATTGCCCGACCATTTCATGTGCTTCGCAGATTAGCTCAAGGTTAGCGCTACAATCTGTCATCACTTAGCGCTTCTACAGCGAAACCTCTGAGAGCTTTGAAGAAATTTTCCTGGAACCGAGTTTTACATCCATTTTCCTCAGGCTCCTTCGGTGTTTCCTGGCCAACAACTTGCTGGATAATAATTGCCAATTGACCAGCGTTTACAAAGGTTGACACCTCTGAAAGTGGACAGAGAAATTACAAGTAGCTTAAATTCCGCCATTGTACTCACTCTGAAGGTGCCAGTCCCACGCCTGATGAAGAAAGTGGCGACGCTAATGATATTTGTTATCACACAGTGTCGTTAAACGGCAACTGCTACTATTACTAAAAGTAGCTTAGATTGCGTTTTAGAAACGGTAAGTACGATGGCTATGAGATCATCGAGATGCCAGCAATACCAAACAGTTGCATCACGGGTGAGGAGGCGTCACCCGTGGGTGGCGTGGGGCGTCAGCCTTTTCAGTTTACCGTCTGCTGTAGAACACCACGCTATAGCATCTACGGCGCGATTAGTTCAATTCGGTAAAACCTAATGGATATTGCGGGCGTGTTTCTCGAGGAAGGAAGGAAGACCCACGCGACATGGAATTCACTCCGATGTTATGTGGAGTCTCGTTTGGCTTGTTCTCGTCAAATTCCCTTTCTTTGTCGCCACCTTTGTTTCTCTGCTTGTCCTTCATTTTGTCACGGACCCCCATCCGGCATTTTGGACGCAAATAAGGTGATTGAATGTCTACCTGTCTGTCTGTCTGTCTGTCTGTCTATTCATCCATCCAACCAACCATCCATCCATCCATTCATTCATTCATTCATTCATCTATCTATCTATCCATCCATCCATTCATCCATTCATTCATTCATTCATTCATCCATCTATCTATCTATCCATCCATCCATTCATCCATCTATCCATCCATCCATCCCTCCATCTATCCCTACATCCATCCCTCCATTCATCCATCCATCCCTCCCTCCATCTATCTGTGCCTCCTGTCTGTTTCTCTGTCTGTCTAAACTGACCATCGCCTAATGCATTGAGCATTAGAACAGAGTTCTAATACGTCCGCATAATTATCTATTGTCTACTATGAACTGATTTGGTTGTGACTGTCTCCCTGTCCCTCAATCTCTGTCTCTCTGTCTTTATTTTTCTGTGAATCTGTCTATCTGCATGTATCTATGAGTCTAGGCCTGTGTATTAAGTGTATTCTCTGTCCCTGTGTTAAAGCATTGGACGGCGTCTCTCTTTTCTTGGCATTTTACTTTTATTCATTTGTCGGAATATTTCTAGCCGTATGTTTCCTATCTCTTTGCCTCAAATTTCTTTTACATTTTCCTTCCTTCCTTTCATTCATATAGATTGCTTCAAATTACCTCTCAAGTAATTATCCACTCCTTCTTCCTTCCTTTCTAATTTTCTTCTTCCTTCCTTCCTTCCTTCCTTCAATCTCTTCATTCGTCCATTTTTCCAGATTCCGGTGTTTATTCTACTTCCGAGTTTTCCCATTTATTTAACATTTCGTTATTCGACTACTAATTCGTCTAAAGTGTCCACAGATTGATGGTTAGCGCATTCTGATGATGGCGCTACAGAAGTCAATGGTTACATTTGATGATACTGCATGCACAGCTTCTATTGGTTCGCACTCGGGCAGTGCCAGACCCAATCCTGGATAAAGGAGGGTGGCGACGCTCATGATCTTTGTTATCACACTGCAGTGTCGTGAAGCTGAAAGTATACAAATTTTTCGTTTTTTGCGCCTCTGATACCGAATAGCGCTATATAAGTATTCCATTACATTTTTCCGGTATCTTTATCTCCTTCTCCATCTGTTAATCTTCAGCTCTCCGTCTCTCATGCTGTCTGCTTCTCAGTTTCACTTCTTTGTATCCTTTACCTCATTCTCCC
The DNA here is from genome assembly GCA_959347315.1 of Bimastos eiseni. Lineage (NCBI taxonomy): Eukaryota > Metazoa > Annelida > Clitellata > Crassiclitellata > Lumbricidae > Bimastos > Bimastos eiseni. Next base: position 9,363,368 of record OY365811.1, on the reverse strand, counting down.
TCAGTCTGCCTGTCTTTCAAACAGACAGGCAGACAGACAGACAGACAGACACACAGACACACACACAGACAAACGCAGAGATATCCTGGTTGTCCGTTTGTCTGTGTGAGTGTCTGTCTGTCTGTCGGTTTGTCGTCCGTATACTTGTCTGTATGTTTGTCTGTGTGCACGTCTGTTTCTCTTAATCGGCACCCTCAATCTCACTCCTCTCTGTTTCTCCATGGTCAGTCTCTTCATACGTGCAGTCTCTCTCTCTCTTTGCCTCAGCGTCTGTCTGTATTTCTGTCAATGACGATGGCGCTATCTCTTTCCTGTAGCGCTTCCTTTAAGTTCCACCCTTTGTCCTATCCTACAACTAAAACACGCATCGAACACATCACACGAAACGACATCTGTCCGACTGATCACCCACCAACCTGAAATTGGGCTTTCGGCCATTTTGGCACCGAACCGTATCAATAAAATTCCCAAACAGCACATCAACATTAATTATTCATTGCCCTATGTGAGCGCTAGATAAATGTCTCTAAACCAGGCACGATTAAACTCACACCCGGGCGTTTGTCCAAAAATGGTGGCTACCCGAGAGATGAAGGTGGTTACAGATTCCAAATAGTGACGTCTTAAAATTAGGAATTGTGCTACATTCTGTGACGACGTGTGGTGTATCATATGTAGAACTGACGTCAAGAAGCAAATTGGTGCTAATAGCACAGAGCATTCGTGATGTCATTTGGTGTTTGTCGCCCGACTGTGCAGAACGTATACGACCGGTAGTTGGCCTGTCGAAGTAGTCCTTCAAACTTTTGTGTGGCCTAGTTTTACTGCTATCACTCACGACCACAGGTACATGTAGAGGATAAATAGTTAGCTAATGTTTAAAGACGATGTGTCATACCAGAGGTGATTAGCGTCGCCCTCCTCCTTTCTCCGGGCCCGGAACTGGCACTGCCAGAGTACGGACAGTGACGCAGTTACAGGAGATGGATGGAGGAACGTCGGGATGATGATAATGATGATTATGAAACATTTATTTAACGACGCATCCATCGCAAGGATGATATGCGTCGTCTGGATGCAGTGGCTGGCAGCTTTAGAAGCAGACAAACCCTTGCTTATATGTAGGCCTATAAGTAGACGCGGACCACGCATTTTGTCCTATGCGCTTTTGTCGGGCTACCAAGATGTGCCGGTGAATAAGCTGGTCTCCCTGACGTGGCTATTGTGGGGGCTGAGAAATTTTCAAGGATTTACATTACATTACATTACCATATCAGCTCATGCACATCATAATAATATTAATTGTGCCTCTGTGTGTCTCTATGTGCCCCTGTCTAACTCTGCCTGCCTCAACAACTTTTTTCTTTAAGATTTGCAGGTTTATCTGAACACATGTGACTGAGCTGGAAATGCTGACTGGTGATCAATAAAAAGTTTCTGCATCTTTTCTGTCTCTCTCCGTCCGTCTCTGTTTATCTGCGTTTGTGTGTTTGTCTGTCTATCTGTCTCTCTGTCTCTGTCTCTGTCTCTTGTTGCCTGTCTGTATGTCTGTCTGCCTGTCTGTTTCTCTCTCTCTCGCTTTCTGTCTCTCTATTTCTATATATATATATATATATATATATATATATATATATCTGTGTCTCTCTCTCTCTCTCTCTCTCTCTCTCTCTCTCTCTCTCTCTCTCTCTTACCCTAAAGGGCACCGAAGACGCTATTTCGCAACGATATAACTACTTCATGGTTACGAGTATGTATCTATCTACGCGTAGTTTCAACGGTATTATGCTCTGAGCCTGTCTGGTTTCGAGATAATGTGATCTCCATCTCATGATGGTTTTGAGATTACCCTGCTAAAAGATTATTATCGATCTTCGAGGTTGTATGGTTTCCAGACTGTCTGTTTTATATATAGGCCCCTGGAAGCGTCTGGCTTGCACCTGATGAATTTAGAAGCATGGCTTCTTTTCTATCTGGTTCATCTTCTGGGTCTTCTTCTTGTGGTCTAGGATGCTGTTATCGTTTTCTCTTAAGTCCTTAGTTTAAATTTTTATTTTGCTGCTACGACTCGTCAAGAGGAGTTCTCACTGCTTAAAGCCAGTGATTCTCAACCTAAGAAAGAATGAAACTTTTCGGGGCACAATTAACAATACATAGGCTCCTACTTTTTTCTATTTGTCACTATCATCCAATAATATTCTAATTTTAGTATTCTACATGCCTAATAATACTATAGTGATCTAGTCGGTCTAGTGACTTAGTCTATTCTAATAATTATTTTATCTATTTAACATTTATCAATTTATTTGTACAAATTAACTTTTAACTTTTAATCATTAATGAACATCAATGTGGCGGCCGTGCCTGCTTTCAAGAGCAAATCAAACTGAAACGAGGCTCCAGAGACGACAATCATACTCGCATTTCATCGTCGATTCTAAGAAGTTCTTTTTACAATTGATTTCAATTAACACTCAAAATCTAAATTCACAGAGCCACGAAGATGCAAATGGCAAAAGAAATTTTGACTTCTCTTGAACTGATCGCAGGATCTGATTTTTGAATGGAAAGCCAAAGCTCATCCAAGCACTTTCAGAAAATATTGAATGATGAAATATAGCATTTCGTAAATCAGCCATGTATTGTATATGTGCCTGCGGGGGTCATGGCATTTGTGAAGACGCGTGATGAAGGGGTCAAAGATTGTTCATTAATATTATGGACGGCCACTTATTTAGCTATTCAATGCTGCTACTGCATGAGTTAGACACGATAGTCTAATTTGCATGTAATGAACATCGGAAGTATGCTATTATAATCATCTTTTACCTACAACCTTCTTGGAACATACCCTTCCATTTTTAAACTCAAAGTGATAGATTATTCTCCGTCGAGCCATCACACGGCTTGGAAGCTTATGAAATTGTTTAATCGACGCATTTCAGTCATCAGTTACCTGGTTTTACTGGGACGTGGGGGCATTCACGTAATTTATAAGGAGAGACGGACTGATCGCCAAGCGATCACAGACCCCCTTCTAACGCTTTAACTTCGTTCCATAAAGAAGGACCGCATCATGGAATATTTGGTAGAAAGAAGTGTAATTTTAAACCCCTCTGCTTCATAAGGAGAACAACTAGTAGACAACTCGTGGGGAATAAATGCATCGCTTTTAGAGCTGCTTCCTTCCCATTAGATGCTGTTTGGCGACACTAATCTCGTCATAGACACGGTCAGTGGTTAAATTTCTCATCCAGGGCTGCCGGATCTCCAACCAATTATGTATTTTTAATTTAAGCCAAAGTCAGGATAAAATTATATCGAATATCTATAGCAGATTCATTCGCTATCTCCTATTCGCTATCCACTATTTGCTATCCCCTATTCGCTATCCACTATTTGCTATTCTCTATTCGCTATCCACTATTTGCTATCCACTATTTGCTATTCCCTATTCGCTGTCCACTATTTGCTATCCACTATTTGCTATTCCAATATGCATGCTATGTGTGTGTAGAACAAGATGCGTATGGTTGATTTTTGAAAGAAAACTTGTATTTATAAATTGTTAGGTGATGGATCTCATAGTTGAGGTGGTGGATCTCAAATCAGTGATTCCGAATCTGAGATCCGGAGAGATCCGGCTGAATTTAACCACTGGACACGGTCTGCGATGAGCTCTTCATTTCTCCAGGCATGGAACTGGCACTGATAGAGGGCGGGTAGTTTGCATCGATCACCCGTTGCTTTTTTAGAGATCATGCGTTTTAGTGATCATTTCTGGTTTCGAGATGAAGTAGTGGCGTCAAGATAATCCGGGATTAATTTGTTTATATTGTATCCTAATCACCTGCAAACTCTGATGATAAATCCCTTCCATCGCTAAAACTGCGTTAAGAAAGCTTACATGGCAGATGTAATCGCATGGACCAAACGGACATGGCTATTAACCGTCTTCGAGTTTGGATCAATCGTCAACCTATACTCCGGGAGTCGATGAACCGCATGCTAAAAGATCAATATGTGCTGAGAGTCGATTCTCACCGCATTAATTGTAGTTTACCTGGTCGGTGTGTTTGGCCAGAACATGTATCACCAGCCTACAGACTATTCTCTGCACAACAATGGAAAATATTCAAATAAATCGAGTAGAATTTGGAGCCAAGATCAATATAAGGCATTGTGCACGCGTCATGATTGTGTATCGCTTGGATGAGACGTGTAGGCTAAACTGAGCGCGAACCATTACTCTTGCGAGGTAATACAAAGCGTTGCTCGATTGTAAATGTCATGTGGTAATTACAATCGCAAACACAACTATATAGCGCCAATTCGACGGAAACAAATCATTGTCTTTTTGGACCGGAAAACTCAAGGCCAAACAATGGTTTTCGCAGACAATCGAGCGCCAGTGAATAAATTGGTTCCCACAACTGCCATTTAAGGACTCTGAAGAAATCTAGAGCTTATACGATTTCGATTAGAGTTGTCAAACGCTTATGGATGTGAGTCAAAGAGTGTCTAAAGATCAAGCTGCAAGGTATTATATTTAAGAAAACTATAATATTAATGATAACTTAATTTCGATGCATGATAGGGCATATATCGAAGAATATGCATTATTCTTATCATGCCCTATAAACGACCTATCCACAATTCCTCATGGTTTAGACTGTAAGTCCCTAACGAAAGAACTTGGGACTGCTTGCATAGCTGCTAAAAGACGTCCTATCGAATTAGAGGAGGTATGGGGCGGTGTTCTAGAATGGCTGCTTTCAAAACAAAGAACTTGAAGAATTAAAGAGTCGACACTCAAACGGACGTCATATCGTTAGTTAACTGTGCGCTTGCGCCTCAGCCAGCTGCTTTTTCAGCATTTCCAGATTTTTGGAGAGTTCCTAAGGAGACGACGCATCATCAAGTGTTACTATAGCGTTTATAATTTCTATCGCGCCAGCGTCAAGTGCACAAGGCAACATTCGAAGGCGCAACAAAATCAAGCAGCGATCCAGAGGAATAAGTGTTTTGTAATGTAATCGAGCATTTATATAGCGCCCCTTCAAGATATCTACAAAGAGGCGCTCTCTGCTCTGACCTAAATGATGTTAAATGTCATAGACATTATATATATATATATATTTATATATATATATATTGTGAAAGAGTAAACTACACCTGTTAGCAAAAAAGTGCACAGTACGCTGAAAGAGTCGCCAAAGGTGGGCGACGCACAGGCGTGGATCCAGCCAACAGATGAATCCCATCGTCTGCTGACAGATAGCATGGATGTCGGAGATTTATAGGGCTTCCTTTATGGATTATCTGTTCGGGAGCACTCCCAACTCAGCCCCGGCTAGATGAACAGTTTTACAGTGAGTATGAAACGTGGCGAAGATCTACAGGAAACCCATTAATCTGCCATTTCAATTACAGGCCTATGAACATTAAAACTGAAATCTAAGATGCCGAACTTTCGCAAACGAACTCTCTATATAGGACGTACTACGTTACGTACTATATTTATATAGCGCCGAAGGGAGGTTCTTATGATTCGCTACACAACGATCCTGTCTCACCGTAAGGCAACATTGGCCATCAAATGCATTGACTATGCTAATTGAGGTAATACAGACTATGCCGTCCCTCCTTCCGTCAATAAACTCCTCCATCCTAC
>OY365811.1:9106431-9353931 GCA_959347315.1 Bimastos eiseni | reverse complement strand
TGCTTGTCTCTTTGCTTGTCTCTTTGCCTGTCTCTTTGCTTGTCTCTTTGCTTGTCTCTTTGCTTGTCTCTTTGCTTGTCTCTTTGCCTGTCTCTTTGCTTGTCTCTTTGCTTGTCTCTTTGCTTGTCTCTTTGTCTGTCTCTTTGCTTGTCTCTTTGCTTGTCTCTTTGCTTGTCTCTTTGCCTGTCTCTTTGCTTGTCTCTTTGCTTGTCTCTTTGCCTGTCTCTTTGCTTGTCTCTTTGCTTGTCTCTTTGCTTGTCTCTTTGCTTGTCTCTTTGCTTGTCTCTTTGCTTGTCTCTTTGCCTGCCTCTTTGCCTGTCTCTTTGCTTGTCTCTTTGCTTGTCTTTCCAGACCCTCTTCCCGCGCCCTTAAATCACTTCCTGTCTTTCATTGCACTGCTCTCCGGAGACTCATTCATTACGTCAGACGCAGAGGAACGTTTAGTGGCGCTATATAAGGATCTTTGATCTGAATTTAGGTCGATCGGCCGCGGATTGCAATGCGCCGTTGTCCTGGAAACCTTGAAGAACAGCTCAAGAGATATGTCCACCGGACGCTTAGGCAACATCAGTCCCAAAGACGCTGGAAAAGACTGCAGTGGGAGGGAAGAGTCCAAAGGATTGAAGGCCACAATTGAGGACAATAGAAGTTTAAGACATCGTCCCAAGACAGCCGAGCAATAGCCTATAATTATACGAGATGCATTGGGTAGAAAATAGCGACAGAGCATTGTTCACGCTTTGCAGAGTCACCTATTTCACCAAGCAACTCCTCAAATATGCTGTTGGGATGGTGCCACGGGCTCTTCTCTCCAGTTTTGCTCCGCAGATCTCACCGATATAGCAGGCCTATACGAATACCAAGCGAGTCTTCTCATCGTTGAAACGATGGTCCGACATAGGAAAGGCGGTCACCGACTGGTGTGCGACATCGCGGCACCTGCATGTCCCCAGCGATCGCACAACGCCGCGATCGCCAACCCGATTGTTTCAAGCCCATCGCAAACTCATGCTGATGAATGTCAACATCCCGAAAGAGCATTTGAGCAGTTGTGACGAGTTATAAATTTTGCTCTAGTAAGCGCGATCATTACTCTTTCTCATTTGCTGTCCGCTACCCAATGCATCTTGTATGGACCATTGCTATGACGGGCTCAGTGCGTCAACGAAAGAACAATAAACATTTCAACTGGCGCTACAAAAACAATCCATCAACTCTGTTCTTCTGAGTTCAACGATTAGTGGTTCAAGAGCATCAGAAACAATCCAATGAAATCGTTCGGAATAAGTAAGTAAGTATATGCTTGATCTCCGTCCGTATTTATTTAAAAGTCTCAGGATATATAAATTGTAAAAGAAAGTGTTTATTTTCAGCAATATGTATTGAATGCACACTCGGGTGGGCAATGGTGAGGAATGGAAAATAACATAGAGCGCCAGGATGAGAAAATGCAAAAAAGGAAAGCAGCGCAGAAGACCCAACGATCTGCGAAAATTGTACAGGAAACTTCATCGATATATAATGATGAAAAAAATTAGGCTAGAATCATTTTTTTTACTGTTGCTGGTAAAAAGAGGAAGTCCGACAACTGGTCAGATGGGAATTGTAAGCCAACTTCGCATGCGGACCGAGTTCACCACTGGAAGCTGACAAATGATATTGACAAAACCATTGGCATCTACACTGATAGAATTTATTGTGCCAATTACCCGACGCACCGCCGGACTTGGCGTGTCATATTGATACGCATACTAGATACGACGGAAAGAGTGTTGAACGACGACACTGTTGATGCTTTTGGTAATGATTATGTTGAAAACAATTACGATGATGATGATGACGACGACGACAATGATCATGCGGATGATGTTAGGCGTTGTGGCGAAGAAGGAATCAACAAATAAGAAAGAAGAATAAGTAGGAGTATAGAAGGAGACAGACAGGGAGGAAAGAGGTAATACGTAGAGGCAGATGGTGACGGGCAGATGCGAGAGAGAACAGGTGACCGAGATAGATTAGTTGATAGCTGGATGGATGGATGGATGGATGGATGGATGGATGGATGGATGGATGGATGGATGGATGGATGGATGGATGGATGGATGGATGGATGGATGGATGGATGGATGGATGGATGGATGGATGGATGGATGGATGGATGGATGGATGGATGGATGGATGGATGGATGGATGGATGGATGGATGGATGGATGGATGGATGGATGGATGGATGGATGGATGGATGGATGGATGGATGGATGGATGGATGGATGGATGGATGGATGGATGGATGGATGGATGGATGGATGGATGGATGGATGGATGGATGGATGGATGGATGGATGGATGGATGGATGGATGGATGGATGGATGGATGGATGGATGGATGGATGGATGGATGGATGGATGGATGGATGGATGGATGGATGGATGGATGGATGGATGGATGGATGGATGGATGGATGGATGGATGGATGGATGGATGGATGGATGGATGGATGGATGGATGGATGGATGGATGGATGGATGGATGGATGGATGGATGGATGGATGGATGGATGGATGGATGGATGGATGGATGGATGGATGGATGGATGGATGGATGGATGGATGGATGGATGGATGGATGGATGGATGGATGGATGGATGGATGGATGGATGGATGGATGGATGGATGGATGGATGGGTGGATGGGTGGATGGGTGGATGGGTGGATGGATGGATGGATGGATGGATGGATGGATGGATGGATGGATGGATGGATGGATGGATGGATGGATGGATGGATGGATGGATGGATGGATGGATGGATGGATGGATGGATGGATGGATGGATGGATGGATGGATCGATGGATGGATGGATGGATGGATGGATGGATGGATGGATGGATGGATGGATGGATGGATGGATGGATGGATGGATGGATGGATGGATGGATGGATGGATGGATGGATGGATGGATGGATGGATGGATGGATGGATGGATGGATGGATGGATGGATGGATGGATGGATGGATGGATGGATGGATGGATGGATGGATGGATGGATGGATGGATGGATGGATGGATGGATGGATGGATGGATGGATGGATGGATGGATGGTGCATGGATGGGTGCATGGATGGGTGCATGGATGGGTGCATGGATGGGTGCATGGATGGGTGCATGGATGGGTGCATGGATGGGTGCATGGATGGATGGGTGAATGGATGGCTGGATGGACGGACGAAAGAAGGGAGGGAATGAGCGAGCGAAGATACGGACTGACGGACAGACAGACTAACAGATATATTAATAGATAGACAAACAGATGGGTAGTTAGATTGAACGATTGATAATTACTTGATGGATAGACAGACAAACGGGCAGAGTTGAGAGACAATACTTCATCAACGGACAAGTCAAGCGAGTATACTCTTCATGTAAACTGATTCGGGCCGTATTGGGACATGCAATGCAGCCCTGCGGCGAGCTAAGGAGTTTCAAATGTGCTGCAGCCAGTCTTTTGTGTCCAAGGCCTGAGACATACACAAAGAGCGAGTAATCATAATGAAGACGAGAGGTGACAAGTATAGTGGTTATGGTTATCGATATATTCCTGGTCATAGTCGACCTGGTGTGACGTTTTGCACTGATGTGATAGAAACAAGATTAAATGTTTGTAATGTGCTGTCGGAATGAGTAAGAGGTGAACACAAGTGTGTTTTGACGATGTCTGATAGAAACACGACAGTGCTTGCAAGTTCGATTCCTGAAAGAATGCAGGTATTGGCGTGAACCCAAAAAATTGCCTCACACTTGTCTATAGATTTAAAGCCAACTCATTGAAATAGCATTATGCCTATATACTATATATATATGTACTATATATATATACTATACCTAAACACCTACATCCAAGTTATTAGCTCTGCGACTAATTAGAAAAATACAGACAACAAAATGGTTAAGGGCTGTAATTAGACAAAATTATTTTGAACAACCACAATGTGAAACGTTTGAGTGGAAAATTAAGTGAGATATTACACTAAGGTAAACGTTGATGGAATAATCAAAGGTGACGACCAGGTCAATTGTTTTTGTTGCAATAAACAGTTCAAACACACCGATGACGTATCACCTTCAACATGTGAGAATGAGTAAAATCTTTTTTTTAGGGATGTGTACAGGAGAGTGTTGGCCTAAACGTATGATATACGATGCTTAAAATTGTACAGGCCAATTATTAGCAGTCGAAACCTTATGCAGCGAATGCATCTGTCGCAGGTTTGATTATCAGCATTCTCTTTAAATATGTCCAAACCAATGTATGCACTGACAGGCTTACTCTTTAAAGGGGTAACTCCACCTCGCAGTTTAACGTTAAACCAGGGCCGCCCATTTAATGAATATGCATGCCAATCATATCGAACCACCCGAAGGCTATAGCGGTCTAGCAGCTGGGTCCGTCCATGTCGTTTGAGTGGTCAGTGATGAAAATGTTGGGGCTTAGTGCCTCTCTGTAGATCATTTGCATTTCAATAATAATATAGGTACCGGAATTTGGGCTGAGGTCCGACCTTGTCAATTGTAGTTGCTCCAGAGGGGACAATTAGGGTAGTCCATCTGAACAGGGTCAAAGATGCTGGGAGACGGCAGTGTATGACGCACATGCCAAACGACTGGACATAACAACAGACGTGCGTTGATAACAGGGCACATAATCGTGAACTGCAAGACTGAGACACTGTGACATAATGTAAACAGATAACCAATTGTGATGCCAATCAATAGATATATATATTATTGTCAGGATAGATATTTAGCAGCCGACACCAGCATTGGAAGCATCACAGATATCTAAATGCCTATATGATGCTATTATTACACCTATTAATCCTTTATCCAGGCTTGGGACTGGCACTGCCACAATATCAGCAGTGGCGGAGTAACAGACCTTGCAGGTTATAAATATTTATAACTTTTTGCATTAACTCAAATATGGGTCAAAGACCTGTGCCCTCCTCAAAATGTCACTGTTTTTTTTATTACTGTTCACTTGTATCCGTTGCATTGATGTCATTGATCAGTCCATAAATGTCTCCCATCTCATCATCATTTGAATTCCACGACGAGTTGTCACTCTGGCAAATCTCGTTACACATAGGCTTCGTCCACAGATGACGCTGATGCTGCTGACGATGATGATGTTGGTGATGATGAAGAAATTTATTCATTAGGGTAGGTCCATTTTGTTTGATATCAATAGGGGATGAAACGATGATCTACATGAACACAACATATATTCCAAAACTAAATCCCCAAACTAATGTTCAGCTTACTAATTTGCACAGTCGTGTAAGAAACAGCTTCTAACGCAATCCAAAATAATGAGGGCTGGAATAAACCATCAGGACACTTTCAAGGTATGCTAAATTACTGTCTCGCACGTGATAGGACATGGCTTAGTTGTGTTGGAACCAGAGAACCAAAAGCCCACTGGGCCACTGGCAGTGTAACGAAGTCCTCGGCTTCAATTCAAATCAGTGACAGGTAGAAGCAATCGTGAAAACAAGCCAAGGCCCAGTTACGAAGTCATCTCCAGGCAATCGAAGGTAGTACTGTCAGTGTTTGTGCCTGTATGTGTATATCTGTTCTTTGCGACCCATATTATAATTGAAATGCAAATGAACTACGTCTTTACCTCGGACAATGAACAATGAAGCTGTGTGCATCTCTTTCAATGGACGCACTGTCCATTGAAAGAGATGCACACAGCTTCATTGTTCATTGTTCATTGTTCCATTCATTGTTCCATAAGAGACCACTCAATCGACGGCCACAGTCCCAGCTGGTCTGGCAGCTGGGTCTGTGCAATACAATTCTGGAGGTTCGATATGATTGGCATGCGTACTCATTAAATGGGCGGCCCTGGTTTAACATTAAACTGCGAGGTGGAGTTATCCCTTTAACTCCAAGCCTGGATGATCGCCCAGACTTGTCGGAATCGCAACAATGGCTTTACGGTTTATTGCGACTTCACACTTCACGTGTGAAGTCGCAACAGTGGTGAAGTGTGAAGTCGCAACAGTGAGGCGCTACGTCTGTGCACATTTACACTTAAGGTAGGACCTATATTTATATAGTTTCTACAGATGAGAGAAACGTTTACGAAGAATGATCAAACGTAGAAAGTTTGCATGTTTTGGGCGGTGGAGTGGGTGGAAGTTGACTCTAAAAAAGCGATTATACAAGGTGCATTAGAGGGAGAAAGAACGGAGGGAAGACCAAGGATGCATGGATTAATAACATTAACAGGAAGTCATGCGTGGACGGGTTTAACAATATACCGAATATTATAGAGAACGAAGGATAGAAGAGAATGGAGTGGACTTGTTAATGGCGCAACCAACCCTCGGTGCGAGGATGGTTTAAGGCAAGACAGATGAGGCTGCTAGTTCAGGTATCGCCCGGTACGTGACGTTTTGGCGCAGGATGTTTTGGCGCAGCCGTTTTGGCGCAGTACGTTTTGGCGCAGATCTCTGATACAATGATATTGTATATTATATATTATATAGGCTAATTATATTATTTGGCGATCTATCAAGTTAGTTTCGTAAATTATTCCCCATGGCAAATCAGGTTAAGCCTTAGGAGCGTAGAAGAGGGATCGGTGAAAAGAAAAATGTTTAACTAGAAGCTGGATAAATGAAAAGGATACCGTTCAACTGGGAGCTGCATTGACGAAGAGAATCATACTTAAGTAGAAGCCGGATGTATGACAGTATTCACGCTTAAATGGAAGCTGATTTGATGAAAATAATGATGCTTAAATGGAAACAGGATTGATGAGAAAATAATGCCGTTTAATTGGAGGCAGGATTGATGAAAAGATTGTGACAAAAATGATACCACGACGAGCCGAATTCTCATATCCACCCCGCTTCTATTTATCATTCCAGTTCCCAGTTATGCATAATTAATTTAATCGATCATGCTTCATATTACATTATATATTGTATCAGATATCTGCGCCAAAACGTTCTGCTCCTGGTATCGTCTGTCTATGATTAGACCTGCTTTTTAAACATCTTATAGCATACGTTTCCTCTTTGTGGACACCCCGAAGAGGTGGAAGTTCAGCTGAACCAGATGGTAAAACTATCTCACGCAGGCGGTCACAGTACCCAGGGTCAATAGTGTTTACCTCCCCTGCAGTGCTTTCCAGCTGTCAAGCTTCGTAAGCGTGATTCAAGGTCACTGCTTCTCGGTTGGTCTACAGAGGAAAATCTGCTTCAAGTATAGTATTTACACGGAGAAGTTACGAATGACAGTCAACAAATGATGGCCGCTCTTCCCCCATCTATACCCCCACCAAACAGCTCTCCGCCGATCCCGTTATCTGTCCTCATCCCTCCGCCGTAGTTACGCTTGAGTCGTAGATTTTGCCGGATCCGCGATATGTCCAACATGTGGAGCGTCCAACGTTCTCTAGTACTTCGTCGGCCGTCGCTATGAAGAGCGAGATAGCGGCAGCGGTGATAAGGTGATAAGGCAAGTATACAGCAAACATACTTACATACGCACACAGGCCGCTGTGTGACATGACAGACATACGGACACAGGCAGACTACATCTACGCTCTGTCATTGACTCTGTCTTTCCCTCTGTCTCTGTCTCTCTCTCTGCGTCTCTGTATCTTCTCTGTCTGTCTCTCCGTTGCCTCTACAAGTAGGCACATGACTTTCCACTTACCCTATTTCGATCTTTCTCCATTTTTCCCTATTGCTCTTTCTCTCTACCTCTCTCGCGATCTGGCTCTTTCTGTCTGTCTGTTTTTCTGTCTCTGTCTCTGTGTCTCATTGTATATATCTCTGTATATATATATATGCGTTTGTGTATGTGTGTGCAACAGTTTGTTCAAATCAAGTTATCACAGACCATAGTTGGCCACACGAAGACTCGTACACGTACAGGCCTACGACCAATATCATTTAATTATGCATATATATATATATATATCTTATTGTAGGCCTACAAATGCACAGGTAATGATAAATCCATAGGCACCTAGTGGCACACGTGACATAGAACAAACTTCTATAGACTTGGATTTCAGTCTCTAATAGAGCTGTACGCCTGCATGTGCAGCGCATCCGGAACCTAATTAACCTTTTAACGAGAGCTGCATTGGGTCCTATTCGCAGTTATCAAAATCTGACGTCGGAGAGCTTGGGCTTTAGTTGACGCTTCCCTTCATATAATTATAGGCTTAATGCTCAATTAGTTCTATCGCGATTATGCAGTCGATTTTATGATAATCAAGATAAATACATTTATATGCATGCATTAACGCATGCATGCATACATACATACAGACATGCATAGTTGCATATACATACATACATTCTTTACAACAACAACGACAACAACAACTTTTTATTGCCTCGAACTTTACATACGTCAAATAAACATTGCTACATTGCGCAAAATAGGAAATAAAATGAACACTGTACAACGGATAATGAGGGAAAACCTTAACCTCTTCTGACACATCTGCTGAATGGAGAATCAACGACTGGTGAAGCACGTGATGTTTAGGAAGATGAACCAACGAGCAGCAAAGGGACGACCATGCAGAGAATGGTTGGACGACATCAAAGAAGGGGGGTGCAACGAGGAAATACATGTCCTTAGCAGTCGAGCGTAGGACCGAGCGTAATGCAAGAAAATTGTCAAAGAAGCATCGGACACCTACGGGCGATGAACCCATGGATGAATGATACTTTATTTAGTAATCTACCACCTGGTACAACATCTACTTTTACACCGAGTGCAGGTGTGGTTCATGAGTGAAGTACTTCTGCTGTGGTAATAAGTATTCGGAATTCAAATTATACTGAAACTACTATTTACGTTCATCCGAATTGCGCAGAAGACGATGACAAAAGGGAGACCCAGAAGGACTATAATCGCGATGTTAGGAGCTGCCATATTTGATCATCTAGCTGCAGTGGAAATGGCGGCTAACGTAGTAAAGTAATAAAAACGCCAATCTTAACAAGTTAATTAAGAGAATGTTCCAAGGTAGACTAAACAGTGGCTTGGCTTTTGACTGGTATTATAGGTGTGATAATAATCAGTGCCAAAAGCAGAGGTGCAGCCTCCCTACCTAAAATATTCCTGGGGTGCTCATACTGCAAACGTCGACCCCCAGCACCCCTAATTGCGTCCCTGGCCAACAGTGTAATAATGATCAGATCATGGAGGTAGCATGGGCGAAATTATACATAAAATATAGTTGCTTGATAAAATCGTACTTGATGAAATTTAAGCAGTTTAAGTTAGAGAAAGATGGGACCGAATATGTGAACAATAGAGTGCTCCAGCAATTAGTCTAATGGTTATTTTCAAGACACCTATACTTCGTTCAGGACATTGCTACAGGCAACATGACCCCACAGCATCTAAATCATCCAATCGAAAGTATGCGCTTATTCGCGTGCGTATTGACAGATCTGGTCAAATCACATGAAATGGCGGTTATCGCACAAATGGAAAATTTTCTAAAATTTTCGCATAATGATCTGAATTTTTATTTAGTTTCAGCTATTGGCTTGCCAAGGCCACTATTAGCCCATGGAGGCTATAGTTTTTCCGAGTATGGACTTACTAGTGTATACGACTCTGTATATCTTCGTTTAATGAAAAAGAAACTGACAAACCGCAGTAAGTTACAAAAGGTGAATGTTCGTAGTTCGCGACCGGATCGGCAGAGGTACAGGTACAATTAAGCCTACTATTTATTATGAGCTACAAATTTGAATTTATAAAGAATCCTGGACTCAGCCTGCAGCAGACTTTATTGTTGATGAATGATGATGACTGATGACGAAGGCCTACAATGTGCATCAAGCATCATTACCAGCGTTCGTATTTACCTCTAACAAAATCTTGCTTGAGTAGACTAACACCAGAGTCAATAGACTAGTAATGGTTGACAATGGCTGGCTCTAGTAAGCGGAGTAACGGCAAAATGAAAACGACTAAGAAGTTTGCCACGAAGCGCAGATCAGCATTAAAGACCGAGCAGGACCGTATCGTTGTGAACTTGGCACGTCAACAAAAATCCCAAGTCCCTCGTTTGCATAGTGCGTTATGTGATTCATGGCTCAGAAGCTTTTCTAACTTTTCTAACTTTTTCAACAGCGCTCACGTATCTTTAAATAGCACTGAACTAATATTTTTCTGGTAAATTTAAAGGCTTTTGTGTAAGATTTATCTTGCAGCGTAACATTAGGTCAATGTTGATTATCTAATTTCTGTGGTTTTGTAAAATCGCATAATTATATTCATAGAAGTTAGCGTTTTTGCTCCGCATAATCTTCAAATTGAGTTCGCATAATTTACGAAAAACTTTCGCATAAACAACTGGGCTCTATCTATAATCGTTAGAATTACGGAGATTGCATATGCGAGTTAATTTCGTGGACCGGAGAAGTAATTTGCAAAAACTGGTGGTAATTAGTTGTTCAGTAATTTATACATATATTCATTAAGTTGCATTAAGGCTAATTGCTCTAATTTCAATATGCGGAGTTTATGGGAGGAAAGATTAAATGCAGCAGTGCCAAAGGTTCTATGGATAGAGCAAAAAGCTCTGTTTTGTAAGGAGATCCGGTGCATCTATGTATGTATCAATCAATCAACCAAACAACCAACCAACCAATCAATCGATCGATCAACCAATCAACCAATCAATCAATCGATCAACCAATCAATCAACCAACCAACCTATCAACCACTCAACCAATCGATCGATCAATCAAGCAACTCATCAATCAAGCAATCAACCAACCCATCAATCAATCAATCAATTTATCACATTAATTCGCTTAAACTGAACAGGGTCGAAGCCACGTGGTCGGGTAAGAAAAAACCTGTTCGTCTACACCAACATTGTAGGTGACCGATATGTGCTAGACACAAAAACTGATTAAAAACTGCTCGACTTAATTATTAAATCACGATTTTCGGACAAGACGGACTACGAGTTTCTCTAAAAGTGGCTCAATTCGTTCTTGCGGTGCTACACTCAATTACAATTGTTGAGGACCACCAGGAGACGAGCCCTGAAAGGACGTGGAGGGTTACGTATTGTTGAAACAGCAACGCAGCTGGTGATGTTGACGACGACTATTACGATGACGAGGGTGATTTCGATGATTATGATGATGACCAAGGTGATGACGATAATTATATGATGACGATTATCAAGATAGTAGTGTTGTTGATGATAATGATGACAACGATGTTGATGATGATGACGACGACGATAATAATGACGAAGACGAGAATGAGTATGCTGATGATGATGGTGATGGTGATGATGGTGGTGGTGGTATTGCCGACGACGATGACGCTGCTGCTGCTGCTACTACTGATGCTGTTGTTATTGTTGCTGCTGCTGCTGCTGCTGCTGATGATGATGATGATGATGATGATGACGATGACGATGATGATGATGTTAATGATGCATAGAGTGTGCGCTCATCCGATATATCTGAAGACATGAAAATCCGAGCCATGCCGCTGACATCCCTTTCTTCAATCTTCGCCATGATTGTCTCGATTTTCCACCGACACTGAATCTCGATACATCGTAGGTTAATGTAACTCAATCATTAATCCACACGCAACTGATTCTCCCAGTTGTAAATCTGAGCAATGCCAATGATAGCTTACCCTCTGGCAGGAAATCCTTGCGACCCCGGCACAAATTCTCCTATTCTCGTCAATCTAGAATAGGTAATTAATTTTATTCTCCTCGCTGGCCAATCCTGGCACAACATTACTTCTCTGCACGGTAAAGGCGACTAAGACCATTCTTCTTCTTCTTCTTCTTCTTCTTCTTCTAGAAAGAATGGACCCATAAATTTACTGGTAATCATTTCGAATTTTGATTTGTCGATTGACCTCTATTATTTCCGACCGTTCAGTCACCATCCGTCTTACCTGACAATGGAAGAGGTAGAAAGGTCTCTTCGGCCTCTCTCCAGTTTATACCGACACGGAGTAGCTTTGCTACTGATGCACGGCTTGATATCAAAGAGAATTGGCAGGACGCATATATGGAGAGCGATATTAGGGTTTGTGAATCTATGCGTCAAAGGAAAATCACTTCTGTTGTAGACCTATGTCCAGTCAGGTTGACGTCACACAGTCTTGAGATGTCCGTCTACAACTCCACGTGCATGGATGGCTCTTTTTTATCCTTGTCTCACTGCCTCTCACATTGTTCTCTGTCTGTCTGTCTGTCCGTCCGTCCGTTCGTCCATCCATCGCAATCTTTTTATATATTTTTTCTTTGCAATCATTTCATGCCTAGGCGTAAATATAAATATTTACATGCATGTGTGTGCTTGTGTGTGTGGGTGTGTGTGTGTGTGCTTGTGTGCTTGTGTGTGTATGTGTGTGCTTGTGTGTGTAGGTGTGTGTGTGTGTGTGCTTGTGTGACCGCGCATATTTATTGGTGTACCTGAATGGTATACATAGGGAATTACAAAAAATCGTACCATTCACGAAATGTTATTCCTTAAAAACGTTATAGATCAGTGCATAATCTAAGCTGTTGGTTACATGATACAAAGTGGATTATAACTATACACTAAATCTTGTACCAGCAAAGACGTTGTTAAGGTATAGGCCCACTGGTTGTCTTTGTTATTAGACAGACAATGTATATCGAAGCTGTTCGCGCGCTCCATTACATGCCAATAAATCTCTGGGGTAGTACATTACCACGTAACCTTTCCCCACGTGGCTTCTGGAGTTTACTCCCTCCGTTCCCGATAGGTACTTGGAGGGAAACATTGCATAAGGTTGATTAAAATCCTTCCCTGTTCCGTGGCAGAGGAACATGCCTTAATTCTCTGACATCATGGTAAACCGTTGCTACCAATCCGCTGAAATAGCACAGGACACAGTTGATCTACTATGCTTCAATGTGATTTCATTACTGATCTTATGTGATTCGATTTGATCTCGTATGATCTAGTACTGCGATCTTATGTGACCTCGTGTTCTCTAATATGACCTAATGTGATCTAACATGATCTAATGTGACCTCGTGTGATCTAATATAATCTCATTTTACATGCGATCTAATGTGATCTAATGTAATCTCATGTGGCCCTATGTGACCTAGATTGATCTAATGCAGTCTAAAGGGATCTAATGAGATCTGATGTCGTCTAATGCGAACTTGTGTGAGCCCATGTGATACATGATGTAATCTGAAGTCGTATTATATGATCTTATAAGATGACGTAGCATGATCTTTTCATCTCTACAGCGCCGTGATTATAGTACTTAAGGCATCTAGTCAATGGATACTTAAATCGAGCTCTATGACGAAAGCAAGATGCTTTCTGTGCATACATACATAGGCCTACATACATACATACATTCATACACACATACATACATACTACATACATACATACATACATACATACATACATACATACATACATACATACATACATACATACATACATACATACATGCTGCATACATACATACATACATACATACATACATACATACATACATACATACATACATACATACATACATACATACATACATACATGCATACATACATACATACATACATACATACTGCATACATACATACATACATACATACATACATACATACATACATACATACATACAGACGTACATACATACATACATACATACATACATACATATATACATACATACATACTGCATACATACATACATACATACATACATACATACATACATACATACATACATACATACATACATACATACATACATACATACATACATACATACATACATACAGACGTACATACATACATACATACATACATACATACATATATACATACATACATACTGCATACATACATACATACATACATACATACATACATACATACATACATACATACATACATACATACATACATACATACATACAGACGTACATACATACATACATACATACATACATACATATATACATACATACATACTGCATACATACATACATACATACATACATACATACATACATACATACATACATACATACATACATAGGCCTACATACATACATCTATATAAATAAAGAGGAGATTCTCTGTGTGTGTCTGTCTGCGCTATGCATTTGCAGTTTTAGAGCTATTGACTCGAAACCTTTGCCGTTGGCTCGGGGAACACCTGGGACACCCTGTAGAGGGGTTGGTGAATCCCGCGGCCGCCCTCTTCCTGGTTTTCAGGGCCAAAAACCTGTCTGAGGACCCCAGACAGGTTTCCTTCTCAGTCGCTATGAGCGATTCGGGATTTCAAATATTAGCGGCCTTAGTTCTGGAATGATCATTTATTCTTCACAGATGGTTTTATTGAATTAATAAGTGCCATTACTAATAAAACATTATTATTATTATTATTATTATTAATATTGTTATTATTATTATTATTTTTATCATTATCATCATTGTCATTATTATTATTATTATTGTTATTATTATTATTATTATCATTATTATTATTATTGTTGTTGCTGTTGTTGTTATCCTTGTTGTTGCTGTTGTTGTTTTGCTATTATTGGTGTTTTAATCATTGATGCTTTTGTTGTTGTTATAATTATTGTAAGGCACGGTGGCCGATTGGTTAGAGCGGTCGGCCGTAACACTCAGTGTGCGCTGAGTGAGGGAGTTTGACTCTCGCCTGAGGCGTCAGTCACTGTGTAGAGACCTTGATCAAGTCCTTCGCACACAATTGCTCTACAATACAACTGCAATTGCACCGTCGAGACATACATGTATGTGCGCTTTCGTGCATGACTTGTCGTGTTAAAGCGCCTTATAAATGCCGAGTTGTATTGTATTATTAGTCTTCCATTGGTGTCCGCGGAGTGCTGCTCTTCGCAGTGTCCTTCGTTTTCACAGCCCGGTCAAATCAAGATGAGAAGTGACATTATGTCACGTGTGGAACGTGTTTATGTATATATTTATGCATTAGACCGCTTGTAAATATTCACCTAATGGCGTTCCATCAAGGCTATCTAGAAATCGTCGGACTAATTTATGTCCGAAGTCGGACAGAAAACGTTTCCTGAACTTTTCTTTCGCATACATCATGCGATCAGATAAATGAAGCTGTCTAAATGAGATACGCAAAGAGAAATCTTTTCTGGGTGGGCACATTTTGTTGAGGGATGAGACGTTTTGTGACAAGGGAATGAGGACGATATAACGGATTTGTCATTACGTACGTTATGGACGACGGCCGAGAAGTCCATTAGAAATGACGGGCTTTGTAACACATCAACAGATCATCATCATCATCGTGCCTTGAAAGGTTTCTTTGATTTCAGAACGACGTGTCTGTCAGACGATCTAACTATAGCACTAACTGGTCTATTGTCGTCATGAACTGACAGCACACACACGATCACGCACATACACATACATACATACACACATACACACACATGCAAATATGCACACACGCACACATACACAAATAGACCTACACGCACAGACCAACGACCAAACACACTTACAAGCAGCAGCAGACATAAGTAGTAAGATACTTTCAGTTCTGAAGCATAGTGGTCTTGTGTTATCATTGCATGCATTCGTGTTTTTATGGGCGTCGGCTCTTTATAGATTCGGACGAAACACTCCCTATATATACACGTGTGTGATATATATATATATATATATATATATAGGCTATATACAGGGTGGGCCATTTAAAGTGTAATCCCTTAGGTTTTTTGCTAATATTTCGGCAAAAAATAGAGGTTAGTAGATGAAAATTTACAGGCGCAAAACAAATTCATAGCTACATCTAATGGCCAAATTTCAATGAAATATTTTAAAGAGAACAAAAGTTATGTCACTTTTAATGAGTCGAACCACGGGTTTTTTGATGGTAAAAAACATTCAACGCATGAAAAGGCTACAAAAACGATTTTATGAAGTCACTTCTCCAGTTATTGCTGTAAAGCAAACTTCACAATTATCGTTACTATTGAGAAGAGAAACGGGGAACAAGCGTATATGGACATCACTTTGACGTCATTTAGCGAGCAGTCGATCAAATTAGTAAATAAACATCGCTAGGCATATTGCTAGGCAGATTATATCATCACCGAAATTTGAACGATCCTCAGCACTGCTATGGCGGCTAAATGTTCACGAGACGAAGCGTTTGCTTCTCACGGATGAGAAGAACTTCTACCTCAATCCACCAATCAGCAACCAAAACAATCGTGTTTGGTCCAGCGGCACGAAATCTTATGTCAAACCTGCATGGTCGACCGACTGTGTTGAACGCGAGAAGTTCGATCCATATGTTATGGTATTGGCTGTATTGGATGGTCTATGTTTTGGTGCCAAAAGTCAACTTCATTTTGTTGATGAGAAAGTCAAGGTGGATGCTGTATATTGCGTTGGTAGCTGCTTCCACAATTAATATTCGACTACAAGCATCTGCTGCCAGATGGATTCATCTTTCAGCAAGACGAGGCACCAGCGCATACTGCTCGCCTCACGCAAGATTGGCTCAAGGTCAATTGCTCTGGTTTCATTGACCCCAATCGCACCGGACTTGAATCCCATGGAATATCACGTGTGGAGAGCTATGCTCGAGAAATACCACAATATGCGACCAAAGCTAAAACAGATAAGAGAATTGAAGTGACTTAGTAGGCCCCTATTATCGTTTTTGATACTATTCCTACGTTGAATGTTTTTTGACTGTCAAAAAACCGTTGTTGGGCTCGTTAAAAGTGATATAACTTCTGTTCTGGTTGAAATATTTCAATAAATTTTGATCGTTGTATTTAAATATGAACTAGCTTAGCGCCTGTAAAATTTCATTTACCAACTCTACTTTTGGCCGAAATATTAGCCAAAGAGCTGAGTGGGTTACTTTTTAATGACCCACTCTGTATATAGGATATATATATCGCGCCTCTGAGTAGATGTCTTGAAGGGTCGCTACATAAATCCTCCAAATAAATAAATAAATAATATAAAGAGAGAGAGACAGAGAGACAGAGAGACAGAGACAGAGACAGAGACAGAGAGACAGAGATAGAGACAGAGAGAGAGAGAGAGAGAGTGAGAGAGAGAGAGAGAGAGAGAGAGAAGGGTCGCATCGTCTGACGTTTTGTGGCTCTGCTTAGCACAGATAGGAAAGTTTTATGAATGCGAAAGTCGTCGGAAGCCATTCGTCGCCATCGCCGCCTGGCGATCGTGCGGTCACCTACTAATTCTTGCAAAGCGTTTGTCGTACACGACGAGCGCAGTTCCTGTCGCATCGTCGCTCCAAACTCAATTACCGTATATTTCCCGGTATCAACTGCACCGTCCGCGCTTTTCAGCTGCATAGAGTCATCGACACCTCCCACCATTCTTCTTCCCTGTCCCTCCCTTTCTTCTTCTCCCCTACCTCCCAGCCACCTTCCTTACTTCTCCCTACCTTCCTTCCCCTCTCACTCCGTCCCACCTGCCTTCTCCTCTACGTTCCTTCCTTTCTCCCTCGTAATCTTCCTCTCCCCTCCCTCTCTCCCTCTCTGGCTCCCTCCTTTCTTCTCACCTAACTAGAGTTCTCTCTCACTCCATCTCTTCTTCTTCCCTACCTCCCTGCCTCCCTCTGTATATCTCTCCTCCTCTCTCTCTCTCTCCCTTCTTCTCCCCTTCTTCCATTCCTCCTTCCCTCTCTTCTTCTCGCTGCCTCCATCCCTCCCTCCATTCCTTAGTCCGTCCTTCTTTCCTTCTCTCCATACAACTTTCCTTCAGTCCGTTCTTCTCCTCTTTCGTATCCTCGGATGTTCGGTGCATAATTCGCACTTTATTCGTAGGTGGCGACTATTCATTCGGCTTCTCGCACTTGCTCCTGTCGATTGGATTATACATGGCTACAGGTCGTGAAGGACCGACCAGACTCTGAACAACTGCTGTCGAGGCATAGGCACTGTCTGATCCTATTCGAGTTTCTTGTTAGGTTCTATCCATCAGATTAAACCGTGTTCCATCAATGTGTACTGCCTGACATTGTATACTATCTTCTAATTCGATCTGGTATAATTTAGTGAATTTCTATCTCATAGGTGTGC
Organism: Bimastos eiseni; assembly: GCA_959347315.1. Classification (NCBI taxonomy): domain Eukaryota; kingdom Metazoa; phylum Annelida; class Clitellata; order Crassiclitellata; family Lumbricidae; genus Bimastos; species Bimastos eiseni. The sequence goes on along the minus strand of OY365811.1, from coordinate 9,335,755 downwards.
AATGCGATACCATTCTGTTATCCTACCAGGTCGCACGTTATATTCCTGCTTTGCCAGCTTTGGTATGTGCAGTTTCGGAGGGGACTAAAAAGTTGATTAAATGATCCAATTAACATACTGAATAGAATAACAACAAATTCTGTTTCGTGATCAACCACATTCAAATTTCTCCACCTTTACCCAATGCAATTTATCCAGTATTTATATCATCCTATCCTATGTATTTGTACCATTCTCTACTAATATATCTATCGTATCGATATCATTTCCGTTCTTATTCCACCTCACTGTATCGATTCTGTATCGATAGTCCGAAGGTTCGATAATCCGAAGAAAATTTTTAATCCGAAGATTTTCGGATTATCGAACCTTCGGACTATCGAGCCTTCGGCCTATCGAACCTTCGGACAATCAGACCTTCGGACTATCGAACCCTAGGCACTCTCGAGCTTACACTAATCTTCGGACTATCGAAACTTCGGATTATCGAACCTTCGGACCATCGAACGGTCCCCCACTGACTTATCCTAACTTTACAAGTAGGCTACTATCTTGTCCTATCAGGTTTTATTGTCTAGATCCGCTATAAATAATATTAGATCAGCCAGTATCTGCTAAATATCTGTTTATATATGTTAACATCTGTTAAATATCCAATTAATATCTGCTAATATATATTGTTAACAGATGTTAAATATCTGCTCATATCTGTTAATATATGTTAACATCTGTTAAATATCCAATTAATATCTACTAATATATATTGTTAACAGATGTTAAATATCTGCTCATATCTGTTAATATATGTTAACATCTGTTAAAAGTTTATATGGTATCGCATCAATTGATACCCCGTCAGTTGATCCCTGTCAATTGGTCCCCTCGTCAATCGATCACCAAATCTCTAGGATGCGTCACAGACTTGTAGCTAACACTGTTAGTAAATAAAAGATCTATTGTACAGATTTGCAAAGTAACGTCAAAATATAACAAATTAATGCCCAGGCTTTGTGTCACTACGCGCTGTAATCGCTTACGACTGTTCGGAGATTCTTTTATATCGCAGAGCAATGGCTCAATTACCCCATGCATAGACGCTTATGCTTAGGACTTTATGCTGATAAACTAATCATATCATGACTCTCAATTACACTTTTATGATTTTTTTATCATTTTAACATTTCAAGCTCTTTTACATCGTTCTTTCAATAAATGGAGTAGGTCGGACGTGGAACATGAATGTTGTAGAAATTGTGCTGGGTTCAATAGGCAGGAGATCAATTGACGGGGAATCAACTGACGGGAATTAACTGACGAGGGATCAACTGACGAGGGATCAACTGACGAGGAATCAACTGACCGGGGATCAACTGACGGGGATCAAAAGACATAGAACCGTTTATATATGTTAAATATCCATTTAATATCTGTTAACTTGCTGCTAACATATGTTAATATCTGTCAAATATTTGTTCATATCTGTCAATATATTGAAATTTAAAATTTAAATTCTTGAAATTTGATATCGACCTTCTTCCAACATCTTTTACTCGGAGGTGCAAACACACGCCTCGACGGCGCAATTGCAGTTGTACTGCAGTTGTACTCAAGGTCCCTACGCGTACACAGTGACTGACGTCTCGGACGAGGTTCGAACCCGCTCACTCAGCGCACACTGAGTGTTACGGGCCGACTGCTCTAACCAATCAGTCACCGTGCTGCACAATATGGGCTAACGATATATGTTAATATACGTTAACATCTATTAACATATCTTTAACATATCTGTCCATTATTAGCATCTGCTATATAGAAGTATCTTCCATCCCGTTAGATCGGTCGGCGGTCATTAACTCCTTGTATATTTCTATATACTTGCGCTTCATCTATTCTGTTCAGTGGTTCGTGCATTTTCTCTATCATGACATCGGAAATTGTTAGGTATGGCAAAATATAAATGTCCTTTCACATCATGGCAAAGATAGACATACGCTTCTAAAAGCAGTCTTCCGCAGTAACCTAGCGTGGTTCGTTGGCAAAGGACGTCCACGGGAAACAGCTGATCATGGCTGCAATTTCGGATTTTGCTCAATGGGTCGGAGATAGTTAAGGTTAAGAAAGTGAGACATTTATTAACAGCATTTTGCGACGGTGGTCTCATTCTCTTTTTTCTTCTTAATCGTCATAATAATATTGTTAATAATAATAATAATAATAACAACAATAATAATAATAACAATAAAAGTAATAATGAAAAGCAAAAGACAATAATAATTACGGTATAATGACAATAATAATTACGGTATAATGACAATACCAATTACAATAACAACAATAACAATAACCTTAGTCATAATCTAAATCATAGTCATTCATATCGATCGTGATTAAAATACAAATTAACAATATTAACAATACAATGTTACAATAAGAGAATTGTTTATCAATTTATCTTCTGCCGATAACAACACATCTCCTCTGGTTGACAGGAGAATTCTTCGACCGTTGCCGCAATTTCCGGAGTGAAATTACGAAAGATACAACAGACCACGTTGGCACAACGACAGAATGACTGGACTGCAGTAAGAGAAGACAGAGAGAGACAGAGAGTGAACGATAGAGAGAAAGGGAGACAGACAGACAGACAAAGAGGAGATAAAGGAAGACGACTCTGCAGACAGACAGTCAGCGGTAGTAATCCAGTTCCTGAGAGCGCACTCTTTGGATTATTTTCAGCCTCGTTTACGTAACATTTCTGTCTTTGAAGTCGCCGCCTGCTAACGCCATTAGCAACAGTGCGCCGACACCGTCCTCTGCGAAGAAAGAAATTATTTCGCAAGGTGCCGCCACTATTTCAAAGCGCGAGGTCGCTAAAAGGATCAACTTATTGCACCATCCGCGTTGCCGAAGAAAACTGCAAAGTGGACCACAGACGTTCGCGCTGGTGACAGGGATTGCAGATGGTGGACCAAAATAGTGACTGTACTGCTCCCGATAATTATAGGACTCTACAACGACCAATCAGAGGCGTTGGGCACATCGTCCACGTCATTGGTTCCGAATAGTGGAACTGCAGGCATCTACGAGTGAACGGGGATATATTGTTAACATATAATTAAGAGGTACTAACACATGCTAAGGATGAACCGAAACTCGGTTCGCAGCTCGGCTCGGCCCGAGTTTCGTAGTACTCGGCATTATCGGACTCGAACAAAAAGCGGGTCCGAGTAGTAATGATTCCGATTATCTGTTTTGAAAACGAAAATCGGATTTTGTATTAAAATGACAATTGTCCTAACTAAATACTGTTAATATTAGCGCTTAATAGTCACTACTTAATAGTGTGAACTGAGGAAAAACTAAACAATTCATACAAATTGTGCTAAGTGCCACACTAAAAATCAAGAGAACGAGACTTTTTTAAACATTCTAAACCCGGACTCGCGCTCGACAAAATTCAATTCTTAGAACTCGGTACTCGGACTTGGCAAGAAATTCAAACTCGGTTCATCCCTAACAGATACATATCTGCACACATCATTGCTTCTATAAAGTCAATCACACCTGTCTCTTTCTGTAATAAACGAACGGCATTGGTCTGCGTCGCTTTTATATTAAAGGTGGATCACACTGCTCGTCGCTAAAGCAAAGTTCAGACATCCAAGAAAGCTAAATGAAGATACACTGTTGATCTGCAAAGTGGCGGATCCCCCGTGTTCGCTGTGCCAGACCAACGGGCTCAACCACTTCGTAAAGATGGCATCCACGTCATTATTGGCTCTTCTTTATTCTAATCATCCGATCAACGCATCGTCAGGCACTTCCGAGAATTTTTCTAGCGCCGACATGACGAACGCATCCGTGGATACGACGACCTCTGCGGAGGAGGATGCGATGCACCTGTTCAGCGAAGTGGCTCGTTACGTCATCCCGTTGATCTTCGGCGTCATCGCTGTCCTCGGATTCGTCGGCAACCTCCTCGTTATCGTCGTCGTCGTAGCCAATAAGCAGATGCGCAGTACGACGAATATCCTCATCATCAGTCTTGCTCTCGCCGACCTTCTCTTTATCGTCGTCTGCGTTCCCTTCACGGCCGTCGGGTTCGTCGTTACGTCGTGGCCGTTCGGAAGGCTCTTCTGTAAGCTGTACGGCTACGTGATCTTCGTGACGGCCCACGCCAGCGTCTACACACTCGTCCTTATGTCCCTCGACCGCTACCTGGCTGTTGTCCACGCCATCCGATCGATGACCATGCGAAGCGAGCGCAACGCCTACCTGGCCATCGGTCTCACGTGGATCGTCATCGGATCGGCCAACTCGCCCATCTTGCTCGAGTACGACCTCCTGGCGCTGCCCGACTGCGACGGGTGCGTCGTCTGCCAGATCACCGACCACGAGGACCACGGACAGGTCTTCTACGGCTGCTTCTTCGCCTTCGGTTTCGCCATTCCTCTGACGGTCGTGTCGATCCTCTACGGGGCCATGATACGCAAGCTTCTCTACGGCGGAATGCCGAGGCCGAGCTACGGCGTCGCCAGCGCCAAAGCTTCTGAGGGCATGCGTGCCAAGCGACGCGTGACGAAGATGGTCGTGGTCGTCGTATTGATTTTCGCGGTCTGTTGGCTACCTCTGCAGATCATCTTCCTCGTCACATCCTTCGGGAACTATCCGGACACGGTCGAAGGCATCAGCGTGAAGTTGGCCTTCAACTGTCTCGCCTACATGAACAGCTGCGTCAATCCGATACTCTACGCGTTTCTCTCGGATAACTTTCGGAAGAGCTTCCGCAAGGTGCTCGGCTGCGCCGCAGGAACTGGCTTCCAGGCGCTCAAGGCGGACTTCGAAAGAACACGAGACTTCGAGAAGACGAGGGACACGGCCGGCCGACTGAGGGATGCGGATCGAAAGAGGGACAATGATCGAGCGAGGGACACGGATGAGACGAGGGACATGGATCAACCGACTGTGATTGGAACACGACAAGACAACGTCATCAGCAGCTATCAACAATGTGACACTAGTCTTTAGAAACACAAGTGAAGTCAATGCATTAATATATATATGTGCATATATATTTATATATGTTATATATATGTTATTTATATATGCACATTATATACATATGTATGTATATAATATACATGTTTGTATATATATATATTATATATATACAGGCATGTATGTATGTCTATCCCGTTGACTCTGGAGCGTATTAAAATGTTATTTGCTTCTATGTGCAGTAACAGTATATTATGCATATACAAGGTAGGTTGCCCCATTTTAGGAATATGCTCCTCATCTATTCCTAGTGAGACGAGAATAAGCGACGTGGGAGGAAAGATCAGACGTCTATAAAGAGGACTGACTACTCACTCTCGTATGCCGAGGTCATGAAAGCGAGGCCGCTCCAAATTCATGCGTTGTTAACCTAAGGAACCGATCCATTTCTTCTAGATAATGTCATCTTCGCCAGTGAACGTGTCTATACATGGAGTCGCCGTTTTGTGTATACATCACCGAGTTTCCTATGACAGGCTGGCATAAACCTTGTCATTTTAACAATTAAATTCTTTAATCGTGCTTAAGGTGCTAATAATTTTTGTTGGGACCCAGATGAGCATTCATTATATGTTTCCTCTTTGCATTGATTTCTGTATTGTTACTTGTACAACATCGCCCCTGACAGAACCTCGGTCCTTCATGGGTCTTTCCTCCCTGTTGTACTTTGTATGTTACACGTGTAATAGTTTTTGTTTAATCTTTAAATGTTTCATTTGAGGCCATAAAAAAGAATTTTGCTTCTTTGTCTGTTTGTGTCAACCTTCTGTTCTGGCTGTTCCGTTTTCCCAAGTGTGGTATTAATTTTCTGGCACTGATTATAACTATGACTGGCTCATAATGCGTTGCTTGTATGAATGTAGATTGTATATAGCTAGTGTACTTTGTCTTTGTCAAGTCTGTTGGAGACGAGTCTTAGACTGGATTAATGCATACACCACCACCGCGTGACGAATAATCAAAATTTAATCTGATTGCACGAGTTGATGTTTCAATTCGGTCAAACGTTCTGTCGCAATGTACGTCGCACCAGTAATACTATTTAACATGCTGGGTTCAATGGACGTGTCATCATGATATTTATTACAGGACCACCTCTCACAGGCTGTCTTATTCATACTTGTTTCTGTTGCTTAATAAATCAATATCGAATGTTTTGATTTCCTCGATCGTATCGCCAACTCTTGTTTCTCCCATGCAGTGAATCTGGTCTGTTTGGCAGCTCACAACACTTCGCAGGCACATAAGAGTTCATGTAGTCTGCGACCTCAGCGTTGCATTCTTGGGTAAGTTCTCCAGCATCGCTTCAGTTAAGTTGGAATTTGTCCTCTTCCTTCGTCGACGGCTTCGAGTCGTTACACGGGAAACTAAAGTATATCGGTTAGGACGACTGTTAGTGAGAACTGATCGCAGACTGACTCATTCCATCTCTGGGATGAGCTGAAGGTTGCAGGTTGGTTAGTCGCGGTTAAATGACACTCTATGATAATAAAAGTCATTGGCCACTACCTCCACCTTTATCCAGTGTTGTTTGCAAGACCTGAAACTTCAAGACCAAGACGAGACCAAGAAAGTTAAGTTACAAGACCCAGACCAAGACCATTACACTAGGTCCAAAATAGTAGAAGGCAGCACAAGACAATAGATCTTAATTAAGAGGTTGTAAAATACTCATGTATGATATATCAGTTTCAAATAAGGTTCATTAATAATTTCAATTTGAAACTTATAATGTAGTAGCATTATTTTTCTATTGCTGCTTCATCGTTTTCGATAACATTTTGTCAGCCTATCTTCTGAAAAGTATAAAGGAAGCTTTTTAAACACGCCTGAAAACTTCTAAACGATTTTAAACAAGCAAATAACATAACAAATGCCAAACCAAACTGCAAATTTGCTACATGTATCGCTTTACTCGCTTTGAGAAACATGAAGTTCTTCCGATCGTTTCGGTTATGCTGTCTTTGCGCCATCGACAAACGGCAAGCCGTTTCTTTTGTTTGTCAATAACTTCAAATTGCGTTAACGCAAACTTCTCAATTTCAAGTTCTCTCTCATAAATATTTGCACATTAAGAAAATCGAAATGAGTTGAGTATGAGGTGGAGTGCCGCAGAATGTTAATTCCCTTTCAGACCCTGGCAAAGTCAATTAACACTGAGGTGGTTCGTGAGATTAATGGGGGCCGTCCACATATTACGTATGCAACAAGGGGATTTCGAATTTCGGCGATTTTGCGTGCGGGTGCGTATGGTGGGGAGGGGTCCTGAAAATATGTACATACGCAAATATAATTGTCTAGTTATGACGTACAAAATACGGAATATTAAACTAAGAACACCATACCCAATCACAGACTATATACTCTTGCTTAATCAGTTTTATGTAGCATTAAATCTTTAAAATGTAAGTATTGTTAGTGTTTTATTTATTCATAACAGTTAACAAATTCAAGCTGTTAAATCTGATGTTTAAAATAATAAATAGCCTGTGGTAAAATCAATGTCATACAGATGTCTTTAACTATTTAACCTTTGCAATGGGGGTAAAGCTCAATAATTATTGTACGTAGGCCTACGCATGGAGAGGGGTCCACCAAATGTACGCGGTGCAAAATGGAGTAAGGGAGGACAAATATCCGATATTTGCGAACGTAATATATGGATGGGCCCTGGTGGCATAGCAGAGACAGTGGGCTTTCTACTCGGCTAATAGAGGCTCCATTTTGAGAAAACTGTGAATCTTAAACAATTGCGCCGTATAATTCTGATGCATTGGTATTTACATATATTTGTGTTTATCGTTAAATGGAACTGACACGCCGCAATATGATTACTTCTTAGTATGAGCGGATGATTGCAAGTTATTACAGGAGTCAATTTGAATGTCTGGCAGCCAGTTAGGCGCCATCAGGTCCCTCCGCAGCTCAGTTTACTTAGAGACTGAAAGGGTGGGTGACTGAGTCTACCTTTCAGAGATATCGGGAATCGTCCTGCGTCTATTCTAATCTAATGCTTATCGTATTGGATTTCTAGATTTATATAGCGCCTCTCATAGAATAACCATCGGAGGCGCTATATTATCGTTCCTTAGTGCTATCATTCATCTGAACCCCCACACTTTCACCAGTATCTATGCTCATGGGTAGACGCCTGGTCTTCGAAATCGTTTGGCCACGAAGTCAGATTGGGAAAACAACCTACCGGAAAGACAGATTACCTTCAATCGTGAACTCAGTTAACATGAAAGACTTCAAATAGACTGAAACGTCAGAATGTTGAAAGCTCTATAAGAGAAACTGAGTCTGTGTGTCATGTTGGAATTTTACTTTCATCTCAATCTAACTCTGTACGTGTCTGTATGCCTAGGTATCAGTTTCTACATTTCGTATGTTTGTATGTATGTACGCTCAACCATGTCTACGTTTGCCTGCGTCTTTGTCTAACTGTCCGCCTATCTGAGTGCTGGTCTATCGTCGTCTATGTCTCTGTTTCTATGCATATATTTCTGTCCCAGGCAGTCTCCGTCTGTCTGCCTGCATACCTACCTGCCTCTGTGCCTATCTGTCTGCCTGCCAGCCTGCTTACCTACCTACCTGCTTCCCGCCTCTCTGACTCTCTGCTTGCCTCCCTCCCTCCACGCCTTTCTCTCTTTGTGCCGCTATGTCTGCTAATCTCTATGCGTTTTATTCCGTTCGTCTTGTCTTTTTGTATCTCGCTCATAGTGCACCCTTACTATTGTTTACAATCCACTAATAGACATTTAACGATGGCTGGCGTCTTCGTAGTTCTGCTCCATCTGGCGACATCAGTTTAAATTATTCGCTGACGTTTCCCTGTTACACGTCGACCCACGATGCTCGGCGATTCTATAACACGGATAGATTTCCATGGTCCATAAAAGACCCGCAAATTCTGTTCGTCATAAGATGGGTCCATAATACTCGAGACACGTCGTCATATCTTCTCATTTCTCGTGGATAACACAAAATACCGCAATTTATATCCCTGCATAAAGCAGGTTATATTCACGTAGCCTACAAACTTCGGCGGGTAAAGCTTCGTGGGCATAGCCATAGCCTTCGGTTCATTACTGTGGAAACCTGGGAGTATGTCATCCAATATTTAATTTGGCAGAACTCATGTGCATGTACCCCATTATTTTTAATTTTGTTTTTGAAAAATGTACGTCGTAAAACGAAAGACGATAATTATAATTTTGACGATAGTCGATTCGTAAGAAAATGTGGAAAATGTTGATAAACGTCAGCGCTGGATCTTATCATAGGTCTAAGTGAATTATTTGTAAGGCGTTATAATTTCAAGAAATCACTCATCAAGCAGGGAGATTTCACGCTCAAATAAAACCTAGGCCTCAAGAACTTGCGAAACTGGAAGGTTGACAAACTTATCATTGGACTTTCGATTTAAAATGGAAGTTAACTTGATTAATATTATTATAATTTTTTTATTATTATTCGTATTATAATCACACTGCGCTCTGCCAGAGTGAAATTAGACGAAGATATTATTTTTATAATAATAATATAAATGATAATAAAACTACTAAAATTATCACTGTTATTATTATTGTTATTATTTTTTATAATTATAATCATTATAATAATAATAATAATAATAATAATAATAATAACAATAATAATAATAATAATAATGGTAATTAGTATTATTATTTTTATTTCTATTATTATTATTATTACTATAATTATTATTATTATTATTATGGTCTTCAATGTTAATTAATGGTGATGTCGCCCGGAGTAGCCCTGCTCGTTGGACTCCTGAGCAGCGAAAGTTCCCTTGAAAGCAACTGCGTTGTAGCGTTGAATAATCATCGAGATGCGCTGGTAGAGGAAAGTCGACCCCCTCTGCTCTCCAGTGATGGCGCTCAGTCTGTGTCCCAGTTCTGAAAGGAAGCTGTGGCCTTCGGAATTGATGGGGCCAAAGGTTTCGAATGCCACCGGTGTGAAGACGTACGTGGAGGCTAGCTCGGCGTATTTCTGAGTTTTGAGGTTCGCCGCCCTCTCGGCCGCAGCGCCCGCTCTTTGTGATGTTTCTGGCAAATACGACGTTGCCAATGTATCTGAGACTCGCGTCCCATATCAAACACAGCCCCGCCCGCCATGGTATATGAGTGAGTCCGTCTGGTCTTTAACCATCAGATCGGGTCAAGCCCACCGGCTCTTTGACAGTGGGGATCCCTGCACGGATTAAACTTCTACAAATAAGGTCGTTCAGGGCCGCGTGTCTGGGCCAGCGTCCCAGGCCCAGGCCACAAGAGAGACCGTGATATCCGTTTCTCTCGACCAGGGCACCGCATGGGCAGGAATGAGGTAAACAGACAGGTAACCCAAGTCTGTAACCCACCGCCACCCTCAGGGACTCATTGTCAAGTCTCAGCCTGCAGTTTGTAATCGGCAGGGCTAAGAGCCAGGCGCCTGCGTGTGATGCTGCCATTGCTCTAAGGCGTGCCTGATTCTGGGAATCAGGCATTCTGGAGGCGAGGTCTGCCTCCGAGCTCGATCAAAGGGTCGTCCCATCTCGATTGTTTGTGAGCCCAAGCTTCTTCCGGCTCTGGTACTCCGCTGGTTTCCCTCCATTTGGCCTGAAGGATCTCCAGGGCAGGGTCCTTTTTATAAAACTATAATAATAATAATAATAATTATTATTATTATTATTATTATTATTATTAATATTACCACTTTTTGAATTTTGCCCCCTCAAAAAATTTGAAAAATAGGGAGCACAAATTATCTTAACAAAAATCATCTTAAAACGCCATTGGAGAAACATAAAAAGAACCAATTTGGAGGGCACATGGGGGCACTGAGCACTAAAACTGAGGGAGCTCTACCCCCCTTTTGAAACTGGGGGCCGGTGCCCCCTGTTCCCCGCCGCTTGTTACACCCCTTGTACGTATGTGAGTGTAGGTAGGCCTATGTCTGAGTGCCTCATCGATAGACTACTGAATTTCCAAATACCTATAATCTGAAGAAGAAGAATGTTGTCAGAGAAGCTGAATCGTCTAACTATGGACAGGGCTTGAACCTGCGCGGAGCCCACTGTTGTCCATCCTGTACACCTTCGATATATTGGAGTGTTCCTGTCCTCCTCTGGATTGTTAATCAAATGTACGCTGCTTACACTTAGAGACCATGAACGAGAGAGACCAACACACACACACACACACACACACACACACACACACACACACACACACACACAAACACACACACACATACGGACAAAGAGATAGATAACGAAAGAAAGAAAACAAGCAGCGTTGAGGTGATGAGAGACATAGCGGAGATCAATCTCTATAGAGTTCATCAGAAGGATTTAATTCAAATGAAATTATAAATTATACTTATTCGTTAATTTCGGTTACAAATGACATGAGAAATTTCGCACTCAAAATGTTTAATGCAGACCTTACAAAGTCCAATGAGAATTATTGTAATAGCCATTCATTGTTCAGCATGTTGGATAAAATGAATAACTAGAGATGCCGCGATCTTGTGAAGGTTCTGAATCAGGGCATCCTTTTCCAGATTTTCCAGGTCTCGGTCAGAGCAGCAGCCGTTGAAACGATTATAGCTTATCCGCATTTTAATCCTTTGACAAACTGGCAACAAGCCTGGACATTTGTTCCGTAACTAATGGCGTTGCCCGTACTGCATGCGTTAGCACCTCCTTTGTGAGTTTTTGCGAAGTCTACACATTTGGGATTCGGATTGCCTGAGCAACTTACGGCAAATTTGCTCATGTATTTTCGGATGCACTTTTCCGAACACGCTTTCTGCCTCACACATTTCTCATAGTCTGAAGAAAGAAATCGATATTCATCCTATTGTAAATTCTTATACTGTCATTGATGTGCTATTATCTAATAGGTAACGTACTGTGCTGTACGCTACTTCTTAATTGTAGGTCTATTGTATCGAAACACATTTCATGATGATCTGTATATTATTACTATAATTTATTAGATGTATATGCCCGTCTTGAAACGGTTAATAGCAGTTTGAAATGTCATCCAACCCACTTGAACCCCTCCGCTGCCTGCAGTTCAGCATTGCCAATCCAAAGCCTGGACAAAGGAGGTGGGCGACGATAATGATCTTTGTCATTACACAGTGTCGTTAAACTGAAATTGATCGACCAATCCAACTTCATCGTCATCTCCTCCTCTTCTTCTGCCGCCTTCTCTATATCCATTTCCACCGTTTTCCTCATCCTCCACCCCTTCCTCTGTCATCTATAGCTTTGTCCACCTCTTCGTCATCATCTCTCCATAATTCACAGCCTTCTTCTCTTATATTTACTCCTCTTCCACAACCTCCTTCTCCACCTCCGCCTTTACTTCATTCTAAGCCTCCATTGCTTCTTACTTTAAGCTACCATCGACGGGTGCCTTTTGATGCTATGAATATAAGGCGCTATAGAAGTTATTTGATTGTATTTGCATTAGCTGCATACTTCCTCCTGGCCTGCCGCAGTCTTTCCAGTATGACTCCGTGATGTCATACGGCCCACAGACTCTAGAATCTCCAGTCCCTTGACATTTGTTATCACATCCCGACGTCTGGGAGAAAAATCACCCCGTCGGTTATAATTACACAATGGCGGATCACAAAATTATATTCCAATTTTGAAGACATCTGATTTAATCAAAATCAAATCGAGTCTAGTCTGACCCAATCCAGGCTCGACTCTAAAGTCAAGAAACTACTGCTGTAGCATATAAATGTGTAACATTAGATAACGTTCTAAACAAAAGGACCCACTCCTTATAGAACCAGAGGCGTCAATCCCCCCTCTGAGTGATGGAGGCATGCCATCGGTCCCAAGTGCCAAGAAGACAATATATTCTCTCCTCTAAGACGCAAAAAATGCCTCATACCTGAAATTGGAGCATTTTTTTCCGGTCTCCCTATCTGGACGCCCCTGGATAAAACCATTCAATCCCCAAAGGTCATATACTACATATAATATATTCAATATATATTCAGCTAAATCTTCTATTGATTAGGCACAAATCGATGGCGCTGAATACTTTGTTCTGACTCATAAGTTACCTTCGCGTATTCCAAACTCAAATATTACCTTAATAATTCAGGATATGATAATCATGTTTTATCGTCGTGGCTCATAAAGGTTCTGGCTCAGACTCCATAAAAATGCAGTGAAAATCGAGCACATATCTTACCTTACACATGCAGAAGAGACAGTCATTCGTTAGGTCTGAAACATTGAAGAACAATAATATTCGGCCGTATACAAGGCGGTTTGATTTCTGAATCAGATGGCTATAATTGTACTCAGATTACTTCCAGTATACGCTATAGAATTAAGTAAGCAGTACTTTTTACATTTTTTGACCGAATGAGGTTGGAATAATCTCGATTAGTTTGTTTAGGGAGTCATGTTGCATCAGACTAATTATTATTGCAATTAACTAAATTTGGTTGGATTAGATACTATCGGACTAGATTGGACAAGAATAAATTTGATCAGATTATGCTAGATTGTACATGCTAAATTACATTGTGATAAAATATACTAAACAGGTCATAAACTCGTAAACACACATCGGATCGTAAATTTATTGTACACTATAAAACAATAATGAATGTGAGTACGTTCGACTATACTAACTAGAGCAGATAAAATTTGCATTAAATTGTCTGAAGTGTAATGACAAAATATTTTAACAAAGTAGACGATGCGGATTATGAGATATCGAATGAATGAGAAAGCAGTTGACTCCTTACCGGAAGCTACAAAGTTTGAATTGGCCACTAGGCCTATCAGAACGAGGATGGCTGCTGTTACCAACATATCTACGATTCCACCAAACAGTATTCAGGTCTACAAAGAAATGCGGTTAGTAAAGTCAAAGGCAAGGAATTACAGGGTTCGCGATACAAGTTTGTGTTCTGGTCTGTCGAGGGCAAAAATTATTCTCAGGGCATAAATTTGCTTCGAGGTTTCAGCGTCATTTACTTTCCTAGCCAAACAACTTTTATAAGCAGACCTACAATGAAATAGCTTCAGGTATCCAAGAAGACTCATGTTTTTTATTTACTCGTAATTTTTATATTTCAATATTTAAAACGCTGCTGTAAAGCTAGGCTCAAACACCGTCTTTGTGGTATTTAACTGAGATAGCATTCATATCACGGACTCATTTTTTGCTAACGAAAATAATAGCATTCACATCGCGATTGTGACCACTCGCAGGCGTGAAGTCATGGGGCTGTCTGAAGGGTAGTACAAACGAGGTCCTACCCTGGTTTCAAGATAGCCAGAGTGGCTATAGGCTGAAAATTGAAAGGTGGAAGTTCTAGGTAAATCGGAGTCAAATTATTTTCTGGTTAAGTATCGAGTGAAAAGCCCGAGAGGTGAGGGTTAGATGATTAGTCTGGGCAGATAATGGTGTGACGTTTGCAGTGACTGTGGTGGAACTGAGAAAGTGCAGAATTTAGACGGGTAATTGTTCCAGAGACATGGATATGACACAGTTTGGAGAACTTGATATGAGAAGTGACCGCGGGTCGATCAGGACTGATACAGAAGAATGATAGAGTAGAGCGCGGTTTTGCAGGTCGGTGAAGAGTTTGCAGGTATATTCGGGCTGGGAGAATTGTCCGAGGTGCAGGTTATCGATCTATTCTATGGGACTTTGAAATGTATTTGTTCTGAAATTATTAGCCAATGGATTGATTTGAAGCTAGGAGTGATGTGACGATGCGTGGGTGTTCTGGTAATAGCTATGTTTACTGTGGTCAGTGAGTTTGGATGAGTTGCAGACACTTGAGTTGTGTGGATTCAAGGCTACACAAAGATGAGTTGTAGAAATCGGGTTTTTACTGAACATTTGAGAGAGCAATGGTGGATGGTTATGCAGTCGAGCATGGCACTGTGTTTCGGCCAGTGAGGCGGCTGGGGTCATGATTACGCATAAAGCAGAAGTGCGAAAGATTGGAGATGTAGTTAGAGAGATGAGGATCAGTGGTAACACCAGAAACAATGGTAAGTGGTGACATCAAGTTTTCCTGTGCGATTAAACATAATAGAGTTGGTTTGTCCAAGTTAAGTGTTAGCTTGTTTGCGTAGAAGCAATTCGCAATAGCTAAACCGTTCAGTTATACAGTTTGAATTGGTGCCTGCATGTATTTATGAGAATAGAAAACGTTGGTATCGTTAACAATTTAAACGAAGTGCGTGCTTGTGGAGACATTGACCCCGCGATTATTGCATGTGAATGTGAAATAACAACACGGTGTAAAGGCATCTTCGACAGTGCAAACAATTTGACATGATAAATGGTCTCAGCTTTGCATATCTCTGCTGTGAAATATGCGTCACTGAAAACTGTCCGCAGCCAGCTTGTTCAATACTGACAATACACATCAATCAATCAATCAATCAATCAATCAATCAATCAATCAGTCGGTCAGTCAGTCAGTCAGTCAGTCAGTCAGTCAGTCAGCCAGTCAGTCAGTCTGTCTGTCTGTCTATCTATCTATCTATCAGGCAATCAATCAATCTATGCAGTTCATATAGCGTCTCTTTAAGACAAATATTCAGAGGCGCTCCCGGCCCAGGCAAAGAGGAAAGTCTTGAGAAGTTAATAGAAAGGGCTAGACAGGTCGTGCGGGACAGAGCGCAGGTCAGCTGCACATCGGAGGATACGCCAAACATTATGATCCAAAAATAATTAGAAGCTCTATTCTGTCTGGTCGCAGTGCGTTCATGTGGTTCCCGAAGTCGCCTTTGATAGACAGGCTCACTGGCCGAAACACAGGGACAGATAATATACATGTATGTCACATATACGGGACCTTTACAATGCCCACACTAGCCTGATAGAATGCTCTTGCATAAGCTATGATGATGCGGGCACTTAGAATAGAATAGAATAGAATAGAAGTTTATTGAAACCATCATTGACAATTCATTACACAGCAAAGTAACATTCATCTGTTTAAGTATAACTTACTAATAAAGTAAACCATTTAACTAAATAAGAGAAGGTGGACAACATGAGTTCCAAGCGGGGATTGATCCCCGCTTGGAAGGAACCCCTATGCCTTTTCAACAACTGACATAATCATGCTGGATCTTATAGAATTATGTTGCTCCACTGTGCCTGTTCGGCGTCGTGGAACTCTGCTACACAATCGGAGCTACTTGTCACCCGTGCACGGACTGCTGCTATTCGACAACTTCGTGCTTTCTCACTGGATGGTCCGGTGACCTGGAATGGATTTCCAATGGCATTGCGTCTCACGCCAATAGGTCAATCTACCCTATTCTCTTCTGGTCTTAAGATTGTTCTGTTCTCATCGAGACTGGGCTGGGAGCGCTTCTGAGTAGACGACCCTGAAGGTGAGCTGTATAAAACAGTTGTAATAATCATAATAGTAGTAACTTCTCCACTGCTAGTCCCAAGCCAGGATAACGGAGGATGGCGATGCTTATAATCTTTGGTATCAGACAGCCTCGTAAGACTGCAACTATCATCATAATAGGTTTATTTCGAGGACGCAATTACTTGTTCAAACTATATATATATATACATATATATATATATAGGCCTAAATGGCGTCACCTTTGTTTGGCTTGAAATCGAGCAACCTCTGAGAACGTCTTAATTTAGAAGTATAGTCCTACCTGATTTGATTTGTCGTCAGCGAGCACGAGACCAACTTAGCCATCAAAAACCTCATATTGGTTGCTCTGTATAAGTAGTAGTTCATTGTTTTATTTAGCGCAGCATCCAATCTGCAGAATCTGCTCTCTTGGTATACCAATGTCCATGAAAGACTTCAATTAGTCTACCTTTGAAATTGGAGCTATAAATAACATTTTTATTACTATGCGTTTCTTTAATTAAAATCAATAAAATCAATTCGTGGCATTTACCGTTCCTTCATCCCTCTGTTGTGATGTCCCTCTCCCTCACTCGCCAGACTGTCTGCTACCAAATTAAATTTTAGACTCATTGATCACTGTTTAATAGAGAATTTGATTGCTTTGGAAAGCAGAGCATTCAGTAAATGAATAAATTTCGGCTGTTATCCTCATATTTTATCAGATTTATTTATGTATTTATATTATATTATAATTATGTTCGTTTATTGTCGAATAACTTGACATACCATAATTTCGTGCACTGAAATTTTTCTCTATGCCCAGAATAAATGGAATTTGATTGTTTGTAGTATTTGGCTGTTTGTTTAGGTCAAGCTTTTGTTCCGACTGTGACGTTTTGCTCGGTCTGGTTTCCATTTACTGACCACTTCTAGATGATGTTTAGCTACGCTAGTTATGGTGTTCAGTTTCAATTTTTTGCCTCATCATGTTGCTTGCCTTGCATTACATATATATATATAAATATATAAATATATAAATATATAAATATATAAATATATAAATATATAAATATATAAATATATAAATATATAAATATATAAATATATAAATATATAAATATATAAATATATAAATATATAAATATATAAATATATAAATATATAAATATATAAATTTATAAATATATAAATATATATATATAAATATATATATAAGGCGTTTCACGGGTAAACATTGCGACGGCCGCAGTTGCCTTTCGTTGCCTTCGTGGCGCAAGTTATACCCTTTCTGTGCAATGGGAGGAAACGGGTTGAATAGTGAGCTATTATATTTTCCGACCCTTGGTTCTTCACGGGTTTATAGCTAGTATATATATATATATATATATATATATAAACTATTTAATTGTCTATCTATCTATCAATCAATCTAGATAGCTATCAATTCAGATATCTCTCAAGCCATCAATCTAACTGTCTATTAAGATATAGATACATATATCCATCTGTCTATCCCTGTATCTCTCCCGCTATCTGTGTAATCATATCTACGTTTCTATCTTAGCATGCATATGCTTAGGCCTACACTTCTATGCATAAATGTATGTGCTTGTATATGTGCGCGCGTATTTATTGATATACGCTGAGTGTATGCATACACAGGCAATTAAAAAATTAATACTATCGACAAATTTTATGTTATTCGTTATATCTTGTTCATGAGTACAAGACCTTAGATTCCAATTAGATTGCTCGCAGGTCTTCGGATGTTGCACACATGATACAAAGTTAATTATAACAACCTGATTTAATTCCATCATCGTGGAACAACGGCTTCCGTTGAATAAAATTTAGCTCTCATGAAATGTAGTTCTAAGCTAATCTAATTTGTTGTAATCAGTCTGATCAAATCCAAATAAAGTTCTATTTGAGCAATCAAGCAATAATTCTTTTCATCAATTCAGCTTCCATTTAAGCGGCATATTCTCATCAATCCTGTTTCTACGTAAAAACGATTCTTTAATCGATACAACTTCTGTTTAAACAGAAATCGTTTCTTAATTCCAGCCAACATTTAAGCGTAATTATTTTCATCAATCCAGTTTACAATTTAAGAACGGTGAATTTCATCGTTCCTGCTTCAATATAAGCGGCATACTTTCGTTAATCCGGCGTGTATGCTTAATCATGACGATTCTCATCGATCCCGCTTCCATTTAAACGGCATTCTGTTATAAATCCAGCTTCTGTTTTAGCAGAAATCTTTTCATTACTCCAGATTCTACTTATGCGCGATAATTTTCGTCCTTCTCGCTTCCTTGTAAGCGGCATTCTCTCGTCAATCCATCGTCTACTTGAGCGCAATTCTGTTAATCGATACAGCTTCCATTGATGCACAATTCCTTTGACCAATCCAGCGCCTACTTAGGCGGAATTCTTCTCCTCACACTGCTTCCCTTTCAGCGGCAATCTCGCATTAATCCAAGATCAATTTAAGGAAGAATAATTTTCATTAATCCAGCCACTAGGTCAAATTCAAATGGAGAGTGCATCTTATATGTATGATAACAGCTTGTGCGCAAAACTTCAACATTACTACGCACACATAATTATTATACATCATATTTGAATAATAAACTATAAATTAACATAGTCAATAAAATGCGCAATGTCAGCAATATTTATGCAGAGTCAGTGATCAAACGGGAAATATACGGGGAAATGTCTGGAGGGAAATCTCCGGCAGAAATGTCTGGATAACCTTTCAACTAACTGACAGCATCCATACTCGTTTCTATCGCTACTTTAAACGAATCCTGAGCACTACCTCCTAGATTCTGATTGAACAATAGCCTTAGAACTTTAGAGGTACATCGCGAAGGACCACCGTCCACACAAACCTAAATGTTGAGTCAATTATATTTATTGCTTCTGAGTCTGTGTCTGTGTGACAATGTCAATAGTTGAAACTTTAATAAAGCAGAGAGGGTGTGATTTTTAAATACAGGGCAATACATACGCCGAATGTCACATATTGGTCGCTAAGTTCAAGAAACTGCGTTTCTGACAAAATCATCATCATCATCATCATCATCATCCTCATCATCGTCATCATCGTCGTCATCGTCGTCGTCGTCATCATCATCATCATCATCATTAACGTCATCATCATCGTCCATGGGTCGAAGACCCGTAGGTGTTTGTTTCCAACTTTGAGTTGCGCAGCTTTCTGTGGCTTTGAATACATATTTTGCACCATTTCATAATATCGTCCATTCACTCTCTGTTTGGATTTCCGCGTCGCCCTTTTCTGTCCACAACTTCAATCATCACAGTTTTTACATTCCCTTTATTATTCATTCTACATAATTAATTTATTGTGTGTCCAAGGAGGTTTAATTTTCTTCTAATTATTTTTGCATTAAATCCTCTTTTTTTCCAGTCTTCTTCTAACTTCCTTGTTTATTACCTTCAGTGTTCAGTTCAAGTGTATCACTCTTCTATATATCAGTACATCTCAAGTGTCAAGTTTGTTCCCATTGGACTTTTGAATTGTCCATGTTTCGCCAGCATTCATTGCTGTTCCAAATACAAATGTGTTAGGATGCTTAGTTCTGTTCGAAAACTGATATTATTAGTATACCATGTGTTGCTTATTCTTTTTGCCTCTGTTAGTCTTGCATTTATATCCTTTGTTGGCCTACAATTAGTGTTCCATGTTATTAGACTGCCCGTGTAAACAAATTCCATAGCATTCTCAATCGTTGCTTCTTCAACTTTTATTTGTTTGTTCAAACGCTGTGTTTGGGCAAATGCCTTCTGTCACCAGTTTCAGATTTATGGGCTACGTTATATTTTAGGCCAAATATATTTTGTTACAGATGAAATTTACGATCTTGTCAAGAATAGGTCACATAAAAAACGTACAATGTTTCTGCAACAACGATATTTAACAATCGGCTCTGTAGTATTTTTAAATCTGCAATTTTTTATCTATACAATACACAGCTAGGCATTTATAAAGCGATTTGACAAGACAAGTCTTGCATAAAAGCGCTGTGCTGCATTCTTAGTCATAGATCAGAGAGAATAGGTAGGCCTACAGCACATTGTCAGTAGGCGCCCGCCTCGGATACTGGATTTTGAATCAACGCGATGAATTGCACGCTTGACAGAAGGCATCCCAAGGACAGATCTCGTGTCAACCCATTGGGCCTGTTCGTGACGTCCTGCATTGGTCTCTTTTTCCCTATTGCATTCTGTTCAGAGCATCTGCTCCTGTTAACTTTGGCGATGTTCCTATGACATTGCATCGGAGTCTCTGACTTTCTCACCAGTAAATATGCCGTCCTATTGATATCGTTTGCGGCCGAAAGCCACTCCGCTATGCTACCCACGGGTAGGGCTGTAAATGTTTCGCGATCATCGCGGGATAGGCCTACGCAAAATTCGCGATTTTTGGATACTACCGCGAATTTTTACGTTTTGCCGCGAGTGACCGCGAATTTGACAGTTTTTAGTGCTGCTTGTGTTTTTTATGTGGTAAAGGCAGAGGTTCTAAATAGTAGATAAGACTTAGTGTGCGAAAACATTCGGTGGCCAGATGAAGACGTTCAGTTTAAGCCCGATTTCAGGTGAGCGGCGAAAGCCTATACTACTTTGCAGAACATACAATGTGCCCGTCGAATTTAATCGGAGGGACAGTTTCACTAAGCACATGAATAAGCACCGTTCACAAGCGCAAAGCACAGAATGTCGAGAGTGGAAAGGCGAGAATGGGCAAATTTGCAATTTGCTATTTCAGCAGTGTTTGAAAAGCAGACATCACAGCAATAACACCCGCCATTATTTGCATGACTGGTCGTTGATTGTACTCAGTTATTGGCTCATTTATTGTGTTACACATTCGACCGCAAAAACGCCTTGAATTCTGTGCTTTTGACCGCGAATTGGTCGCGAAATTTTTCACTTTTCGACCGCGAAAACTATACAGCCCTACCCATGGGATCTGGTTGCCCCTTTTGCTCGAGCGTCAATGATATACGTCGGGCATTATCGGGGGTGGGGCCATATTAGTCGCAGGTCAGACAATCGTGTAATTGGCTCCCTAAAGAACGTCATCTTCTGCCTAGAAATTCCCAGCCTGGATCTTAGTCATCTCTGTTGTCTGTCTTCTTCAACCGTTGTTGGGCCGGGAGTCTAAGTAGAAATCCTATATACACACTGTGTCCGGAAATAAATGACCCTTAATGATAATATGAAAATAAATAGTAAACGTTCATCGATTTTTAAAACTCCAAAACCGTTTTAATCCCGTCGTATTTATCTAGCAAAGCATAAAATATAATAGCTCATGTAGTCCAATAATGACGTCATTACCCCCCCCCCCTAGGACATTACCCCCGGACATTACCCCCCGCCCCCCATTCCAATACATAATTAGAGTATGTATGTGGGCATGTATGTATGTGTGCGTGTATGTCTCAGAGGTTGAGATCCACAAGAGAGAGAGAGAGAGACGATGGGCGAAAGGGTGAGAGACACAGAGATATAGAGATAGATAAAGAAAGAAAGAGAACAAGCGACGAAGAGGGGTGAGAGACCTGGTGAAGATCTTCCTCGAGCTCATCAGAAGGATTTAATCAAAATCAAGTTTTAAATAATATTTATTCGTTAATTTCTGGTACAGTTAGCACGAGAAATTACGTATTCTGACATTTAATTTATTGGAAAAGCCTTTAAAAGTCCAATGATAATTATTGTAACCGCCAGTTCTTGTTGAGTATGCTAGATAACGGATTAACTAGAAATGACGCGATCTTGTGGAGGCACTAGATCAGAGCATCTTTTCCTCGTTTTCCAGATCTCGGTGAGAGCGGCATCAGTTGAGACAATCTCTCATCAGCAATTTCCACTCTTCTTACAACAACTCTCGACCTTAGACGCGTAATTCTTGGAACCTGTCGACTTGCACTTTTCATAACCACCGTAGTGGACGTCTGCGTAGTTATAACACGTGGGCGCTTTACCGCCTGTGCACTTTTTGGCATATTTGTTCATGTAATAGTTGATGCACTTTTTACAACAAGCTTTGTCTTTCGCACACTTTTCATAGCCTGTAGAAAGATAACAATAGTCATTCTGTTGTACATTCTTATACTGTAAATACTGTGTTATCGTCTGATAGTGAACGGTTTGTATTGAAAGCAACTTCTTGTAGGTATACTGTATCGTAACTCATTGTGTGATGAGCCTAATCTGTATTACAAGATGTATGACCTTCCTGAAACGGTTAAGAAGCAATTTTGAAATGACCTTAAACTAATTTGCCACCTCCTTCTCTTTTTCACCTCCGCCTCTTCCTCTATGATCACTTTCTGCTGTTATTCCACCTCCCTCTTTCTGCACCTCCTCCTACGCTTTCGACATTCTTCCACCCCAACTCCTCGTCAGTTTCCTCTTCTTACTCCTCCTCCTCTTCTTTCATCTCACCCTCACTTCACTCCAATTAAATTTCTACTCCTTCACTTCCTAAAATTCCTCATCTTCACCTGATCCATCCGATTCCTCATAAAAATAGCTAATTCAGCTCCTTATCATTCACCTACTCCTTCACCTCCTTCACACCACCCTCTCTCACCTTTCGCACCTATTCCTCCAAATTCCCTCTCCCTCAATCTCCCCTTCGCATTCTTATCCTCTTCATCCTCCTCATCTTTATCCCCTTCCGGTCACCACACCATTTCTTCCTACCCCTCAACTCCATCTCCACATCATCGACCCCCTCCTCATCCTCCTCCACCACCGCCTCTCTCTCCTCTTGTCAGCATCCACCCCTTCCACTTCCTCAACATCCAACTACACTTCACCTCAACTTCATTATCCACCTCTTCAACAGCCTGATCCACATCATTCGCAACCTATTTCTCTTTCGACTCCTCCTATTCCTCCTCCTCCTCCTCCTACACTTTCTTCGCCTCCTCAACCATTTATCCACTTCCCTTCACCTCATTCTCAACCTCCTCTTCTTTCTACTATAGGCTCCAGGCTGATATCATGAATTTAAAGCGCGATAGAAGTAATTTGATTGTATTTGTGTTAGGTGCATACTTCCTCCTGGTTTGTTGCAATGATTCCAGTATTCCTGCGTGAGATGATACGGTCCACAGTATCCAGATTGACAGCCATAAAAATCACATCCAGTACCATACGACTGAAAATGAATCGGTAATAATCATGCGTGATGGCAAATCACATAATTATATTCCCATCTCAAAATGATCTGATTTAATCTGATTCAATTCAAATCAAATCAAATCTAATATACACCGTGTCTCAATAAAATCTGTGCAAAGTTGTTTCTGTCAGAACTTCGTCAAATCTCCACCAATTTTAATACCCTTTGGTAGGTAGATGGCAAAATGGCTGAAATTTTATGCTATACATAAAGTTTCCATATCATCTGACTCATATCGCCGCACTACGTTGTTAAACACAGATTTATCAATTTTTAGTATAACGCTTAAATTTTATTACTTGAAATGACTGCACTGAACTCCATTTCATCGAGCCGGGTGTCAAAGTAACGGAGCATACTGTCGCGACAACCTTCTTGCCCAGAAGCATCTGCCAGACATACGCCGTATTTCTCAGGGCGGGGTGTTTGTCTTTCAACAAGATGGCATACCGTCTCTTTCCTGGAGCTCGAGACTTCATCCCTCCAACACTGTGTCCGCCGAATTCATCGGATCTTAACCTAGTCGACTATAGCATATGGAGTGTGCAGCAGGAGAAGGTTTACCGCTCCAGAATAGCCAACTTCGACAAACTCAAAACGCGTCTGATCGACGAGTGGACGCGCTATGACCAGTCTCGATCGTTGATAGCCAATAGCGTCGCCGTCTAAGCGCTTGTTTCCGTGTAAGCGGGGAACATTTCGAGCGCCAATTCTAACACTTTTAAGCAGATCTGTCATAACAATTAAAAACTCAGCCAAGTAAACTACAATTTACTTTACTGCGTGCTAATTCGGTCGTCAGATAGTTTATTGAAAAGACTGAAATTTAAGCGTTATACCAGCAATTGGTACATCTGCGTTTAACAAGGTAGTGCGGTGATATGTGTCAAGTGAGGTGGGAAATTAATATATTGCATAAAAGTTTAGCCATTTTTCCATCTACCTACCAAAAGTTATTAAAATTGGTGGAAATTTGACGAAGTTCTGACAGAAACAATTTAGCACAAATTTTTTCGATACACCGTATATATATATTAACTCGACTCCAGTCAGGAAACGTCTGCAGAAATTTCTATTGTAACATACAATCTGTCATTATAAACAAAAAGCTCAATAGATAAAACCATTCGAGCTCCAAAAGTCAACATATTATATTGAGCCAAGTCTCCTATTAGCCTAATAAGACACCAATCGATGACGCCGAATATTCTGATCTTACTCATGAACCTCTTTTGCGGATTCCAATTAATAATTTTACTTATAGTGCCGAGGTGACGAACCTTCGCAATCGTAATCGTTAATTTCAAATGTCTAAAATACTACTCTACGTTCATGCGCAGGGCAACACCTTACCTAGGGCGAGGGCAAGAAAGTGACTAAAACATATTTTTTTGTAAAACCTCGGAATGCACACTACCAATGTTCTCTCAAATTTTTTAGATGGTGTGCGCAAAAAAATGTTGGCGTGTAACATTTTATAAATGAATCACACTTTTGTGCGCAGGTCGGGGTTGAATGCGATGATAGTAAATTAGGACCACATTAAAATTTAATGTCTAAAATTTAATGTCTAAAATTCAATGTCTAAAATTTAATGTCTAAAATTTAATGTCTAAAATTTAATGTCTAAAATTTAATGTCTAAAATTTAATGTCTAAAATTTAATGTCTAAAATTTAATGTCTAAAATTTAATGTCTAAATTTTAATATCTAAAATTTAATGTCTAAAATTTAATGTCTAAAATTTAATGTCTAAATTTTAATATCTAAAATTTAATGTCTAAAATTTAATGTCTAAAATTTAATGCCTAAAATTTAAATTAAATTTAAAATTTAATGTCTTTCGCGATTAGTTGTGTGCACACACTAAATTTTGATGAGCGCTGGTTCCACCACCCGTGCGCGCGCGCCTAAGAGGGAAGATTGCACACTGTATTATTTATTTCATAGAACTTTTAATCGACAAAGTGTTACCCGAAATTAAATAAATTTGGGCTGTGGGTTTCAACTATAAGGAATAATTAATCAATCGTTAAACAGGTTGGCCTAATCGACTTTTTCGATCATTTGTCAAAACTTGCTATCTTTCAATATGACGAGAGGAAGCTCAATTTCATGTTTCCGGAGAAAGCAATGTTAGACGTATGAGTGGAAAACTCAGCGATCACTTGTAGGTAAAATGCTGATAGGAAAGTGGAAACTATGGACAATTAAGATGATCAGATCAGCCGTCATTATTGCAATAACAAGTTCGTTTACATTGGATCACGCATGGCGCTGACGGAGGCTTGTCCGGTTATCACCCTAAGCATGTGAACTGTGCAACACCATTTGTAACCGGTTTTCACACTTCACTCAATTGATGCCAAACTAATCGAATTTCATCGAAAATAAATTGCGGAAATTGATCCATAAATGATTCAATCGGAACCATTCCAAAATAAATATCAGCAAAACTGCCTGCATTAGAGGTTGACGCGCCATGACCAGGTCAATCACCTCTGGAAACTTGTCTGTGTGTTACGTGACCTAGCTAACTAGGGGCCTTGGCAAGGTCCCCTTTCCCCACCCTTAGCGTTAGGCTCTTGGGGCACATCACGTGCTTTCTCCCGGAGACTTCACATATTTAGGTTGTTAATGATAAGAAGTTCGCCGCGAAGTGGCGTTGGTGTCGTTTGCCTATCGCGCAATAACTCTCGAGCGTCAACAGCGTCTCAGAGTCGATATCCCAGTTGAAACTCGTCAGCTCGCGCGAACGCTGAAAAGTAGGGAGGGACTCGAATCGACTGTTCAGAAACATCAACATAGAGTGAGATTAACCCAACGAGAGTCAAGAACTGACGAAAGAGAGTTCCCAGCACTTGATGATTGCCGTTTCTCGCTACACTGGTTTCAGAAGTGGGTGACATTTTACACCGTAGAGCTCAACGACGGATTCCGATAGGTAACGACTCCTAGCGAGAACAAATTCATCACGAATTCGCTGACCGCCAACTGGTAGTTCGAAGTTTGCATTGAGGCGACAAACGATGGAGACGACTCGAGACTGGGCATCGACTTCAACATTGATTTCGAAATACCTGGGGGCGAAGTCTTTTTTAAACAGACCGTCGCAGAAACGAAGATTTGAATTCGAAAGGAATGTTTGTGTATTTCTGAGCGCCACGTGCTCCAAGACGCATGTCTTGGTGCGCGCCACCTCTTGCCTAGGGATAAATTATTTCAGGATATGATGGTTGCGTCTTATAAGTCATCGTAGTTCTCAAAGGATCTCGCCCTGGTTCCATCAAAATGCATTGCTACAGTGAAAATTAGGACTACATCTTACCTCACACATGCAGTTATAGCACTGGTCCGATGGCACTAAAAAAATTTAACAATAACAATATTAGGCCACACAAGGCAGTTTGATTTCCCAATCATATGGCATTGTTCTCGGGCTAGTGTCAACTACGTCATAGAATTGCGTAAGCAGAATGTTGTTACATTTTAGACTAAATGAAGTTGGAATAATCTTGGTTAGTTTTTGTCGAGTTGTAGCCTATTTACAGTATGCTAAATTAATATGAATTAGATCGGACTGGACTGGACAAGAATAAATTTGATCAGAATTGACTAGATCATGCGCCTTTAGTTTATAATGATAAATCAGACAAGACACACACAATTTGATTGACTGATTTAGAGTAGACTGCTAAGACTAGACATACTAAATTTTATAACATCAGATCGTAAATTTATTGTACTGTATAAGACATGAATGAATGTGAGTAACATTAGAATTTATGCTAGAATAGACAGTATTTCATATCTGGAGTAAGCAAACTTTGATATGAATAGACTCAATTAAACAAAACTAAATTGCACTAAATTGCCTGAAGTCGAATGAGAAAACTACTTTTCCAAACCTGACAACAAAGATATGTGATAGGCCTATCGGATGAATGAGAAGGCAGTTGACTCCTTACCGGATGCCACAGGGTTTAAATTGGCCACTAGGCCTATCAGAACGAGGATGGCTGCTGTTACCAACATCTCTACGATTCCACCAAATAGTTCTCAGGTCTACAAAGCAAATGCAGTTATAATAAAGTAAAATGCAAGGTCCGGGATTCGTGTGACAAGTTAGTGCCCTGGAGTGTGGAGGAAAAAATCATTCTCAGGGTAGGCCTAGGCCCATATATTTGTTTCAAGATTTCGGCTTTATTTACTCTCCTAGCCATATGGCTTTAATTGGCAGACAAAATATGGAATAGATTCAAGTATCCAAAAAACGCTCATACCTTTTTGTAGACATGTAATTATTATATTCCAATACTTAAAACGACACTCGGCAGCTAAGCGCTGGGGAATATCTTGTGACGCTTATCTAAGGTAGCTTTCACGCCACGTACATATGGCTAATGAGAATAATTACACTCGTGTTGTAATCATAATGGGAATTATAGACCCCTATCCATCTTACCATATTTTTTGAAGTTACTTGAAAAGTTAATGCACATCATGTTAACTGATTATATGACTAAATGAACATTGTTTATCGTGCGCAACATGGTTTTCAAGCTGGTCATTCCACGGACTTGGCACTACTGACTCTTCAAGATAGGATATCCTCTACTATGGACCGTAATGAATATTCGACTGGATTATTCCTAGATATCTCCAAAGCTTTCGATTCAGTTCATCACAATATATATATTACTTGCTAAATTAGAACACATTGGTATTTAAGGCATCCAACTTGAATGGTTCTCGAGTTATCTAAAAAAAACCGGCATAAACTTGTGTCAATTCGTGTCTCATACTCAAGGTCAATCCTCTAAAATTCGGGATGCCTCAGAGGTCTATTTTAGGCCCTTTACTATCTCTTTTGTTCATTAATGATTTGCCTAGTTCATCGTCTTTGGCTACATTTATTTTATTTGCTGATGACACAAATATTTTCTTTTCACATAATTCGTATGAACAACTAATCCAAATTGTGAATCAGGAAGTACCTCTTATATCGGATTGGTTCAAGTGCAATGGATTATCTTTGAACTTTTCAAAAACCAATTACGTTTTATTTAGTTCCCCTAGCTAAAAACACAACTCAATTATGGGGTCTCATAATATTAACACAGATAACTGTTCTATTCCCCAAGTCTTTTCTGTAAAATTCTTGGGCATTCTACTTGATCAACACTTAGCCTGGTCCAATAAAATATCTTTCATTTCTTCAAAATTGCTAAGAATATTGGTATTTTATCTAAAATTTCGTATCTATTACCCACATGCCATCGAGTCAGCCTCTATTATTACACACTCATTCAATCTTACTGTAACTTAATTTGGGCTTCAAATGGATCAAATTACCCTACCCGTCTTAGCTTTGAACTCGCACATACTGTTTGACTTGACAATGATCAACATTATAGTAAGACAAAGAAGGCTGAATTTGATTAACCCAGATACCCCACAAATGACTTTTAGAGCAGTTTGTGGTCAAGACTTTGCTTATCATCAGTTTTGGGTAGTATGCGTAATGTCGATGCAATCTACAGTGCACGTGTTGTCCTTGAAGACGCGATCATCCATATAGGCCCTATAGTATATGGGACTTTTATAGTGCCCACATTGGCCCAAAACTCATGTATGTGCTATGATGATGATGCGGGCAATAATTGTTATCCGACAGCGTCATTCTTTATCTCTGGCTGGTCTGGTGACCTGGAACGCCTTTCCAGTGGCGCTGCGTCTCACGTCTATAGGTCAATCTGCTCGATTCTTCTCTAGGCTTAAGAATGGTCTGTCTGACCGAGGTTGGGGCTTCTGAGCAGAGCGCCGCAAAAGGGGCGGTAATGAAAACTGCTGTTAATAAATAAAATGCGAGTGCTATTTCGAGAATGCAATTGCGTGATGAAAAGCGGCCTTAGAAATGCGTACAGAATAAATGTCGTTTTGCGTTTTTATGTAGTGTGACTAGTGTTTGATTCAAAATCGAACAGCCATCGAGAGCATCTGAATTTAGAACTTGCCTGATTTGATCTCTCGTAAG
Organism: Bimastos eiseni; assembly: GCA_959347315.1. Taxonomy (NCBI): domain Eukaryota; kingdom Metazoa; phylum Annelida; class Clitellata; order Crassiclitellata; family Lumbricidae; genus Bimastos; species Bimastos eiseni. Next base: position 9,306,023 of record OY365811.1, on the reverse strand, counting down.
CGAGAACTTGACAAGCTTCACCGTCAAATAACCGATTGGTTGCTCTGCACAATCTCCTCTCTTTTTATACCCATGTCAACAACAGAATTCAATTACATTTGAAATTACAGTTTTAAATTACACTTTAAATATTAATCGTTTCTTTAATTAAAATGAAAGAACGATTAATTCGTGTCATGCTTCATTCTTCTATCGCTCTATTGTTGCTGCCCCTCACCCTCACTCCCAGACTTCCTGCCGCCAGATGTCATTATTAATTACAGTTTAATCGATGACTGATTGTTTTGGGAGGCACAGCATTCAGTAGATCGTCGATAAATAGACCTAAGTCTCGTTTTTTATCCTTTTATATAATGAGAGTCAGTCATATATTTATATTATATTTGTTTATTGTCGAATAACTTGACAAACAGTGACTCAGCACACTGAACTTTTTCCCAGACTCCACAATCTCCTCTATGAGAGTCAGTGGGATTTGGGGTTGGGAAGGGCTTGAAAATAAGAAGACTTAGAGCGAGACGGAACAGGGACGGAAGAAAAGAGAGGCAATTGGAGGAATGAGGAGAGGACAGGGAGAGGGACTGGGCAAAGAACGGGAATGATTGTTATGGTCGGGTTTTGCCTCGTCTTGATTTTCCATCTTGCTACGGGCGTGGTCGATGCCATTGAGAAACGAACAGAGAAGAGGCCAATGAGGACTGAGGCGGGTCGAGGCCACGTGGTCGGTGTAGAAATTTGCTAGAACCAATGCTCATCTATTTTCGACTAACTGCACTGGCCCGACTGCTTGGAACGATCTAGCTCCAGATATTCGCAATCTGTCTTCTTTATATTTATTTAAAAATTAGTGCGCGAAAATCTAATAGAGCTTTAGCATGCATAATTCCTTAGTTTCCTTATATTGATAGTATCGCTTTTCGATTTTCTGTCAATTTTTCGTCTTTATTACAGTTATTTCCTTTACCTTTTTGTCGCAATTGTATTTACGGTTTTGTTTGCGACGATCAAAATCATTAATTAATTAAATTGCTTACTTTATATTCTATTCGAAGCGACTCATTTTTCGATTATTTTAGTTTAGTATTAGTGTTGTTTAACTTTCTTCTAGTTGAGAATTAATGGCATAGAGTACCTAGGTGGCCCTACCTAGCGGGACTATTGATTGTCCTTTCTGGGTCCTCTGTTGTTGCTGATTGATGAAAAAATAATTTGTATTTCTATTTGGTTTCAATGGCTGCAATAAATGAATTGAGTTGAATTGAATTGAGAAACACCTGTAGTCTGCACTTACGCAACCTACATGTCTATGCACTAGCGACATAACACTACTCTACTGGAAAACTGCTCGACATTGTAAGCCTCGATTTCCGGACAAGGCAATTGACGAGTTTCTCTAATAGTGGCACCATCAGTTCTTGCGGTTTTCAGCCTATCAATTACAGTTGTAGAGCACCAGCTGGAGACGAGTCGATGATGGCTGATCGGTTAGAGTGGTCGGCCAGTAACACTCAGTGTGCGCTGAATGAGCGGGTTTGACCCTCGTCCGAGGAGTCACTGTGTAAGGACCTTGAGCAAGTACTTCGCGCACAATTGCTCTGCAGTACAACTTGGAATGCGCCGTCGAGACTTGTGCACTCCTAAGCAAAAGATGTTGGAAGAAGGGTCATATCAATTGTTAAGAATTTCAGTGAAAGGTAACACGTTGTGAAAACAGCAACGCGCCAAATGATGACGATGACGACGACGTATGTGACGATGATGACTATGACGACAACGATGATGATCTAGAATTCTAGATGATTGCAATGTGCAATGATGAATTGATAATGATGATTGTAATGACCATGGCGATGACAATCATTATGTGATGACGAATATCATAATGGTCGTGTTGTTGCTGATGATGATGATGCCGACGATGACGACGACGATGATGAGGATGACGACGTAAATAAGCATAATTGTGATGAGATGATGATGGCGAGAGCAATTATGACACGGAGTACTTTCGTTCTGGATACACGGGACAATATCAGAGAATTGGCGGGGGCATATCTGGTGAGCGATATTAGGGGTGTGTGAATTTTGAGTCTATGCATCCATAAAAAATAACATCTGGTGGCGACAGCCGGTCGCTGGCCTAGGACTATGTTCAGTCAGGTTGACGTCACACCGTCTTGTGTTGTCCGTCAATAGTACCTATGTCTAGCTCTATTCTCTCTGTATCTCTAATTGTTTTCTCTCTTTTGTTTCTTTCTCACTCTATCCATCACTCTATCTATCACTCTATTTATCACTCTATCTATCGATTTATCTATCCGTCTATCTATTTCTCAGTCTATCAATGTATCTATTTGTAGGCAATATTTTAAAAGTGTGATGATTCGTCGTTCCGCTCTCGACACTGTCTGCGATCATTAACCCGACTGAGAGCATGTGAGCAAGTGACACGCGGACGTATTAAATTGTGGATGAAGCAGAGAAGAAATGGAGCGAATTCTATTAACCTTAATCCCATCAGATGACGTGAACAATTCTTTGAATTTCACTAGATCAGACTTGCATTCGCGTCCTGCAGCCTCTCGGAACACAAGGAAATATCCAGCTGCAGCTCCAAGTGAAGAGTTGGCGGTAAAACAAACTTCGTTGACCTTTCTATTTCTTACCTCCTAAATTAATGAAAAATTATTTCATGCGACATTTTGAGGAAGCAAATCCGATGTTGACCTAAGTCTTCTCTCTAATTCCTTCGTCTTATTCAAGTAAGCTGATGGTAACTGATCGACTCCACCAGGGTCCGATGTGGACCGCGGTCACATCCCATAACGGCTTATTTAAGAGATGTTATAAGGTTTGACGTCCATTCAAAGTGGCGAGCGGTGGTTAAGGTATCATAGATTACAGTGAAAAATTAGGTGAATCGAGGTCTAAATTAGGCTATATGTCTACTCAAATGACAACAACGCGCATGTCTTGCTCTGTCTCTGTCGCTATCTTTCTGTATCTATGTCTCTCTCTCTCTCTCTCTCTCTCTCTCTCTCTCTATATATATATATATATATATATATTAGATCTGTACCGAATATTCGAATAGTTGGCCAAATAGCTATTCGGTATTAGGCTTAATACGAAAAGTGACATCTGTTTCTGCACAAGCGGCGGCTGCTATATTCGAGTGTACAAGTAACTCTGCTGCTTGTACCACGGTATCGCAGTGTCAGCCGTCTCATTTCTAAGTTGGTTATCACAAACTGGCAGAAGGGTAATAAATTACATGTAATTAACTGTGTACTTTTAGGTGATATACCATATGACAAATGTGCTGAACTGAAACTTTTATCACAGTTGAGATTTTGACATTTTTCGCCAGACCTACATGTATGTTGTACGCATCACGCTATTCCTATTTGTATTCATATTTGACCGAATATTTGGTCCACTTATTCGTATTCGGACGAATGGTGAAAATAACCTATTCGGTATAGCCCTAATCTATTATATATATATATATATTAATATATATCAATTGAATTCGTGTATATCTTGTATCATATCAATCAGCTGCCATTCTACAGCTCTTTCCGAATCGCCTGCATGGTTAACTGGAACGAGTACTACCAAGAGGTTTAACCTTTCAGTGTCCGATTCTTTGTCTTAGAAGTCGATCGCCTTTTTCTGCTGTTCAATGGGCTATTGCAGCTAATTGATACGAGACAAGGTGTCCGACCCGTGGACAACTCGGTGTCGGCAATCGCATGCATGGACTTCAGTTCACTGGTCCAACGAGCTCGATCCTCGATTAAGCAGCACCGAGCCGTCTCGGTTATGGGCCCCTCCATTTGGAATGGACATCCGCTAGCGCTGCGCTTGCTCCCTAGGAGCCAGCCTTCTACCGCATCATCAAGTCGTTTTTGTTTGGCCGCAGCCTGGCTGAGAGCGCCTCTGAGTAGGTTTCTCGAAGGGGCGCTATATAAATTTTCGAAATGAATGAATGAACTTGATATAGTAGGCCTAGGCACAAAATTATGAGTCGATGTGGCTTATGTATGGCGCTGAAAAATTGAGTTAATGCTACTCAGGTTTCAGCATCTGTAAACAAATATGGCCTATCATTGACGATGATGAGACAGTTGAAGTCACATCGAGGACTTCTGTCACTGAAGTTGGCGGCAATAGGTATGAAGGACAGCGGTTATATCACTGCATCCAGGTAAATAAAGGCAAATAGTGGGCCAAGCTAGCAATAGATATTTATTTTGAAACCTCTCCTGGGATGACATTATAATTTTCTGCTCCAATGACATTCAACATCGTATAATCATGCATTGGGGCCTGGTATCGTGCATGTGAGGTACGTGTATATATATTATAAGACGTTGTCGTCTACAACTTTATATGTGCATACAACACTCCCAAAAAAGCCATTTCTAAACAATTATAGATTGTGTTACAGTGACTTTTAGGACCGGATGAAAGTGTAGAAAGTGTAGTAGTAAGCGACGATAGTAGCAGTCGCGGGCAAGGCGAGAAAGTTGTGATGAGAAGGTAAGCTACTGAACTAAGACGTTTTAGGGACATGTTCATCTGAAGGATCTAATTAAAATTCAGTTGTAAAAACTTTATTTTTTCTTTAATTTCGGTCTTAATTAGCATCAGGGATTTCGCACTAGGATGTTTCATTTTTGAGAAACTCTATACAAACTCCAATGATAAATATTAGGCCTATAATAACTACTTGCAGCTCTTGATGATCACGGTTGATTTCGGAAATGACCAGAAATGTTGCGATCTTTAGAGTTACTGAACCAGAGCATCTTTTCCTCGTTTTCCCGATCTTGGACAAAGATTATATCTCATCAGCATTTTCCTTTCATCTTGACAGAATACTTGCTGACTATGTCCTCGTCACCGATTGTGGATTTCAACCTTTAGGACCTTCCTTGAAGCTACGGGCCATATTTTATCGGGTGGGCGAATGCTGGATTGATGAAAAGAATAATGCTTGAATAGAAGCTGGACCGGCCTATATGAAGAGAATCGCACTTAAGTAGACGCTGGATTGATGAAAAGAATTAGGCGTAAATGGAGGCTGGATAGACGAAAGGAATCATGGTTAAGTAGAAGCTGGATCGATGAAAGGTTTTGTGACAGATACGTGTTTTGCCTCAGTGCATAGCATTGCTAGTAGTGATGTTAATTTATAGAAGTTTACTAGCCGAAAAGACTCATTTGAAATAATTTTTAACGTGAAAAAGGTCTAATAACATCTCGGAAATCATAATTCAGCGGTTTATAAAAATCTATCTTTATGTGTAGTTGTGTCGGATGGTATCAAATAAAAGTAATAGATTTTGAATTTAGGTCACAGTCGTCAATAATTTTTATATATCCAAGAATTCCGACAAAGCACCACTTGACTTAGAATTTGTTGAGTTGCATAAATTATCTCTATGGTTAGTTTCTAGGAGCTGTTATGGATATTATGGATATTATGGAGAGTGAGACACACAGACAAACAGACAGTAAGGCAGACAGATAATGAAAGAAAGAAAACATGCGACGGAGAGGGGATGAGAGACCAGGCGGAGACCATCCTCGAATTCATCAATAGAATTCAATTAAAATCCAGTTTCAAATTATATTTATTCGTTAATTTCGGTTACAATTAGCTTGAGAAATTTCGCTCTCAAATGTTTTAGTTAATGGGACAACCCATGCAAAATCCAACGATAATAATTATTATAACAGCCAGTTCTTATTCAGCATGCTAGATAACGGAATAATTAAAAATGACGTGATCTAGTGGAGTCACAGTATCGGTGCATCTCTTCCTCGTTTTCTCGACCTCCATCAGAGCAACATCCGTTGAGATAATAATATCTTATCCGCATGGTCCTCCTTCCGATTTACAACATTTCATGACGCTATTCCCGTATTTCTTGGTGCCGTCCTTACTGCAACCACTTGAACCTCCCATGTAGACGCGTGCGTAGGCTCCACAGTTTGAACTACCGCACTTCCCCGCGTATTTTGCGGTGTAATCCTTGATGCATTTATACGAACACGATTGGCTCATCGCACATTTCTTATAACCTGAAGAAATAAATGGATAGTTATTATGTTGTACATTCTGCTACTGTTAATTGCTCTGTTATAGACTAATCGGATAGTGAGTGCATACGTTACTGTACGCAACTTCTTGTTGGTCTAGTGTATCGTCACGCCTTGTATTACGATCTCAATTATTCGAGGCGTGCACATTCTGAAACGGTTAGAAAGTAATTTGAAACTTGTCTTCCAACTCCTTCGTCAAATCATCCACTGCTTTTATATCCTCCTCTGCCTCCACTTCCACTCTTTTCTACTCTTCCACCTTTTCCTCTGCCACCTACATCTTTGTCCTCTTCCTCAACCTCCTCTACATCAATCGCAACCTCCTTCACTTACAACTACTCCTCCTCCTCTAACACTTACAAGGGTACTCCTCTTCCTTATCCACCTCCTTCTTCCCTTCATTCTAAACCTGCATTTCTTCCTACTTTAAGATACCATTGACTGATGTCTTTTTAAATCAAGAATTTATGGCGCTAGAGAAGTAATTTAACCAAATTTTAACCAAATCACGTCTAACCTAATATAGACTCGCGTCTTGTCAAGAAAACTTCTATTGTCTGATACAAGATACCTTCCTAAACAAAAGCGCTCCATCCCTAGATAGTACCACTCGAGATCCAAAGGCCAACATATTATATTCATATACTACAATATTCAATGTACATTCAGCCAATGATTAGGCACAAATCGATGGCGCTGATTACTTTGTTCTCACCCATCGCGGATTCCAAACGCAATTTCACACCAGTAATCCAGGATAATTATGATAGTTGCGTCTTATCATCTTAGCTCATAAAGGCTCTTGCTCAGGCTCCATAAAAATGCATTATAACAGTAAAAAATAAGGCCTACAACTCACTGCACACATGCATTCGACGCAGGCATTCGATGGTTCTGAAAATTAAGAAATAAAATGATATTGAGCATACAAGGCACTTTGATTTCTGAATCATATGGTCATAAGCTTAACAATTTCCCTGCGACTAGAATTACGTTGGCAGAATTTGTTATCTTTTAACCAGAATTAGGTTGGAATGATCTTGATTGGTTTATTTTACGAGTCAGTTTGCATAAGACTAAATAATTTAGATCGAAATAGGACAAGAATTAATTCGATAAGATAATAGTCATAATACCAGATTATGTATGCCATATTTCATCGTAATAAAATAGACCAGACAGAGCAAATTTGATTGACTAAATAATATATGTAACATTTTATTGTAATAGAATAGACTAGACAGACTAAACTGGATAACAATGGATCATAAATTTATCGTACACTATAAGACAAAACTTAATTTGAGTACTTTCGACTATACTAGCAAGAGTAGAACAAATTTGATACGAATAGATTCAATTGTACCATACTAAATTGCATTAAGAAGTTGTCTGAAGTGAAACGAGAAAATATTTTTACAAAGTGGACGATTAAGATTATGGAATATCGAATTAATGAGAAAGCAGTTGACACCTTACTGGCAGCTACAAGGTCCGAATTGGCCGCTAAGCCTATTAGAACGATAATGGCTGCTGCTACCAACATCTCAACGGCTCCAACAAACGGTTTTCAGGTCTACAAAGCAGATGCAGTTATAATAAAGTCAAAGGCAAGGCCCTGGATTCGCGATACAAGTTAGTTCCTTGGACTGCCGGCGCCGGGGCAACAATTATTCTCTGGGTATAAATTTGATTCGGGATTTCGGCTTCATTAACTCTCCTAGCCAATCAGCTTTTAAAAGCGAACCTAATAAATTATGGCATAGCCACAAGTATCCAAAAGGGTTGATACTTTTTATTGTTCACCCATAATTCTTATATTCGAATATGTATAACGCTACTATGAAGCTAACCAAATGGGACCATCTTTGTGGTGCTCATCTAAGATAACTTTCAATCCACGGACACATTTTTTTCTAAAGAGAATAATAGCACTAGTATCGTAATCGTAATCAAGCGCAGAGCACCAGCAAATTCACGAACTCTATTGAAGTCATGGGGCTCTTCGAAGAACTGTCGGAAGAAGGTCAGATCCCGGTTTCAATAGAGCAGGACTAGGCAGAGTAACTTTTAAAGCGAATGTCGTATAGATCGATAATTGTAGGGTGTAAGATCAAGTTAATCGGTGTCAGATTTTTGGAAGAGGAGAGCCTTTGCCCTTTAGTCTTGAGTGGAAAACCCGAGGGGTGAGGGATTGGAGGTGTCTGATGCAGTTTATGTTAGATTGTTTGCAGTGATTGTGGAGGAATAGAAAAAGAGCGGAATTCAGACGACAGATTGTTCCATGGTGCACAGAATATTGGATATGTCTCGGTTGGAGAGCTTTATATGAGAAGTGACCGGTGGTCGATCAAGACTGGGTCAGGATGTCGATGGGATAGAACGGTTCTGATGGACGGACAAAGAGTTCGCAAAGATATTTCGGCTGGGAACATTGTACGGAATTGCAGGTTAGCGATATAGGACTTTGAAGTGGATTTTTAATCGATTGAGTGATTCGAGGATAGGAGTGATATGACGGTGCCTCTGGAGTGAGCTCTGGCTAGTGAGTTTTGGAAGACTTGCAGAGGCTTGAGTTGTGTGAATTCAAGGCTGAACTAAGAGGAATTGCAGGCATCGAGCTTTGAGTGAACAGTAGAGAGAGAGAGAGAGAGAGAGAGAGAGAGAGACAGACAGACAGACAGACAGACAGAGACAGAGACAAAAACAGAGACAGAGACACACAGAGAGACAGACAGAGAAAGAAAGAAAGAGATAGCAATGGTCATTTCGGCTGTGATGTCGAGCATTGGACCGGAAGCGAGGAAGGAGTCAAGATTGCGCATAAAGCAGGAATACGAAAGATTGTAAATGTAGTTAGAGAAAGAGAGATGAGGATCAATGGTAATAAAGTTATCCGTTGCAAATAAATGTAATGGAATTGGTTTGTCCAAGTAAAGCGATAGCTGGTTAGAACAGAAGCAATACGCTCCAGTTGACAGTTCGGCGTTAACAGCTTGAACTGAGATTTGCACGGATTTGTGAGAATAGAAAACGTTGGTATCAACAGCAGCAGCGTGGATAGAGTGCATACTTATGGAGACACTAGCTAGATGGTTTCCATAAATGAGATATAATATAATATATAATATACAATATACTATATAATATAAGCGCCCCTATCCAACGCACCCCGGGCTTTCCATTCTAAACTCAAGTCCCACCTTTTCAAGAACTCTTACCCAGACTCATTACTTGACATTCCATCTGTCAATCCTCGACCAAAACGACACCCACCTTAACAGCTACTCTGCCTCCCTGCTGACCTTCTGGAAACTGAACTTCCCACGGACTATCCTTTGGACAACCCTTTCGATTTGACGCAGCGCTCGTGAATAAGCTGGTGCCCTGCGCTCAGCTGTCAAGTGGTGCTTTAGAAATTTGAAGATTACGATTACGATTATAATAGCAGCTTAATGGTAGATTCGACGGACCATTTACACTAGTTAAAATGCAACAATCAGTATATTAAATGACTCTATCAACCACGCTTGCGCTCGAAGTCCCTAGGCTTAGGCTATCATCTCGGAAAGCTTTGAACTCGCACAAATCCTTGACATGATAACGGTTAATATTATAGCGACACGAGGAATTTTGAATTAAGTTATGGCAAATGCCCATTAAATGACAGGGAGAGAAGGAGAGCTTATTAATCTCGAGCAGTAGCCCCTATGGGCAATGTCGAGGCAATTTGCAATTTGCACAAGCCTACACGCGCAGTCACTGTCCGCGTGAAGAAAAGCGGGCTTTGAAAAGCGAACAGCATATATGAACATTATTTCTCGCTATTCTGTAGCGCAACTTGAGTTTGCTTTCAAATCGAGCATCCTTCGAGAACGTTTTAATTCAGAAGTTACCTGATTTGATCTCTCGTAAGCGAGAACTTGACAAGCTTCACCGTCAGTAACCGATTGATTACTCTGCACAACCTATTCTCTTTTTATACCCATGTCTACGACGCAATTCAATTACATTAAAAATTGCAGTTTTAAATTACATTTTAAAATAGTAATCGTTTCTATAATTAAAATAAAGGAAAGAGTTATTCGTGTCATTAATCGTTCTTCTATCCCTCTGTTTTTGCTGTCCCTCACACTCACTCCCAGACTTTCTGCCACCAGATGTAATTTAAAACTCATTGGCCACTGTTTAATATAGCACTAATTGCTTTGCGGAGCAAAGCATTCAGTACGATAGTTCGTAAATAAATATATCGCATCTGTTATACTCATATATAATGAGATTTATTTGTATATTTTTATTATGATATTATTGTGTCAACAAGGAGGATAAAAGAAGACTTAACCGTACCGAAAGAGGAGATGAGTTTGGGTGGAAATCTCCAGTTGAGGAAAAAGCTTCGGGTAGGTACATAAAATGTGCGAACTATGTTGCAGTTAGACAAAACACAGATAGTGGGCAAGGAATTGGTAAGGTTCAAGATTGATATTATGTGAACTGACTGAAGTACGATGGGATGGGTACGGACATTTCACCATGGTGGAGGAGCATAAAATTGTATACTCACGAGACAAACAGAGAGGGACAACAAGGAACGGCGATTTGGATTGTCTTGTAATATTGCTGCCTAATGTATTCCAAGAAAAGAGTAGACCGACTAGCGTGACCGTCGGTCCATATCGTCCAGGGCCTATTTCCTTCCCTATTGTTCCAACTCCTGTAAATTATCAATTCATGAATTTTGCTTGCACAATCTTCTGTTGTGGTCAATAAAACATATTGAATAGAATCGAATTGAAAATGATTTATTCCTATCAATATTGATTGGTTTATTTAATCTCCTCGCATGCGAATCCTGGTTACGCCACTGCTTTCCTGCTCAAGACCGGCGACTAAGTCTGGCAATCATTCCGAAGTTTGAATTCTCAATATATATATATACATATATATGAGTTCCTGCATAGAATAAACAGCAACGGTGACATTAAACACTCTGCAATCAAAATAAGCCTGAACGTAACCAACGTGAAGCTGATTAGAAACTCCAGGGGAGAACAAAGCACCCCAATATCGATCTATGTACCACAATGTCCCCAGCTTTTGCTGGAAAGTATGATAAGATATATGTAAAAGGTCTTCGGCCGTCAGTCATTCACTTTTGCCGGTCCATCCATTTGAAACTCTCTAAATCCTCATGTTCGCAACTTCATCGGCGAGGACCTGTAAACCTACCTCTTCCAGTCAACCAATGGCTCTTAACTTTTGCCCGGCTTCAAGGTGCACTTCTGAGCTTTCTGTAAGGAGGGCATAATCAAAATACAGTTGGTTTGTATTGTATTCTATTATAGAGCTCTGGGGCAGAGGCGTCACTAGCGTTGGTGTCACCCGGTGCGGTCACTCTTGGTGTCACCCTTCGTGGAAATCCTCCCTTTTGGTTACCAGACCGTTGAGAATCGTAATCGTAATCTCCTACTTCTAAATCGCCACTAGAAAGCCAAGTGAAAGGCACCAACTTATTCGCGAGCGCTACGTCAAATTAAATGGGCTGTCAAAATGGTAGCCAGAGGAAGGTCAGCGTCCGGTCTCCAGAATCCTTAGTAGGCGAGGCAATGTTTTGTACTAATGTTACTCGTAAATAGTAATGTAAACCAAATATCAGAAAATTTCCTTTCTAACCCTAAGAATGAAATGGCTCACAAATGGAGCGCTCTGGCGTGTTGTAATACGTTCCTATGCAAATTTCTATGCAAAAATAACTATTTTCAGCACAAAATTGGCTGTATATTACAATATTTAGACATTTAGGAACACACAAATCACACGAATTCGATATAATAACAATCGCCATTTGCACTCCCATCCTCTTCAGCCTGCAGGTAGTGTTAAATTTAATATGCGAATCCATTTATATAAGAAAGGCCTCACTCGGAACTCTCGAATACTGAAACACTCGCGTTCGGTCGAATCTCTGAGGCGAAGATCGCATGCGCTAAATTCAAAGTTCAATCTCCGACGAAACTATGCTAAGAAGTATAATCGTAGGAGCAACCGGCAAAACCACAGAGATGCAAATCAGTGTTAAGCATTTTGTGAAAGAAAGGCGCATTACTGGGTAATAATGACCACACTGACCGCAGCGCATTAGTAGGCTAAAAAGCTAGGTTTATATTAGAGTTTTAGTATTACGTAAATTGATGCACTATCATAAGCATATACATACATGACAAAGTTACGAAATACGTTTAGTCGCCTGTTAATGTTAATTTAAAATTCATAAATATTTGCTGAAAATCTGCACAAGCGCTTTTAAGACAGTCATTGTGTCGTTTTGTGTCATCCCTCTGAATGGTGTCACCCGGTGCGGTCCGCGCCCCTTCGCCCGCCCCCTAGTGACGCCAATACTCTGGGATAGTCCACAGGATGCAGATGCCCAGTTAGACCTAGTCAAGCCAGAGACATTACACGAGTGCTAGCACACAGGAAAGAGTATATATAACCAATCAAACGATCCACCAGCGAGGCAGTAAGATAAAAACAATTGTCTTAATGACTTTAGAGATAAACGTTGCATTTGAGATCGGTCTGCATAGTTTAATATATCAGATGAATCCAAACCATTCCACCCGATGATTGGAAAGACCAGGGAATGTTTCTGTGAAGATGGCAAAATTCATATATATATATATATAATCTTGACATTTCGATGTCTACAAAAGACTCAGTTTCAATTCTTTCAAACGGAATTTATCTCATTTGGTGCTTGGCCGCAATTGGCAAAGATTTACTTGTATGCAGTCTCCATCCTTTTCGGGCTTTCACGTTCTCTTCCTCTAGTCCCAATCGTGAGGTCATCCGTGATCAACCAATCACATTTACCCAGCGTGTTAAGATGGTGTCCCCTAGCTGCTTCTATTAGCTGCGCCAATTACGAGTAGAGATATAACTCTTGCTCTCTCTCTCGCCCCCAGTGATGCAGCCACTTTGGACCTTGGTGCCTGCCTTTGCTTCTTACCGCTTAAACTGTAGTAACTGCAGTTTAATGACACGTGTGATAGCAAAGATCATTAACGTCGCCCTCGTCCTTTTTCCAGGTTAGGAGCTGACACTGTCAGAGTGACCAGGAGCAAATTTACGCTTAGAATAATAATTGCTCCACTACTTATACTGGCGTCCCTTGCAGTGGGTGAGCAGTGAGCACTTACTGAGCAGAGCAATTATTGCGGGATCTGGCTGTCCCTTTTGCTCGTGACTCGCTGATGCAACATTTGGCAATAATGTTGTGTAGGCCTAAAGTAAATCTTCGAAAATTTCTCACCGCTCCCAAAAGCCACGTCAGGGAGACCAATATCAGTAATGGGTTCGACCATTTTGAATGGGCTCCCTAGAGAACGCCGCCTTCTGCCTAAATAGATATTCTCTGCTTGCATTCTAGTGCTATCTGAAGTTTGTCTTCTTCAGGCGCAGTTGGGCAGAGGGCCCTCTGAGTAGATATCTTGCCTACGTATATACATGCATGCATGCATTCATTCATTCACCCATTCTCTCATTCATTCCTGGATTTATTAGGCGCCTCTTCAAGTAGACCCCTCGGAGTTGATCCCGACTTCATCACGGTCCATAAGAACTATTTCAAAACGATTATAGAACGTTCTCGGTCACGTCCTAGGACCAGATGAAAGCGTATACATAACTAAAAGCGAGCGAGCGCTGACACAGCTGATAGTAGCACGATCAGGGCCAGAAAGTTGCGGTGAGAAGGCTAACTCCTAAGTCTACAGGATACAGAATATTAAGTGAGATACAGACTTTCAAACAGACAGACGACGGACAGATATGTGATCCACATAGGACAGACACAGGCCGAGGCTGACATATACACAAAAGAGACAGATACAAAGTGATACGATGGGCGAGAGGGTGAGAGACACAGAGATAGAGAGATAGATAATGAAAGAAAGAGAGCAAGCGACGAAGAGGGGTGAGAGACCTGGTGAAGATCTTTCTCGGGTTCATCAGAGGGATTTAATCAAAATCCAGATTTAAATTGTATTTATTCGTAAAGTTCGGTTACAATTAGCACGAGAAATTTCGTACTCTCCTGTTTTAATTTATTGGAAAAGCCTTTAAAATTCAAATGATAATAATTATTATAACAGCCAGTTCTTGCTGAGCATGCTAGATGACAGAATAAATGGAAACGCCGCGTTCTTGTGGAGGCCCTGAATCAGTGCATCTTTTCCTCGGTTTCCAGACTCGGCCAGAGCGGCATCCGTTGAGATAGTAATTATCTCACACGCAATTCCTACCGAAACAACAGTTATTGACCTGTGTCCAGTAATCCAAGGTCTCAGGCATATTGCAACCATTAGGACCTCCTTGATGTATGCGTGCGTAGTCTTGACATCTGGGCCACCAACTGCCTGTGCATTGGAAGGCGTATACGTTCATGTATTGCCTGATGCTTCTTTCGGAACACTCTTTCCACTTCGTACATGACTCGTAGTCTGTAGAAAGAAATCGACGGTGGTCATTCCATTGTACAGTCTTATAACGTTATCGCTGTGTTATGATATGATACTGAACGTATTGCATTGTAAGCACCTTCTAATAGGTATATTGTATGTTAATGCATCGTATAACCATCCATACCATTGCCTTTGCACAACATGTCAATAACACTCTGAAATCACTGGAGCTGAGCACTTATAAAAATATGCGGACGCGTTGATGATACGGGGTGGGCTGTGGAACGTCGTAAGGGTAGCGGAAGACGGAAATCTATCGGCATCCGAACAAAATTAATATCAAGCATGTTGACGAACTTATGTGCTCACAGAATAGCAACATCAGAAATCATCTCAGTACTCTGTGAATTTCAGCAGAGTTGAACATCAGCCGCACGTCTGTTAGAAGATTTGCCAAAGAAGATCTGAACCTCACCGCTTTTCGTCGTGTCCGTGGGCAAATAATCACAGATGCAATGGCCTCCAAGGAGGTCATCAAAACTTGCCAAACAGACTCAGAATATGTCTGGCTACTGGTGGTAGACACATTGTACGCAGGAATTGAAACGATATGATGTTTCTTTTATAACAATTACTAGAGAAGTGACCTCATAAAATCGTGTTTGTAACTTTTGCTTCGTTGAATGTTTTTTGACCATCAAAAAAAAACATGGTTGCACTCATTAAAAGTGATACATCTTTTGTTCTGCTTTAAATATTTAAGTTAATTTTGGCAGTTATATGTAAATATGAATTTGCTTTGCGTCTGTAAAATTCCATTTATTAATTCGTACTATTGGCCGAAATATTGGCATAGAGACTTAAGGGTCTACTGTTTAATGGCCCACCCTGTATATCTCTCGCTCTCTATCGCCCCAGTGATGCAGCCACCTTGGACCTTGGTGTCTGCCTTTGCTTCATCCCACTTAGACTGTACCCATTGCAGTTTAACGACACTGTCGGATTCCCAATATATATTGGCCTATGTGTGTATTTTTGTTATCATGCAGTTGCACCCGTTGTTTAGAGGCCCGTAACTGTTCCGTCCAGGAGCCAGGAATTTCTCTCGGCGGGCCTGTTTATGGTATCTCTGGCGCTGCCTTGGCGGTACTGCGCCTGCTTCTTGACAGGAGCTGTGTCGCCCTGTCATAGCCTATGTCACAGCCAGTAGTGGTCGACGACCACTTCGCTCGGCATTTCGTAGTGACTTGATCGTCCCTTGTATAGGCCATACCCACAGTTGCCTGGCAACTGGCACCATGATCCATCAAATTTCTGGTTGGCATCTTCAATGGATTATGGTATTCTGTAGTGAGAGTTTGATTTTAGCGGCCATCGACTAATGTGTCTCGATAACATGAATATAAGGCACTAAAGAAGTCATTTGATTGTAATTGTATTAGCTGCATACCGCCATTTGGCCTGCCGGCGTCAAACCAGTATGCCCACGAGATGTCATACGGGCCACAGAATTCAGTATTACCGCTCCAAAAACATCTTCCAACATTACATCCCTTCGCCTGGAAATAAATCACAACCGTCGGTAATAATCATTCGTGATTGTCAATCACAAAATTATATTCCAACTTCCGCAAAATCTAATTTAATCAGATTTTTAAATCGAGTCTGGTCTGATCTAAACTGGATTCTAGGGTGTCCGCTCGATAATCCGAAGATTCGACAGTCCGAAGGTTCGATAGTTCAAAGGTTCCACAGTCCGATGGTTCGATAGTCTGAGGGTTCGATAGTCCGAAGGTTTGATAATCCTAAGGTTCGATAGTCAGAAAATTCTATACTCTGACATTAATTTAACTAGAAGCTGGATTAATTGGTGAAAATAATGTGCAAACGTGGGAGCTGGATTGATGGGAAAAGAATCATGCCTTTATGGAAGCTGGATGAATGAAAAGAATGGTGCAATCAAGCTTCTAGCCGAACCTAATTTCACCTGCCATTAAAACCGCAATCTTATCACCTATCGATCGGACACCATGCAATCAACAGACTATCGAACCTTCGGACTATAGACACAGAACCGATTCTAGCCATGATACTAATGAAGAGAGCGGTTTGCCTGTTGTAGTACAGGCTACAAAATATCATTCCAAGCAGTAAGCTACATTTTAGATAGAACCCCTCGAGCTCCAAATGTCGACATAATATGGCCAATCCTATATCTTCTAATGATAATACACCAATCGATGGGGCTAAAAACGTTGCTTATACATAAGTCACCTTTGCGGATTTCCCTAAAAAATGTTTGGCCTAGCGTAGAGCTGGCGAATCTTCGCAATCCTAATCGTAATTTCAAAATTGTTTAAATACTAAGCCTACTCTAAGGGCTAGTGCCAAAAAAGTGTCACTTGAACATTTCAAATAATATCCTCGGTAGCCTTCTGAATTGTGCACAGTGCTTAATTTTTCATATGAATTATAATCGACAAAGTGCAACCAGAAATTAAATAAATTTAGAGGTGCAGATTTTGATGACAAAGAATTATTAATCAACAAATCGCTAAAATCGATTCATTTTTTAAACTTACAAAACTTCATTATTTCGAGAAAGTACTCGATGTCCTGTTTCCGGAGTAGGCCTAAACGACAATATGGCGAACAATAGCTATGCTTAACGTAGCAGTGGAAAATTAACCGATCATTTGGCACTTTAGATAAATGCCGACAAGCTCAACTGTCATTATTGCAATAAATAGTTTGTTTACTGTGGTTGTAGTATAGCCTATCACTGACCAGAGGCGTCTAGACAGAGGTCTGGGGCATCTCCCCCCGGACATTCCCCCGGACAATTCCACCATAGGACAATTCCCGGAATTTCCCCCTGTGATCCAGCTGAAATATTTAAATAGTGCAATTAAATTTAGGCAGCAAAACGAATGAACATTAATTTTAATTTAAACATTCATTTAATTGAAAAGGAATCAAACTAACGACCGAAAGATCTTCATGCAATTTCACTTTGCTATACATTTAGGCTACTTAAGGATGTCCCTGCAGCTCTCCGACGTTCGCACTCATGACTAATGCTTATTTGCTAATTTTTTTTAACATAGGCTATACATAACAACTTTAACGCAACTTTGTTCTCTCCACGTAGGCCTATATTAGCTACAATTTCCACCTCCATCTCTTCGGATTTCTTGTAAAATAATTTAACTGATAGATTCATGACAAATTATATAGCAATAGCCAGGCTAAATATCAAAACTAGGCTAAATATTTACCTAAAGCATCAAAGTGAGACACATTTTGATTAAGTAACGTTGTTGGTTGTTCGCCAGTTAACTATCAATTAACTAAGCAGTAGGTCTACAAGTCTGCACGATCAACTATTCTTCTATTTATTTTTGATTCGACATTTTTTAATTAAGGTTGCTGGTTGTGTTTTAACATCAAACCCGTTTTATGATCACAGGGGGAAATCCGTGTGGAATTGTCCTGCGGAGAATGTCCGTGGGACATGTCGGGGGAGATGTCCGGGGGGAAATTCCGGTAGATGTCCGGAACCCACCAGGTAGTGGGGGTTCCGGAGGAAAATGCCTCCAATTTCAGTTAGTGGGATATTATTTGAGTCTTAGGGGTGTTTCTTGCCTTCACGACACTTGGGACTGACGGGCTTACCTCCATCACTCAGAAGGGGATTGACGCCTCTGTCGCTGACGTAGCCCAATCAGTAAATCACCTAGGCTCTAGCATGTGGAATAAATGACAATATTAATTTTTGTAACCGCTTTTCACGCTTCACTTAATGCAAGTTAATTGATGGGAAATTAATCTAATTTATCGTAATCTTCAAACTTCTAAAGCGCCTCTCGAAAGCCAATCACAGATCCCCAGCTCATTTACGAGCGCCGCGTCAACTGGGTTGTTACGAGGGAAGTCCGAGGAAGGAATGAGTCTGGTTTGCAAAAGGTCAGAGAAGACAGAGTAGTTATTAAGAGGGGTGTCGCTCTGGTCGAGGATTGGAGGGTGGATGATCAAGTGAGTCTGGCGATGAGTTCTTGAAAAGGTGAGACTTGAGTTTGGAGTGGAAATCCAGATGGTGATGAATAGATTAGCGAGCAGCAGATTGATGATGGTGAATGATAGACAATGATGGCGGAGGAGCCGAAAAAGTGCGAAATTCATGAGGTAGGTCAATCGAGAAAAAAATTGGGATATTAATCTGTTAGTGATTCAATCAGAACTAGCTCAGAAACGAATGCTAGAGCAAAACTACCTGCGTTAGAGACTGGCACGCCATGACCAGATTAATCCTCCCTGGCAACTTGGTTGTGTGTTACGTGACCTAGCTAACTGAGGGACATGCCAAAATGTGCTTTCTACAGATTTTGGCGTTAAGCTATATATATCGTCTCTTGGTGCATATCACTTGTTGTCTCGCATCTTTATGTTGTTAATAATAAGAAATTTCCTTTGAAATTGAATTGTTGTCGTTCTCATAAATATTGAGTAGCTTAATAACACTGTTGACCGTCGGTTGGTCGGAAAGCGACTTACCACTGTTGCCAGACCTCGTTGGTCAGATCGCGTGGACACTGAAAAGAAGGGAGGATCCAGAAATCGCAATTCAAATACAACAAGAAAATTCAAATATTTGAAATTTTGGGGGACGCTATGTTCGTCACGTGCCCAAGCATGTGTACGCGTCACCGTATGCGTGCAACTTCGAACAAGCGTGTTCATTAATAAATTCAATTAGGATATGATAGTTGTATCTTATCATCGTGGCTCTTAGTGTTTTATGCTCCACAAACATGCATTGTTACAGTTAAATAAGGCCTACATCTTACCTGACACATGCAGTATAGGCAGTCATTAGTGATAGCTGAAAAATTTAACAATAATAATATTATTATCAGGCCATGTACGGCTATTTGACTTCTGAACTATAGCCTATATGTGGCTACCGCACTTAGTCTAGTGTCAATTACACAATAGAATAACGTTAGCAAACGTTGATTCTTTTAGGATTAATGAGGTTGTAATAATTTTCAGACTCTTTTAAATAATATTACATCTGACAAAATTTGGTTATGATCCTTAGAGTCGTTCGGACTAACTTGGACGACAAGAATTACTTTGATCAGATTATGTAGCCCCATAGTATTTATATTTCATTGCAACAGGGAAGACTAGACAGACTAAATTCGAGATAATAATAATAATAATAGTAATAATAATAATAATAATATTATTATTATTATTAATATTATTATTATAATAATAATATTATTATTATTATTTCATTTTATATTATTATTATTATTATTATAATTATTATTATTCATTGGCATTGCCAACGGATCTGTCATCATGCTATCTGGGTCGCCGCTTGTCAGTGGACTGTAATATTATTATTATTACGCATGTTATATTCTATTAGTAATAGATCATAGGTCTACTATAGACAAGATTAATTCGATATACTATTATTATTGTTATTGTTATTGTTATTATTATTATTATTATTATTATTATTATCACCTTTATCATCCTCAATATTATTATTATTGTACCGTTATTGTTATTATTATTATTATTATTATGCTAAGCAATCGCTTGGAGTTTCAAATTATTATTATTATTATTATTATGTTATCGCCCATGATGAGCTAAGTGAGTGTTGGCAATGTCCCGAAGAAGCAGGCTGCGTTCCCACGCTGAAGGACAACTGAGATACGTTGGAACAGAAATGACGTCTCCATTGGATCGTGGGTTGCAGCACTCGTTCGACTACCCAACTCTGAGATGAACTCCAGTCCTTCACTGCTCCAAGCGCCGCCGGATTCCAAGGAGAGGGCTACAAAGTCGTGGGTGTTGGTTATGGTGGAATACTTGGCCCTCTTCGTCTTAGCTGCGCGTTCGGCTGCTTCGCCAGCTCTGATAGATGTGTCGACAAGATGTGACTTGGCGTAGGTGTCGGGCACTGTCACATCCCATGCCAGACATCGACCACGTGTCCAAGGAATGAGCGTGACGCCGTCCGGTCGCTTTCCATCTTCTCTTAGCAAGCCGAGAGGTTCCTTTTGCGCTGGAATCTTCGCCCTGCCAAGAGCTCTCCAGATGACATCGTTCAACATGCTGTGTCGTTGATGTTTTCCGCTGCCTCTTCTACAAATTAGTCCATGGAGCCCTTTTGCGTCGACGCTCTCTTGACATTGGTGACACAAATGTGGCTCGCAGAGCGTCGTTCCTAGCCTCAACCCGGCTGCCAGTCGTACATCCTCGTTTGAGAGGCGCAGGCCTAGGGCAGTCACAGGGGGCGCTAGCATCCAGTCTCCAGAATGAGGTGCTCGTGAGGCCAGCAGGCGAGCACGGTCGCATGGATTATTATTATTATTATTATTATTATTATTATTATTATTATTATTATTATTATTATGCGTGTTATATTCTATTAGTAATAGATCATACTAGACAGGCTAAATTTGATAACATTGGATCGTAAATTTATATACTCTATAAGATAAAGCTGAATGTGAGCACAATAAACTACAATATAGAGTAGCCTAGACAACATTTTATATGAATAGACTTAATACGACCAGACTAAATTGCATTAAATTATCTGAAGTAGAATGAAAAAATATTTTCCCAAAGCAGAAGATAAAGATTATGGGATATCGAATGAATGAGAAAGCTGTTGACTCCTTACCGGAAGCTGCAAGGTTTGAATTGGCCACTAGGCCTATCAGAACGAGGATGGCTGCTGTTACCAACATCTCAACGATTCTAAATAGTTTTCAGGTCTACAAAGCAATGCAGTTGTAATAAAGTCAAAGGCAATGTCAGGGATTCATGAGACAAGTTAGTTCCCTGGACTGTCGGGGCCTAAGATATCTATTTGTGTCGAGATTTTGGCTTCATGAACAGCTTTAATAGTAGACCTATGTATAGCATAGCACCAGACATCCAAAACGGCGAATACTTTTTGTTGCTCGCGCGTAATTATTATATTACAATATTTGAAATGCTGGTGGTACTCTAAAGCTATGCGCAGAGGACCATCTTTTCTGGCGCTTAGCTAAGGCAGCTTTTGGGCGTCTGTTCACATGGCTAATGAGAATGTATAATATTCTATAAGACAAAGCTGAATGGCTAATGAGAATGTATAATATTCGTATCGTAACCGTATTCACAAAACGCCGACGAAGGTTCAAGTCAGGTATTTTCTGAATTAAGACGTTCTCGATGGTTCAACAGCGTCGCTCGAATGCCAGGCTCAGAGCACTAGCATATCGACGAGCGCTGCGTGAAGTCATGAGGCTGTCCGAAGGAGGTCCTATTCCGGGGTTTCCAGAGGGTCGGAGTAGGCACAGTGGCGTAACCAAGCCCGGGCAATTACGGGCAGTGCCCGGGCTGCAGTTTTCTCTGCCCGGGTTGCAGCTATCCCGGAATTTCAAGATATTTTAAAACTATATTTTGAGTTTTTCATTGATTCTTACGCAGCTTGTGTGACATAAGTTTTGTCCAAATCCGTTTATATGCTTTGTGTTGGCGGGGTACCCCACACTTCATCGCATATATCGCCATACTGCACACCTATCGCATATACATAATTATACTATATATATAAACATATATAATATATATATATATATATATATTATATTATATAGATAATATATAAATATATGGGATGATTGTAGCCCAGGTATCGTAAATCACATACTGCACATTAATTAACTTCGAGTCATAGGCCAAGATCTGAAATGATACGTGACGAAGCCTCTTCGGACTATCGAATCGACCTAGCAGGGTTGAAATACCTCATCTAGGAGCATATGTAACGCAGCCACTCTTCCCTGCCTTTCGCTGTCTCGTCCTCCCTCTATGCGGCTCCAATTTCCTCTTCTGCATCTTTCTTCCTCTCATTCAGTGTATCCATATAACCGGTTCTCCAGTAGGCTACCTTCATGATCGACGGCATATAAAGTTGCAATAGTGAAGCCTAACCCTGTGCACATGTGCGTACACTATTAATCAATTATTTTTGACGGCCATGGAGGTATGGACCATTTATGCCCAACAAAACCTGTTTCTCGCCCCACAACGAATTGACCACATATAGGCCTAGGGCAATGTCTAATAACGTGCATGGCATTATAGGCCCATGATTATGTGACACTCGAGTATATAGTTATTATGCGAACTGAAAAGAATTGCACTACCGATTAACTCTTCACAACTCATCTGCTGAGCTTTTGCGCTGTCTGATCGAACGAGAAGACACGGCGCTTAATTGCTGTTTTAACTTAAAGTAAGAACCATCAAATTCACCTTTATAATTATTATGATTCTTATTATTGTTTCAATCAAGCACATAAAACAGCTAATATCAAATTGTATTTATCAATCAATGCTGTATGATCTATAGCATTAGATAATTGTAATGTAATATAATCAAGCATTTATATAGCGCTGCTCAAATCAGCAGCGCTCTCAACTGGCGCCTGTGCATGGGAATAGAGAAGTCTTGCGTCTCCGAAGCTGGCAAGGTGAGACCGTGAGAGGGTCAGTAGCTCCAAGCGCAGGGACTGTGGAAGACAGTTCCAAGCTGAGTGGCCAACATAGGCAAAACTTTGTGACTGGGCCGTGGCAGAGCGCATGCGCGGAACAACAAGAAGGCCGCCAGTTGAAGATCGCAAGGAAACCATTGCAGGTAAAGAGGACACCGAGGTGCAGAAAGATCTTAAGTATGTCGGGGCCACCCCAAGTAGGCAGTTGCGCATATAGGAAATGGTTTAAAACTGTATACGCTGTTGAACAGGGAGCCAATGAAGTTTGTCCCCGAATGAAGCATGAAATATCGGCAAACTTCGGAATGCCAGCTATCAGACGAGCAGCGGCATTAAGAATAAGAATAGATAATTAGTCGCAGGCTGCAGCTGCAACTGCTATCTCTCCAAAGTTGCAATTTTTCTTAGTTTATTTCGTTAGTCGCCGGATGTTGCCCCTTAACTCTGGCGTTCTTTAGACAATGACCTACGTGTTTCAACTATCTTAACTGCATAGCTGTAGATTGAATACAGTTTGCGTGGGCCCTATTGCTAAGTTTATGATACAGCAATATGAATATTTTTTTATGCGGGAGCAAAATTTTAACAGCTATAGTCAGTGAATTGGTATAATAATAGTTGCTAACTTGCCACTTTAGAAATAATAAATATGACATCTGCCAATTCCTATTTTTGATTTTCATTATTGTGATTAATTTTGAGATGGGCAGCTGCCCGGGTTTCATTTTGACTCTGGTTACGCCACTGATTAGGCAGAGTAGTTCCTCGGGCGGATTTTGTAGGCCTATAGGTTGAAAATTGCAGAATGGAAGGCCAAGTTAATCGGGTGCAGAACACTGGGAGAGGTGAGGCTTAGTCTCAGTTCTGAAACCTGAGAGCTGAGGGATAGAATAGTCTGAGGAAGATGATTGCGAGTTGTTTGCAGTGAATGTGGAGGGATAATTTCACTGTGAATTAACCAAGAAATTACGAATTCAGACGGGAGCTCTCCAATGGAAATGTGCACCATTTCCATGGAACGATCTCCCGTCTGAATTCCGCAGTGTGAGGTATGGCACGGTTGAAGAACTTGATATGAGTAGTGACAGGTGTCGATCAAAACTGAGATATGAAGACGATGGGGTAGAGCGAGTCTGCTGCACGGTGAAGAGTTCGCACAGATATTTGGGCTGAGAGTACTGTAGGCCTACGTAGTTTAAGGTTATAGCGAATCGACTTTGAAGTGGAGAGGCGATCAGTGCTCGCTGCCAGCGTCTCCATAATTTATATAGGTCACATGTGGGACCTTTATTATGTCCGCATTGGTCCAATCGAATGATCATGCAGTTTCTATGATATGGCGTGGCAATTATAGTGCTATTCTGAGAATGCAATTGCCTGATTAAAAGCGGGCATAGAAACGCGTCGCATGAATGTCATTTTTAATTTTTTCGTCACTCTAACGTTACTCTATTGCTGGCGTAGCTTAAACTTTAGATTGGCTTCAATAGCTCTGAGATCGCACAGCCATCGAGAACGTCTTAATTCAGAAAATACCTGACTGGAACCTTTGTCGGCGTTCACGCAACACACTTCCCAACCAAATTGGTCGCCCTGCACAGTGCACTCTCTTTTTATACCAATATCCACGAGAGAATTGTATTCAGCATAAGTTTGAAATTGCATTTTAATTTACATTTTCAATGCTAGGTTTATGTGTAGGCCTAATTAAGATCATAAAAAAAGTCATTCGTGTCATCTGCCGTTCTTCAATACCGCTTTGTTCTGTCCTTTTCCGTCACTTGCCACCAGGTATAATTTGAAGCTCATTGATTACTGTTAATTGCAATTCTAACTAATTGCTTTAGAAGACCAAGTCGTGATCAGGTCAATGCTTCCGAACATCGGTCCGTAGGACTCTTAGAGAGGCAGGCTGGTCGTGATGGATAAGCAACTTGAAGGAAGCAATGTAGTAAAGTCAAAACGAAAGTAATGACTAGCTACAAGCGACAGAGCAGCGTGCACCGATGCAATGAGAGAGTTCCAAAAGTGGAATGGTTATTAAGAACAGTTCTCGATGTATACGTAGCCTAGGCCTATGACCAGATAAAGCTAATTATTGGATAACTCCGTTGAATAATAAAAATCACGGACATACCAACTGGTTTAAGTGTTGTGGTGACCGGAGTCCACAGTTTTATAGCAATGAGTCCAAATTTGAAACTAATTCTTTACTGAACAGGAAGTCAATGAAAATATCCAGGAACAGAGGCCATATGTAGGCCTAATTATAGCCAACATTCTTATATGTTCGGGACTTCGGGTGCATTAGTTATAGCCAAGGTTGTACAATTAGGTTTTGAAAACCTAGACTTTAGGCTTAGCTTTTATGAACCGAATATGGGACCGTCTAAAAATGACGTCACGCACCTAGAGGAGGGTCACACATTTGTGACGAGGGGAGGGGGTCGACGATATGTGACGTCAAATCATCACATCGAATATCCATGAATGAAGGAGCATTTTGCTTCTCTGTTAATAAACGGAAATAATAAGTGAATAATAATAAACGTTATACAAAATGAATATAATAATATAATGTATGATAATAAACGTTATGTAACATGGACTGAAATATTTCACAGACTTTCAAGATGTCAACAATCAACAGCCTATGCTGCTATGAGATCTATTTAAACATTTGAATAATAATAAAACAAATTTGCTTCTCCGTGGGAGAATGGAGAAGTATGAAGTTTGGACAGTGGTCAATTTGTGACTGTGGGGATGGTGGAACTGTAGAACGGGCTCTTCTCTTACCCACTCACCCCTCCTCGGTTAAAAGTTTTGCGACCTTCACTATTTGCAGCTTAAAGGGTGTACCTGTACTTGTAAACAAATGACAATGTTACATAAATTAAGCATAAAGCTGAACGACTCTATAATCTATAAGTACTATTAAATCTGACACCAAATTGCACAGAAAACGTTAGGCCTACAGTCGCATTTAACACATGTAGGCCTAGCCCTATCTAACTTAATAGCAAAATGCATTTTTCAGTTTTCCGCCTTATTTAATATTTGAATACTACAATTGAACTTGAATTGCACCCAAATATGTTACTTTATTTTTTTCATTTTATTCTTAAATTTCATATCGCCCTTCTTCCAACATCTTTTGCCTAGAAGTGCACAAACACGCCTCGATGGCGCAATTGCAGTTGTAGCCTACTGCAGAGCAATTGTGCGCGAAGAATTTGCTCAAGGTCCCTACACAGTGACTGACGTCTCGGAGGAGGGTCGAACCCGCTCACTCAGCGCACACTGAGTGTCACGGGCTGACCGCTCTAACCGATCACCCACCGTGCCTCACGTAGTTACATAGTTACAAGTTACGTAGCCTATACCGAACTTGGCTGAAATTGCAAAAAACAATAGGCAAAATTTAACATGTGTATCGAACTAAAACAATTTTTAGTATTTTATGCCAAATGGAGTGCATTTTGAGCTCTTGTTTACCTCAAAAGTTTCAACTATAATTTAGAAATAAAGTACCTACATCAAAAATTTGACTATAATATATGCAAAGAAATTTAGAAACAGCTTGAACAGGGATGGGGCAGCTTCACCCACACTCCCCCCGTGGCGACGCTAATGCACTCCATTGCATATATATGCGCATTTTGTCACACATAGGCCTACAACGAAGACTTATAAGTACAAAATTTGAGGTAAACAAAAGCCCAAAATGTTTTCGATTTGGCATCAAATGCTAAAAATCCCGCAGGGTCCTGGGACTCCCACCCAGAACGCGCTAGGCGAAGATTACAACTCTCTCCATGCCCCTTTAGTCGTTAGGAGCTTCTTTGTCCCCAACTTCGAAGTTCTGGCGACGCCACTACGCCCCATCAGCTGAGTGATGTAACTGTCCGCTAGCAAGTCATGCATGACTTGACATGCGAAACGGTTGACAAATGAAAATCGAGTAAAGGTTGACGGACTAGATTCACAGACAGTAATGCAGATAATGTCGAAATGCTTAATCTATTGTTTCAATCAATCAATCAATAAAACTTAATATAGAGCCTTTTCAAGAAGTCTACTCAGAGGCGCTTCCGGTCCAACCTCGGCCAAATAAGACAGATTTCAGAGTGGAGTAAAAAATATGGTAGAGAGTTCTTAGGTAAGAGCCGAAGATTCAATGGAAGTCTATTCCAAGCAGTTGGGCCCACAACCGATTTATTGGCGAAGCGATTAGGTTCTTACGACTAAATCGTCGCTCGTATTCGGCAGCAACTTCGGTGCAAATAGTAAAAAGTGATGGAACTGTCTTGAACGGCGTTTCACCTAGCTTACTGTCATGGCTGAGATGCAGGAACTACAGCCAATATATAAGATTCAATTTAATTCCCTGTGAAAGTAGGCTGGTGGCATGCGGTAATGGAAAGTAATGTAAGAAATGCCTTCAGGAAGAGATCAGTAAATTTATTTTAATCAGCCACCTGCGTCCAATTAGTGTAGAATAATCTTATATGAGTGAAAATTTTATTTCATTTGCTATACAAGAATGCATTAATGTCTCTCATTTGAAACGAAGATGAGAAATCGCGACTTCTGCGACTTACGTATCTGCATAAATAAAATGTAGTACGGAATTATTAAAATTGTATTTATGGTATACATGTTGACGTGAAGATCCTGCATGTAGTTACAGGTAGTTATAATGAGACTTTGGTTAATTCTGGAAACATCTGATTCAGCTTTTAGGCATTTCTAAGCGTGATCGTAAGATCGTATCACAACAAACTTCATCTATTACAATGACAATAGCGAGTGAGGTTATGAGATAATTTCCAATCTGAAAGATTTATTTAAAAATTAAAAACGACAAGCTTACTAAATTTGTGGAATGGCTTCTCTTCGGTCGTTCACTCCCTTCCTAAGATACCTCTGATGCTTTTCATCGACACCTTAAGTCTCCCATTTTTGCCCGGGCCTGGAACGGGAGCGCCTCTTAGTAATTGTCTTGAAGGGGCGCTAAATTAAATCCACAGACAGGAGAAAGATTTTGTGAGCAGTTCCTTTGACAAATGAGCAGGAGTTAAAGACAAAAAAATTGTGCAACAGAATTTTTACCATTCATAGGACAGCATACAGATAATTAATTTAAAACTACAATATTGATATGAATCATTATCCAGAAATTTCTCTAGAGCTCAAAAGGCGAAATGCAGAAAAATTCGTCTTTTAAAAGTGCACAGACAAAAACACCAATCTCCAACCAGTTCTACATTAGGTCATTCTCATCCATTTCGGTTTTAAAAGAGCAAACCGTTCACGCTCCAGTGCACTCGTTCTCGCTCGAACCCTCGCTTATGTAGTTCGCGATTTTGCAAAACTCTCACACAGAAAAGAAGAAGAATTATTTATCTAAAAGCATAAGCAACTTAGTCATAAATTGCAATATTTTATATAGAGTTTATAATTTCAGAAACAAAGAGCATAAACTCGCAATCAATAAACACTCTTCTATAAATACTGTATAATAATACTGTTCTAATAATATCACTACACAGTTCTGATCAAACGTCCAGTAATCTAAGTTACATTCGGTACATGTAGTATCAATTAAATACTTAAATGTCTGACATTAATACTTCCAAATTAAGTATGTCCATTGCTATTTCAAACTAGTAAAAGACATATATAAAAAACACTAATGCAGGGCACAAAGTATTAATACATCTAACTATATTTCAAAACAGCTAAAAGTAGTAAAGCATCCTAGAATGACGCTCGATACACCGTCATAATCACAATTACATCGCAGCACAGCTGATACTTGTACACCAAGGTACTGGCTCAGAAATCACAAAAAAGGCACTTTGCAAATCTCAACTCTAAACTATGGCATATTCAACTTATTTAATAATTATAAACCACAGTACCAGTTGACATCAATATTCATTAATTAGATGAAAATCAACAAATCAAATCTCGAAAATCAATTCTGCATCACAGCAGAAAAAATTTAATTACTTCACTGATTCATTTCAATTAAAAAATAGACAATATCAATATAACTTCATCCATTGCTAACAAAAGTCACAGACTTGCTAATAAACGAAGTCCAAACTCGGTCTTCACTCATTCGAATTGTTTTCATTTAATTAATATCATTAGGCTGCAGAGAATATACCACTGCAGCAGGTACACAAAGCAAATATACAACTACATATAATTATGAGTCATTATTTTATTCGTAGTGATACACCATTTGGCAAATATAATAATTATTATATAGCACTAACTACTAACATTGTGAAGTTTATACACATTACTTAGTAAACATCACAATGTTGGTAGTTAGTTACACAAGTGAAGGGCTACGTGCAGTAATGTAATTTTACAGGTTTGGAAAGACCTTATATCTATGGTAACACAATGACACATACGCGTAATACTGGTAACTATATAAAATGTACGGATGGTAGCAACTACATGCTGAAGTTGAATCTCAAGTTCCTAGATGTGAAAAATGTCAGCAGTGGGTTCACATCTCCCCACGACATACATGCAGCAAATGTAGGTAGCAGAATGCACCACAGTAATCATTTTGCAAAAATTCGCCTGGCACACAATAACATGACACATCTTCGCTAATCAGTTCACTCAAAAAAGACAACCAAAGTTATCAAAGCCTCAAAAGCACACACAGACAGAAGCTACTCTTCCAAGTTTAACAGTTCCATTAGAACTTAAATAAGCCATTCCTATTGATGGAAGACAGTTTCTCTTTAAAGAATTGAAATACATTACATTTTACCAACACAATAATTCAATATCGTAATGTGCCATAACAGCACTGGTAACATTATATAGCACAGCACTGCTTACAAAAACCCACTCATGTGTGCGTCTTGTCCTGTTGTCGCATCATGTCCCAATGTACTAGTGCACTACAGTGTATACTTTTCAAAGTAAGCTCTTTGCAACATTCACAACAATTGCAATTTTCAAAGCTACAGAATCCACAACAAACTTTGATAATAAAACAACCATCAAAGGCTTCAGCCCTAATAAGTACATAACACTTATAAAAGTTAATGATATATTGAATGGCTTTCATCTCACAATGTTTCTACATAAACCGTGTATGAAGCAGATTATAACATGTGGTTACCAACTTTCAACACAATTAGGCACAGTAATTACACCAACAAATGATATATTTAAATATCTGATTTCAAAATCTAGTATATTATAAAAACCACAAAAATACATCCAAAAAAGCCTTATAAAAAATTTGGTGCAGAACAAACCTGAATCAAATTGGAAGAATGCTCGCCAAATAATGCATTGATAAACCTGTTGTTAGAACTCTGTTAATATTTTGTGGATATGAAGTAACAAGCCAAAACAACTTTAGTCATATTATAACATTCTGTCTGTGCAGTTAAATAAGCTTTCCACAAAAAAAGTTAAAAGGAAGAGATCACGATGTTCCAGACTTCTGGAATAGAAAATGTTCGAGCAATAAAAAACAATCTCTGTTCCCTGACGAAGCCGGTCACAATGTCCGACCCGACACCTGACCATATGCCAACTAGGACACAATGCAGCTCTTTTTCTTGCCTTTTTTCTTGTCATTGACAGCATGACCTGGAAAGTCATTTCGTGACACAGATGGAAGAGTCATGGAGCGCCGGGAGGCCAATGACGACGAGCGATCTCTTCTGGAGGCAGTTGAGGCACGATCGAACTCAGCCTCGCAAGTGTACGCGCGATTTTTCTCATAAGCATCCGAAGAGTCACTGGAACTGGAACAAGTGCTGCACTTTTCGATGTCGTCTTCATCCAGCTGCCTAAATCGGAATGCGGGGTTGTCACGGTCAGGTTCTTCCTCTCGAGCTGCCAACATGTCTTCCCAATCTTCCTTCCAGTTCGACCGTCTGCCTCCATTCCAGCTCGTATATGCACTGTCTGAACTGTAGCCGCTGGCTCGCTTAGCCCCCGATGCGGTGCTGTCACCGCTGTTCCACTTTGGCTTTGATATGGCTCCATCAGAACTGTACCCACTGGTACGCTTTGGCCTTGACCTCGACCCATCGGAACTGTATCCACTTGTCCTTCTATGGCTTCTGCTTTGGTCCCAGATATTCCAGTCATCCTGACTAGAAGCGGCCAAACGGTGTCTCTGTTTCAGACGTCGCCTGAACTCGTCTCGGGGTGAAGGCGTACGGGCAGCTTTTGTTGATGGATCAAATCGCACGGATTTCTTAATCTTTCTGGGATTCTCAGAATCGATGTTGACCATCTGAGAAAGATTTGACTTTTGCATCTTCATCTGTGGTTTTTGAGATCGATGTGGAGCCCTGCTGGTCGTCCATTGCTCCGTGATCTCTCTACAGTTCTCAGTGTCGTCAAATTCTTCATCCGGCGCTTGCGAATTCATTTTCAGTTCATACGGGTTCTCATTGTCATCAACGTAATCGTCACAGCTTGGAGACTGGCTTTGATACATGTCAATCAACTCTTCTTCTTTGCTCAGTCTGGAATTCTGTAACTCGTCAAAACCTACCACTCCATCCAGGTATTGTTGCTCATCATGCAGACTGATCCTCACACTTCCAAACTTATCCATACAGCTCGACTTTTCTAAATGACCCGAATCTTGACCCAAACAGCAGTCCTCATCGCAGCCATGCTCAATGCTCGGATTTCTTGCCGTGCAAGCGATATCAACCCAGCCTTCGACAAAATCATCTCGCTTCTTGAGTGTTGAATGAAACTCACATTCACACTGCTTCTCAAACCCTTCTTCACACGTACCCTTTCCCTTCCGACCACAACGCACGGTGTTCTCCGCTCCACAGCCTCTCTCCCGCCACGTCTTCCCCTCTCGTTGCTCCTCAAACACCTCGTCATCCTGAAGCTCAATTTTTCCCGCTTCCGTCTCCAAGACGCTCATCGCAACAATGGCACAATCAGAACAATAGAGCACACCACCCTTCAGCATGAACTGACAACCAACAAGCGAAAGCAGACAGGTGTCGCAACGAAAGCACGCGTCAGTTCCATGCCAGCGCAGTCCGTTGAGCTCCAAGTGACCCTGGTTGATGCTGATAACCTCGTGACACGCCTGACAGCGTTCCGCGTGGATGGCATCGTAGCAACCGCAGCAAAGTGGCTGGCTGTCACGCATGACATAACGCTGACCACCAAGTGGAGCCTCACAGTCGACACAGGTGAAATGCTTCATGTGCCAGGTCTGTCCTTCGGCCTCTGTGCATTCTTCTGATAGGATAATCTGAAATAGTAGAAAAGCTCGGTCAGCCAACAAGCTAAGCAGAGACTGCTACCACGGACTGGCAAGACTGACGGCATTGGCAGGTCAAACTGACAACAGAGCAATGCCTGTCAAGGACAACAGGAACTTTATATCTAGAATTCTGTATAAGTACAAGAATCGTCCGAAAAGGGCAAGCTGACAGTCGAGTAATCTGAGCTTTAAGGAAACACTTCTGTTAATATTTAGTTAATTACAATTCCTCTTTAAGCCATGATGCGGTTTATCTGGTAGGTATTTTACTACTACAATAAACAAATATCGTTGTCATCGTCGTCATCATCATCACATCATCATCATCATCATCATCATCATCGTCATTGTAAATTCATTTCATCCATAATGCATCAAAGCCATGTCATAGAAATAATAGAGGTCATCATCTAAAAACAAACAACTCCAAAACTAATATACATAAGTACATGCTTATGTGGCAGTCACATAAGCCAAGACATTATGTCAAAATATCATCCAGTAACATTCAAAAATTCATTATGGAGACAAAGTATTGCTGTTAGAATGCTATACATTGTCTATAACCATGCAAACTAATGAGCAGATATGCAGTTGGTGTAATAAAGAACACTTACTTACTAGTTTAAAAGAATTCAAAAGATTTACTTTAAAGATGCATTCTAAGCTATAAAGAAAGTGTACAGTTTTCAAGGGAACTAGTTTAGAGCGAAGGAAGCGCAGATTGTACCTCATCACATGCTATGCAACGAGGTTTCATCGTTTCTGCATGGTGTCGGCCACAGAAGAGAACTCCGTCCTTGATAAAATAGATCAGATCCACCAATAACTCTCTGCACTTGTGACAGTGGAAACAGCGTGGATGCCAAAACGCATCGACACCAGCTCTCGTTGCACCAACAACCACGTCACCATGCTTCAGATTTCCATTGCACTAAAACAAGAGCACACATTTACAGAAGCCGAAAGAAATCATTTGGCAGTTTTGCTTTTCATTTTATCTTATCCACCACAGTTTTTAATAATTTTGACCCATTCTAAAATATCTTCAAACTGAACATCAACTGACTTGTAACAAAGGAGCAATGATACTTGTAAGAAAGGTGCAGGAATACTTCAACCAAAGGGGCATGGATACTCCCAACAGATGGGCAATGATACTTGTAAAAAAGTAAGGATACTTGTAATAAATGGGCAATGATACTTGTAAAAAAGTAAGGATACTTGTAATAAATGGGCAAGGATACTTGTAGCAAAGGAGCAAGGATACTTTTAGCAAAGTGGCAAGGATACTTTTAGCAAAGTGGCAAGGATACTTGTAAAAAAGGGACAATACTTGAAACAAAGGGGCAAGGATACTTGTAGCAAAGTAGCAAAGATACTTAGAGCAAAGTGGCAAGGATACTTGTAACAAAAGGGTAAGGAAACTGCATCGGCTGAGCACATCCGTTGTTATGTCGAGTGCTCACATTCAAGCCTAAGCTAAAACAGCTGATTGTTCTCCACCAACATCAGCAAACTGACATCAGATAAGTGACCAAACATTAAATCATTTGAACATTCACACAACTCGCATTTATCCGCAGTTCCAATCAGACAAACCAGGCAGAAAATTGAATAAAAATGCTAGAACCTAATAAAAGTAATTAAACAAAATATGAAGATACCTCACGACATCGTAGACCTTGGTCAGATGGCCTCAGCAGCCTGATGACTCCTCTGCCAAGCGAACCCTTCTGGCGTCTTTCACAAAAGATTCTCAGCTCCTTCTTTTCCTCATCGCTTAGTCCATGACAGTATCTGCTGTTACTATCTTGCACAGGTAGTTGCTTCAACAGCTGCATTGTCCGGTATCTTTCACCTACGCTCCCGACATGTGGCACTTTACTCTCAGGCAGGCACCGCATATACTGATGAACCTAGAAATAAGACAAAAGTACTTAGGAATTGCTTATGGAAGGTTAAACAACATAGAGCTTGATAGGTTAAGATCACCGAGTAGGCCTCCTACAGAAATTCTGGGCCAATAGGCAGATAAATTCTGGGCCCCAAGCAGAGAAATTACAGGCCCCTAGTCAGAGCAGTCATGGGCCTCTTAGATGGAAGTGGGTGTGTTCTATAGCAAAAATTGTAAGATTGGTAATGTTCAGATGCTTAAAGTCTAAACTGATTGTAGTTAAGTGTCAATACTATAATATTTACAAAGGCATAACCTTTCTATAACTTTTATAAAACGTTTGCTATGTTTATTGTTAACCCAGTCCGGGTCTCTATAAGTAGCTGAGCCTCCAGGCATTTGCCCCTCTCAGCAGGCCTATCAGTAGTTAAGTTAAGCTACGTACATAAAGTTTGACTTAGGAAGGTTTGTAGCAGGCATAGTTCACTACTGTTTGTTTGGTGAGCCTGATTTTTGAAATGCTATGTTCACAAGGTTCGATAAAGATGACGTAGATGAGAAAATTTAATATTAACAGTAAAAGAATAGCACACAATGAAATGAGAGAGTACATATTATAACATAGAAGCAACAGATAAAACAAACTTAAAAAAATACTCTATAAATTTATGACAACACCACTTAACCCGTTAACAACCAGTGTTATTGATAAATGCCAAGGTTACATTTTACTACAAGCTGGTTGTTAAAGGGTTAACGTTTAAATGACGCGTTACATTAGTCTTCCAGTCGCTGTTAGTATATGGTTAATATTAGCTACAATCCAGTAACAACTACCAGCGCAGATGTCAATCCAGGAGGAACCCAGGAAAACTCATCCAGGGAGCATCCACTGTCGTTATCAGAGGTACACCGGCAATGTTGAGGAATCATGGTTGATGAGGACGTTGCCAGACAATCTTTTGGAATATGAATTTCAATTCCTTCCTCTGCAAATGTCTTTGCCTCAGAGTTCAAAGGCAAACCCTCAGCATCAAACTCAATAGAAGTCATTCTGACTCAGCAAAAAACCTAAAAAGAAGTAACAGGCATTTGAAAACCAAAAGAATTTTTTTTCATCCATCCAACTTCTATTTAAGCAAAAAATATTTTCATCAATCTTCATTTTAAACATGAATTACTTTCATTCATCCATGTTCATCTTGGGAGCAAGAACTACATTGGCCGAATAATAAAGAACTTTTAACGATAAATTAACCAGATTTACTTTCATTTTGTCTAGACGACCATTCATTAATCGTAAATTCAATTTTTGAAGTGAACGACATTGTCAAGACTTAATTTCAGACTGATTAACACATTAATTAGTAAGCTCTGTCTTTAAATGACACTAACAAGTTTTAGCTCTAGATCTAAGTGAAAAGGTCTATTGCCTAACAATATTAACACGCTGCCCATATGAACAAAAACTGGGCCACCG
This sequence comes from Bimastos eiseni, assembly GCA_959347315.1. NCBI lineage: Eukaryota > Metazoa > Annelida > Clitellata > Crassiclitellata > Lumbricidae > Bimastos > Bimastos eiseni. Next base: position 9,270,190 of record OY365811.1, on the reverse strand, counting down.
AGGTTTAACAATAAAGTGTAGTGCTTCTGCGGCCAAACAATCGGCCATCCTGTGGTTAAAGGTCTTTTGTGTATGTCTAAACAACGCTTAATCTTGCCCACATGATGCCGTATAAGACTCTCATGACCCACATCAAAAGAATTTAGCAATTTTTAAAAGTGTGCATGCGCCAAAGGTTGCGAATGCACAAAGATTTTCGTCACATAATTGTATAAATTTTTCTGCTACAGAAGTAAAATAATCGCTCAGTAATTACACAGGAGACATTCTGGGGAAATATTCCCAACACAAAATTGCTTTCATTATCCAATGGGAATTTAATACAAGGATTTTGTCCGGGGACAATTATTTCTGGGGACGATGTTCTACAACCAACTAAATGCCACAAATCAAATAACTTGACCATTGTTGACCATCAGTGCCAAACATATTCGTTTGGGTTGACGAGGCACAGTGTTGCTAAAACTTGGCGCAGTACATGCCAATAGAGCTCAAAACTCGAAGCTCTGGATGTGATCCACTAATCAACCAAAATAATATCTTTAATGCTAATCTTCCAAATCAAAACTTATTTCGTGCATAACAATTAGCTTTACACCACGCAACATTTTTAAGTTTTACCTGCAGCATTTTACACACGAGTTTTTAATATAAAATAATACAGGTGCAATTACTAACGCTTCACACACATATCCAACAATTCGCAAAGTTTTTAAATCGCACAAGAGTTTTTATATAAACACTACATGTGCAGGTCCAAACAGGCTCCATCTTGAATGTAGAGTCTAATTTACCCTATTCACCACACACCAACTAAGTTTCACATTCACAGCTAACTAAACTTCCGTCGCTTGAAATCACTGTAAATCGACTCTATATACATTTAAATGTCTCTACACAGTAAAACACCTACCGACCGATAGTAGTCACATAAATGGATGCAGTTATGCTAATCGTGCGCTTTTAAAACTCCACAATGTCAGAGTATCGGTGCGAACAACAGGTAAGAACCTACCTGAAGCTCGACTGATAAGAAAGACGTTTGCAAATCCCTCTAAACAATCATATTTAACATTATCCTGCTTTACGCCACTTTCTTATCCACTTCAATAGCTTATCTAAGTATAGTTTCGCTAGAGTTAAACGGCAAAACAATTCAAATGCAACTCCATTGTTTCGATTTCAAAGCATCTGCTGTGACGTCATGACGCTTGGCTGGTACCCTACTCGTCAAGTGGTCATCTAGATGATAAGAAACTAGGCCATCGGAACAACTAATTTAAATAAATTAAATCAGACCGCTCAGGTTTCAACACAATGACAAGCTGGCACTGAATTTAAACGAACATGATTCCACTATGTACAATTCCTTATTGTATTCTTGAAGTCCTTGTGCTATAATCATCTTTGAACTAAACATGATCCCAGTTATTTTAGAAGCAGCTATTTAAAGTAGCTTCTAATTATTATATGCGATTACATAATTTACAAAAGATATAGCTAGGCTACATCAGATTTAAAACATGTATACGGCTTTGCGTCTGTTTATTAAATAAATAATATTTACATATACATAATAGCTGATAATTATGCTGAAGACTCGCATCTTCACACGCAGCTGAGAAAGACCAATTGCGTATCATTTGCTCACATGTATTTGTATTCTGACAATATATCACCATTATCATCGTCATCGTCATGATCATCGTCATCGTCGTCGTCGCCGTTGTTGTCATCAGCAGCAGCACCACCATCGTCGTTATCATCATCATCGTCGTCGATTCGTCATCCCCGGGCCTCTATTCACTCGATATCTTCTTTTGCTCTGTAAAAGGTTGTAATGCCTGTCTATCCTACTGCATATATCGCTGTTCAAACTCTGTGTGTGTGTGTATATATACATATATATATATATATAATATAGTTAGGTCTGAATAGATTAGAAGCGGGATTTACATATATATATATATATAGCATTTATAACTATCAAAAAATGAATCAGATTGTCTTGATCCAGGGTATACTTTAGAGTAGGCCAACAGATATTGACAAAAGTTTTATTTATGTTGTTGACACTGACACCATTCTTAGATTGACACTGGCTCTATATAGTGTACGTCTTTTTGAATGCTTAACCATGCAATTGCTATATCTATAGGACTCTAAGTTAAGCTGGGGTCGTTCACTAGCAGTAGGCCAGCTAGGCAGCCAATTGTTGTCATATTGACAAACGTACTGCGAGTACTGTGTAAACCAAAAAATTAATAGTTGGCATGTACCGCATATATAGGCCTATATATCGGCTTATTATTGCTAACAATTATAGGCCTAAGCCTAGCTATTTGTGGTGGCGAGGATAGGCCTATATCCGTTCGTCCGTTCGAAATTAACGACCCGACGATTATTATCTTCACTCGTGTCCAATCATAATGATTTTGTTGTCCTACCCATCTGGATTGGATACTTCTGACAACTATGAAACTGAAACCCGACCTCTTGACCCAGTTTCTGCGTTTTCTCCGCTTAGCCATTTTTAGAACTAAAGAAAGCGGCCTGAGCGTCACATCAATGTAGACCTCCGTTAAGCTAAAGATTAGAGACCCCACCTAATTTCTGTAGTGTAAACTACGGCATTAAACCTTATTTATTCTGTGGATAACAAGTGTGAAAATCTGGTAAGGCCTACGGTACATTATTCACAGTGCGACAAACTGTGCTACCTCTTCACGAGAATTCGAGTGGTGGCGCTAGAAAACTCATCAATTATTGCTGGAACGAGTGAGGAATCGCAATATTTCGTTCGTTTGTGCGTGACAGTAGGTCAGGGTCGTGCGACTTCAGAGTGTAAACATGCAAGAGAAAAAATATAAATAAAACGTATTTTCTGTTATGTTTTTCTCTACCTACACGAACGCATGCTCGTCCCTTACTTTTGGATAATGCGGACGAGCTGAAATGTACTTCTGAAGAACCAGTGATCCGCAGTTTGCCTTCTCCATTATCATTTGACAAGGTGGCATGCATGTCGAATAATGCTAATAAAAGATTGCTGTTATCTAACTGGTTGTCGTCTGGCGACATACTTGTGGCTTCTATATCCGACTTATATTAATGAGGAAAACGCTTGATGTTTTCGCTTTGACAGAAGTATATCCAGATCATCAGCCAATTAACACTAGGCGCTAACGATGAGCTCTTTTCGAAGCCGATGTTATGACAAGACCGCCCACGACCATAATCCCTTCGGTTCGAATAGCCTATTTCAGTATTTGATTGATAAACGTTTATTGCCAGCCTGTTTCCAATTACTGTTAAGGTCTATAGTAGACTTAATATTTGTTAATGTCATTTAAATATAAAGTTGTGACTTGCTAATGTTCGTTTTAACTTAAGTCTCGATAATGTCATTTACATCTAATATTAAATTTACAACAAACGAATGGTCGGCGAGATGAAATGATCGTGAAATGGGAAAAATCCGGTAATTTAACGTTTTAACATTCAAATTATTTGCCAATTGAAATTCTTCCTTAAATAGAAGTTGGATTGATACAAACAATTCTTGCTTAAAATAATAGAAGCTGGATTGATGAAATTTAGTCTTGCTTAAGTAGAGTTGTATAGATGATAAATAAAATTTTTGCATAAATGGAAGTTGCAAGTAACAATAATTAAAAAAATACTCTCATAGTCTGTTGTTATTGGATATGATGTATAATTTTGGCCACATTACACATGTGCACCTTTATATACTAGAGGTCATTGTTGTGATGGAATATAATATATGATTTTGAGGTGATTATATCCTAGCCTGTGAGGATTATGTCCTAGTCTGTATCCTACCTTACTCCAGAACTTTGGTTCCTTGGCTGATACGTCCCCTTGTTTATCTTCAGACAAGGGATTTTTCTTAGGTTATGGACTTATCAGATATGGTCTTAAGTTACCTATCATCACATTGAGCTCGGACTTAGTCACAGATGTGTGAACCATTTATAAAGTGCACACACAAAATTTCTTGTCCACACTTCCTTCGAAAATTAGTGGGAACATTGGTCGCGGTCAAAGTGTTAAGCATTAAAAAGTGTTCATTTTAAAGTTATGAAAATATGTATTTGAAATGGAGGTATTGAACTGAATTAAGTAGCAATTAATATTTGATTTATGGTTTATTAATAATATATTGAGCATGTGGGGGCACAGGTAGATGTTCTACCTATATCTTTTAATGAGAATTTTGTGACGCAATTTCAGATTTCGGGTTGTGTCTTCTGCATATATACATACAAAATTTATATGTAGGTATGTATGTATACATATGAAGACAATGTTGTGCCTGTTAGGATCCTCACAAAGGCAGTGTACAATAATGCTATGTATTGCATTGTACTTTGTTCTTGTGGACTGAATTGCCCTAGAAATGACTGTGACAGTGTGTATGGTTTAAGAGTTCTGACTGAGTTTTATCTGCTGTGTGGCAACTATACAGAAAATCTTCCTGCAGAATGATGTCGACGTCGATTGAGGAAGTGAAGCTTTGCCTCCTTGGGGTTAGTGCTCACAAATTCTTCCTGTCAGATGTTCTCTTAGTAATGACCATGAAATTTCTGTTCTAAACAATTTGTCTGAAGTGTCTTTTGGGCTATAACAAAGTAGCCTTCACAACTGCCCAATGATTTGTCGAGTTGACTTACTTGAGTCGCCATTTTCTTGAGTCACTAAAACAGATGTTACAGACATATTTCAATGATACAACATGACTTAGGTATTTTATTGTAGAATTGTTTAAAAGGACAACCTGGAAGGGTCGTTTGACCTGCTCGTTTCGTGGTCCATTTTCCATTGTTGATGTTACAGGCTTATAGTCAATAATAAAACAGTGAAATTAACAATAGTATTAAAAGCAGTTGTAACAATAATGGCAGTTTTAGTATTAATACTACTATTTCTTTCCCTTTTGTTATTACATTACTACTACTGGTAATAAATCTAATGTCGATGTTACTGATAAATATTAATGTCTTTAATAAAAATGATTGTTTACTATTATTGGTGATAATGATTTGCTTTCTTTTGTGTGTGCTTAGGATGCTGGTGTAGGAAAATCAAGTATTGTTCATCGATTTGTGTATGATGCCTTCAAACCCACAATGGAAAGCACAATTGGGTAAATAGTCTACCTCTGCCAGAAATTTTTATCTACTAGAAATTTAGTAGTGCTTTCACTCTGTTCTATTGTTTGGATATTTTGTTTTTTATTATGGTAAACTTAGTTAATTAAATTTCATCACTGGGAATGATTAATTGATGCCATAGCCATTAAATGTAGATGTTTATGTAGAGTTACAGACTATTGTTAAAACTTTTATTGATGCTGATGACATCAGTTATTACAAAACTCGCGACACCACACTGAATCAGATTTCAGAATTGAGGTTTATTTGGACAAGGATGTGATTGGGAGGAGACCTTAGAAGGAAATTTGAGCAAATTGATTAATGATGGCAGTTTTTCAATTGCAATATAGACACATGACCTGGAGATCATTTGGCTGCGATGTATGTATGCATCTGGCTATTTATATAGCGCCTTATAGGAACCTCTTGAAGGTGCTAATGTGCAATGTGACACAACAATTGAAATCTGTTGGCTAGACATCTTTTCTAATAGGCTGCATGTCTTGACAGTGAATTGTCAATTTAAATTGATTCAGCAGTTTGAAAGGCAGACTAGCAACACATCGACGCTTTATCAAACAATCTCTTGCTTCTTATGTATTGTGTAATTTAAGAGTAATTTCGTTTCTGTTTGAAGCGCTGCCTTTCTAACCAAATCGGTGACACTCGACTCAACGACTTACAAATACCAGATATGGGACACAGCGGGTCAAGAAAAGGTGCAATTCTAAATTATATTGTGATGGGGTAGAGTACATGTCGGTCTCCCATGTCCGAATGTGGAAGATGGTGGAAGCACTCATTCCATGCTCTTTAGTCCTTCAGCTGGCAGTTAACGGAATCTAGGGTCTGGGGCACAATGTCAGTGCATCACAAGGCTTAAATTTTACTCTGCACCCATTAACCTGCTGTCGTTGGAGGACAAGCTATCCGACATAGTGCGTAAACCAGACAGAGCGTAAAACAAACTGTCCAGTTGAACACCAGTCTATCTATCCACCTGTCAGGCTGTCATTTGACAGTCCAGTCCCTCTGGCATCTAGTCGACCAATCAGACAATTTGTCAGACCTTTCCACCAACTGTATGGCCCGTTGACCAATATGGCATATCGGGTTTATAGCTTTAGGGGACTGAACACCACAGCATGTTAAGCAGAACACCACAGCATGTTAAGCGTAACACCACAGCATGTTAAGCATAACACCGCAGCATGTTAAACATAACACCACAGCATGTTAAGCATAACACCACAGCATGTTAAGCATAACATCGCAGCATGTTAAGCGTAACACCACAGCATGTTAAGCATAACACCACAGCATGTTAAGCATAACGCCACAGCATGTTAAGCATAACACCACAGCATGTTAAGCATAACACCGCAGTATGTTAAGCATAACACCACAGCATGTTAAGCATAATACCACAGCATGTTAAGCATAACACCACAGCATGTTAAGCGTAACACCACAGTATGTTAAGCATAACACCACAGCATGTTAAGCATAACACCGCAGCATGTTAAGCGTAACACCACAGCATGTTAAGCGTAACACCACAGCATGTTAAGCATAACACCACAGCATGTTAAGCATAACACCACAGCATGTTAAGCATAACACCACAGCATGTTAAGCGTAACACCACAGCATGTTAAGCGTAACACCACAGCATGTTAAACATAACACTGCAGCATGTTAAGCATAACATCACAGCATGTTAAGCATAACACCACAGCATGTTAAGCATAACACCACAGCATGTTAAGCATAACACCACAGCATGTTAAGCATAACGCCACAGCATGTTAAGCATAACACCACAGCATGTTAAGCATAACACCGCAGTATGTTAAGCATAACACCACAGCATGTTAAGCATAACACCGCAGCATGGTAAGCGTAACACCACAGCATGTTAAACATAACACCACAGCATGTTAAGCATAACACCACAGCATGTTAAGCATAATACCACAGCATGTTAAGCATAACACCACAGCATGTTAAGCGTAACACCACAGTATGTTAAGCATAACACCACAGCATGTTAAGCATAACACCGCAGCATGTTAAGCGTAACACCACAGCATGTTAAGCGTAACACCACAGCATGTTAAGCATAACACCACAGCATGTTAAGCATAACACCACAGCATGTTAAGCATAGCACCGCAGCATGTTAAACAGAACAGTGCATTATTCAGGGCCACGTTTACGGTGTGAGCACTGTTGTACCATATTTGGCTTCGTATGATCCAGGTCTTTTCCTGGATTGTTACGCTGAATTGGCTACTTCCAGATTTTAACCGCCATTGTTGGATTAGAGACAAAGTATGCTACCGAATAGATCACCATACTGCACATGGATGTGTACTAATCACTGTAATTATAATGATACGGTATTCGCTAATTTTTTTTATGCCTCCATTCGGGATAGTACTCAGTCGTTTGGTCGTGAGGAAGAATGTTTGGCCATAGTGCCAATAAATTCAGTGCCTTTCGATTTGGCTTCAGAATATTGCTGATGGCTTATTTAAAGTAGTTTGTATTCTGTCTTAAGTATTCCTGTTTCACTCAATTAAGACAACGAGGTTTTCATATTTTTTCTCTATAGCTTCATGCTATTCTAAGGGGTTCATGGTTCTCGTCTGGTTCTGTTCAACAGAGTTTTATTGGTGTAAAAGCAATCATCATCTGAGGATGCCCTGTGCTTTGCAGTACTTGACAGTTAGTAGACGTTTCCAGATTCTACTTGATTTATTATGGTAGGAATCCTTTGGCACCCAAGGGCGTCAATTCCCCCTCCCTAAGTGATGGAGGCAATCCCCCGGTCCCATGGGTCAGGAAGGCAAGATATTCCCTCCGTAAGACTCAAAAACCATTTCCCCTACCTTAAATTGGAGGCATTTGCGTCCTGACCCCCCCCCCTATCTGGACGTCCGTGAGCAGCCCAATCAGCAGAGAGGAAAGGGTTTGAACCTACCATTGGTGTCTGAACTCTTTGATTTTAATGAGCTGTACGTAGGATAAATGAAGTCTCGCATGCTTAACCGATTTTGAATCACTTATTTGTTGTTCTGCTTCGAGATAATAGTTTTATTTGTTTCATCAATGTTTTTCGTGTTTCTAGTACCGGGCGTTGGCTCCAATGTATTATCGAGGAGCTGCTGCAGCCATAATAGTCTACGACATAACCGTTGAGGTAATCGATAGTTGTCAAAATATTGATTAATGATTAAAGGTTCTGAATGTTATTGAGAAATTATTAGAATGTGACATAAATATGGAGGTACATACATACATCCATAAATACATGTAGTTGTTAAAATGGTGTATTTATGGCAATGATGCAATGAGTTCATGTTCACAATGTTATTATTTAAGGATAATAATAATAATAAATAGTAATATTGAACTTGCCGTGGACCGAAAGTGTTCAAATAATCAACTCTTCCCACCACAAATGACTTTGTTCCCTTGGCATTCGACTCGCTGGGCCCCATCAATTGAACTGGACGCAAGTTCTTGACGGAATTGGGTCGCCACATGAACGCCGTATATGGAGACCGTGCACTTGTTTCAACATCTCTCCATTCTCTAGAATTTTACTGTCAGCAGCCATGCAAGGTGACCGTTTTGTAATATATATGATCGAACCAATGCCACCAATATGGTTTCGTGGAGATAAGACCAAATTGCATTAAACATTAAACTAGTTGGTACATAAACGTGGAATGAGGTGACACTAAATGTTTTTCGTATATGATTGGTTTCTAGCAAACATTTGCTGCTGTGAAGTCATGGGTACGAGAACTGAAGCAGTATGCAGAGCCCGACATTGTCCTCGCCATTGCTGGTAACAAATGCGACCTCGACCTCCTCCGAGAAATACAGTTCAAAGGTTATGATAATCACTGTTTATCTATTGTATTTGAGTCAATCCTTGAGATGTGGTTCAATTCAATTCAAGTTTATTTGGCAAACCAAAGTAACAAGTTACATGAGATCGGTATAACAAGCAAAATTTATGATTTCACAGGAGACCCAATCAAGGACGAAGGGTCCCGCAGGTTAGGGCCGCCAATAACAATATCTATAGCATGAGGTAGTAGTCTATGGAGGTGGCAACTGTTCTTAAATGAATTTCACATGGTCGCAATTGGTTGGCCATCTTTGAAAGGTTTAATCTACACATTCCACCCTAATCACTCAACCATTTGGTCAATATGATGTCCTTTGTGATTTCTATAAACCTTATAATGCAATGGTAACAACATGGAGAGTGTCGTATCGTATCTGAGAATTGTTTTTGTTCAAGGCGCTTCTTACAGCACTAGATATTCAGAAGCGCTCTCAGCTTAACAGCCTCAAGGAAATAAGAAAGTTTCAGGGAACAAAGGGATGATGTTGGGTCCAGGGTCGTTTTAAGGTCGTCATAGGCTCTATGCACTCTTACATTCATAGACCCTCAAGTACCAGATCATTCCACATAGAAGGCCCCACGGTGTCAAAGGCACAGTGCTGGGTCATTATTGCCCAAGGAACAAGATCAGCTGATCGGAAAGGGCAGGAAGGGTACCTTATAGGTATATTATCCTTTCACAATTGTGTTTTTTTATATTTTGTCTCCGTGTTCTTCTGTTCTAAAGTTGTATCTGTTGTTTTACTGTTCTGAAGTTGTAATCTGAAGTTCACTTTTGTTCTGAAGTTGTATTTCTGTTGTCTTCTGTTCTGGAGGGGTTGCTTTTAGTTGTGTTTCTCTTGTTTCAGCTCAGTTGCTGTCTTTGGCTGTAGTGTTGTCTTTCTGTTGTCTTCTATTCTAACATTTTTTGTCTGTTGTCTTTCTGTTGTCTTCTATATTAACGTTGTTTGTCTGTTGTCTTTCTGTTGTCTTCTATTCTAACGTTGTTTGTCTGTTGTCTCCTATTCTAATGTTGTTTGTCTGTTGTCTTTCTGTTGACTTCTATTCTAACATGTGTGTCTTTCTGTTGTCTTTTATTCTAATGTTTGTTTGTTGTCTTCTGTAGATGCTATGGATTATGCTGAAATGCAGCGAGCGATATTTGTTGAGACGAGTGCCAAGACAGCCGTCAACATCGGTGCTATGTTCGTTGAAATAAGTAAGTACTTGCAGACTGTTCATTAAGACGCGTAAAGAAGTACAAGTAATAAGAACAAGAATAAGTAAGTACTTGCAGACATACTGATCTAACTGCTACCTTGTTCTGAAATGTGACATGAAAGTAGCACAATCTTCTATCATCATCCTTTATTGTAAAATATTTCAAAACCGGATTGGTTTATATTGCAAATTTTCCCAGAACACTTTCAACACTGTAAAGACAGACTTAGATATACATTGAAAAATGCAGTTAAGTGTTAATTTTATATAGCGCATTTATTCATTTATACTAACATTTATGTGGCACTTTTTATTCTTAGTTGGTTATTTAGAAAAACTATTTGGCAGAATGAGAATAGCCAATCAAATATGATTATTCAGTACAGATCTACTACATATTATTACTGTTATCTTATATAGCGCCCCTTCAAGACTGTCTACTCAGGGCACTACTAGCCAAACCTCAGTTAAACAATACAGTCTTAAGACCAGAGAAGAACAGGGCAGAGTGAGTTATTGCTGTCAGACGAAGTCGAAGTGTCGTCGGGAGCTAATTCCAGGTCCTAGGGCCATTTACAGAGTGCCCGGTCCTGTCTAATAACCATCCACGACTGAAGACAAAGAGCTCTCTGCCTGTGCAGCTGAGCAAAGAGGAAGAAAGCAGGAAAGGTAACCAGATGCGACTTTGCTTAGAAACTGTAATTCATGTATACACTGTGTATTACAAATTACAATATTTCATTACATTATCCTGTCTTTTCAATGCAGGTAAACAGTTCGCCATACGACGCAAAGAGAAAGGCAACAACAACTCATCTTCTGTGGGACCAAAACCAAACGATACCATTTTGCCTCGGAGACTTGATCCATCGAAAGACAATAGCAAGAAGAAATCCTGCTGCTAGCATTTCGACAGGAAGGGAAATTTCGTCTGTTGGACACAGTGTGATTAAAACGATCATGCACGCAAGATTTGGACGAGGAAGCAAAATTGTCTCTGATTTTCGACTTTAACTGTGAGGAACTATCTGTGTTGCACTTTGGTGTCAATGATAAATATGCAAATCTGTATGTAGACATTTTATTTTTTAAATTTGATCAGCATCTTGTAAAGGTTTTTGTTGGTGCTCACTAGACAGGAATTAAAGAATTCTCAGAATTATTGTTGAATTCAGCGCACATGTCAGCACTTGACACTAATGTACAGAATGTGATAAAAATGTCTGGATGTGGCTCTGAAATATACTTGACTTTTTGGTTTTGTTGGTGGTTAGTTGATGATGACTTCAAATTTATTGTCAGGCTGGAAGGATTGTCGGGAATCTGACAATAACATTGTGTTTTGATGGAAATTTCTGAATTATCGTCTTGACTTGGATGACAGAACACTTACACTTTTTCTGCTCATGTTTTCAATTCTCGGTTTCACTCATCTGTTCAATTTTTTGGAACAGTTTTCAGTACCAAGTGCAGTTTGACTACTCAGATTAAAGATTTATTAGGTTTTGCTTCTGTAATACTTGTTTGATTTGTAATATTACTAGGAGAACAGTTTATTTTCGTTACTGGTGTCATTATTATTATTTGTAATTTTATGTACCTTCTTTTGTTATGATCGCTCTTTTAATAAGGGTATTTCTAATATTAATATTGTTAATAATTGAGTCCAAGAGTCTAAGAGTCACTATTGTTGTTGCTTGTTGCATTGATTTTGTTCATTCAGTTAGTTCATATAGCACATTTTCAAGTTATCTTCTCTATCGCTATCATTAGTATTATTCTATGGGTTCCCATTACAGTATCATTATAATGAGAATTCTGTGGTGACTCTTCTAGTTATGTGACCAGTGTGCTTATTAATTTACATTGTTCTTGATCAATGTAACATTATTTGGGATGTTGCAGCCTGCAGGTAGTGGTTTTGTGAGGTGCTCAAAAGGCAACGTGAATAAATATCTTGATTTGTACATATATACATATAAATAGTACCATTAGTTAGTTGAATTATTATAATAATATTCTTAGGTTTAATAGTTTTTGAGATTATTGAGTGTTAGCAATACTATTATTAAGCTTTTGTTATTATTATTATTATTCATCTATAAATGTTCAGAGCTTACAGAGCTTAAAATAACATGGAAATTGAGTAAACTGTCACATATTCTGGTAGAGGGAAGCATTGTGAAAGATGTTTTTTAACTATTTCAACTTTCAAGCCCATGATATAATGCGAAATTTTTTAATTGAGACATAAAAAATTTAGGTTAGCAGTAGGTAGATTAGCATTTCATTTCTATTGTTGCATTTTATTGTAGGCGATTATCACTGTCATTATTATTAATCTTCTTGTTGCTTGTTGGACCAACATTAGAGAGTTAGATGTTATTTCAAAAGAACTTGTGTGTTTTCTTTCTTTAAATTAATTTGAGCCTAAGTAAATAATGTTACTTGATGTTATTATACAGCCAGTGTTGTTTTACTGAAGCAATGTGATGTATTTTGGAAGAAATTGGTGTTGTTAGAATCATTAAACTGCTCAAAAGTTTGACTGATTAATATCCGTAATTTAACACGATTGTGACATGATGGCCATTTGGTTCAGTACTTGCCTTGCAATGTGGAGTATACAGGTTCAAGACTGTTTCTAGATGGTCAGTGTGTAATGAGCCTCAGCACAATGGATTAGTGTCATCAATTTATTCCTTAACATTATTGTTTTTGTTTAGCAACAATAACATCAGTGTACATTTGCTATTATGTTTGCACAAAGGACATGATCATGGTCCTTGTAAGTAACTGTAGTGATTCGGCTCAAATTGTCACAAACTGTTAAAAGCTGCATTGAAACCAATGGGTCCCCATGTCACAATTATGCAGCCAGTGCTGTAAAATATCGAAGTTTATTTTACTAACGTTGATAGTGAAAATTAAATCATATTGTCTGTGTAAAGGTTAATACGTTTTATGTATGAGTTAGGCTTGAATCTGGTATCTTTGAAATTTCACAAAACATTTTGAAATCTAGTGGCAGATGAATTGAGTGCTCGTCTTGTGACATAAGGAACATAAATTTTAATCCTCCCTCCTGAGCAATCACCAAGGCTTAATGAACCATTAATTAGCTTTATTGATTGATGTTTTATGATTTGGGAGTGGAACTGTGTAAGACATATATATAATGTTTTATTTACACAATATTTGGCACACAGAATTAAATGAGAAATATTGTTTTGGAAATGTTCAGCAGTGTTGAAACAAAATGATGCTTTACACTGAGTTTTAGTTTCATTTTTTTATAGTTTGTGTTAAATTACAGTTCCAATGTGATTCATAACTCATGTTTTATGTTAAATTTTTATGTCTCAACTTAAGCTGCTTGATGGATGACTTTACTCAAGCAATGCAATGCTGGACAGATACATTTGGAGTGCTGGGAAATTGTACAGCTGGGTTGTTGGGCAAATGAGGGGTGACAGATATTTAAGATTTACTGGAAATATATATATAGAGGGAGAGGGATACGCACCATTATTTTTGTACATGCCTCTATATAGGTGCCTTTTGATCCAATGCAGTTTTAGTCAATTATAGATTTGTAATATTGAAACAGATGGAACATTTAGTTTGGAGCTATAAGAAGTCTTCAGCATGGAAGCATATGTTGAATTTTACAGAAGATACCATATGCAAAACAGTCAACATTGCTCAAGGTACCAATAAAGCATACATTTTAATATAATAACCTTATTATAATATCAGCACAATAAACAAATTGTCACCCTAGGTATCAGGTCTTCGATATACACAGACGTAAAAGTTTCTCTGGTAAAATTATGCATGAGCAGAAGGTGGATAAGAACCAGATTTTGTCGGTTTCACATTGGTTTCCTGTTCTTGAGATGGTGTGTCGCCTTTAAGAATGGCATTGATGGTCATCTGCAATCTTTTAAACCACGTTTCGTCTGAATCTCGCAGTTGCTGTGGAACGGCGTCGGACCTAAAAAATACTAAAAAAATATTTTTATCAGAAATACATTCAAATCTAAGGCTGAATTTACTTTTGGGTTGAAGCTGCCATTCGTGCATGTCAGTAAACAGATATACCTTACGACGGTTTTCAAACCTAAAATTTTATTATAGGGTATATGTCTATTTTGAAATCTTTTCCATCATCAAACTTATGAAAACCTTAGTTTCATAAAGTGATACCAGTAATTTTGTTTCAGGTCACATAGTTATTAACATAGAAACAGTTCTGAATTATTTACCAGTTTAGAAAAAGTTCTTTCATTTGTACTTATTGCAAAGTGTCAATTTTACCTAACTATTTGGTACACTCCAGTGCCATATAGCTTAAATGACAACTGCATGGTTTCTCAGTAACTTTTGGGGAAAGGGCTTTGTTGGCAGATTCCAGAAGTTCCATTTCTACCCTCAAATCTGTCTTCAAATATCCCAAACTCAGGAAGCAGAATCAGTAATATAAGGACCAATATATTATATATATACTATATATCTATATATTTTATTACAAATCATGATACCACTAACATTAAATATACAATTGTTAGTTTGACAAGCTGCATTTAATCCTTAAATTTCGCTTGTAAATTATTTATCTGCGGAAGCCCAATGGTGACCTACGATTATTTTGATTTATCTAGCACGCACTAGTTGGTTTCTAGTGTGCACACTAGATAAATCTATGCAATATGGCTGACATAAATAAATGCCAAGAATAGACCTGTGAAAATCTCTTTTTAAGCTTAGAAAACAGTAATATGATAAACAAATACTGAAGGTTATATGCTTACTATATTACAGTAGCTTATAACTTTCAGCAGTTGTTTATTACGGCATTTACTTCGTAACAAATAGTAGGTTTAGGGTTGACACCCCAATGAAAATTGTGTCTTTGCTGTACGACTTTCGAGCTTCGTGTCTCTCGTCCCAGCGGAGCTCTCTTTATTGAGCTACATGCAGAGTTTATGGAGTGACCATGTATTAATACTCCACAATATAACTGCACTTCAATAATGCCATACCTAAAAAATTCAGAAGTGCTCACAGGTAACTTTGGCCGAGCACTTTGAACAAGGTTACAGACAGTGGCTTTAAGTAGATTAAAGCCTGCGACAAAGACATGGAACATGACGCCACCATATCATGTCTCACCACTAGTATAAATAAAATAATGATAAGAGGACTGTGTGAAGGATACAGTAATATTACCTATGTAGGAAGAACAATGGGACCAGATTTCTGGGCCACTATATTGTTTTCTAAGCTTAAAAAGAGATTTTCAACAGGATATTCTTGGCATTGATTTATGTCAGCCATATTGCATAGACTTATCTAGTGCGCACCAGATAGTATAAAAAAAAAAAATAATCGTCTGTCACCGTTGGGCTTCCATATTTATCTGCTGACAATGCATTATAATTTTCCAACATGATCATGACAGATAAAAGAACATTAAAAAAATTGCATTTAAACAAATCCATGTTAATTTTAATTATTAATTGATTATTAATGTTGTTAATTAATCAAACTGACACACTGCAGTATGAGCACAAGTCATAGTATGAATGGACGATTACAAGATATTACAAGAGTCGAATTTAACCGTCCGTCCTCAGCTCATTTTAACAATGCCACATAGTGAATGAAGAGGGATCAACAAGTCTCTTGGTAATCAAAATATTTCTAATTTTATTACTAGAAAATAATACCAATATCCAAGTAGGCCAAATATATTACACATCAAAATTATTACAAATCTCTAAGAGAATTAATAGAATTAAGTAAATCATATTTCTTACCATGAGGAGTTTGTAGTTTCTCGAGACATTGAGATCTTTCCACTTTCTACACTTGGTCCATATCCTAAATCTCTCAATTCCCTTGCTTTCAAATCTGACATTGAAGATTTCGCAACAGAGGGATAATTAACGAGATCTGGCAGATGAGGATGATCTCCTTTTCCAAGGCCAGATGGATTGCCTCGCATGGAATAACCTTCCTGAATCATTTGGGCATCATTCCAAGGTTGAACACTTTGAGTAATCCTGGATGTATCGGCCTGTTTCAAACTGTGTATATCTGTTTTCTCATGACCGCCGTAGAACGACGTTCCAGGTCTACAGGCATTCACTTGTAAACACTCAGCTGTATTATCTGAAAAGTAACTCTGCGAGAAGGCATGAGGCAAGTAGCTAGACCAGTCGTAAATTGCGGTGCTGTACTGATGAGAATGTGAAGATGGTAACTCTTTGGCACATAATCCAAGTATGCCGGAATGGGATCGTATGAGTTCAATGGCTGATCGTCATGGCTGCGAGATGCAGATGAAGAACGGCAGATATGATTGCTTGACAATTTGTCTTCCGGACGCTCTTGGAATCTCTCTCTTGACCTTGACTTTATGCAATATTCAAGTGGTTTTGGACCTAAGCTTGGTTTAGCTTTCTTACGAGCCCTTTTGGCTCGCTTTCTATCCTCCTGAGCTACGCTGCGATACTGGCAATGACTGAATAGGGGTTGCTGCTTCAACTTCTTCCTAGCATAATAGTCTTCCAACTTCGACACTGCTATCTTCATTAAGTCATATGCCTCAGCAACCGTCTTATCAGGCATACGATATTCAAGTGGGGCTAGACTTAAGTTTAGTTCAACTGCTCTCTCATAGATTTCCTTGGCTCGCCTTCTTTTCGTCCGACTTCTGAAATTGCGACTGAGTGGAGGTAGATGATGCCAAGGACGAGATGCTTCATCGCTCCTGAAAACATCTTCCACCATATCTGCCTTTTCTTGATATTCATTATCGCATTGAGCATTTTCTGATGCATTGGCTGCTTCCACTTCAGCTGTTTCAATTTCACTCAAATTTACTGTGAGGTCATCTGTTGGTTGAATGCCCTGCCTCATCTTTTTTGCAGCGCAGTCAGCTCCTTGAGCCTCTTCCATCTTCAATATTGTCACATTCGTTAATGCATTGTCAATCTCATCGGGTTTCTGCTTATCAACCTTGTGAACAACGGTATTCACTGCTGAAAATGCAAATAACATTGACACATTAGCATAGCGTTTCCCAATCTTTTTTGACCGCGGACCCCTTTTGATCTTCAAAATGTTTCGCGGAACCCCGTTCAAAACCATCATATTCTGTTGTAGGTACAACGTACGCTTGAGAATGCAGATAATAACAGGTTTAGGCCTAGATTAGGTTAGACCAGCGTCTAAAAGGAACCCCTTTTGGTCTTAAATTTTTGGCGCCCGCCCAAAATTAAACATATTCTGTGGTAGGTACAAATGCTTGGGAATGCAGACAATTATAGGTTTAGGCCTAAATTTGATTAATAATAGCACAAATATTCATGACAAGGACATAATGAATTCTCTTTCATATAAAGTTACACACAGATGTTAAGTGAAATCCTCCATTTGTTCACACTGAAGGTTTTTCGCGGAACCCTTGTCTTCATCTCACGGAACCCAGTTTGGGAAACGCTGCATTAGCACATATTACACAAGTAAGTATATCTTTATTTAACCAACTGCATATCTGCAATCTTGTGCATAATTATTTCAAAGATACAGCATTCTATCAAAAAAGAATTTTCATACTAGATTGTCTGCCTGTGAACTAACATGATCATACAATTGTGGGCGCACGTAGTAATTTACGTTGGATTGGTGGCACAAATATTCAAAAGCTGTCTTTTCAGCTGTCTGAGTATCATTTCTCTGTAGATGAACTGTTGGCACTTTACTGGACTTTGCTTACTACTGACCTTTGACTGATTTATATAGCTGACCTTAAAATAGTACTTTTCAAAAACTGCTCATAGACAAATGATCTACTGAAATGTGTAGAGCAAACTAAACATTCAGAAATCAATAAACTCTGTATGCATGTGGTTGAGCCATTTACATCATGTCAATAAAGCATATCTGTCATCAGAAATCCTCGGGTTTGCATATAAAATTAGTTATGTAAAAGAAGATTTATCATGATGATCACCAGAGTTCAACGAACTGACAGCAAAAGGTAGAAAGGTAAACAGTGGATATGAGACGCTTCATCGCTCCTGAAAACAACAGCACATAAACAGGACAACCACAAGGCTGTGAGTAGAATATCACAAGAAGTCCTCATGTGTAGAGGAAACTAGGATACAGAAAAACCTCAGGCGGGTCGGCGTAACCACAGTTACCGACGGCTTAATACTACGGAAATGCTTCTGGTCCATGATCGATGTTTCAGTTCTTTTGTCAGGGTCATTAGTGCTTCCCTTTACCATTACAAGAGCATGGTCAGCAACGTCGCTAATGAACTCACCTGACGATCTCTCAACATCGTTCTCCACCTCTGAAGAATCTTTTTCAACTTGGTTGTTGTGTCTTGCCAGATCATTCACCACTTTGGACTGTTCAGATGAAGCAACAACTGGCATTTCTTTCTGGCCCTCTGTGTCAATAGCAAGTTCATCTGATTTGTCACCATGTGGAGCTGTAGCACCGACGCTGGTTCCCATGCACACAGAGGATCGATCTGAACCGGATTCTGACATCTTGTTAAACTGTGCCGTCCGGATGTGAAAATCTTCCAACGACACCTGTAGCAGTTGCACATAAATGAGCATCATGTTTAAGACTTTGAAAGACATGCACAACGGGTAAGCGGATAATGGATTAATTGCATTGCAAATAAATGTATGCAGTGACTCCAACAAAAAAGACTACTCACTAATATCTCCAGGCAAGTGTAGCCTTTTCCGCTGCGTCTCCCATTGTTATGTTCTTTTTTCGAGGTCCTCTTTTATGTTGTCTTACCATCTTCTTGACTGCTTTCCTCGGTTTGTTTCCCTCTATACTTAGCAGTGTAACGCCGCTGATGTTTTTCTATTGTCGTCCGATCTTAACTCAATATACTTAATTCATAACATCGACTCCTTCACTAATAATTACACTATTCAACAATTTCGGCCAACATTTCTGCAATAAAATCCAATTTTACACAATTTTAGACAAAAGTGTCCCTTGCCAACATGTGTGACCTCCTATTATAAACTGAAATTGGTGAAATTTTATTTCTTTAAATACTATTCCAGTTTTTTAAATAATAATTACACTTAGTTTTATTACCTAACCTATAAGACATCGAAGCTGGAACCATTTTTAAAACAGTCAGCGTGCAATCTTGTTGCTTGATCTTTCATCACAAAAATCACAACGCGTAAATAGACATATTATGGGCATGACTGCAGGACTATGGTCGGCCATATTGCTGAAAAAGTTTTTGTTCATCGTTTAACACGCTTAGAGTTCAAGTGAAAAGTTATTGGTTCACCGTTTAAGTCCTACGTACGTATGACTACTTGTCTTCCAGCAGATCCTTCTCTGTTAAACGGCACCGCAACAAAAGCGTGCAGGGCAAACGCGCCGACAAAAGCGCGCCGACAAAAATGCACTACATTGGCGAGCAAAAAATCCACAAATGGGCGCAAGACATAAGCGAGCAGCCATGGAGCGTTATAGAAATATAAATTATACACAATATTTGTTAGTGGCCAATTAAGTACTGCATAATTCGTTATTTATACAGCTTCTACCACAGATATGTGCGAATGACATTGCAATTAGCGTCCAATTAAGTTGAATTGAAAAGAAGTATTTAGCAAATCTATTTTCATATCAAACACAAACTTCCTGTCAGAAGTTCTCGTGTGCCCGGTGAAATATTGCTTTAATGAAATGTGCCACTGAAATCACAATTAATGTTCAATATAAGATCCAGAAGCGTCCCAGGGTAAATAATTATGTTCGCATGAATAGGCGCTTAATGGCGTTCCTACATACAGAACTGTTCCTTATATGGAATACTTGCGCGGGATCGCTCAGAACATAAACATCTAAACATAATTGTGTTTCACTAAAACGCTACAAGACTCAATTTTTATAATATCGACTATAAAGATGTAACTATAGCGATACAACGACTTAGATCGCTCAACAGTCTGTCTAATGAAAGCACTTGATTACGTATTCTAATAAAATAATTTTAAACAAGTGTGACCTGCGCGCCTATGTCGGCGCGCCTTAATTTGTCCTTGCGCGCTTTTGCCCTGCGCGCTTTTGTCGGGTCACCCTGTTAAAGCTTCTAGCCACTCGTCGAAACCACTCCCTCTCTCTCGCGGCGTCCCCCACAGCTAGGTCCTGGGCCTGCTCCTCCACATCCTTTACACCACATTACACCACTGAGTCACCTGATAGAATCCTATACTGTTCCTATACTAATCCTACACCATCTGTATGCAGATGACACACAACTCTAGGCTTACGTATATTCCTTCCCAACCTCTTTCTCCATCTCCATTGGACAATTACTAAATGTGGTCAACCCAGTCTCAAAATGGATGTCATCTAACCTCCTCTGCCTCAACCTTTCCAAAACAGAATTTATCCTCATAGGCCTACTAGACCAATTAAATTAAGAAAATATCTAATAACCATTCAATTCGCTTACTCCCTAACTCTTCGTCCCTTCCCTTCACCTCCGATGCCCCAGTCTGCAATATTGGCGTCACCTTTGATAATCGTCTCTCTTTCTTTGACCACATTTCAGACCTCTAGCTAGCGCTCCTGTTTCATGCACCGCCGCATCCGATACTTCAAAACTGCGTCCACCATTGCCATCTCCATTGTCCACTCCAAACTCGATTACTGTAAATCCATTCCTCAACCATGAGCAGACTTGTATACATGCAAGACTTTGACCTTCGAGACCAAGACGAAACCGAGACAGTGAGGTGCCTAGGGGAGGCGATCCCGGGGTTCTAAGGAGATAAGCCCCCCCCATCTTCTACAGATAGGGAACACGTTATACGTTTGTTGACCCCTCACATTTCTTACTCCTCTTATTGGGTGTTCCCCCCACCTCTCAAACGAGATCACCGCCCCTGGAGGTACCGAGACCGAGACAACCTTTTATTTAAGATCACTTGTCTTTTATTGTCTTGTACTGTCTTGGACCTAGTGTCTCGGTCTTGGTACCTTACTGTCTCGGTCTCGTCTTGGTCTCGAAGTTCAAAGTCTTGCATGTAAGTCTGGCACGTTGGCGCTGATGGTAAGCCGAGGCATTATAATCAGTGTAAGCAAACCTAGAATGTGATCGAAGTTTGTAAGAATAGATGCGAAGAGGGATCCATCAACATAATCACATCGATCAACAAATGACGGCTGATCATAAGGGAGCATCCAATTTGGCACCTACTTAGGCCTAGGCCTACACAAAACAGCATTTAATCGTGTGCAATTGGCAGCATTGGTAAAACCATACCATGCAGAGGATGCATAATTAATATTCGTGCCAGTGTGATGGCACGTACATATACATGTAGGTGGGCCTACGTTGAACTACGTTCCTGGGAGGTCATGGGAGACAAGAACTCTGAATGCATGTATGGACTGCATGGTAGGCCCTGTTGCAGACTCAGTCAATATTATGCTTATCTTGACTGAGCGATGCCTCGGTCGAGTTCGACTCAACCTCATCCGCGGTCGCCAGATGAGAAACGCCCTGAAGGTGACGTACGTATACGCCTACGCATCTCAGTACTAGGTATGTTGCTTTAGCAGCAAGGATCTTAATTTCTCTTTTTGTGTTCTTCTTAGTTACGGGCTTCTCCTCGTCTGTCTGTCCCAAGCTTCGACTTATCAGTCTGGACCTACATCTAGCGACTCGAGATCTATCGCCGTTAATATAGAACATCGTCGTAGGTTCTCAATGTTCCGGGAACAAAGAATAATAGTGCCATTAAGTCTCTGGGCCATTTCAACCTAGACAATAGGCCTACAGCCTACTTATTGTGACAAATTCCTAGTTCATTGCATATAGCCCATTAAGCAATTGTCGATTATAGGGCTGCTATTAGGGCAACTCGTTTACACCGTATCTCCACACCATAACGTAGGGCCTACGTGTTTCTCGGTCCACCAGTCTAACACGTATAAAGAGCGTATATTCATTTAGTCAATATAGGCCTATTATATAATACGTTATAACAATAAAAAAAGTGCTGCGAGCCGGCTACATTTGCACGTCTGCCAACCGGACTGCGTTCTCCACTCCAACACCTGTCGACTATTCTTACCGCCCAGACACGTCTACCGTGAAGAGAAAGTCCCCGTAGAATTTTCCCATGCTCTGACCAGCAATGCGAGAGTTTTCTCTCTCATCACATATGTACAACTTTATGTTGTTTATATGGTAGTGAAATCAACACAACTTAAACAAAGGTGTCAAAAATTTTTAGTTATTTTATATTATACATGCGCACAATTTTTTACCATCAACTTTTGAAGCATAGACAAGTAGTTTCATTTAAATAAAAACGGTTGAATAAAAAATAAGCAACCGTATTTATTTCATCGTTTTAATAACTATAATTATAGAGGATTAGAGGAAGAATTTCAACATTTCAACCTCTTCACATTGGCCATTTCTTTTGATTTTGAGGCATTTAGTTTAAGGCATTTTACTATCTGAACACTGTTTGCTGAAGACCTTTTCATTTTTTTAAGAATTTCAGCCAGGTTTAAAATAGTGTAGACATTGCTTTGTGAGATAATAACACCATGACAACTTCAACACCAATTACTATAGAACTTCATTATAGGTGCTCAAAATACAGAAGATGTCGTCTTCATGCATTAATTGGTGGACTGCAAACCAGAAGCTGCATATTAGTTTCCCAGTCACAAAAATATTATTCAAATTCTACTAGCGTTCTTTAGTAATATCCATGCATGAGCAGATTTTGTTTCTACTCAATGGAAGAATGCTGGACTTTCATAAAGGAAACAACTGTCCAACTACCACAAGGTGACAAGTCCAACAACATGATGACACTATTACAGTTCTCACTGAAGACTTATCAGACAAAAAAGTTTCTTAAAATTTCATTACTCCAGCCTATAATGTTTCTTTAGGCTCAAACTCATAATTTCATTTAATACAGATGAAGGAAGGAGGTGTGGAATTCTGCTGCCTCAATACCTCCTGGAGTCATCTGAAGCATACGGTTCTCCAGATTTTTCAACATAATGTCCAGAGGGTGGGTAGAAACCCGGATGTGTCCGTTTCGTACTGGTCGCCTGCTGCTGAACTGGAGACTCGCCTTTAAGAATGCTGAAAATGGTTGCCTCTAATTTCTTCTGTAACGTCACATCCACAGAATCTTCCTGTTGAGGCAGTGCTGTGCTTTGACCTAAAAAATACAATATTTATACCAAAAATCAAATGTCAGGTTGTGTTTGTTCCTGGATTGAAGCTGCCATTCTTGCATATCAGCCAACATATTTACATTATTTTACATTTTTGTTCCCTACCATGCTTTGACAAATACCTATTGATCAATCTGCCTCGTTTTTCACTATTCTTAAGACTATTCTGTTCAACCCTGAGCTGGGAGCACTCCTGAGTAGGCAAACTTGAATGGGTGCTATATAAAATTGCTGTAACAATAATAATCATAGTTCTCAAATTATAAATTTTAAAACAGGGTATATTTCTCATTTAAAACCATTCCATCAGTAAATTTCTGAACACCATCAAGCGATACTAGTAATTTAAGCTCACATAAAAGAAGTCACATATTATAATATAAACAGCTCTGAATTATATACCAGTTTAAAAACGGTTAAGTTCAATATTGACAATCGATAGCAGAGTGAATTGCTTGTGAGAGAAGCAGACATTAGTGTCATCTGCAGAAATAATAAAGAAATGTTGGATAGATGAGTATGGTATGTCATTAATATATAATAAGAACAGCAGAACCCGATATTTAATAAGTTTGTTCTGGATTTACAACCTTAATAATAGACAAATATCAAGTGATGCATACCACAGTTGTATGAGCATTCATATTTCCCCACATTATTCACTACAGAATGCAGACGTTCAACAATTCTTAAACTTCAAGACCTCGACAGTTATTGCCTTAACTTTCATATCTGATGCAGATATTAAATTTCATTAAGTTAAGTAGTGTGCATATAAATTCTCCCAAAAAGACCAACCATAGACTATGTCACTGAGGACCACTGTCTTTCAAAGCAAATCATAAATAAATGATTACCTTTGATAAAATGACTTGCTTACCTTACATCTCATGACCAAGAATGTCTTTCATTATCAGATAATCTAATTTTCCCACCGACAACAATGACTGACTAGCTTATCTTACGTCAAAAATCCAAAGTTTGCCTTAACTTATCTGAAAACTACCTTACCTTACATTTCATATTACCGGTAACCTCAATTTATCTGATAGGGATCAATAAGCCTAGCAATAATAAATCAACAAACTAACCAGACAGTGAACCCAGAACATTTGATTCTTTTCTCAATACTTCTTGACGTTTCCTCAGGTAGGTAATAATCTCCTCAAGTTCTTCATAGGTTAGATGCTGGTTTCGTGCCAACCCTGTAATCAGCATCTGGGTGCGTTCATCTGGAACCATATCTGCTTTGCTTTTTAACGGCTCGGAGATTGGACTTGATTTTGAAGTTGCTCGCTTTGCAGCAATGTATTCTTGATAGCTGCTAGCTATCAGACGGACAGCATCGTCGAGTACCATATTGCGATGTTCTACAGTGTACAACAAACCATTTCTATTATAACTAATTTCTTCCAGAGGTACAAATGATTCTTTGCAAATGAAGAATAAGGAAGCAGAGCAGAGGTGGCAAACTTGTGCCTGAATTGACATGAGCAAAATCTTTTGAATATGTAGAATTCCCAAATGTCCAAACTTTGACATATATGTTTGCTGGAATAATCTACATGCATTTTCCTTAACACTTTAACAACCAGCAAGTACTAAAACATAAGGCATAATCACTAATGCTGGTCGTTAAAGGGTTAATAAAGGGCTTTACATTTTCTTGTAACACCTTTTTAATACAATCACAGTAAAAATGCCTGGATGAGAAAAAGCATTGTATACTATGTAAAATTTTGAAGGGCATGTGAAGAACTTTTCAAAATGATTTAGCAGCAGGAACGTTTGGTCTGCACATTTGCACACCCTTATTAAGGTTTGTCTCTTCGTTACAGAGCCTGCAATAAGCAAAATCTGCAAATCCAGGTATTGTCCAAGTTTTTGCGGATTTCCAGAATGGTGCCTCTGAACGTTATGGCATTATGGCACTAACAGATATAGTAAGTGCCTAGAAATATACGGATCGATAGAAAATGATAAACTGGACTCTTCAGGCAGTATTCATTTAGACTCAAAGCGCTAAAAAAGACAATAATCACCAAAACACAGCACAGAAACTCACTGCCACAGCAACCCACCCTCGGCAACGCCATGGAGAACATCAACAGTAACAGAGTTGTGCTCAACGTGACGCTCAGTGATGACAACCGCAAAGAGAAGGCCACGGATCAACGCGTCCTCCACTTCCTCTAAGACGGTCATACCCGGCGGCAAATTACAGATCTCTACCTTCAGACCAGTGGAGTGAATCTTTGATGCCACTTTCAGACCATATTGCCTGAAAATCATGAATATAGTCCACCAATTAGTCAATCATCAGCAAATTTGTAAGTCGTATCATACGTAAGAACTCATCATGCCTTTTCCTTATCAGATTTTAATCAATTGAACTGCTAACTGAAACTCTAAAGAAACCTAAACACTATCTACAAAAAATCCACATACAGTCCACAAAATTTAATCAATATTTGCTATTGAGTCAACTCCCAACTAAAAAATTTTCTTGTTCAACGACAACCGCGCGTTTAGTTACATTTTAATTTCAACTTTTAATTAGGGCATGACCGAGCAGACAATTTCCACTGAGTACCGAATCCGACCATTTGGATCAATTATTTGCTGCACAATACGAACGAACAAAGAAAATGGATTGGACATACACTGAAAGGAGACTGACTACTACAAACAGTCATAGAAGGAGAAATGAAAGGGAAGAAGTACAAGAGGAAGACCAAGACAGATGACGCTTAACTGGATGATGACAGATGGACATGGAAAGCTGAAAAAAGAGGCCCAACAGTGAGAAGAATGGCGACGTCGGACATTTGAACCTGTCACGAAGAGGCAAAGAACTAGAAGAAGATTTGCTGGATCCGGGTACGAACTGAATAGTAGTGGCAACTCTGAATCAAATAATAACATCCGCAGGCGAAGCTTAAAATTCTCGACTTTCATCACCTTGGCCGTTTCGTATGATGAAAAGTTAGCAAAATAAATGATTGTGGCTGGAATAACTACCAATTCGGCTTTACATCGTTAATTTTCGTTTCTAGACAGTTGAATGTTTATAAAAAATTATTGAATTAAGAAATGTTTATTTTTAACTATATGTGTGTGTAACATTTGCCGAGGCGAATACTTCCGAATAATCCCATAAAACCATGATATGCGGCGAAGGCAAATGTCCGAGGCGATTTCCAATTATACCCTACCTTTAATTAAAACTACCATTAGAGCTAAATTCAATCCTAGTCTATTAGCATTGTCCATTAAAGACAAGACTTAGTTGACTTATTATTATATCTCAAATGAATATAAGTAGCTTTCTTAAAAGAGCACCACAAAATGTTCTAAATGAATTAATTCTGACATTCCAGATTCACATCCCAGTGGTCATCGACTAATTCCTGATAGCACAAAATTATACTTGTTCAACTTAATGATTGCACCAATATTTTAATCAGTTTGTACAACAGAAGTTCCATTTCAGCTCTCAATCTGTCCTCAAACGTCTAACATTTCAGAAGAAGGTCAGGAAGAACAAATATATCAGCAAAATTGCAACCTGACATCCTATTGTCCTGAAAAATGATCAAGATGTCAGAGTACATTTCTGCTCCATCTGCATTGGCAAGCAGCTGATGCCTCGCCAATTAAACCAATTGTCTGAAATAAACATCAGAGGCTTTAATATTCTGATGTCATCACCTAAGGTTTGGCTCCGTGATGATCACTTCACAGATTCCAGTGTGTTCAATTGCTGAATTACTCCTTTCATGACCCTGATATTCACTGACACTGCTTACAGCTCTGAATAGAAAATAAACAAAAACTCATTCATAGATTTTAACTGTGTGTCTTTGGTTGATGCCTTGTGCACTGGACAACAGTGCAACAGAAGCTAACAAATCATTATTATCACGGCATCATTGCTTTTCTATTTGACCTAAACATAACTTATTAAAATTAGAACTACAGGCTAACAATTATAATCAGATAAGTTATGAAGATAATGTAAAGAAGTACAAGAAGATGAACTGACAAAAGAAAATTTAGGTAGCCTAGCCAAATGCAAAATTTCATGCTAACTAAAAAGAAATAAAACACAAAAACTTGAAGAAAAAAATAACTGAATTTTTAAATGAGTCCTACGGCTCATTTTAGCAATGTCACATAGTGAAAGGAGCGTGTTCAACTAGGGCTGTCAACGGTTAACCGGTTATCCGATTAACCGACCGTTGATTAGTAACCGGTTGGTGAAATTCACCTGCCGCTAACCGTTGAAATTATATACCCTCTAAATCTTTATCCTTCTTGTTTCAGAATATGTTATTTCTTATTGTTACTCAAGGGGATATCTTATTTCAGGGAGTTAAACTTTTTAGACCACCCGAAATCTGCATGATACATCGTCGGGCGACAGGCGAACGACCGAGCTGAAGACCGTCTAGCACACATTGATACTACTGGGCCACCTATATATTTCTAATTTATAGTACGAGCCAACGACCCAGCCGAAGACCGTCTAGCACAGCACACATTGATAAACTGCGCTACTGGGCCATCTAACTACGCATAATTTATAGTAGTACTAAGTCAGTTTGCGGCAAAGTTGCTGTAGCCGGGCCTGTATATTTTACTTCCCCCCCCTAGAAAATCCCTAATAAATTAGTAAACCAACGGTTATCCGGTTAACCGCTCACATGGACGGCGGTTAACCGGTTGGGATTTTAACAGATGTTTGACAGCTCTATGTTCAACAAGTCTCTTGGAAATCAAAATATTTTAAATTTTATTACTAAAAAATAATACCAAAAACCAAGTAGGTCAAATACATTCACACCTTGTCACCTTGTGCTGTCAGTTCTTCTAACTCTAGCGACAGTCGTGATCAACCTTTTCCATGTCTCTCTTTCCGAAGTCGCGTCGCTTAGTTCCTCCAGGTTCGTTCCAGTTTTTGCTTTGTCCATGTCTCGCAGCCATATAGTACTGTAGGGAAGATCATTGCTCTCACTAGCCCTTTTTCGTGTCTAAGCTCATATGTTTGTCCTTCCATATCTTTTCCAGTCCGTTCATTGCAGCTTTCCCTCTCGCCATCCTTCTATTTATTTCCGAGTCACATTTTCCCTCTTTTTCTATTAATGATCCCAGAAACGTGAAGCTTGTTACCACCTCTATTTCCTCTCCGTCTATCTCGAAACTATCCCAATCAGCTGTTGTCATTATCTTTGTCTTCCTTATTTTGAAATATAGGCCTGCCTTCTCACTTTCTCTCTTCAGTCTTCTTATCAATTTTGCCAGATCTCCTTTCTTCCCTGCCAGTAAAGTTGTATCATTTGCATTTACTCCTTCAGATTATTCCGCATATCTTAGAATATTCAGTGTCCTTCCTGCTATCGTTACTCCTCCAGTTGCCTCTTCCATTTCTGCCCACCTCATTATCCTTTCTGCATACAGCTTGAATAGAAATACATTACACATCAAAATTATCATTAAGATAATTAATAGAATTAAGTAAATCATATTTCTTACTGTGAAGAGCTTGTAGTTCCTCGAGACATTGAGATCTTGCCACTTTCTACACATGGTCCATATCCTAAATCTCTCGATTCCCTTGCTGTCAAATCTGACATTGAAGATTTCGCAACAGAGGGATAATTAACGAGATCTGGCAGATGAGGATGATCTCCTTTTCCAAGGCCAGATGGATTGCCTCGCATGGAATAACCTTCCTGAATCATTTGGGCATCATTCCAAGGTTGAACACTTTGAGTAATCCTGGATGTATCGGCCTGTTTCAAACTGTGTATATCTGTTTTCTCATGACCGCCGTAGAACGACGTTCCAGTCCTACAGGCATTCACTTGTAAACACTCAGCTGTATAGTTTGAAGAGTAACTCTGCGAATCAGCATGAGGATAGGCCGTGGTGTAAGTCTGTTCAGCAGGCAAGTAACCAGACCAGTTGTAAATTGTGGAGCTGTACTGATGTGAACATGCTGATGGCAAACTCTTTGGTACATAATCTGGGTATGCTGGAATGGAACCATACGAGTTCAATGGCTGATCGCCATGGTTGCGAGATGCAGATGAAGAGCGGCGAGCATGATCGCTTAACAATTTGTCTTCCGGATGCGCTGGGAGTTCAGAACCGAATGCCTCATATCGCTCTTGTGACTTTGACTGGACACGATATTCAGATGTTTGTGGACTTAAGCTCTGTTGTAGTACTTTCTCATCAGCCATGCATACAACATTAACAGGCTGCAAACTTCGTGGTCCTTTTGGTTTATGCCTCCGATGATTTCTGGAACGACGAGTTGGAGGCAGCTCATGCTCAAAATGGGGTGCTTCAATGCTCTTCGAAATGTCCTCTAACATCTCTTCCTGTGCCTGACACTCGTCATTAACCAGTGCATTTTTTGAAGTGATGGCTGTTTTCGCTCCAGTTGTTTCAGTTGCACTCAAATCTCTTGTGACGACATCAACCGCCAGAACCTCTTGCTTCATCTTCTTCACAACACAGTCTGCTGAGGGAACCTCTTTGGACTTTGAAACTAGAACCCCTGTCGCTGTGATGGCCTCAGCTACAGTCTCGTCAGGTTTTCGCTTCTGAACATTTCGAACAACGGTTTCCACTTCTGAAAAAGCAGAGCACATCAATGTATTAGCACATTGTTCGTCGCTGACTGGTGCCGCACCGGGTTACATGTGCGACCTGTGTATTCCAGTGCCAGCCAGTCGGGGCGTCAGTCCCTGTGTTCTGCGTCTCGTGGGATCTGGTGGTTCTGCGATCTTGTACCGCTATGTGGGCAGGCCACACCTTTTCGTGCGTTGGACCATTGTGTTGGAACTCCTTGCCGTTACCAATTCGGAGTCTGCCACTGTGTGTAGCACATGAGACATTTTCTGGACTATTGAAGACGCATTTATTTAAGAACTGTTAGGTAGCTTCGGTAAGCGCCCTCATGAGGTTCTTGTAAGGCGCTATATAAATGTTCATATACACACATACATACATATTTCTTTACGTTGGTTTGGTTACACAGATACTCGAAAGTCTGTCATTGTAGACATTTCCAGATTTGCTAATTCACCTGTCTGCAGATGAACTTTTAGCAC
Organism: Bimastos eiseni; assembly: GCA_959347315.1. Lineage (NCBI taxonomy): Eukaryota > Metazoa > Annelida > Clitellata > Crassiclitellata > Lumbricidae > Bimastos > Bimastos eiseni. The sequence continues at coordinate 9,239,477 of OY365811.1, read as the reverse complement.
TTTGTTTAATACCGACCTTTGACTGGTTTATATACTGAACTTCTAAATAGCCTTTTCAAAAACCTCTCGTAGACAAACGATTTATTGAAGTGTGTAGAGGCTACTGAGCATTCAATTATCAACAGCTCTTAACCCTTTAACGACCAGCGTGTACCAAGTGTAAGGCCTAATCAATAACGCTGCTCGTTAAAGGATTAGAGGCAAGCACAGAGTATGTATGTGACTGCCATTTATACATGTCATTAAGGCATCTGTCACCAGAAATCCTAGACTGCATATCAAATTAGAAGTTTTGGACAAGATTACAATGATTACTCATACCTAATTTTACCCCTTTGAACACTGTTCCATTCTCAGCTACAACGGCAACTTCAGCAGCAGTTTCAGAATCATATTCAATGAAGCAGAACTTTGCATACAATTTAACATCTGTATAAATGACAAAACCCAAATTTAAGAAAAACAAAAAAATGCAAATGTTAATTTCAAAGCAGTAACAACAACAATGCTCACTCCAATGTCATTTTCATGTGCATATAGATATAGAGACATGAAACCCTGCATTTACAGATTTCTAAACAAAATATCATAGTATGACCTAATCAAAGGCACTCCCAATGCAGACTATAATAAAAGAAAAGTCTTATGGCTACACACACAGAAGCAGCAATTCACAAGATAAAATCATACAATGACTCACAGAGAGAAGATCGTTCCAGAACAAAGGGCCAGCCATTGCACATGCACGGTGCTGGGCCAACTCCGAGGTACCAACAGCGAGAACGACCAGAATCAGGCACAGGAGGTCAATGGATAAGATTGCAAAAAAGTGTGGAACCTAACCTAAGAGGGGTCGGAAGTACACCTACCCCGACTACACAACACTTTGGCAAAATTTAATAGCATGTCTATCTTTTCAAGCAGCAAACAGTCACCAAGCAGCTAATAGGATGATCCATGATAACCAAATGACTTTCAGAGGTGCTCACAGAGAAGGATCTCATGTTGACATCCATAATGTCCTTGCTCATAGTGCTAATTTGAAACCTCAGAATCAAACCTACTTAAACAGGATTTGCAAAGAAATTGCATAAACAACCTCTACATACACCGCAAGATGAAGACCAATAAAGTGTTCTGCCAGTCTGGCAATCAAAAGCAAAGATTAACCCAAAAACTTGTAAAATATTATAAGCTTCAGAACAATCTCCATTCTGTGTACAGAATTTACAAACATAATTTATCACTTGAGTAAAATTTAGTTACATTGCATCCTCAGCACCAAGGTTGCAACTCACTTTGACCATTGCTACATATACAAATAATTTGCAAGTCTTCTACACTATCTTCAAAATTAACCTTAATACTCATTTGTATAAGATTTGTAATGACCAGAGATGTTTCAGTTACTCACTTTTGTGGAAGATTCATTTAGTTTAGGTGCATAATAAATAACATTTCAATAATAATAATATTAATAAATAATAACAACAACAACAACAGCAACAGCAGCAACAACAATAACAACAACAATAATATAAAACAATCAGATGGATGACATTAAAGCCTGATTTACAGTGTACATTCTTCTGCATAGTCCATTTGATAAAGTAATATTGTAATGTAATGTAATCAAGCCTTTATATAGCTATACTCCAAATCAGCAGTGCTGTCATCAAAACGTGTGCCTGGGCTAGCAAACAGAGAAGACTTGAGGCATCTCCCGAACTGGGGAGGTTACAGGGCTAGTAATTCCCAATGCAGGGACTGGAGAAGACAGTTCCAAGCTGAGAGGCCAACATATGCAAAACCATCTGGATTGGACCATAGCAGGGTGCACAAGTGGGACAACTATAATGCCTAGGGTTGCCAGAATCGACCCAGGCCGTCCTTTGTCCCGGGCAATGCTTATTTTGTCCTGGAATCCAGAGATAGATAAGTAATTGCAAGAGATTATGTGATTCATTGACATTATCCACCTACAAGCAACTTGAGCAACAGCTGCAATACAATATCTCGATTCTCAATGTTTAACATCATTTGCAATTCATAACTTCATAAGCCTAGCAGAATGTTAAAAACCTCGTGGATTTGGAGGTTTCAAGAGGACCGTTTGATAATGTAATGTACTGTAGGGCATAACCGAGTAGACAATTTCCACCGAGTACCGAATCCGAGTATTTGGATGAACTATTTGTCGGATCCGGGTACGAACTGAATAGTAGCGGCAAATCTGGCAGCGAGTACCATCCGTAGGCAAAGCATGGTTAACCTGCCACGTGCACAGTTACGGAGAAATATCTGTAGTCAACACAGTGTCTATAACAATATCCTTCATATAACATATTATTGCACTCTAGGCTATAACAATATATTCAATAACTTTATTTTTGAAAATATTTAAAACCCCGTCATACAATTTGAAATATGAAGTTATCAATGATGTCTTTACTCTCTAATGTTTACCAGAAGTGGGTGGAGCCAATTCAAGCGAGAAAATTGCTGATTTGATTACCACCTGGGGAATACAACCAAAAGAAATTAAAATATATAAAATAACATGATCATTATTTTAAAGAAAATTCAATGGAATGTTAAGTTCTTGTTTAAATAATTCATAGCTTATAAGTAAGTCCGTTAGTCCTAAATGTATTTGATGAAAAAAAATTATTTTATCCAAAAAGTTATTATTAGCTATTTGCGGGTGTAATATTTACCGAGGTGAATACTTCCAAATAGTCCAATATTCGGCCGAGACAAATGTCCGAGGTGCTTTCTGGTTATGCCCTAAAGTACTGTAATGTAATCAAGCCTTTATAAGCTACACTCCAAATCAGCAGTGCTGTCAACCTTTCCCAGAATGGGTTTGTTCAGAGTTGGCAACCTTAATAAGGCAGCAATTAGAAGATTGCAAGGAGGTTCTTGTGGGTAAGGAGGAAACATGGTGCTCCTACAGCCGAATATTTATCCACTGTGCAGATAAAAATCTTTCATGTATATCTAAAAACGGCACTAACCATAACCCTGACCCTATCCAATCCTTGCAATGCCTAACCCTAATAGACCCCTCATGGCGCATATTAAACGAATATGGATGTTTCTAACAGTATGCATGCGCTGAAAGTTGCGTGTACACGTAAAATCTTCACTAGCAACATGATCTTAGCCACACAAGTAAAATGATAGTCTATATTGCCCCTGAATTTTCAGAGGCAGAAGACTTACCCAAAGAGGAAACCAGCGTACAGAAAGCCTAAAACCTGTACGTCGCCCTGGCAACGAGGCAGCTGCGCATAAGGGCTTTTGATTAAGCAACTTACCAGTGATTGTTCCATGTTTTGAGAAGATCTCTCGCATTTGATCGACGGATGGTTTCGAATCACGATAACGCACAAATATTTTTGATACACCTGAAGCGACTTCGGCCATTTCTCGTCATCAAAAGTATAATTTCCAACTTTATTCTGCCGGACCCAAGAAAAATGCAAAAAAGCAATGATCCAATGTTTAGACAGTTTCCTGCAATTTGGTTTCGTTTAACGTATTAGGCTAACTCGAAAATTACGACTACTGAATTTCCACTTGATCGGGATTTTCTTGGCAGACCACACAGGTCCAAATCCAATTAACACTGTGTATAAACCGGGGGGAAAAATCAAAAATCAACATAAATTCTGTTATTACTTAATGCCCTTTCTGCAGGTTTTCATTCAGAAATAAAGTCAGTTAGCTTAGCATTAAAGTAATACCTAAACCGCACAAAACCTAAATATTTTTTTCATAATTGAAACCATAGATACTTGACTATATCTATATAATATCATAATAACTATGATATCTATGGTTGCCATCGACGTATATTGCTTAAAACGAAAATTATTATTATTATCCCATATAAATAATAAATCTCAAGATTCCTACTTCACACTCACAGTATATGCAGTACTGGACAGGATTATGAAAGAACCCAATAAGAATCAAGTGAGTTGTCCATTTGCAAAGAATTAAGAATCTCTACCCTCATCCATCAGATCCTCGTCCCTCATCGTGACTCATCAATGAATTCCGACTTACAGGTCTAATTTCCAGTCCGCTGAACACAGTCGTCTGCGCAGTGAGCAAGCAATCCGTCTGGCACTAGGCCTATCGAAGCAGCGCTCATGAACAGAATGACTATCGAACATCAAAAATCCCTATAAAAATATAAAAATATTAATTACGACTAAGATTACTTCCTCAGATCCTTTAGATTGCTATGCTAAATCTGGGTATAATGTGGATATTAGTCCCATGTTAAATGCAGTTGAAAGATTCTCTAAAGCGTCGACTTACAGACAGCCAGATGCGAATCATACGATAGGCTTATAGCATTATCACTATTAAAAGCATTTAAGGCTGTAAAAATTAAAATCACGGCCTGGGAGCGAGTAGGATACTCCGGGACCCGACCGAGCAGACATTTTGGTAGGAAATGTAGGAAATATTGCAGATTTTTACGGAATGTCGGGCACTAAGCCTAGAGAACCGATTGCATTGCCCGGACAGTCAGTTAATATGATCAATGAGAAATTTTATGGTATATGTTCAGGTAAAATTCCGCATTTTTACGGAATGTCTGGCACCCGAAAACCGATTTCATCGCTCGGGCAGTCAGCCGCGGGCGGATGCCCGAGTATCCGTTGACAGCCTAATCGCTAAATAGGAACATTCGCATACTAGAAGAGCATTATGTTGATATTGGCTTTGGCGGATGTGACAATGTTTACTTTTGCGTAAACAACATTTACAGACATACTGGCCCTACGTTGATGAAAGTTAAATTGTCTTACAATTTATTTTTAGTTCGATGCGAAACTCTTGAGATTCATGTGAATTTCTGTTAGGGCTAAGGCAGTGTTTGCGCGATGTCATTGCACAATAATCCGAGAGATGAGCTTTTTCGAGCTGTGGGTGTTGTACTTCGTGTACCCTCCCTCTTCATCGCCGATGCCTGGTCGCGAACTGATCCGGAAACCGTTCACGCCAAGGTGATCTTGGTTTTTACGAAAGACAACAAATTGGTGGAAGAGAGTCACCTTCGTCAGATGGTCATCCTTACGCAGATGCTTTACTATTCTAGTGAGTTGCAAAGGACGCATAGTAGTCGGTTTCAATTCCATTGATCACCTAAATCACTGTCCATTCTTCTTGCTTCCACAACCCTTCCTTCTTCATTCTTTGTTCCTACGCTTTCACCCTACTTTCCTTCACTCCATCTATTATTCATACATACGGATAGCAAAATTAATAGAAAAAAGTTCATAATTCCCAGTTATATTTCGTTTAAAAAACGAGCAAAAAACGGTAAATTCATGGAGTGAAATCACATATAATTTCTTTCTTATGCTTTTATTTGCTAATATCTTACAAAACTAGAATGCATATAAGAAAGAAACGATGCGTTCACTTGGTATAAATGTCGTTGTAAGTAGTGTACATCAAATCAAATTTGTACGCACTAAGATCTAAAAAATGCAATCATAGCGGCAACACAAATGCAAGCAGCACTGCACTGTCGCTGTGTAATGTCATGGTAAGTGTCAGAGTAAATGTTTGACACATAGGCCTAGTTAGTTTCTGTAATTGTAGAAAATTCCATCTTTAGATGTTGTACATAACCTGTGTTAGCAAATCTAAAAATATTTGCCAAAAATCATGGCACTTTACAGCATTTGGAGAAATTCAAGATATTAATGCAAATTCTGAAAATTATGGAATTCACAACTTATGTGACTTTGTGAACTTATACTGCCCGTTTTGATATTGTTCTATGTTTTGCAGCATTTACTTGTTTCAAAAAGACTTTTTTGAGGCTGTCTTAATTTTACTAAGAAATCCACCCATGGTTACATTTTAACTATTGTCTTCAAGGCGCCTTTAAGAATCTGTTGAAATTAAGCTGAAATTAATTTAAATTTACATTCGATTGATATGATATTTTGTAGCTCTAGGTTTGGTCTTCTCACTGATTTTGCTGCCACTCCAGAAGCTCGTTCGCGTCTACATCATTGCTGTTTCGGCAGCACTTGTGATGTTTGCCAACTTTCTCTCGGCACATTTTGTTTACGAAGAAGCTCCTCGCAATGAGAAATCAGCCGCCGTATTTTTTGAAATTGAAGCTCTCCAGCGTACTGGGATGTATCTTCTGTTGCAGTTCATTATAGCATCACTCATCGCCTACCTACTTGGTTTTGAGCAGCAGATGCGTGCCAGGCTCATCCTTCTAGTCTACAGCCTACCATTGTTTGCCAGAATCCTTGGCCTTCCCACGGAAGAGTTGCAGCAGGTACACCACGCGTCGGCTACATTTATGCTTCTGCTCAGTGTCCTGTTTCTCTTTAATCAACTTCCAGTTGTGATAGAAACAGTAAAGAGTGGACTCCAGTACGCGTCTTCCGCGATCCAGTTGTACGGGTTGTTGGAGTTTGTCATGGCCGCTTGGATACAGATGTTGCTGCCTCTTCAGTTCCTTGTCTTCTGGCTTGTAATGTTTGCAGCACAGTTCTCCCGATATGTTGGGGCAAACGATCTGTCAGTGTGGAAGGATGGGTGGATTGGTGTTCTGCTAGCAAGCGCATCAGACAGTTGTAACAGTCCGCTCAGTTTCCTCGGAGCCTGTGTCACTGTGACGTACCTGTCAAAGGCATTGTTGGGGTTGGTGGATGTGTACCTTGGGGACTGTGGAGCCGAAGATCCGAGTCGCGGCGGGACGTACCAGGGACTTACCGAAGGCGTCACGATGTTTATTCTTGGCATCCAGACTGGTCTGATCGATCTGAAGTCCTCCGATCGTATGTTCCTTCTCTGCATCGTCCTCTTTATCGTTCTCTCCTCTTTGGTTCAGTCTGTGTTTGAGGTCACTGACCCTGTCCTGCTTTGGCTTGCCGCTTCGCAGAACAGAAACATTTCAAAACATGCCCGAGCAGTTGCACTCTCCACATTTCTCTGGGTCTTTCCGATAAGCATGACCGCCTGGATCTGTCAGTTTTTCAGCATCGACTTCTGGCTCCTTGTTGTCATATCTACCTGCATTCTCACCTCCCTCCAGGTTCTTGGCTCACTGTTCGTCTACGCCCTTCTTATTTTCGACTCGCTTCGCAGCATGCCCTCTGAGAACCTTGATGATGTCATCTACTTCACCAAGTGCCTCACAAGAGTTCTAGAATTTGTGGTCGCCGTGTTTGTTGTTGGCTACGGGATTGAAAGGTCATTGCTCGACAACTGGAACTGGTTGAACTCATCGATCCTTATAGTGCACTGCTACTGCAACGTATGGCAGCGACTTCAGTCTGGTTGGACAAGCTTTATTCAGCGCCGTGAAGCGATCAAGAAGCTACAGCTGATGAAAGAAGCAACAAAACAAGACCTCCTGTGCCACGACGACCTATGCGCCATCTGCTATCAAGAGATGCTCACAGCGAGAATCACACCGTGCCGGCACATTTTCCACAGTGTCTGCCTAAAGAAGTGGCTCTTCATTCAGGACTATTGTCCGATCTGCCACACGAAGATCCTAGACGTTTTGAACGAAGATCGAAAGCGCGACGAATCAAGAGATCCGGTCCTGACACAGAATTTTTCTCCTGTGGAAGATGATAATTCCATGGCAAGAAGCGGTGTGCAAGACATGCAGTCATTTTCTGATGAAATCACAGACAGTCTGATGATATCAAGGATCAATCCAACATTGCTTGAACCCGAGCGTTGTGTGGCCATGTCAGCACTGCGAGAGCTTCAGGAGACAACTCCAGAAAAGAGACCTGGAATTTTGCACATCTCTCTGTAAATGCACATAAACTACGATCAGTTGTTAATGTTGATGCAAACATACAAATGAAGACCAATCAAAACGTTCTGTGTATTGTGAAGTGTTACTTGCAAAAGAACAAATTATGACTCCAGAAGAACTGCTACTTTTGCAAGTTTCAGCAAAGCTGTTGCTTTTTGAGTGAATGTACCAGCAGTGATAATGTTGCATGCTCCAAAATCACCTAGTTTGTCACTCATACTCTTCTGAAATTTGTAATCTGGTCATTTATAATTATTAATTGTTGGTAATACATGTACTATTTTAATAGCAACTTATGAATCTTTTGTGGATCATGGTGACGGATTCTGCACTGACTAATTATCTAAATCATTAATAACTGCTGTTATTATTATTTTTCATGAGGTAGAAATGCTTCCTCAGGAGTAGAAAATGAGTGTCTGTGATTAGTCGGGTTGCTTTTAGCAATCCCATGTTTTTATACATGGGCTTTGATAAAGATTATTGTGGATTGTCAAAACTACTTTGTGTGACAGGCTTACTTGATGTGGTGTGGAGTGGTGAGGTGTATTATATATGAGATGTTATTGTCGGTGTGTTTTGCCAGCTATTCTATTCCTTGTGCAGCTGTTGTGTTTTCCTTTAAGTTCTACATTTTTAATGTGCTTCCAGATAGATGTACTTGCCATATCTAATGTCCTTACCTTACCTTATGGTTGTTCATGCGATACAAATAGTTTACAACCCACAAAGGAACAGTGTCTGGAGTTCTGTTATGTTGTGTTTGCAGGCTTTTAAAACATCTTTAAAGATCAATATCATTATATCATAGGTTCTCAAAAACTGAACTTGGCATAGTAGTGCAATAAAAATGGAATTACAATGCCTGAGTATACCTTGAATTACCTACTTTATCTAACTATGCCTTGCTTGGTCTTGCCATTTCTTGTCTAGCTTTCCTTTGCCTTGGACGAGAATTTTGAATACCTATTACAAATAAGTCACATATGGCAGAAATACTCATTGTGAGATAAGTCTTATACAGGTATTAAGAGGCAATGTAGTTCTAACATGTTATACATTTTAACATGTTATACATTTTAACATGTTATTGTACATTTAATATTTTGGTGTAGGTTGGTACAGGTATAATCGGTTTCCAGTGTTTTAGACCGTCAAGTGGTTCATCATGATGTTGTTGAGGAATGTTACCAATTAACTGTTTAGACACAGATTATGTATTGTTGGTTTATGGTTAATTAATATGTCATTATAGATCAGTTCTGATTTCTTTGTTGTCGCCGCTGTTGTTTCTTTGCTAATCATTGCTTTTTAAAATTTAAATGATCATTGTACATTGCTGTTCCATATTTAATTATTTTTATAAAGGGTATTTTGCTATTAGATTTTCTGAGGTACAAACGATCTCCTGGGACTTATGCTCTGGAGCAATAAAATTGTCTGTGTTGGATAAACCTCGCCAAGTTTCGGCCGACAGAAAGTTCTGCAACAGCATTAAAGTTTTGAATTGCTATTAATAGATGACATTTTATTATCATTAGTATTTGTATCATTGTTATTATTATTATTATTTTTTTAAATTTTTACTATTTGTATTTTTGTATTATCATTATAAATTATTATTATTATTATTACTATTATTATTATTACTATTATTATTATCACTATTTTTCTTATTATTATTACTATTATTATTATTATTATTACTACATTATTATATGTATTAACAAATAATTAACTTGTAACTACATTCAGCTTCCGAAAATCAGTACGTAGTCTTTCATGAGTCATCAAATTATGTCATTATTATTATTAATATTACTGTAATTATTATTTTAAATCCAAAAATAAGGACACAAAATTTCTTATCAGTCACGTTTCAAATTTGCTACTTGTTGTCTGTCCATTACTGGCCATTCTACGTGGAGTGACTTACACCTCACAATTCATTGTAAGGTTTTAGTTGGCATCCTATCCTTATCCCTTTCTTAGTTCCATGGGACTTTCTCACGCAGAGAGCGCTCCTTATATAGCTAGAGCTGTAAAAAGCACTTTATAAATTCTCTGATACGATGCTGATTAACCTATCTACAAGTTTGTTGGCTTTATAATTAATAGTAATAATCCTAAGAACAAATAATAATGATGATAATAATAATTGTTACTATTACCATTGTTATTCATAATACTGATGTGACGTCATTAAATAATTATTCATGACAAGGATATTTAAAAAAAAGAGAGGTATTCACATTATGCAAGCAATGAATATTTGTATGATCACTGTTGTTAATAATGTGTGTACTACTCAAATCTGGAGTATCGACACCATTGTTTGTGGTGGCAAACTGTTATGTCTGATTACTAATGCGCTAACCTTTCACCTCTGATTCAAATATGGAGCGTTGTGCTATATTGGATGATATAGTTTGCATTATTCGATTATGCTTTTGATTGTAACTGCGTTTACCATCGTTGCCATGAAGTTTAAGTAGGAAGTATATTCATTATTTAACAGTGTTGTATCGTACAACGGTTTATCTGACAATACCGATCTTCTACTGGTATAATATATTACCTTACATTACCTATATATACTTAACCTTAAGTACTTACATTTATTTATTGTAAATACCTTACCTTTGCTATACCTTGTTCATTGTAACAGGGGCAGATAGGGGAGGTCCGGAGACAAATACCTCCCAATTTCAGGTAGAGGTTATATGTTTTGAGTTAGGGGGGAAGTATCTTGCCTTCCTGATGCTTTGGACCAAGGGTTTGCCTCCAACTCTCAGAGGGGGATTGATGCCCTTGCATTGTAACTTACCTGAAAATATATTCTTTTACTTTACCTTGCTTGCCTTTGTGTACATTTGTTGTTGTGTTATGTACCATTCTTACTTTACTGTAGCTGCTTTGCGTGTTGATTTATGTTGTTAAGCAACTGTGTTTTTCCCTTTGTTTTTTGTTATTTTATCCCAAGGCACGTGTTTTTTGCTTGTTGCTTGAATGTTGCTAGTTGTTGTCTGTTGTGGTATCAATGTTTTCCAGATCGGTGTCATACTGTGTTAATGGCACAACTACTTGATTATTAATAAATCTAAATGAGTGACACTAGTTAATATTTTCTGTACATAATGTTTATTGACTGCCTCAATCATTTATCTGACAACCATTATCAATATCATCATCATTATTTTTTTATCATTATTATTATTATTGTCACTGCTCACATTCCTTGTGACCAAACTCAACTTTCTTCCTTTATCTGTAAATAGCTAACTTCTGTTGGTATGGACTTTTAATATTGACACTGTTCAGAGTTTCAAATATTTTTTCTTTAATATTATGAAATGCAAGAAAATTTAACCAGTAGTAAGCTTCAACTCAATCTTTTGTTCATGATCATCACAATCAACTATATATTGTGCATAAGTCAAATTGACTACTTCAGCACCTTAAGTATGGTGCCACACATGATCAGTGCATTTACATTACTGGCCAACTTATTGACTACAGTTCATTATGTGTTATAAAATCTGTCTTCCCTTAATCAGGTTCTTTAATGGGACAAGTCCAATATCTACTCTGACAATCAAAAATTGAAATCACATTAGATTATATAACCTTGTTCAAAACATTTCTTACGATTGACATTGGATATGGTTATACGATTCACATGAACGAGTTAATATATCTATGTAGTCACTGGCAAGTCGTAAAGCTTCGTCCTTCTTTTTGACAATCACCAATGGACTTGCTTTGCATTCGGCTCGATAAATGCTTTGCATTCGGCTCGATAAATGAATTTTTGTTATCTTGCACAATGTTGTTCGTTGGCAATGCAACCACTGAACCAACGTCTTCTTCGATGAACAACCGACAACCCAAAACTTGTGTGATATATTTTCTTATATTTTGGCATTAAATATCTTTCAACTATAATTGTCACCCATATCGATAAGAATAAGAATACTTCGAACTTGTTAGTTGTTTGATTGTACTTGAACATTTCGTTGTGAACATTTCACAATGCCATTGTGAAATGAGTTTATTCTTTAAAGCTGGATATGGATATGGAGGCTCGAATTCTTTATGGTTTGCTCCCTTTTTACACTGATTCGTGTATAATTATATTTCTTGTGAGTGATTCTGCAAATAATATTGCTTTTTCATATTTGCTTTGCTGTCTTTCAAATACTTTTCTGTTTGAACTCCAATATGAGGTGGTATGGTCATTTCTCCAGTTCAACCTTCTTTCAAAATTGTCAATGGTCCACAAGGCAGTTTTCCATGTTCCAACAAAATATTGTGCTTTCCCAGCAGTTGCATTCGGTACTTCTCGTGATTAGCAAACAGTAAGCGGAATTATTTTATGCCATTGTCTTGTTGTCTACAGTCACACGAGGGATGATTTTTTAGACGTCTGATTCCATCTTCTTGCCAATTCATCTGCCTCTAGATGTCCTACTGTGTAAAATCTGGGACTGCAGTCCATTATATTCAGGAATCCCAATTGTCAGATTGGTTGTAAAACACAAGAAATCAGTTACCTTGTTACCTTGTGCTGTCAGTTTATTGAACTCTAGCGACCGTCATGATTAACCTTCTCCATGTCTTTCTTTCCGAAGTCGCATCCCTTAGTTCCTCCAGGTTCGTTCCGGTTTTTCCTGTATCTCGTCCATCCATTTTTTTCCTTGGGTGCCCTCTTTGCTTCCTTCCTACCTAAGAAACCAGTATTAGACTTGAATTAAATCTTTATAAATTGTCAACAGAATCTACTATATCGACTACAATATCAGCAGCCTAATGTTGAAGCCACACATGCTCGGCACATGCGCATCTCAGATAAAACTAATTTGCTATGCAAGGCAAGGCAGCCGAATACTTGCTCAGCTCAGCAATTACACTGATGCATAATATTACATGTAATATATGCATTCAAAGAAAACATATTCTCAATTATTATAGTTATGTTATATATTAATGGTTATTGTTTTTTATGTTCTGATTTTTAATTCTAATATTACTATTAGTGTATAATATAATAAGCTTTTTTGTGGTTATGTACAATTAGGCCCAATTTTAATTGTTATAGATATATTAAATAATATATTATTTTTTATTATTGCTGTTCTAAGGCTTTGTTAACTTAGTTATGCATTGCAAGCTTTGTTGACTCAGCTAGGCATTGGAAGCTTCGTTGACTCATATATGCATTGCCAGCTTTGTTGACTCAGTTATGCATTGTCAGGTTTATTGACTCAGTTATGCATTGCCAGCTTTGTTGACTCAGTTATGCCTTGCAAGCTTTGCTGACTCAGTTATGCATTGCAAGCTTTGTTGATTGAGCTGTGCATTACAAGCTTTGCTGACTCAGTTATGCATTACAAGCTTTGCTGACTCAGTTATGCATTGCAAGCTTCGTTGACTCAGTTATGCATTGCAAGCTTTATTGATTAAGTTGTGCATTACAAGCTTTGTTGACTCAGTTGTGTATTGCAAGCTTTGTTGACTTAGTTATGCATTGCAAGGTTTGTTGACTCAGTTGTGTATTGCAAGCTTTGTTAGTTTAGTTATGCATTGCAAGCTTTGTTGACTCAGTTATGCATTGCAATCTTTATTGACTTAGTTATGCATTGCAAGTTTTGTTGGCTTAGTTATGCATTGCAAGCTTTGTTGACTCAGTTATGCATTGCAATCTTTGTTGACTTAGTTATGCATTGCAAGTTTTGTTGGCTTAGTTATGCATTGCAAGCTTTGTTGACTCAGTTATGCATTGCAATCTTTGTTGACTTAGTTATGCATTGCAAGTTTTGTTGGCTTAGTTATGCATTGCAAGCTTTGTTGGCTTGGTTATGCATTGCAAGGTGTAGAGTGTAACAGTGATAGTAATAATTTCAATGTTTATATAATAATAATTAATTAATAATTAAGTGAACAGTCTTCAATGGGGTTTTCTTCCAAGTTCTTAGATAATGTTTTTCTGGTTATATTTTTACTTCCATGTATATTGTTCAACGTCTTTGCAATCCTGAAGACCTTCTCTTCTGTGTTACTGTGTTTAGACCGTCTGTGTCGATTGTGAGCATTGATTGAGACCATTGATCAACTGTGAGCACAGAGACCATTGATTGATCATTAAATATTATTGATTAGTTGATATGGAGACTACTGATTCACTATTGATAACTGGTACTTTAATCAATCATCAGTTATCAATGTGACTATTGATTGATAGTGAAATATAGTTTCAGTAGTGAAGACCAGTGTTGGATAGGAGACCAGAGATTGAAAGGTAACTTCTGCAGACCATGGTGAATCCAAGACCAACGTACAATATCCCCAATAAACAATGAAGCCTTTTAGTAATGGTGCTGCAAATTTTATGCTTTATGATTAATATATTTTACTTTTGTCATTAGGATCACGATCCAAGCTATAACGATCTTCTCGAATATTGCGATACCATGACCAAATAAACGTTTTGTAGACTTGTGATTTAATGATTGAAGAACTTCTATTATGTACTGTAAATTGTGTTGCTTTCGTTAATAAAAAAATGGTCAGTTATGACCTTGAACCTGTTTATAGTCATAATCATAAATGCGGAATTTCTTCAGCAATGGAATATTCAATATTGTAATGTAGGGTGATTGGTATTTATTGCGCAAATGTTGAGTTTCAACGCTAATTGCAAACTACTTTTAGAATGCTCCTTTTGTTCTTCTTCCAGGAATTTTATAAAACAGGTTCAATTGTGGGTGAAAGTCTAGCGGTTGAAATGATAGACTGTCATCCCAGAGGTTCTGGATTCAAGACTTTTCTCAGTGAAGAAAGATGTTTCAAGACTTACGTTCCACTGGTGCCAAGAAAACAGGGCACTAGTCCATGTATTCAGGGCCCTAGTTGAACGTAAGTCTTGCACTATCTTTTTTCCTGAGGAAATTCTTGAACCAATGACCATTGGTTTGATGTGTCGAGTTGGCGGGAAGGCCGGGTGGCGTGGGAGATAACTACCGACCCATCCTCATATGCCAACTTTGTAGAAGAAGATAAAACAACCAGAATACTCCAAACAGCCTAAACAGATGGTGGCATTGAATTGGTGTCCCTCTCCCTCTGTATGTGTGTCTCTTCTTGTATGTATGTTTGGATGTATGAATGAATGTATGTATGTATGCATGTAGGTAGGTAGGTAGGCAGAAGGTAGGTAGGTATGTACGTATGTATGTATGTATGTACGTACGTACGTACGTACGTATGTATGTATGTATGTATGTATGTATGTATGTATGTATGTATGTATAAGCCACAGTGTTATTTCATATGGCAGAAACATCTGAGATATATAAAGCCATCTGTTGATTGATACTATAACAAACCAATCGTAATGGAACCTCTGTGGCCTTCTTAATTGGTGATTATCCATCTCAATCTCATGGTCCCATATTGTATCCCATCCACAACCTCCTTTCACCATTCATTCTTGATGCAGCAACCGACATGGAATACGGCTGACGTGTACGCTAACCCCGATTTCCCCTTCCTCCAGCTGGAGGGAAGCCGGCTAAAGATCTCTCACCCTTAATTGTGCTACCGGTGGAGCTTTCTGTGCCCTGTCCACTGGTGTCCAGCCAAGTCACGCGTGGCTATATATAGAGGGCAATTAATGCAGGGAGTGCAATGCGCTCAGAAGTTGGACTAACGTAGAATCACATATTTGGGTGGGGAGACAAGAGATTAAGCGCTACGTTAAGGCTACAATAGACCACAGCGCGTACTAAATTTGCCTGCCTCTCTGTCTGCCTGCCTCTGTCTGCCTCTCTCTCTCTCTCTCTCTGTGTTTCTCTGTCTCTGTCTGTCTGTTTGTCTGTCTGTCTGTGTCTCTCTCTCTCTCTCTCTCTCTCTCTCTGTATACCTGCCTCTCTGTCTGCCTCTCTACATGTCTGTCTGCCGGCATATCTGTCTGTCCGCCTCTCTGTCTGTCGGCCTCTCTGTCTGTCCGCCTCTCTGTCTGTCTGCCTCTCTGTCTGTCCGCCTCTCTGTCTGTCCGCCTCTCTGTCTGTCCGCCTCTCTGTCTGTCTGCCTCTCTGTCTGTCCGCCTCTCTGTCTCCCTATCTGCCTCCTGTCTGTATTTCTGTTTGCCTGCTTGTGTATGGTACACACCAGTCTGCTACGAATGTCTGCTCATTAAACAAGGTCCACGTGTAAACACCAGATGGCAGCAGCAGCAGCAGATCCAAAACTCCATCGCGTCTCCTATAACCGTTTCCAGCCCCTCTCAGCTCAACCACGTATAGGGGCCTTCATCGGTTTGCGTGTGTGTAAGTCTGGTGAGTGGGTGCGCGCGTGATTAAGCTTGGAAGTTGGAAGCATGTTGCTTGATACGATATGTGTACACAAAACAGGGTAATCATTTTTAAGACCAATAAGATACATATATTATATTTATTACGTAAATATTCATATGAATAATTATTATAAATTAACCAGTATCATAAGAGCACAATACACGCCTACACGGCTTATAAGACTTAATAAATAGACTAACCATATACATTTATATAAATACACACACATATATATATTATATATATAATATATATAATATATATAATATATATATAATATATATATATAATATATATATTATATATATATTATATATATATTATATATATAATGTGTTCGAGTAACTCTTAAACTGCAGCCCTGCATGTTATTAAATCTGTGGTGTGTGCGTTGTTCAGTATGTCGCTGCGTGCGCGCGCATTGGTTTGCTAAGCCTTCGGTGCCAGAGGAGGCTCTTGTGCAACGTACGTGCATTCACTGCAGTTGCAGCAGCAGGAGAAACAGATGATGCGTAGTTGATCTTTACGTCGATCTTAGATCAGCATCTGCTTCCTCTTCCTTAACTCCTGCTTCCCGCTTCGATCGCTTGGATTAAATTCCATCTTCGTCCCATCGTTCATCATAGTTTTGTGGAGTCTGGTTGAGTCTTACGTTTGTGTACGTCGTCGGATGGGCCAGCTCGGACTCTTTTTAACTCTTCCTATAACCTCACGCTGCACGCAGTCGGCTGGTCCTAATGGAGCCCGTATGCGGCCAGTTGTGTTAAGTATAACTATGTTGTTGCGCCTGTATCAAGCTAGGTGTATATGGCAGGCCTATAAGATGCACGAGGCTTGCCTGTATGTCAGGCCAACGATTGCCACCTAAGACTGTCTTTGGCTTCAAAGGCTGCAGAGCCTGAATGAATTTCACTCAGTTCATAGCCTATGTGAGCGTCTTTCGTCGCATGAAAAAAATGTTTACACTTGGATACGGTTTGGAATTTGCTAAACAACGGCGCTACAGAAGTTGAGTGGATGATCAGTTGGCGTATTTTGTGATTATAAAGGTAAGTGTTACCTGCCTGCCTCTCTGTCTCCGTGCCATATTGAAACCCTTGGACCAGGATGATGATGATGATGATGATGATGATGAGGACGATGACGATGACGATGACGATGGCGATGGCGACGGTGATGAAAGGTACATGTAAGTCCTGACTGTCTGTGGTCATGCAGAGTATTGGAGACGTATTACGGACTATTTTACAGTTACGTCTCTGAGGCCATTATGGCAGTCTTTCGATTCTGCGCTGGGGTTCGAATCCTGTTGGTCCGCAGAACGAACGATTTGGTGTGTAAGGACGTGTGACCCGTACACAGATATCGTGATGGATTCGGGTAGAATCCCGTAACAGCCGTTTTTATTATTAGCGTCGTTATTATAGTGTTTTTTTTATTATTACCGTCGTTATTATAGTGGTTTTTATTATTACCGTCGTTATTATAGTGGTTTTTATTATTATCGTCGCTAATATAGTGGTTTTTATTATTATCGTCGTTATTATAGTGGTTTTTATTACCGTCACAGCTCTCTGTCGGTATAGTGGTTTTTATTATTTTCTTAAATAGAAACTGGATTGATGAAAAGAATAATGCTTAAATGGAAGCTGGATATATGAAAATCCGCCAAAAAGGGATTGAATATGTGTGGATGAGCTAAGTCTATAATACAAACCGCTATTGTGTTTTACATTATCGTAAAAATTATAATACCGCTTTTGCGGGATTGTACACCTGGATTCGCATTGCACACAGTCACACACACACACACACACACACACACACACACACACACACACACACACACACACACACACGTATACACACACACACGTATACACACACACACACGTATACACACACACACACACGTACACACACTCGCAAACTCAAGCACACAGTCACAAACACACGTACACACAATTACAAACCCTTTCAAACACACAAACGCACACACACACACGCCTAATTAAACATACTAACACACGACACACACACACGTAATCACACACACACGTGATCACACATACAATCACGCGTACCATCACACGCACTATCACAAACACGCAGTCATGCGCACACGGAATTACACACACACACACACACACACACACACATACATACACACACACACACAATCTCACCTATATATTTATACACTATTACACTCTATCACACAACCTTATACTATGCTGTGAGTCTGTGACATAATATAGGCCTATCTCCTATTTCTGACTGTGCATGCATTATGTCGTATTTTTTCTTACCGTTCATTTCAATGCTTCATTCGTTGCCCTCCCTTGCCTAAGTTGCCTTGATCCCTTCCTAATGTTTTCCTTGCCTTACTTTAGTTTGGTCGTACCTGACCCTTATCCATCAGAGGCGTCTAGACACTTTGGAACAACGCAGTATGCGTTACAGAATCTTCATAGAAAAGAAAATGATCGATTTCAGTGGAGCGATGTATGGACACAGACGAAAAAGAGAAAGAGGGACAGGAGGTGAAAGGATGAGAAGGGGTGAACGAGGAGATCGAGAATTAGAGGAGGAAGACAGAGACGGATGGAACGGAAGAAGAACCCAGCCAGATGTTATATTTCGATAAGGTTCGAGCCATACCCTGGGCGTACACTTTGTCAACGAGATGCGTTGTGCATCTCTCATCTGGACTGTCAGCTTTGGTACTGCTGCAGCTGCTGCTGCTGTGAGTTTCAGCGGGAGTGGAAATGGGATATGCATGGGCAGGGATGAAAGACGGAGGAAATCGGATGGAGTCGGTTTGAACTTTGCCCCTTACTTCTGATGATCATCAGAGCTGAGTCACTGGTCTCCCGCCTCTGCCTCTGTCTGTCTGTCTGCCTGTCTCTCTCTCTCTCTCTCTCTCTCTCTCTCTCTCTCTCTCTCTCTCACACACACATGTACACAGAGACAGACAGACAGACAGACAGACAGACAGAGAGACAAAGAGACAGTATGAGTTGAGAGGAACCTGTGTATTTCATCTAGTACTCCAACCCATGATGATGTGTCCCATCTGTTCGTTCTTAGCTGACTAAGCACGGACTTCATGGGGACCTTAGGCAACGTCCTAACGACCGACGTGTCGCTGTTACCAGTCTGAGCCTGCATGGTTGACCAGACTGGTCAGATCTTCCGTCAAGACGCCCATACAGGCCAACGAGAGAATGACAGCTGCGCCTATACTGTGTAGTTTATTTGAATCTCCAGTCAACATGGTTCGATGATGATGAGGACGATGACAACGACGATAGTGCGTATGATTATAATTATGACGTGCGTATTAAAAATGCCATAGTGGCGTCTTACGCAGGTCTGTGGGCAGCCTTCCAGTAGAGGGGTGCGTTTTTGATAAAATGAACCTTCTAAGACTGACGTTTAGCTTGTGAATTTGATTAAATCTGTGGTTAATGGACAGTGGTATTTATTAGATAATGATAAAAGGCATATAGGTCCTACATTAAGCCGACCATCCTTCTGAGTAGTTTGGTAGTATGTATATATATATATATTTATATATATATATACATATTACATACATATATATATGTATATATATACGCTCAGACTATGTATGGATATATATACATACATATATATATATATATGTATGTATGTATGTATGTATGTATATATGCTTCATACATTTAGTTCGAGAAATTTTAAATAGCACCTCTTCAAGCGAAACTATACTGAGGTGCTCCCAATGCAGCCACGGCCAAATAGAAATTACTTCAACAGTTCAGAAAAAGTAGAAACATTAGTATAAAAATTCATATGCTTTCAATTTATCTAGACTCTCGTCGTCTTGACCTATAACTCACGCATAATTTATGCTAGAGACATTTTTGACCTGCTTACCAGAAGAATTCCTTTGTAACGTGAGAATGGCGAGTGGCTTTCAATTTATCAGACGCTGGAATCACTTATGCTAAGCTGTATGGACCTACTTTCTGTTATTTCTCCGTCGCCCTGTCTGTCCTTGTCTGTCCTTGTCTGTCTTTTTCATGGATATATATATATATATACAATATATATATATATAGATATTGTATATGTAATACTATATATAGTATATATACAATATATATAACTATATATAATATTATATATAGTTATATATATATTAAACTATATATAATATATATATATAACTATATAATATATATATATATAAAACTTTATATAATAGATCAATGATTCTTCGTATGTACACTTATGTATATATAACCATTAAGGACAAGCAATGCTTTTGATTTTAATAACATCTCGGTAATGTAGGCCTAGCAGCAATTATTTCAATCAATCATTACAAACTTAACCATATAGCTGCCATGATGATAATTATATTCTTCCATATTAATCTAAATTCACAAGCAGGCCCACCAACAGAAATTCCGGGCCCGAGGCACAGCAGTCACAGAACTCTAAGCCCCCATAGATAGGCAGGAAGGTCGTACCTCAAAGCTTTCCCTAAGCTCTATGAGGAAATTGAGTGCGAGACCGATCCAAGCCGCTAAAAAAATTGCTGAGCCCCTTGGGCATTTTCTCCTCTACTTCCCTCTCGGCGGCCTGCTGACAAGTAAGTAATTTGATAACAAGTCAGAGTATAAATGGCTCCAAGATGAGAATATGATGATGATGATGACGACGACGACAATGATGATGATAATGCTGATGATGATTATAAACATTGATGATGAAGGATACGACGACGATGATGCTGCAGCTGCTGCTAACGATGACTCCTCGTCCTCCCCGTCCTCCTCCTCCTCCTCCTCCTCCTCCTCCTCCTCCTCCTCCTCCTCCTCCTCCTCCTCCTCCTCCTCCTCCTCCTCCTCCTTCATAACCATGAATAACATCACCGTTACAGTCACCATTATCTTCGATTGTCGTGTTGCTCCCGCGTTGACATAAATTTCTGGTCCCTATATAGCAGAGCAGTCACGGACCCAAAACAATCTTTTAAAGAGCATTTAGCTGCACAAAATCGTTTATTATGCCCTCGTAATATTGATTGCGGGCCCCACCCAGACCCCTAAAAATCCTCTGGGAATTTTTCCCTGCCCCATCTCCAGCGGGCCTGTGAAAAGTTGACGGCGTTTGCTACCAGACAATATAATCCGAAGCATTCTTGCCTCATTAGTGTCCTTTTTTAACCAAGATAATGTTGCTTTTCAGGCGCACGTCTCTTGTACCTACGTTCTGTTTACTTGATCCTCAGAGGCTTAAATCCTCTCGCATGCATTGCATTAAAGTTGTTTTTTGGTTAGGACGTGAGAAAGTATTAGGGCGCCTAAGAGACTTCTTCTCTGACCGCAAGAATTCTATAAACGAGTACAACGTGTGTGCGCCTATCTACAATATTGTTTCGTATTCTATTTGAGCCTGTGTAATATTATACAAGCATAGATGCTTCATACATCAAACATACATTTAAGTACTCTATGGTGTACAGTGTACGATAATAAGGCATACAACGTTATAAGAAAGTAAATAACGAGAAAAACATATGCAGAGTCATGCATGAGGCAAGCAGAGAGAGACAGAGTCTGACAGACAGACGACTGTCTCTGTCTAGTCAAGAGGCATGCAAGACACATATAATGAGAGACAGAAAGAGGGATAACAACAGATCAACGAAGACAGGCAGATGGATAGACACACGCAGAGAGACACAGACAGACAGACACACAGACAGAGTGTCGACATTTTAACGATTAGCACCCTGCCAGTTATTGAATGCTTTCCCAGCTTCAGCTCCGTTGATAAATTCCAATAAATTCCATCGGGATGGAACATGACAGCTTCGGAACCGAATTCCTCCGCCTTAGAAGTCTACACAGCAAGGCCTCAGTGAGGCAGGGGGGCTGGGGCGTTGGGTGTAGAACCCCCGGAACGAACCATACATCGAGTCCCACAGGCTACTCGATGAGAAATACAATCAACTGGCGTGCAGTTGAACTTATATGGCGCTCTACTTAATTGATGTTTCTTCCCACACTCATGTTCTTCCTCACACAGCTCCAATCTGATATCAACGTCTGCATTCGATTTTCATTCCTAGTAGGCTCCGATTATTATCGCATCTATTCAGGAAGATTTATAGACTAATGTGTTGAAGCTCCAAGAACGCTCGGTGCGAATTCTGAATAGAAATGGAATTCATCCATATTCCATACGTCGATTCTCAGGTTCGAACACCTGAATCTTTCCTCGTTGCACCTTGCACAGTTTCTACGGGTGCATTACGCATTCGTCGCGAGTACACCTGAGCGAACCTTTGTAGCGACTGAGGAGACTCGCATGTGCTGCGTTTCGGTCGCTCGCTCGAAGTGCTCTGAATGGCTCCCAAGCATGCGTGAAGCCATACCCTGCAATCTGGATGTAATTCCGCCTCGAAATTTAATATGGCATCAGATTTATTCTGTTATGGGTCTTTTGCGTTGACCCCGTTTTTAATAGCGTGGTGGCTCATGGTTCGGTTCATTGCTGTGGTGAGACGAAGAATGGGGTGGAAATACCAGTGCCATAAGACATAGGCCTACAGCCATCTAAATATTAATATTTTTATCAGCGTAACCAAGGAATTAGTCCGGTTCCTCTTAATTATTACCGCACCTGGAATTGCTACGCACGATAGTTCAAACAATGGAAGACAAATTATTTATATATGATCCATGCCTAAACTAGTCTACACTTAGGTTGTTGTAGGCCTATAGGCAGAATTTCTATGTGACCCGGATTTCAGCAATAGCCTAACGATCCTGTCTTTGGGCGACACTTTTAAATATATTTAACACTTTTATATATGCATTCTGAAACTCGTTTCCTAACCAAAAATTATTCATAAATTAATACGTGTACATGTATATACCATCCACCCACGGTCCCACGCACCAATATATATATATACATATATATACATATATATATATGTATATATATATATTGCTAAAAGGCGTGAGCTCATCATAGTTCCACTGGGTCACTTGGCTATCACGCGTCGCCTTTCTTTTTTTGTTGTGGACCCTTCGAATAATTATTATAGAATGACCTCCCAGTTGAACTCCGCTCTTGAGTCTTGACATGATGGGGTTTTACAAGTCGCTCAAGTGATTTCAGTAGCTGTGACTGAGCTGGGAGCGCTCCTGAGTTTATAGGTCCTTCTGGTGCGCTATATAAATGCTCAGGATGCATGAATTAAATAGACCTGTGCACGTGTGTAGGCTGTATATAACATATAAGTTATTGGATCATTTATATTACCGCCCACGCATACATCCACTCATCCACACACCCACCCTTCCATCCATCTCTCCATCCATACATCCATCCATCTCTCCATCCATCCATCTCTCCATCCATCCATCTCTCCATCCATCCATCTCTCCATCCATCCATACATCCATCCATCTCTCCATCCATCCATCTCTCCATCAATCCATACATCCATCCATAAATCCATCCATCCATCTCTCCATCCATCCATCCATAAATCCATCCATCCATCTCTCCATCCATCCAACCATCCATCCATAAATCCATCCATCCATAAATCCATCCATTCAACCATCCAACCATAAATTCATCCATCCATCTCTCCATCCATCCAACCATCCATCCATAAATCCATCCATCCATCTCTCCATCCATTCAACCATCCATCCATAAATCCATCCATCCATCTCTCCATCCATCCAACCATCCATCCATATATCCATCCATCCATCTCTCCATCCATCCAACCATCCATCCATAAATCCATGCATGCAACTGTCCGTTCAGTGATCCATCACTCCCTCCACCCATCCACACACCAATCTTCCCACCAATACTAACAATTTCAATTTTTGTAGGCATAGAGAATGTGTTACGCCGCATCGTACTACCATCTCAGCGCCATCCATCAGACTTCATCTGCCGTAACCGTGGCGCAACAGAAGACAACCTAGGCAGCAAACGCAATGGACCGTGACGTTTCGCGCACCGTGACCTGCATCCGATGCCGTGTCCGCGTCAACTCGCTGCCTTCGTGGTGGTACTGCGCCTGTATGCTGGCCTTCGAAGGGTACCTGTTGTATCGGGCGGTCGCTCTCTGCTGCAGCTACAACGAACTGCCCTGGCGCCCTGGGAAGGATCGACCGGTCGTCGAACTCTACACATATATTGTTCTCATCGTCATCAACGTCATGTGTCTTCCGTTCTTCATCGTCTTCTCGCTGTTCCAGGTTCAAGGCTAAACTCAACTGCTCGAATAATATCGACAATTTTATCAGTTTCTTCTTTATATTCTCTTCCTTTTTCTCCTCATTTCCTCCGTCTTCTCTTCTCTTTTTCTTTGTTTCTCTATCGCTCTGTCTCCTTTCTGTCTGTCTGTCTCTGGCTGTCTGTTTATCCCTGTCTGTCTGTCCTTGTCTCTGTATGTCTGTCTGCCCTTGTCTGTGTCCTTGTCTCTATCTCTCTCTCTCTATGTCTCTGTATGTGTCTCTCTCGGCCTGTCTGGTTGTCGGTCAGTCTGTCTGCCTGTCTCTCTCTTTCTCCCTCCCTTCCCATATTACCTAATTCTATCATCCAATTTACCTGTGTATCCGTACGTTTCCTACTCAACATTTTCACCTGTCCAGGTGGGCAACTACGCCAACGACGGGGTTCGTCTGGGCCGAGACAGCACGAGGGCCGAGCGAATACGCATCGACCTGACCCCTGCAGGGGAAGAGGTCGTCGTACCCGACAGGTCTGGGGTCAACGTCCTGTCCTGTTGGCGCCACGTCGGTCCACTCTCCCAAGGAATACACGTCCTGGCCGCTTTCTGTCTTCTACTGCCCAGGGTACTCGTGCAGGCTCAGGGAATCAAATTCGGATTCCTACCACCTGGTGAGTCGTAGATAGACGTAGGGTAGAATTAATGCATCTATGCCAAAAGGAATCATATCCTCAATAATCACCATCTTCATCTCGTGCCTGTAACGATAGGCTCCATTTTCTGGATGATAAATGACGCTGCCGACAAGTGATTATTGATAGACCTTATAATGCCAGCGCGGATGCTGAAAGCGGCATTGACCTGCTCGCTCCATACGCTGCTGTTCAACTTATCGTTCTGTGCTACTATAATGAGGACGCTTATGTTAACCTGGCTTTAAGAAATCGATGCGTTCTCGCGGAGATCTCTAAGATTACCGACCAATTTCTAACCTGTTATTTCTTTCCGAGCTACTCGATAGTTCGTCAGCGCCCATGACGTTCTGGCTGTCGCGCTCCGTGGTGTTTTTGCCTTAAGCCCTTAAAGGTCGCCGATAGACGGTGCTCCACAATGCTGTTTCTCAAGGCTCTGAGCTCGGACTGCTTTTGCTGCTGCTCTATACGAACGACGATGGTGAGTTGGCCGTCAGTCTCGATCTCCCAGCTCCAAACTCCGATCGATGGAACAGCCATCTTCGCGTACGATGAATGCAAACCCGCTTTGGTCAACACGCTTCATTGCTCAATTGTGCTGGAACGGTTTTCCTCCTGTCCTGCAAGCGGCTGACTCATGGTCTACCTTGCTGTTGGTTGACTTTGAGGCACCTTTGAACAGGCACCGTTGGGTCACGGCGCGATATAAATTGTCATTATTATTATCATCATCGTCATCGTCGTCGTCGTCGTCATCATCATCATCATCGTTGCCGCCACCACCACCATCATCATCGTCATCATTGTTATAAAAATTGCAATACAATTTCCGTAGCAATGTAGGTTCTGTGTATTATTTCAGCAGAAACCCCAATGTATATTATGTTCCCCATTCACATACAAATACCAGGCTTAACTTTATTAAGTGTTAATATCCCAGTATCTGGAACTACATTTCTGCCTCTACACGCCTTGTTCAAATAATTCAAGAAGCCTCATAGTAAATGAAGCCAACTGTTTCGTTGAAAAATGACGTTCTGCCTTTAGTTCTCACTCATCCCACTCTTTCCATCAATACACTTAGACCATTTTGCCTAACTTGTACTTACAAATGTTGGCCTACGTTTATAAATGTTTACCTGTTGTAGGAATGCTAGTCCCTAATTTGGTCTCCCGTGTATTCTACTTTGATCATTGTCGACTTTGCATAGTTGGCATAGTCAATTGTGTTTCGTTTTGATTATCAAAGCAACACATTTGATTGATTTGATCACTGTCATCATCATCATCAACAACAACAACAACAACAACGATAATAGCAACATGATCGCCTTGATTATCTTGATCATGAACAACAGTAACCGCGACAACATTATATCTGAGCAAGACTTTCATAAATACATACCTTAAACTCTAAACATCTATTATCTTGTACATAATAAGCTCAATTGATCATTTTAGAATGTGTAGGTGGAAAAGTCTTCAGAAAGGTAACAATTAGATGCGATGTATAATACAACCCTCTCGTTATGGAAAAGCATTTATGTATCACCTCTCTAGTATCCGTCTGATTTTCAGAAGCCGTCTGGTGGTCGGAGTTAGACGGCATCATTGGTCGTCATAGCGACCGTCGTCATGGTTACACACCGACGATAATGACGACAGCCAACTCCTCATCATCCGCCGCACCCGTCGACCTGACGTCTGCATCAGCAGCCGAGCATCTTCCCCTCGGAGGAGACAGCTTCATCTCGCTCCAGCTCCATCCGGAATTCCTCAACTACTGCATCGCTCTGTCCTTCCACGCTCTTCGCTATGCGGCCGTCTTCTGGGACACTTCCCCAATGCTCAGCCTCCTCTTCTCTCTCCAGCTGCTCCTGTCCGCCGGGTACTTCGCCCTGTCTTTCTGTGGTACCTCCGTCCTCTACAAGCTACTCGTCAACCCGGAAGTACTCGCTCCAGACGAACCGGAAGGTCAGAACTTCATGCTCACTTCCGTTATCCTTCTTGCACTCTCAGTTGTTGCTAACCTCATCGCCTTCCTTTCTCCTCTCATAATCTTCAACTACGGTTACACCCACTACCGCCGCGCCTGGAAGCGCTTCCTCAAACGCAGCGCTGCAGCGACGATGCGTTTCCATGACGACGATGACGCGGTCCACATGGCAACGTGTTGTCACGGTTACACGCAGCATATCCTTGCGACGGTCTTTCTGCTGACGATGGTCGGATTGCGTCTGCCTGTCGTGTTTGATTACGTCACCGTGTACAGAACTTCCGGTTCCGTCGTGCTATTGACCAGTCTCCTGGCTGACGTCATCGTCATGCTTGGCTGGATTTGTCTGTGGTTCCTCTTCACGGTCCGACAGAGATGGAACTTCAAGGTCGTTCTTAGGGGGCAGTTCGTCTGGGATGCCACATGCAATGGGCGTGCAGGTCCAACTGTGAACCTCACATCGAGCAACAGAATTGAACGCAGAGCTAGTCAGAAATCTAACCACACGAATGACCGCATGATTGATCAAAGGACAGACCGTGTGGGTGACCATATGAATGACCGCATGATTGATCAAAGGACAGACCGTGTGGATGACCATAGGAATGACCAAATGATTGACCAGAGGACTGACCACAGGAATGACTACGCTAACGAGGCGAGGATTGAGCACAGAAGAAGGCACAAAGATCATTCAAAAGCCGACCAAAGAGGTGACAAAAGTAGTGACCGCAGGAGTGACCACTCGTCAGCTTCGATATTTTGTGGCTGTGCCAGTTCGAAGACGCGTGTCATCCCGGTGGTGGAAAACATTCAAAAAGACCATACAACCGGATGTCCAACTCCTCTGGAAACGAATGCCAAGGAGACTTTGCCACCTACCAAGCGAAGTAAACGACACAGGAAAGAGATTATCAACGCTGAGATCAGACATTCCACCTCCGACGTCGCAGCTTGGAACGAAATATCCGGACTTGAACCGAATTCACGGAACCAGCCTGGTATCGCACAATGTCACGTGGCTGACCTGTCTGCATCACATCCGGTTGACCTTATACCGGAGAGCAGTCGTGTAGGAGACAGGGTAGATGGGGCAGATGAGCAGAGGAACTTCGTTGTTGCAACGGAAACCCAGTCGGCGTTGACCCCAACCCCAGAGAACACCCTTGTTCGGGGGTATCGTTGGAACGTTCGCGACAAATGCGGCGAGTACTTCCGTCAAGCCGCCTGTTATAAGGGTCAGTGTGAGAAACCGTTTCGAAAGCGACCTCCAGCACCTCCTCCTTCCCCAGCTCCCGTTCCACCTTCCAGTTGTGATCGCTCCATCAACGACTCTGGAACTGCAAGCTCACCTCTAAACGAGGAACAAACTCCAATTGATCGACAATCCCCCGAGTATTCCAGGACCGAGCAGCGATCTGATCTACGCAACTCAGGAGTAAGGGTGACGTCTCCTTTACCCGCTGAACAGGGGAGTGCTACCGATCCCCATCGACCTGCTACGATATCGCAGTCGACTGTCCAGTTGAATTCGAACCCATCGTCTTGCACTATCGACCATCAATTGCTTTCCAAATCCGCCGATGCGCTTGATGGTGGTCGCTTAGCGGTCACGATGTGTCGTGAGCTTGCCGGAAGCGGATCGGCGGAAGTGATTAGAATTGGCGCCAAGACAGGTGCTCTCTTTGCCCAGTATTCAAAGCCGGGGGTTGCAGGAGGCAGGTGTGGGGTCGAAAGTTCATCGAACCTTCGTCTGTGCTCTGGTGGTCAAGAGGGAAGGATCCTTGACGTGAACAGACCCCGCAGTTGTCAGTATTCTGGTTCATCTATGTCGCCTTCTCCTGTATACCCTTTTCTTTCACAGGCCTCTATTCCTCACGCTTCTCTTCCTCAGTCCTCTCCCTCTAAGCCCTCGCTTCCAATGTCCTCTTCTGCTCGGTCTCCGCTTTCCAAGCCCTCACTTCCTCAGCCCCCTCATCATTTACCCTGTCTTTCTCAGTCATCTCTTCCTAGACCATCTCTCATTCAACCCTCCTCTCATTTGCCCTCTCCTCCTCAGTCCTCTCCTCCGCATGTTTATCATTCGGGGCCACAGTCGCAGCAACAGGTGGAATTTTCAGAACGTCCGACTGTACTTCCGCCATCCACCGATACCTCTTCAAGCGACTCGACAAACAGTCAGACGCTCTGCAGTCAGGTTTAAACACAAAACGAGACAGATTCAATTGGACATATGGAGAAACATTCAATGAGACATGGACTATAGGAAACGCTCACCAAGCCACGATGGGGCAAACAAACAATAATCATAACAAACGAAAGAAATGACAACCAGACGAGACAATGTATGGCCAGATGATGCGTAGACCCACAAAAAGAACCATGATGCAGTAAACATATATGGTCACTAATGTATTCAGGGAAAGAAGAGTGCATGCTATCCAGGCGTTTCCCCAATAATTCCCCACATACGGCGCTTCTATTTATGGGTGTTTCCTCCACTGCTTCCAGCAACTACACGTTGCCTATTTGCTCCTTAATGGCTGTTTCAACAAAGAGACAGGTCTATGAAGGCAGAATCATTTGTTTCATTATCTCGTGATGATTAGAATTGTCTGTTTACGATACATCAATCGTACATGTAACTAATTTTAACCATCTCAATTGTATTTCGTATGGGTCAAGCTCAACTTGATCTAACCCAGTCAGTGTATGGTAGCTTTAGGTCCTTACCCTTAGGCCTGATTGACTAATATTCTAAGTCGCTCAATCGTCGTCCGAATGGTTTAATTTTGACGCCCCAGACTTTGTCAGACAAAGTATAGTCTACGTACGCAATGTAGACGTAATTATCGTAATCTACAAACTTGCAAGACGTGATGTAGACGTAATTATCGTAATCTACAAAATTACAAGACGTAATGTAGACGTAATTATCGTAATCTACAAACTTCCTAAGCGCCACTTGAAACTCAGACACATGCTGCATCGAATCAGAGAAGTGATCCGAGGGAGGTAGTCTAATTAGTCGTCAGAGGAGGCAGAGTAGCTTTTAAGGCAGGTATTGTTTTGGTAGTAACAATCTTTATTTCACATCTCCATGCTTGGTGACAGGGCAGCGTTACGCGTAGGTGACAATGTTACACGCATAATATATCAGTAACGCATGTCAATTGTAATTAGGCCTATTTGAAAGAGAAATTAAGCAAAGTGAGTCAGAGACTTGT
Organism: Bimastos eiseni; assembly: GCA_959347315.1. Classification (NCBI taxonomy): domain Eukaryota; kingdom Metazoa; phylum Annelida; class Clitellata; order Crassiclitellata; family Lumbricidae; genus Bimastos; species Bimastos eiseni. The sequence goes on along the minus strand of OY365811.1, from coordinate 9,209,114 downwards.
CTATATTTCATTAGGGCCTATGATTGTTATCCTTCGATAAGAAACAACAGCGGTTCACGTTTAGACCTGTTTGTCATTGTTGTTGTTGTTGTTATTGTTGATGTTGATGTTGTTGATGTTCTTATTGTTCTTGTCGTTGTTGATGCTCTTCTTCTTCGTCGCCTAGGCCTATAGGCTACATGTGCATCGGAATGGCGGTTTTTTCAGTGGTCATGATAGACTTAGGCCTACAGCTTATTTAATGGATTGTAAACCTCTTAATAAATTGGATTAGCTTGGTTCAAACAATTGAATTTTCGAAAGCGCGTATTCTATTCAAACGGGCAGCGGTGGTAACCGATCAATCTAGTGATAGTTGACATGGAAGGAGAGGACATGATAGGCCTAATATAGGCCTATATCGATCTACGCCATAGAACAAAGAGTGCTATAAATGTGTATCTTTAGAATTAACCAATATCACCATCGTCATTGTTGTCGTCATTAACTGTTTTCAAATCCATTAATTCATCCATCCATTCATTACGAAGAGTTATATAGCGCCCTTCAGGGTTACTACTCAAGAGTCTTCCCAACCTAGCACGGCTGAAAAGAAACAGAAGCGAACTCGTATAAAAAAAGAGTCAGAGTCAGAGTCGACCCTGAGGAACAAGCACAACGTCAAAGGGTGCCTGTTACAGATATCTGTGCCGGAGAACGTTAAGGTACTCATCCCAGGCGACCAATGTTACCGCCGAAGGCAACACCGTCACGTCGAGCAATTAGGCCAATCACTAAACGGCCAGTGAGCTGCAGCTAAGGTAAACTACCGCCGTAGCACCATGCTATCTCCTCGGCTTGACTCCCTAGATTTCAACCTGTCACCGAAAGGAAATGAGAGCATTGGTTATTACGGACTTGATTTAGTATAGGCCCTAGCGCCGGTGAATAACACTTAAGCTGGTCTCCCTAACGTGGCTTTTGTGGGTGCTGAGACATTTTCGAAGATTTACATTACATTACCTACCTGGACGGACAGACAGACAGATCTAACTCGACAGATAGGTCTAGATAACGACGATCTACACTAAAGAAGAGAACGAGAACTAGGTCTAAAAGGCAAACAACACGCCATTCAATAGCAAGCTATACGTATGCAGCTCCAGGTAGGCCTAGTGCCTCGATATATCTTTGATGGTATAGCGGTATTAGCTATTACTACGATACTTCATAGACTTAACCATTATAGTAGACGTACCTGGGATACAAAGTACAGCAGCCAATCAGAAATTACTAAAACAGGTCATGGTATTCAGGCGCACATTTACGATCTATTCTTTGCGCTCACGTAACTGCAATGCAAACAATAATTATTATTATGCTTGCTATGAGGGACTCTGATCAGGATCTGTAGGCAAAAAGTACAGCTAGGCCACCCATTTTCAAGGCTACCCAGTGATCAGACCTAAACCAGCGCCGGGCTATCAGACAGGGCATGACAATGGTGCACTTGCTTACTTACTTGACTCACTCCTCAGTTTGTGCATTTTCTCACAGTAGACCTACCTGTTCTTCTACGTTCTTCCGGACTAAACTAAATTTAACTAGAAACCGATCTTCGACAGCTTGAGTCCCAAAATTGAACTAAACTTGAGTGGTTTCATTTCATTATAGGCTGTCGACATGGACTAATACGGCTCTCGATCCTTGAAGCGATGCTCAGTTGATCAATCGATAACTCATTTATCCTTATAGCGGTGCTATAGTAGTCACTATATTAGAAATAGATTTCGTAATTTGCTGATCAGTAGGAAATTCGTAACCGTGGTCCCGAGACATATTGTATGATGTCTATGTATGTTTTCAGCGCTTGTGAATAAGCTGGTGCCCTTGCTGCGTTTGGCTTTTGAATGGCGCTTTAGAAGCTCGCGACAACGATTGCAAAGCTGCAGCGCCAAAACAGAATTCGGCGAGCACCAGCAGGCGTTGGCTACTGCAGTCTGTCTTTTGGTAGCCTTTTACTGTACATATAGGGCCTTTGACCACTGCATAGTTTAGTCAAAACATAATCGATGGGCGGTTGGGTTAAATCGGTTCCGCGGATGAAGATCCAAGTGCATGAGGAGACATTAATTATTGTCAAATTTAGGTCTATAAATACTCGAGTTTTATAGAGTAAGCTTAATTACTTCACAATTATGATAACTCAATAAAGCTTATATTAATAGTTTGGTAAGATATTAAGTCACTGTTAATTCTATATCCCTGTGAGAATTACTTCCCGTTATTATTTTTATGACGTTGGATACACCACCTACACTGCAGTCTAGTCCATCTTTTAGTCTAAATGATAACTACATGTTCCATGGCTTGCTCTGCGGCCACACGCGTTTTAGTACTCTAAGCAAGATAATGGTTGTCGTAAGCCTATAGCAATCTAACCGTTCAATTAATTCTTTAGGCCTACTGAATGATAGATCCAGTGGCATCTCTAGACTTTCCAACAGCAACAGAGAAGGCCACGGAGGGGGCGAGACTGCCGCGAGGGACCCGACTGAGAGCCAGCTGGATGTATGGTTTTCTAAAAACTGAAAGTAGGCAAAACCAAAATTTGGGGGTCAACCGTGGAGATGTCACTCTGCCCCCTTCGCCCTCTGTAGGGCCACCACTGGGTAGACATATTAGGGTAGTTTTCGACTAATGGATGTTACAATCGAGAACAGGAATAAGGCCCACATTGATAACAGTGAATTCATTCCAGTCGTTGGGTTTTAGGTTATGGCAATCTCCACATTTTAAAGTTTGAAATAAGCTTTTTTCCTGTGTTTGATTTTCATGAGAAATTCACGACTGTAGCACGAAACAAAAATATCGTAACATTTTACCGAAAGCGCGCAGAGCCTAGAAATGCGCTACATGACTCTGCCGCTAAAGCAAGAGAGCACAAACAACGTAGCTCGAAGGCAATACAGCGCACCCGCACCACTAGAGATTTATGAAATCGTAAATTTTGTCTAAATATTAATTATTTCGTATAGGACGTCGAATGGATTTCTTTGACTCGTTCAGATGACACCCACAGGGTATGTAGGTTATCTTATGACAAAGAACTTGGAGCCTTTGAGTCGGAAAGGCCGACTACCGACGGTAGCCAAGTCGTCTGACATGTAGGTCGTCGTTTTTTGGCTCTCGGTCGGGCGTTGTGTTTGGTCGAGTGAATGCGCGTAGTCTGTGTTTTATGATCAATGTCGTCACGATGGTTCGTTACAACGTATATTGTCTATGTTTTAAGGTATTTCGATGCTGTGTTTCGTCTGGCGGACGATATGACGGTAATTCGTTACTGATTCTTACCGCCTTTATCGTCCGTCTCAGGGTTTAGTTCACTTAGGTTACGCAATACAGCGAAAAATCGCTGGCTTTGTGGCAGGGTATTGTCATGCACTGCGGCTTGCGGACACGTCTTATTATGGCGGCCAAGGAGTGTGACCAGTCGCTGTTTCGGCTGTTTAAAAATTCATGTTTCTGGGCTTGTTCAATATATGTAATATTTCGTGAACTAGACTTTAGTTTTGTGTTCGATTAGAGAGTTGGCCCAACGTTAAAAGGCTTATCAGATGCATTTAGTTTGTACACAATACTTCCTATGCATGAAGACATGTAACATGTGTAATGCAAAGTTTTATGTTGTATATGTGTAAGCTATATGGGGTGAATGGGAAAGTCGATGATCAGCAGTTGGAGGGTAAAGTTCCATCAACATCGACAACATTTGCAATTTTACCATATTTTATGATCAGTTTGGTTAAATTAATGGCTGTTTGTGTGTATATATATATATATATATATGAAGCTTTCATCAAAAGCACCACTAGAGTCCATTTTGCGACTTCGAGATATTCAGCCAACAAACTTTTAAAGTCTACTGATATTGTATTTACATATATATCAGAATGAAATTTGATATCAAAATAGATGTTTTATGACTTGATAACATATCCAAAGATATTGGCTTAGTAGGTAGGTGGTGCCACATAATTAAAATTTCTATTTTGCTGCATATCTCAAAATTGTCTTATATCATAGACTAGCATTTTAAATTATAGTCTTTGAATATTTTATTCAATTAACAGTTTAAGAAAAGCAGTACGGTAACATAACCCTGAGGAGACAAAAATAATACTAATTATGGGCATGAAGTATTAGTGACTTGATTTTCTTAGCCTCTGGGTTAGTGGCCAGTTCTCACTATATATTCTTTCTCCCTGACACTGTTCAGCGAGTGTGGCCTACCCGCTATCGCCGAATTGACTAGGTGTGCAAGTTGAGCAGAAAATTTTGAACCAAAACAATATAGTACAATAGCAACTATTGAATAACAATAGTATTAACATTAAAAATCAATTTTACTTTCTAGGAATTTTGAAGAATTTACCATGTAAAACTTGAGAGAAAAGGTTGATGGTAAGAAAAATTAATATTATTGTCTATTTTCTGAATGTTAGTCGCTATTTTCATCTTCAGTGCTACGTTTCTTCTGTGTGAGACAACGTGGTAAAGTTTTTGTCATACAGTACAGCCTATACGTAAATTCACGGAAGAAACACTGAAGTCCTGGACGCCAGCGGTTTCTCTGCAAACACCATAATTTCATTTCGCTGCAACTCTGGACTGGCGCGGTTTTTCCGAACAAAACCTTTGCAATACATGCTCTATAGCAATGAGTAGAGCAAGACAGCTATCTCAAAACCGTCAAAAACGAATGCAAGTGATTCTTCCAATGAAGGCTTCACACAATATAATATATATATATATATATATGTATAAGAGAGAAAAGGAGTTGAATCTTGTACTTTTTAACAAAAATGACATCAGTAAATCTTACATATGTCTAGTTTTGTACAGATGAGAGCATGATTACAAGTAGGACATAACCAAGTAGACAATTTCCACCGAGTACCGAATCCAAGTATTTGGATGATTTATTTGCTGATCCAGGTACAAGCAGAATAGTAGTGGCAACTCTGGCCCCGCGAGTAGCATCCGCAGGCAAAGCTTAAAATTCTCGACTTTCACCATTTTGCGTAACGAAAAATTGGCAAAAGAAATGTTTGTGCCTGTAATAACTACTGCTACAGCTTGAAATTTTAAATTTTAGATTTTAGATTGTTAAATGTTTTTGAATAAACATAATTTTTTTAAATTTTTATTTTTTTGTGTGTATAATATTGTCGAGGCGAATACTTCTGAATAGTCCCGAAAAGGCGATTCCCGGTTATGCCCTAATCACAAGCAAGGAATTTAGATGCCATAAAAGATCAATATAATTTTGTGCATTTAGCTAGAGTAAGTGCTAATTTATGTGATGTAATATTATATATATCCTTAATATAGTGTCAACGCTATTGTAACGAATGTGGACTATTGGGACAAGTCTGTCACTGCTGTGAGGCTGGGTAGCATCAGAAGCTCCCCAGTTGGCTCTAGGGTAGAACATCAGCTGATAATGCATTTACTACCAAATGGAGCCAATTTTAGCCACATTATTTTACCAAATTTGCTTTTATTACTATACATATCCTTGTTAACGTCAAGCACATAAGTTTTGAAATATGGCTTAATTAATTCAGCATTACTTAAATAATAATTGATACAAATGAGTCAGTGACAGGCTGAATGAGAGTAGCTCCAGCCATAAAACACAATGATAGCTTTTACTTCAGCAACATGACCAGTTATGATGTTATCAGTTAATCTGATTTCAGATCCAGTGACACAATCCAGATTACTTCAAAGTGAATGCTAATCAGCTAGACTAGCTCGATCATAAACTGAAAAATGGAGTATTGAGATATTAGAAAATGTGACGAAATTATGCTCCATATACCTGCTCTCTCTGACTTCATCTGTGTAGATGGCAATGTCTGTTTGAAACGCTTAGGATGTGATTCTTCAGACTTCACTTATTTTGTACAAACTGGCTTAGCTATGGCTGAGATTGAATTTTGAACACAGCGAGTGCACTACTATGCACCTGAAATTCCCCTCAATCATGAGAGTTCCATCTCCGACTGTGTCCGTGGTAATATAACTAAGGCTGTCAATGGGTACCCGGGTACTCGCCCGATGCTGACTACCTGGGTAATGAAATTGGGTACCCGAAATTCCGAAAAAATTTGCGATTTTACCTGAGCATATGCCAGAAATAGTCTGTTGATCATATTGGCTGACTCCCAGGGCAATGAAATCGGTTCTCGGGTAGCAACATTCCGTAAAAATGCACGAATTTACCCGAACCTATGCCAGAAATATTCTGTTTGTCATATTAGCTGACTGCCCGGGCAATGAAGTCGATTCTCGGGTGCCCAACATTCCTTAAAAATGCGCAATTCTCTACATTTCCTAACAAGATATCCGCGCGGTCAGGTACCACCGTACCCGGGTACCAGACCATACAGATCGACTGGTACTCGGGTGTCATTTTAACATTTTTCGATAGCCTTAAATATGACTAATGCGCCTGATTTGCATATTAAAATTAGCACATCCTTCAGACGACGACTTCTTATAATATGCCTTTAGATAATGCAAATGTCAGTTGTTACTCTACTGAATGTCGACAAGTGTTGTAACTCAAAAGTAGAAATGTTCCAAATGTCAGGGACGTGGGTACCCCGGCCAGGCCATATTGTGTCAAACGTTTGGATGACTGATTAGTGATCAGCGATGGAATGCCGAGTAGTAAGATACCGGTTCAAACGGGACTTGGGGGTACTGTGCCAATAATTTTAGGACTGTAGGCCTACTTTACCCATTAATCTCAATTATCTGTTTAAGATTTAGATGATAGTACAGGTCTTTGATTCTTCATACAACAGCTCTTCTTCATCTTTGCTCAGAGTTCAGTCTTTCAACTCGCTTGTATTTCATCTGAATTGTTGATATGTTGTATGAAATGGAAATTTGTTTGATGCTGGGTGACAAATAACGAACCACCAATTGAATTCCATTGCTTTAAAGCCTGAACAGTTTATGATCTTATTGTCCTAACTGCATAGCCTGAACAGTTTGTGATCTTATTGTCCTAGCTGCATAGCACAAACAGCTTGTGATCTTACTGTCCTATTGAATTTTTTATTGACACATTCAATGAATAGTTGATTAATCATGTCCTTGTTGAAGACCATCAATTGATACCTCAAGTGTTATAATAGATGCACTGTGCAAGTCTTCATAAACGAAGAGAAGTAGGACATCTTGTCCTTTTAACTAGGCCTCAGAGCATCGAGTACAAAGAGTTTAAAGACTTCATTTTCATGGGCTTTGCATAGAAAACAGTTGGCCAGTACTCGCTCTTGATGCATGATCTTCCCCTTCCAGTGTGTGGTTAGTGTGCTCATTTATAACTGAGTTTGCTAGAGGTACAAGTGGAACCTGAGTCTCTAAACATTATCTGACAATGGCAGGTATTTGGCTTTGAGTAGACAGTAGAGATGGGCATGATTAGATAAATTGCCAATAGATGAGAAATTTAATTAGTTAAAATTTGCTGATCATTGTTTTGGGTCTATGCCTCTGAGGCAGGTTTAAATGTCCGACATCGCTACTCCTCTGGCTGCTGTGCCTCTTCTTTAAGCTTTTCATATCCCTCTGTCATCATCCAGTCCAGCATCATCTGTCTAGGTTAACCTCTTGTCCTCTTCATTTTCCTTCTATGACTGTTCAGTAGTGAGTCTCCTCTCAGCATGTGCCAAATCCGTTTTCTTAGTCTCTTTCTTACTGTGTTTATAAGGACTCTTTCTCCTCCCATCTTTTCACCACTTCTTCGTTTGTTTTATGTTCTGTTAGCTGATGTTCTCCGTTCTTTTAAATGTCCACATTTCGAAAGCCTCCAGTGTTCTTTTATCTGCTTTTCTCATGGTCCACGTCTCTGTTTCATATAGCACCACACTCCATATCAGTGCCTTTATCATTCTTTACTTCAGAATCTGTTTAGTTTCCTGTCAATAGTTCTCTCGTGTTTGAGAATGCTTATTTTCCTAAATTGGTAATTTCTCTGTGACATTTGTCCTGATCATACTCCCTAGGCAGCAGAATTCGTTTCCCTTTATATTTCTTTCCCTCTATTCTGACTACAGTTTTCTTTCCTTTACTTATCTATGATACGTTTGTGTGAATGTGTGTTTGATGTTTATTTTCTATTCGTATTCAGTTGGTACTGTGTACTACTTAACCTGTAGACCTTTCTGGACTTTTCCTCATCATTGCCTGGCCGTCTGCTAACCTCAATTCCTTGATCCATCTTCCTCTGACCTGTATCCCATTCTTCTGACCCTCTACTGCTTCTCTGACAGGCTCTTCTATGTAGATATTAAATAGTAGTGATCTTGGCAAATATCCTTGTCAAAGGCTTCTGCCCACCTTTCCTGGTTCTGAGTACTCTCCATCAGCCCAATGTACAAGTTTCCTATTGAGCCTCTGTCTCTTAAATCTATTCCAAACCGCCTCAATGTGTGTAATTGCCTTCTCCATTCAAATAAAGGCTTTTTCATAATTCACAAAACATATGTGTACATTTTGTACAACTGTTGAACTGTACATGCATCTTGGCCATTCTGATAACTACTCTCTTAGTGTTCCTACCACGTCCCAAGTTCCCATGCCGTTTCTAAACCCAAATTGATCGTCTCCTTTACCCTCGACTGCCTCTGACTCTGCTTGTGTTCTCTTTGCTAGTATTCTTATCATGGCTTTTGATGCATAAGTGAGGAGGCTAATGGTTCAGTGGTCTTTGCATGCTGTTGCTTTTGGCTTCTTTTTAATTGGCATTATGATGGACTGCAGGAAGTCCTCCAGCTATACACCCTTTGTGTATACTTCTTGGCATATCCTTGTAAGTCCTGTCATGGCTTCTACCTCCAGACTTTGGAGCATCTTTGCTGGTGTATTTATTGTTTATTCCTTCTGCTCTGTTGCTTTTCAATTCCTTTATGGCTGGTGCCCTTGCATCCTCTCCCAGCACCTCTGGTCCAGTGTCCTTCCTCCATCGTGTCTCCTCTTCCTCTCTTCCATTTCCTGATTATATAGTTCTATTTTATATCTTTACTTCTGTAGAGTTCCACCACATATTCCTTTTGGATCCTACCTTGCTTGTCTTTAACCTCTATTCCACCTCCTTTCCCCGGAATACTGTACGACTGTTTCATCTGTTCGTACATCTTGTTGTACCTTCCACCATTTTCCTGTAGGGCAAAACCGGACATCGTCTCGGACATTTGCCTTGGCCGAATATCTCGTTTTCCTGGACTATTCGGAAGTATTCGCCTTGGCAAATATTACACACACATATAGTTAAAATGAAAAATGAATTTAATAATTTTTTTGTAAACATTTAACAATCTAAAAACGAAAATTACAAATTGGCACAAGTATTCGGTTTGTACCCAGATCCAACAAAAAGTACATCCAAATACTCGGATTCGGTACTCTGTGGAAATTGTGTACTCAGTTGGGCCCTATTTTGCTTAAGCCTTTTAACTCTTTACATTTCTTGTCTCATCATTTTCCCATTGCCTCTTCTATTCTTCTCCGTTTGTTGTTTCATTTTCTATATTTGTGCCTTGCTTTTCCGGTGCTTTGGTGTTTCCATTTCCTCTGCTCTTCCACCTCCTCATTTAATTTAGTTTGTTTTCCACTGTTTCCTTGGTGTCATCATCACAAATGGACGTCTTGGAGCTGATCAATTAGAATTGGCAAAAGGTTGTAGCTAATTGATTAAAATTAGACTTGGCAGCAGCTAATCAATTAGCAATTAGAATTTGATTAAGCGTCAGTCCATAAACTGTTTGTCAAGTTGAACTCACCTTAACATAACTGATGAAGTTTGAAGCCGGTTTCCAACTAATGTTGATTATTTTACTCAGTCTTTTACACTTGCTTTTTTTGCCTACAGATTCCTTTCTATACCACTTTTATCTCAATACTATTAAACAACATTTCAACAAATTCAGGATGATTTGTACTACCAGTTGCCTGCTATGTTGTTTTGAGAAACATAAAGAGTCTTATTGATTATTTAATCACTTTAATATGATTTATAATTAGCTAAAAACTGCTAATCAATTTGAATAAGTATTTGGGTGACAGCTTTTTGATTATAATTAGCTGTTTGTCTGAATTGTTGATTAGTATCTTATCTGTTAGTTACAGATCTCTGGATGACAGCCTAGCACACTAACCTTTATATTGTTTTGCACCTCATACGACTCTATATTTAGCTGCAGAGTAATGTGTACATAGTAAAAGCAGTCCACTAATATTGGATATGGTATGCTCGTTAGCACATTGTAGACATCACAGACTCAGTTACTTGTAAGGTTCCAGATTGTAATGTTACCTCAGTGACTTTACTATTCTACCATGTTACTATTCTAGCATGTGTAACCAGGTAACTGAAGCTCACTCAATGTTTATCTGTGGGATATAGTTCAATAGTATTTTGCTCAATATGGTGCAAAGAAGGGTTATATGTTTTTAATTTCAGGGTTACAGTGCTTATGCAGATGTAAACAATTAATACCTGGCGCGATTGTGCTGGTTAGAGGTGATATGGCTAGTTCCAACAAAGTGGGTTGAATTTCTTGGCGAGTTCCGGGTTTCACGAGTTGAATTTTGCCAAGTCTGAAGCTGAGTTCAAGTTTTGAATATTTAAAAAGTCTCATTCTCTTGATGTTTAGATTGGCAGTATGCATGACTTTAATGAATTATTTAGTTTTGCCTAGTTAACACTAGGAGGTAGTAACTTGTAGGCATTAACAGTGGTAGTATTTGTGTTTGTAGTCAGGTCGATTGTCGTTTTGTAAATGAAAATAACAGTATTTGTACTTTTAGTTATGTTGATTGTCATTTTGTAAATTAAAAAATCCGATTTTCATTTTCAAAACAGAAAATCGAAAAGATTAATACTTGGACCCATTGTTTGTCCGTGTCAGAGTAATGCCGAGTACCAAGAAAACTGAACCGAGTCGAGTTCTGAACCAAGTTTTGGTTCATCCCTATTACACACTCAATTCTCTGTTTGGGGTGGAATATATTTTTAGACACCGTATTATGACCTCACAAGACTTGATAACATAATTATGGGCAGGTTGCTGTTTCTAGACCATTCTGCTATGTGGTCAAGCTCTGCAATGTTAGAAAATTCTATTGTGCATGTGAAGCAAATTAATAAACTAATTATGGTCAAGAAATTGACCAGACACATGTAAGATGCTTTTCTTAATGTACTTGTAGAGGAAATTGCTCTCTCACGAGTCCTACCCGTGCCTCATAGTAGTGAGGGGGTGAAACAGCGAAGTTAGGGAGTGCCTACTGAGGCTATGCCATCAGTGGGGGAAGTTTGACTGAAGTATCTCTGAGGGTAATACACGAGGTAGAAAGGCTCAGCAGGATCCCGGAAAAAACTAGCATACATGGGAGGTAAAGCAGACTCCGATACTGGACAGTATCAGAACCTGTCCCCAACCTGGGACTGGGCAATGTGCAAGGTCAAGCGAATCGGTGTAGATACTCCATTTTTAAAGAAATAGACAAATAAATTCAATGCAAAGCCAAGCACTACAGTAGAAACTGGTACTGGTGGTCAGCACGAGCTGGGAAATATATTGAAAGTCCATTGTAGTGATTGTACTGGCCAGATGATTAGGATTTAGGGATTACCTAGTCATGAACCTAAGAAACGGCTCACCTCTGTTGCCATGGGAACAGCGATCTTTAATTACTCTTTTATTATGTGACCAACTGTGACGACAGAGTCATAAGTTGCAATTTAAAAATATATGCTGGACTAAATCCCTTAAAAGGTATGTTTTAATTTAAAATCACACATGTTTATGTTCTACAGTTTTAGCATATTTTTGTCATACATGTCCTAGGCTGTAATTATGGTTTCATTTAATTGTTAACCAATTTTTTGCTTATCGATGCTTGGTTTTAGTGTCACAAATGCATTTGTCGCTCTCAGCAAATATAAAATCTTAGTTTTGGTTGAGTTTTGTCAATTTGTTACCCTCTCATGAATTACGCAGACTTGTGAAAATAAGTTGTTTGAAGGGTCACTGTCTACCCATTGTAAACATTCAACTTGTACAATAGTTCTCAGGTTAGCAGCTGTCGATTGAGAAGGCTTTATTCAAGGGTTATAAATTCAAGTCACGATAAGCATATTTGCATGTCAGTTTAGTAGCGTATCGCTTGACATAAAAGATGTTATTCTATTCAACAGAACAGTCAGTCAACCAATGGAACCAGACAAATATATTTTTGTCTTAGTGATTTTATCATGTTTATAGCATACTTCAAAATTATATTATTTTTTTCAAGTATTGATATATAGTCTGGCATATGTATCGAGTTGTTGGATATTTTTTTTGAATTGATGCATTATAAGATAAAAACTGCTGAGGATATCAGGTTTCATACCAGTGACGGAACTTTCTCAGAATTATCAATTTGATGGTCATGTTTTTTAAATGCCAATATCTACTGAACTTATTAGGATATCTGTGTTAATGATCCATCATTTTAAATAGAATATGAAAGATCCAACATGAGAGTTTTATTGTCAGGGCCAGGGAATTGCAACGTAATGTCACAGTAACAGTTACAAATAACCTGTCTCAACACATTACCTAACACACAATTTTCTGACATTATTATTATTATTACTACATAATAATAACAATTATAATTATCATTTTCATTGCTATTGCTGTTTAGTGGTATATTTATATGCACCACTCACTATTAAATGACAAAGCAACTCTGAAGCAGCCATGGACAAGGAACTTGTTGTTGAGGAACTCGACCGTTCAATGAGCTTGTTCTGCTGTTTGTTGACCTTGTCATGGGATGTTAACGCTGCTTGAATAGACTAGGAATAGGACTACATTCATCTGCAAGAAGAAGAGCAAGCAGGAGTGGAGAGCGAGCTGCATTATGAGGCTTGTCAGACGGATTTTTATTGGCAGCTGCCTCATGATGCTTATCTGACGTGTATTGAACAAAAATTACGTGTATTGAACAAAAATTACGGTTCCTTTATTATTTGTTCTTTTATTCCATAATTTTATTCCATTAATCATGAATATTTCTTTATGGTCATTCCCTGCAATACATCTCCAGAAGTAATCGTGGTAAGGTGAACATTATGGGGTTCTTCAAAGTTAATTAATAACACTGGTTATTATGATACTAGTAACTATTAAGTAACTCTTGAAACCTGGTTAGGTCTGTTGCAATTGTCTTCTTCTCCGGTTAACGATTGATGATGATTAATTAATGATGATTAATTGATGATGGTTAATTGATGATGGTTAATTGATGATGATTAATTGATGATGATTAATGATTAATTGATGATGATTAATTGATGATGGTTAATCGTTGTTGTTCTGCTGCTGCAGCTGAATTTCATTCCGGCTGTGGGTGACAACACTGCATCAAGTCGATCAGATCGTAATTTGTGAGCGCCAAGTGCCTTCTGCTGAAACTGAGCACGACATTCACATAGGAAACATGGAAGCGGACACGATGATGATCGATGATCTTAGCCAGGACATGGACAGCCGTTCCATTCCTTCACCAGGTTCCTCCAAGTCTGCGTCCGCCTGGCTCGGCTCGGAGCGGTCGGAGACCGGACGTCCACGCAAGCACAAGGACAACAAAACTTGCGGAGTCTGTGGAGATAAAGCGCTTGGCTACAACTTTGACGCCATCTCGTGCGAGTCCTGTAAGGCATTCTTCCGCAGGAATGCACATAAGGGTGTGGTGAGTCATGGATTTCTATTCCTATCAAAGTTTTACCCAACCTATCATACCGCCATTTGGAGGAAACGTTTTATCCAGTAGATGGTTGACTCGAAATTGAACTCGGCTGGCTTAAAATCACCGCTTCTCGAGTTGCAGACGATGGGCATCACCGTACACTCACTGGTAGCTAGTCACAAATCTGTTTTTTGCCTCTACATTTTCCTACCGTGTCACTGTTTTCCAAAAAAAATGCTCAATTAACACAGTCACAATAAGATTAAAGTCTACTGGATTAGCCATGGTAGAATATAAGAAAGCAGATATCAGAAGATCCTACTAATGCAGTATCTTACTGAAGATACTATAGTATAAGCTGTTCTAAGCTATAAACTATAAAGGGTCTGTTGTGGTTGATATAGCATCACATACTGGCCTAAATCTGAAGAAAAAGGAGAGCTGCTAGAAGCTGATAAAATTTAGAATACTCATGGTATTCACGTTTTCTATCTCTTTCACTGGTACTGAATGAAAGAAAGCGATTAATACAAAAAATTAGCTTTGATTAAATTTGATTAATTTGATATCTGTAATGTTGTCACTGAGTCATTTAATACTCTGTGCTCTGCTGGTCGTCTTTATACCCAGGACTAGGCTGTCCAGGCGCAACATTAGGCTTTTGCTGTAGTGGATCCCTCTACTTGGAATGACTTTCTTCCTTCACTAAAGGCTAAACTAATGAATGGTTTCTTTTCTCAAAGGTTTTCTGTGCTGAGAATGCAGCTAACTGGTTATTCTGCAATGGGTGCTATATTAATCTAAGATACAACACTTTCTTTCTTAAAAATCTCCAGTTGCTTGAAAAATACTAGCATAAGGGATACAAAACATGAAGTCATGCCACCACATAACAAGCCAGCATCTTAGTGGGTGGGATTCATGGCTGTATGTCATCCTGCTTGACAGGTTGCTTTACTTCTTCACACCTTAAAAGTAAAGGTAACATACTTCAAAACTGATGCCCTACTCGATACCTAAGGTTATTTTGCAATTCAGTCACCTTCAGTCAAATTGATCATGAAGCCGTGTTGAAAAATGTTGAATTATAAGTAGCTAGATGTCATTGAATTTCAAATAGGTGGGCATTCAATTGTACTTTTAATTTAGTTAAAATTTGAAATATCTAGTAAGATCAGAATTTTTGCGCTGTTGAGAAACGGGAAGAACATTTTTCAATTACTGTGTAGAATTGATGACGTCGTAATTTGATATCGTCATGTACTGGGTTTTGTTTGTATACGAATGAACGCAGATTTTTTCGGCTGTTTTTCAACTGCCAGCTGTTTTGTACAGAAACCTTCTGACGGTTCAATGAGCAACAGATATCATGTTTTATGCTGCCTGTGGGCAGGATATAGAACAGTCTCAATGGTCTCACTGCTCCAACACTTTAATATTCAAACCTTTTGACCTCAGTTTATCATTGCGTGTTTGGTGGTGTGCGTTCTAGCCCTGGCTCTCTTTTGCCAGAGGTGGGACCTTCTTCTTCTTCCACAAAATAAACCGGGACCAATTTCGTGCGTTTTGTTTAATGAAGAGAGATTGTTTTATGAGCTACTAAAAGTGCATGGCTGATTTTATTAGCTCTCGCGGAATGCTATGGGAATCGATTCTCCACTAGTTTCCTTCAAGTTCAGTTGACAGTGTACAATAACCATACAACATCAGCTGGACCTTTCTTTTCACTGTGTACAGTCATTGTACTCGTCTTTTTTGTTAGAAGGACCCAGTGGAACAAAAATTCTTTCTGCCATGACAGGGATTTGAACTTAGAACTCTGACTTTGCATGCACTTTCAGACTGAAAGTGCATGCACTTTCAGACTGAAAGTGCATGCAAAGTCAGAACCATGTTTACCTGCCAGCTTAGAAACTAGGCAGAGGCATTGAAGGACCGTGTGGCTTGAGTTCTGCTACAAATGCTAAGTGCTGCTACAAATGCCATGTGCTAAATGCTAATGCAATACTGCCAAGTGCTAGTACAAAAATGCCAAGTGCTAATACAAGTTCCAATTGTTAATACCCATGCCATGTTGTAATACAAATGCCAAGTGCTGATACAAATGCAGAGCTGACAGAAGCAGAACAAGAACCGTTTCATCTGAGACTATTTACTTGGTGATTTATGTTTATTGAAATTTTGCATTTAGGCCTTGTGGTTGTATAGACTGCAACCAATTTTATTTGTTTCTTATTTGAGTTGGTGTAATTGCGTGTATTGCTTATTTGATCACGCTGATTTCATTATCGTTTTGTGTATTTTATAAAATATTTATATGTATGATGCTATATGAAGTACAATTACTTTCTTATGTTAGGCTTAGTTTTATAGTGTCGTAAAGTGTTATTAAATTTGAGATCTGTGTATCTATGTATTTTTACACTGTATGAGCGCTGCCTGAGCCAACCTAATTATGTGAAGGTCATTAAGAACAGAAGTTAGTCAGTGAGCACAAAGTGCTGAGATAACCAGAGGAGTCATCACTCAGCTCTGGTGCTCTCCCTCTGAACCAAGCACTGGATTCTGATGCAGAGCTGGTAGTAGATTCCGATGTTTGATGTTCAGAGTTCCAGGACAAAACAGTATCAAGTGTCGCAGTGATGACAGGTGAAGAGGTTATACCACATCCCCTCCTCTGTCCCCCTCTGATTGGGCTGTATCAGAATTCACGTTATTATGAGGTGTGAGGTGTGTTATAAGGGGTTCTAATGTCTGTATATCATTTCCTTCTAAGAACTTTCAAAGGTGCCTAACACGGCTATTTTGTTTTACTTTATCTGTGTAGGATTATTTCAAATGTCCGTATGACGAGAGATGTCGGATGGACCAGTCCAATAGGCGATTCTGCAAGCGTTGCCGCCTTAAAAAGTGCTTTGAGATCGGCATGCGGAAGGAGTACATCCTAACGGAAGAGGAGAAGATGATAAAACGCCGGAAGATAGAGGAGAATCGATCGCGCAAGATGTCGGCAAACTCTGAAGATTCCAGCTTCTGTCTGTTCCAGTAAGAGATTCTGGATGACGTTGCTTCGGGACTTTATCATTCATTCCGAGAATTTATATAGCACCCTTTCAGGAGACATACTCAGAGGTGCTCCCAACC
The DNA here is from genome assembly GCA_959347315.1 of Bimastos eiseni. Lineage (NCBI taxonomy): Eukaryota > Metazoa > Annelida > Clitellata > Crassiclitellata > Lumbricidae > Bimastos > Bimastos eiseni. Next base: position 9,192,167 of record OY365811.1, on the reverse strand, counting down.
TAGCCACAGCTGCAGAACTAGAGATTTGAGCAACTTATAGAATGTGTGCATATTGTTTCGGAGTAACAAGTGCAGCTCCAGCGGATGCCTGTTCTAAATGGTGGACTCCTATTGAAAATTCCCGACTGTGTTCAAGAAAAGAATGAATTTGTGAGACAAAAGGCTCCCGCTGGTCGAAAACTGGAAGATTTTACGGGTCACAAGGTCAAAACGGGACAACAGAGGTCGCACAGATAGAACAGGGCACAGCCATGAAGACATCCCAGACAGACGAAGACCTCCGACAGACAAAGGCACCCCACCCCAGACAGACGAAGAGTCGAAAACAGATGAAGAGTCGAAGACACCCTAGACAGATGCAGCAATCTGGTTGTGTAAGGTAAGGATAGACTAGTGTGGCTTGGTGATTCAAATCATGCAGCAAAGTTGGCAACCTGATAGTATACTGGTTCTGTAATCCGGCGATTGTGGGTTCAAACCTGGTGGCCCTGTTGAAACCATTGTACTTACTTACCTTGTGCCTCAGATTCAGATGTCCTGACCTTGCCTATATGTAATATGTGTAAAAATATATACATTAAAGCAATAGGTACTGGGTATTGTCGCACGTTTAATCTCTTTTTCCTTCCTAGTTTTTCTCACTCTTACCCTTTAGCTATATACTACTAGTCAGTTAATTGAAAGTTGCTGTTCTTCGTTGTTTTATGCAGTGATCTGTAACCGGGTCTCTAAAGTGATGTGGTTGTGTGTAATTATTTATAGCAGCTGCAAAGCCCTTCTCCATCAGCATTCATTCATGCATTTATATAGCGCCTCTTCAAGGTTGACGTCTTTGAGGCACTCCCAGCTCAACCTCAACAGAAAAGAAGCATTTTCAAGTGTTTCTAGAAAGTACTTGCAGAATCTGTAGAATAAAATGATCATAATAATAATGTTTGTTTGTTCGTTCAAACTGGCATGTACAGAGTAAGATTTCTTGATATAGTTGTAATAGATGATTTACAAGTTTAACAGGAGTCGAATTTAACTGTATGGCAGCCTGCAAGGCACCAAATATCGATACCAATAAACTTGTTTGTATTCAGCCACTGCATTTGTAAAGGAATTCTTAGCTTGGAACTTGCGACAATCCAATCCACTATTGATGAGTCAACAACAACAGCCTCCATGGTTAAGGTATTATGAAGGTGTATGGGTAAAGTCTGTAATTAATTGACAGACCAGTACCTGAGCTTACTACAGGTCGTGCTTCAGAATTCAAATTCCTTGCATGACAGTCATTTCCTCGCTTTTCTTGAACAAATTAAGGTGAAATACAAATGCAAGGTTTTAAAAGGTGTTATGAAACTTGATATCTGTTTGTACTTTAGCCGAATAACCTTGGGCCCATACTTGTGACTGAATTACTACAGATGGGTCAGAGCACGTGTGCTGCCTCAAACTTTACCTGGCACATGTGAACAAATATAAACGATCTGTCACAGGAAATGCAGACTCCCACAATTCATTGGTTGACCTTGTTTTGGCATAGTTGAGCAGCGTCTAATAGTTGCTCGTTTAATATCTGCCTGGTATTGTAATTACCCTGTGCTAATTTGCTTTGGATATATTGTGACAGAGACCAGCAGAGTCTCCTCAAAGTTGGCGAGGTCTCGTCACAGACGAAGGCTCTGAGCGTCGACGACAACCGCATCATAGAGGAGCTCGTGATCGCCTACCGCAAGTCGCTCGAAATCCAGATGGACAGAGACATACCGCGCAGCCAGGCGTCCGGATTTGAGGATCTCGTCAACATCGCCGAGCTGAGCATACGACGGGTGATCGCGATGGCCAAACAGATTCAGGTGTTCAAGGCGCTGCGCCAGTCCGACCAGATCCACCTCCTGAAAGGCGGAAGCATCGAGCTCCTCATCCTTCGATCGGTGATCACATTCGACAAGGAGCGCCAGCACTTCCTCGATCCTCTCGATCAGGAGGAGACGAAGGCGATGAGCGTGGAACAGCTCCAGCGCGCAGAGAACGGAACCGGGCTTTTCGAGGAGCACATGAAGTTCGTGCGATCGCTGGCGATTTGTCTTCAGGCGGATGAGACGACTCTTATTCTCCTGCTTTGCATCTCGCTGTTCTCGCCCGACCGAGGATCGCTCGTCGACCAGAAGTTCATCTCAGAGCAGCAAGAGCGCTACTCGATGCTGCTGGAGAAGTATCTCCAGTCCAAGTACCCTCTTGCGTTTGCGCAGCGCATATTTCCCAGGCTACTCATGAAGCTGACTGATATCCGTAACCTCAACGAGGAGCACTCGCACGTCCTCCTCAAAGTGAACCCCGAGGGAATCCAACCACTGATGAAGGAGGTTCTCGAAATCTCACATTCATAGAGCAATTGCTTGGCGGTTGACTTGCATCGACCCTTGTTTTCTTGTCAGGATGATGTTCGTTAGAGTCTGCGATTATGTCCTTGTCGCCTAGGTGACACCCGTCTTTCTCCTCATTCATATTGGGCAGCCAGCTGTTTTGATAATAGACAATCCTTATTGGGTACTTGTTCTGTTTGTAGCCAGTCCATGTTTTTCTTCTGGTTCTTGGCTGTGGATAAACTATCTCTATTTACTTGTATGTAGTTGTTAGTCAGATTTTGTTCTTCTATGGCTCCTGGCTGATGACATTCACACCAGTTTTTAACAGACTCTTGACAGTTGGTAAAACAGCCCTCATTCTTTCTAGGCTCCAGGCTATTTGTAGTATATTCTTATTCTTTTTCGTGTGTTGGCTTTCGGTAGTCATTCCTTGTTTTTGGTAGTCCTTGGCTGTTGATGGACAGTGCTTGCTCTTTTGTAACTCCCTTTTGTACCCAGGTAGTTCTTGATGGTCGATGCCTGGTCGAGGCCCTATGCCTGCTGTTCTGTACCCCTCATTTATATCCTGGTAGTTCTTAGCTGTTGATGGAATGACCATTGTTCATTAAGTAGCATTTTTCCATTGATGGTTCAGCCTCATTGTTCTCTTTTTCTTAATTGTTGATAGATAGCCTGTCCTCATTCTTTTCTGTTACTCAGGAGTTGACGGTGATATTTGATCTTTTCTAGTTCTTGGCTTTAATTGGATTGTCCTTGTTCCTTTCTGATTCTTAGATGTTTACAATTGGTCCTTATTCTCCCTTGTTGCTCAGCTGGTTGTAGCGAGTCCACGTTCTTTTCTGACGCCTAGTTGAGAACACAGTTGTTGTCCAGACTGCATTTGTCTCTATCCAGTTCATGCATGTGAAAGTTTTCGTTTTGTTCTACACGAATGTCAGTGTATGGTCGCTAATCCAAGGAGGCAGCGATTGCGATTGAAGTCGATAACTTTTGAAAGGCAAGGAGTGCAATTCCTGATATTAAACAAAGTCTCGGTTGGAATGTCACGCTTTGCCTGATCATGATTTCTTATCATTTGCAGATGGTTTCCTGAGAAAGTGAAGCGCAGGTCTAAGTATTGAGCGAGCCTTAATACGAGGAATTGTTGCACTTTGTCGATGGTCTGTTCGTACGGCTGATGCTCTGTGCTTTTGTTCAGTGGAGACGATGTCCGGCTGAATATGGAAATTCCATAGGAGCCGTATATTCTCTGTCGTCGCAGAATGCTTGTCAGCTACGTTTGCAACAGGTTCAAATTTTGTTAATCCTGCCAATATGCTATGCCAAAGTGTACCAAGTGCAAAACACGATAGTTAATGTCGACAGTGATGACCACTGCCTCTCTGATGTCTGGTTTCATCTGGACTGAGAGTCAACTCCACTGATCAGGGCTGCGGTGACTTTACCCCTGCGTTGTTAACATTTGTGATGCTGCTGAAAAGGACGGCTGCTATATGGCATGACAGGGCGAACTAAGCGTGACAGCTAATCGAGCGTGTGTGACCAAGTCGTCACACAGAGCGTGACTGAGTTGGAAAACGTTTACGGCGGCTCGTCCTGCTTAAAATCGACGCAGGTGCTCGGAAGACCGTGCGAAAGAATCCTCATGGAAAGACGTTGCGAAAAATCCTTGCTTGTCATCACGAAGCAATGACTACAATTAACTAACTCAACCAAATTAACTAGGTCAATGAGTTGGAAGAACAAGGCTTCCGTTAAATCGGGGAACGTTGTGACAGATCACAGAAACACAAAAGCAATGACTTTCAGGAGAGCCCAGGGAATTTGGCCAAAGGATTCTGAACAGTTAAAAGTTTGTAAATTTAATTTATTCTCATGTCTTATATTCGGCCCGGCCAAGATTAGGGCTTTGTGTTGTGGGAATATAGTATATATACCCATCGCTTTCTCCTTTGGTCTTGTCCAATAATAGTGGCACAACATGTGTTTATAATCAGTTTTAAGTACGTATTATTTGCTAAGCAATCTTTTTACACAATTTAATTGATAATGTGGGAATCAATTGGTTGTAGAAGAATGTTTTTTCTGAGAAAAGTTTTTATGGAGAAAGTTTTTACACACTCAACTGATTCCAGTGCTGAAAATTTAAAAAATTGCAACCTGGTTTAAACAATTTTGTTTGCGAAGCACATCACACAGTGATGGTTTCTAGGGACTCTGCATATAGTTTAAAGTCAGTAAATGCGTGAACGCCATTCTGCGAGCGCATCTGCTTTCGTCTGGCAATGCACCGCTACTAGTTTATGTATGCAGATATAAGACGTACATGCATATCATTAGCTATGCACCTTTATGTTAATTTTTAACTGCCTGGTACCAGTGCTTTTTGTTTTAATTATGTAACCATTATGCATATTACTCTAAACGACCTTTGACATTAGGCTAATTTGCTTTTCTGTGTTGTCGTTGTTGTGAGATACTTATTGGCATAATGTTGACTCTTGGTGCTACGGAATTAAATGCCATGTGTTTTGGTTTTGTTTGTGGGTTGTGGGAAGGTGAACAGTCTAGTATGACGGTTACTTAGGCACTGTATCTGTTCGCCGTACCATTACCAAGTTTGCGTTAAACTTCAGAGTTATTTATGTTTGGTCATTGTTGTCGAAAGGGAACTGCCATTTCTTTTGTTATATATATTTGATTTGCTGTATCATTCAAAAGCCAGTTTCCATTCTTATTGATCAATTAATTGACTGATTGTTCAGTCGAGTAAAAACGTTACTGATTCTATGAACAGTTTGTTGAGTGATTGATTGAATTGTGAATATGTCATTTTATCCTTTAACACTTTATCGATGAGCATGTATCGTATCATATCTTGAATCTAAAGATACGATACGATACTAGGAGTGACTCGGAAACTAGTGCAGCTCATTGATTCGTCTGTTTTCTTCACTGATTTCTTGATCTTTCTGATTAATTTGTAGGTTTTTCATTACTTCACTGATTCTTTAAGTTTTTTTATTAATGCAGATGTCCTGCGTGTATATGATGTTTGCAGCCTACCTCTGTCTGGGTAAGTGAAGTATCGACAAAGTTAATTCTACTACTTGGAGCAATATGTAGTATTGAAACAGATGTTAATGAGCATTGTGTTGCCAGGATCCAAGACTCATTTCTTGTAGCATTCAATGCAGATTTAGACAGATCTTTGGTTTGCCCAATATTCATGTCTTCTGTTCTGATTACTTTGGAATTCGGCCGTAAAATACCGGTGTATATTTTTTTTCAAGAACAAAACATGTTACAGTCTGTACTTTTACTTGTTTTTGCTGCTGTTAGAATTGTTGGATAATTATGTTAATGATGTGTGCCATTGACGTCTCACATGTTTGTGAGCTCGTTAAATTTTTTGCCGAATCTGATGGTTGTTGATTTGAAGCAGCGTTGATCGATATGTAGTGTACATGTCAGTGAACCAGCATAAGAGAAAATGTAACCAAGCGAAAGACAACATTATGCAAATCTAAATCTATATTGTAGCGTTTAAATGTTTGCGTATCATGTTGTCAGCAAAACCAATGCTAACGATGCACAATAAACTCATTATTGACTGTAAATCGCTCCTCTGTTCAATTGTTGCTGAGCTGAGTACATGTTTTTGTGTGTGAATTATCTCAGTTTTGTGTTTTCCAAGCTTTGTTTTTGCTTCATGGTGGCTATATTCAAATTTGAGACAATATGCAATCTGAGACGTTGTCGTAATGTGTGGGTTGTTTCATGAGAAGCCAGTCAAAAATATTTAATCAGTTGGGGTTATTTGGTAAAATATAACACGTCAGACGCTAAAGAAAATAAAAGGTTGACTTCCAAAGACCGTTGCGACTTGGAAGAGATGTATGACAAATATACAAGTTTGCCAGTGTTACAATTACAATGTTGTATTGTTTTGATGTTGCTCAGCTTAAAGTTGGGATGACTTTGTGTCCTCTGGGCAAAATTATTTGTTTTATATAAGTACTGTGATGTCAACTGAGTTTTAGCTTCAGTCAGAACAGTAGTTTGTTAGCAGTTCCCACAAATGTCACATGTTATGGTGCCATGTTGCATCATCTGGTACAGTACTGCTATCAGTGAGAACCATTTGAAGCAAGAAAGTAAAAGCAAGTATATCCTTTATTAAAATCAACTGCTAAACTCACTTTGATGTACACTGAAATTGACAAGTTAAGCATTTATCCTACTAGTACCATATGGTACTCTTAGGATTCTATTAACACATTGTGCTACTCTTTTGATGCCATTTTTTTAGACTGGTTTCGACACTGTTCTGACCAGTTTTGGTAAGATTTTGACACTGTTTCACGTCAGTTGGAATTATTTCTGTACAGTTTTGCATAGTTTGAACAGTTCAGTTCTACCCCATTTGCGACACGTGTTTAGTGGGATTGTATTCCGACTGTCTAACATCATGATTTGCTGTCTCTGTCCGGCTGATAGATTTCATCGGGGATCGAACCTTGGTTTTGATTGCATGATCTTAATCAGTTTGAGTTTGACTGCTCTTTCTACCGTATCTTCTGATTTGCTGCTTGTATATACCGTTCTGTTGATTTTAACATCTGATTCTAGGTTGGTACTTAGACTTTTATTAACTGCACAGCTGCCTGTGTGTTGCTACCAGTGTGCTGTGCACTGGACCCCCTTCCTCATTGTTATGCTGCGATATTGTATACCGTGTTTCATGTGATCGTGTTGAAGTGAAGTACTCGCCTTATTGTTACGCGATGTTTGTATGTCATACATCAAGTACCATGTAACCAGATCACTTTATAAAGGGATACAGTTCATGTATTGTGCTATATAAATGTCACTAATTTGAATAATCACAACATTTACAATTTTAGGTCCTTCTCTTCTATCGTATTATCGGAATTGGCACTCCAGCGACGATGCAGATTTTATTGAGACTCCAGTATTGGTACAGTGTCTCTACATGGAAGGATTGTACCATGTATGTTGTTACTTCATGTATTTTGCATGAAGTGAATTTCTAACATTTATTTACAGTTGTAGTGTGTTGTTGAGACTTATTTAGCACATGATACAGAGACAGTTGATTACTCTGCTGTGCAAAGCTGCCATGTTTGTATGCATTATCGTCCATAGGTTGGGCAGATTGCTAATGCATTTGCCTTGCACCTCAGTATATGGGGTTTGAATCCTTGTGGTTTCCTATAAAACTGGCTGTTCGTTGTCATTATCAGGAGTTGTCCAGTTGCATTGGTATTGTCATGTTTGTTGAATTGCAATTGTCATGATATGCTTAGCTGATAGACCCTTCAACACCAGGTCCACTTGTCTGAGGCTAATACTTGTCATTACCTTACCGTACTAATTTGTACCAGATTACCAGATTTGTATCAGTCATGTTTGTTGACTTGCATTTGTCATCTTTGTGCATAGCTTATAGTCTTCATCTCCAGCCAGTCCACTCATCTGAAGTTAATTATCTTCCTTTCAGTGCTAATTGTTTCATGGCCAAATGTCTCGAGAGTAGGACATAACCGGAAATCGCCTCGGACATTCACCTCTGCTGAATATCCCATTTTTCAGGACTATTCGGAAGTATTCGCCTCGGCAAATATTATATACACGCAAATAGTTTAAAATAAAAATTTTTTATTCGATTAATTTTTTTTCAACATTTTATAATCTAAAAACGAAAATAAAAAATGTAAAGCTGTATTAATAGTTATTACAAGCACAAACATTAATTTTGCTCATTTTCTTATTATGCAAAGTGGCAAAAGTCGAAAATTTTGGGCTTTGCCTGCGGATGATACAGTATTCAGTATCAACTTGCACTTGTTTTCCTCTCAGCTATGCTACTGAGTAAAGGTGAAAGCAGCACAGTTGTTGACTCACCTGTTCAGAAACTTGTGGGAAGCATAATCTCTAGGTCAGAAGTTCTTTTGGCTAAGATAGACATATTGTGAATAGCCTTCCAATAAACGGAAGCCTTTTTTAGCACCCAACTTGTGTCGGTGCGAAAATGCCACATTCTTTTGTGTTGTTTGCATGTGATTTTGCTAGGAATTAGGCAAAAGAGGCATTGGCATAACTTCAATTTTATTAATCTGTTGTCAATCCATTGCAGATAGATCGTTAATGACTCCATTTTGACAAGCACCAGTTTTATGTCCTCTTTATGTGCAGTTCTGACAATGGGAAAGTTCACTAGAAACCTTATTTATCTCTTGCCTGAAAATAAACTATGGATGGATGATGATGGATGGCTATAAATAGTTTAATATTATCGAATATTACAATGTATAAGTAACTAATGTGCCACATGATTTACAAACAATATAACTAAATAGAATTAACTACTCAAAGTTGTAACTAGGCAACTTTTATTTGGATTTGGAAGACGGTTTTGCTGAATTTAGTTTTAATTAGGACTCTGTTTGACACTAGTCATTATAATTGAAGATTATAAATTATATAAGAATAATTGTGATTACTTGATTCATAAATATAGCAGTTTTTTTCAATGTCTTTCCACTTCAACACTTTGTATTAAAAGATGATGATCAGCGTTATTATTTTTATTATTATTATTAATGTTAATGGTAGTTGTTGTATTGAAAGTAGCATCAATAGTTCCAGCAGTATATCATAAAAGTGTTATGAAAGTGGCACGTTAAACTTGAACTGTACAACAATGGGTACTGTCCAGGCTCATGGTTTGTACATTTACAACACAATGCCATCTTTAGTTGTGTACTTAGAAAGGGTTGAACCTAAAATATATTTCCAACTCATTTTAGGCTTTGTCTAACAATGTCTGCATGCATCCATTATGCTCCACTTCCTTGGATACTTCTGCAATGCACTTTTGTAGAACTATTTTGTGAATTACTCAAATAGATTCTTTAGTAATGTCTATGAATAGTAGTTTTAGTAACACTTGAGGCTGATTAGGCAGCAAGGCATCTAAAACCTGTAATCCATTATTGCTTCAGGTGACCTCCTTGGGTATTGACCTTAAGTGGTGTGACTTAGAACAGATGCCAGCACAAGAGAAGTTGCTAATTATTAATAATAATAATTGTTATTGTTAATTTTTTAATATTAATAGTAATTACCATTTATCAGATGTACATACCTGCTTGTGTTTAGCAAGCTTGTCAATGGATTCTACCCCCACATAGTCCTCATTGTAATTGGCCACCATCTATATATTTTGATGCCAGTGTTGATGAATAGGTCAGGACAATTAATTAATAGCAGTGATATCAAGTCTATCAATTGTGAAGTTTCTATGTATTTGAGCATTCATGTAGCACCTTTAACGATCAGCGTGTACTAAAGTGTAAGGTATAATCAATAACGCTGGTCGTTAAAGGGTTAAGATCATTGTAATGACAATGACACTCGACCATCTGGCTGACATAAAATGGTGCCATGTAAGGTTTTCGACCAGCAACAGAACTCTATGAATATATTTCTGCAAAAGTCATTCACGAGACTGAATTTTTGGGAATTTTTGCTTATTGGTTTGTCATTGTTTTTTTCCTTCAGATTTCACAAATATCAAAGGTTTTTTCAAATTTATGAAGTCTCTCGTATGAGATTTTTTAATTAATTATTTTTTGTACTATTAGGTACCGTTTTTGGCTGCTTAGGCAATCAGTGAACTGGGTAAATAACCATTGTGAATTTGAAATGTGTGTACAGATATTTTTAGAGCCCACGCTGAGGCGTAGCAGTGGCGATCGCTGTCGTTATGCACTTGGATGACTGGGTTAGTTGGAAGCCGGTGTAATGACTGTTATCCTGGTCCGCTGTAGAGGGGTTAATTATTGTATGAAGAAAGGAGGAGAGTCTTGCTCGTGATCATTTGAATTTTTTAGCTGTCTGAATATATTTTTATCATTGTTTTGGTTTGTGTAGTTGCTGTCTACAGGCGGGTCACGGCCGAATTGATTCGTGATCAGGATGGAATTGCGCATACCACAGATGGGATATTATCAAGTGCCTGTGTGTGAGAGGAGATGTGTATGTTGGTTGCTGAATTTGGTTGGTTAAGTGATCGATTGTTGGCTTTGGTAGTTTGTTGATGGAGGTGTAACCCAGTTCATGTAATGTAAAAATAACTGGTTGATTGGTGATATTGGTTGGTTGATTGATTGTTTATTATCAGGGTTTTTGTTTATTATCAGGGTTTTTGGCGATACTCTGTTGTTTCATTCAGCAGTTTGCTGAATTTAACGATGTAACGATATTAGGAGGGAAAGATGTGGCGGATTAACTGTATCATTCTTTGTTCTTATTTGTAACACAGGATTTACCCAGTATCACTTTAAACTGCTGACCTCTTTCGGCCAGGTGCAACTTCATGTAATGTAAAATAATTGTACGGTTATTTAGCACTACTATATAATTATGCTCCTCTGCAACGTTTCGAGATGCCAGTGTCATGTATTGCAGTGAGATTTGAAGCCTGGACACTGTCTCGAGAGACGGGAACGTTACCACTTCGCTGGTAAATCCAGTCAATGCAGTACAATAAGTTTCTATTGTTACAAACATTTGTGGTATGTGGTGTAATTGTTTAGAAACACCCACGCTGCTTGTTTAGTGTGTTCAGTTGAGTATACAGCGTGTTTTTCATGTCTTGTTGACTGCTTCTCAGCTGGGAAGAATATGTTTTGTTCCTCAGTTGTGCAATTTATGGAGATTGATTTGCTTTCAATATCCATACTGTTTGATAAATCAGAGTAAGTTGATTATTGTAGTATTTGACAAAATTAATACTTCTGATTAATTGAGTACTGTTTTGTGTATGTTATGGTTTTTACCATAGTACTGTTTCTACTCTTTTATCAGATTACTGTTGATTATGGTGATAAAGATACTGTTTAAGTTGAGTAAAAGTGCTGTTAGATTGTGCTGATCTTGGATCTGGCAAATGCTGTTTCCTAGTAATACCGTCAATCATTAAATTGTGTGGTCACAACATTGATTGATCTCAGTATTGTTTACATGTAGTACTGCTTAATAGTTTGACCCCCAGTTGAGAAGTGACGTTCAACAGTTTTACTGCAGTGTAATAGTACTGCCGAATTGCGAAGCATTGCTTTTCTTGTATTTAAATTTTACCTGTAAGTTCTCTAGCTTATCAATCCCATACTGAACAATATTGTTGTTTAGCTCATAATGTTTTTTCGCACTACTGATAATTTCTTTCTTAATGAAACACAAAACTTCAATGGAAAAATATTTGGATAAGGTGTTATTGCGATTCAATCTTAATGGTTTGCAATATTACAGAGTCACGAAACTAACGAATTACGCAGCAAAAAACTAGTTAGTAACAATGTTACCTAAACAAGTGAATCACAATGTTACTGTATAGTGCTAATGAATGAAAGTACAATGTTGTATTAATTAGTAAAATCGCAAGGCCAATTTTTTTTATAAATATTACTGACATGCAAAGCAAATGAATCCCATATTACGGATTGATAATGCAGCATAATCTCATTGTTTCTGCTGTTTGACTGCAGTACTGTTACTATTTAGCAAATGCTTGTGTCTTGTTTCAATATTGTCAAATAAAATATTATTCTTTGTTTGCAATACTGTTCTATTGTGACACTGTTGATCACTGTTTCCAATATTCATTTGTTGCAATAAAATATTGGTTTCATGTTTGTGGCAATGCCTCCTTGTTATGTTTGGCAAAAAAGGAGATTATGGGGAATCTACGTACCTCTGTATACTGTGTATAGGTGGTGCTGTGTGAAAGTAATTAATAATTTCTATAGCCCAAATTTATATTAATTGGTGTCTGCTGCACTGAGCATCAACCAATAGCGCATGAGAAACCAAAATGTAGTCACTATCCCGAAGGTCAGTCCCCCAAGACCGAGTGAGGGGGTCTTAGAACCTCATGTTGGTAGTTTATCAGTCGTCACTGACATTTACAATCCTGATGTTAGGAATTTGTTGGCGATGGGTACAAATAATGATTTCCATTGTCCTCACTCATTTCTCAAGACCATTGCTATGTTTAGTGTTAGGCCAATTGATGTTATAATGTCCTCATTTTATATAGTCTTGGTCCGAATTTTTTTCTTTTGGATTTGGTCAACAGGTATATGCATGTCCAAACCATCCTAAACTTCATTTAACCACTTTATCTAGCAGAGTTGCTTGAATACCTAATGGACTGTCTTATGTCATCATTATATGGTCATATCATTGTATGAAACTATTGCTCTTAATAACCAGAGTGAGGACGGGATGTCATATGCATTATTACAATGGTTAAGACTGAGGTGCACGATAGCCTAATTGTTCATGTGCTGGAATGTCAGCAGTGAGGTCTGGTTTAAAATCCCTGCTCAGGACAGAATGATGGCTTTTAGTGTTGTTCTTCCAGTCATACACCTCTGTGCAGGAGCCACTTACAAATTGGCTTACAGCAGCTGCTGTCAACCTTTTTAGTCCTGCTACCCCGGTCTGTCTGTCTGTGTCTGTCTCTCTCTCTATATATATATAATTATTGTGTGGATATTATTGTCTTGTGATTACAGTCATTACATGCTCAATTGTTTACACAACTTAAGCTGATGTCTATGTCTAGTTTGTAGACAAAGATGACGAAAACCCATAATATATATATATATATATATATATATATTGTGGCAATGCCTCCTTGTTAAGTTTGGCAAAAAAGGAGATTATGGGGAATCTACGTACCTCTGTATACTGTGTATATATATTATTCCTTCCGCCCTTAGGCCTATATATATATATATATATATTTACTCAATCACTATACCGCAAACACACCTAAACGAACACGGAAGATATGTTTGAACTAGGGGTAAATACAAACCAGCAAAGTTTGCGTGACTTGACCCACTTAACCTCATCCTAGTTATTTGCCATCTATTACAAGTGTTTGTCTTCAATTTGGACGCTATAAGCTCAGTAACCCGACCCATAAATGACGGTAAGCAGCACAGAGGTAGCGGATAGAATTCATGCAAAAAAGAATTATATGCATGATGAAGAGTGGGTAGGCCTACGCATGGACGCAAAGGAATACGCGACAGGAGACAGACGGGACGGATAAACAGTGATTCAGTGAGGTAGAGATGGGTAGATAAATGAAGACATCGAAGGAGGGAAAAAGGGTGAGAGCTATAAATAATAGTATGGGTCTTTATATTGTCAAAATAGCTTGTCTTGGGGAGAAGTTGTTGACACGTTACGCATTCATGAGATCGGATGGAATGTTTCGGTGGCCCCTACCCGATTACCGGATATAGGCCTGCCCCGTATACAACAGTCGATAGCATAACTTAATCATTCCTATCAATTATATTTATGGGCCTGGTGTTTTTGATCGGAAAGGCCTTGCGACTTAACCAATCACTAGTAACCTACATCAAATCTTAGAGAAATCTAAGAGAATCTCGGAAATGTTAGCCATGCTCAACCATGCCTGGAAAGCATGTTCATTGCGGCGAACAAGATATCACCACATTATTAAGGCCTAAGATTTAAACAGCAACCGAATGAGCCGATGTCACGAATAGTAGATTTTCAAGATTTGTAGACGGGACTCAGGATAAGACAATTCGGAAACACGGCTTAAGATCCACGCTTGCCTCGTCTTGAGTTATGCCGAGGCATTCGCCTCGTCTTCAGAGGCGTCGATCCATTGGAGCCCGAGTAACTAGGGCATCCCCAATATTTGATCTTAGGGTGCTCAAGCATTGGTTGGGCTCCTCTAATAAAATCTCAAAGAAATTGTGTGTGTGTGTAAAGAACAAAACAAAGTAGGCCTAATTTCTTACAGAGAAAAGCAAAAATAGCCTACTTATTTAGTAACAGACGTACATGCAGTTTTGCCCAACTAGATGATTCTGCACGATATGTTCAATGCTGTTCATACTGTGAAACCCAAAATAATAATAATAATAATAGTAGCAACAATAATATTAACAACAATTATAATACAAAATATGCTAATAATAAAAAATAATAATAATTAATATATTGATAGTAGGCCTATAAGCTATGTTCCTAATCGTAATCTCTAGAATTTTACATCGGCCAGTAACGACGTCGCGGGAACCAGCCGCATTCACAGGCACTCTTAGCCTATCATCAAACCAAGACCGACAAGCGTGGGATGGTGTAAAAATCGGTTCCAGATGAATGCGCAAAGGCGCAAGAGAGGCAGACGGCCAGAGCCGTATTAACCCATGGCAGGGCCCATAGGCTTCGAACTTCCTTGGGCCCCTTGAGACTTGACATCCCAACGCCCTTCCCATGAGAAGCCGGAGGATACCGTAGCTTCTCCTCATCATCTCAACGCCAACAACGCACTAAAACCAAGGATAGCGGATCAGGGATTATCTGATCACCAACCAGTTCCCCCGTGAATTTCACACCCTCTTTTCTTACAATTTATTAAAATAATAATTATTATGAATGAAGTAATAAGTGGACTAACAAATAAAATATTATCACCATGTCAGACAACCTGATTAGCATGAGGCAAAGCAATACCAAAATACCGGTAACTGTAGGCCTACTGTAAGGTTAAACATATAAATATGCGCCTACTTATAATGGCCTATATATCTACCTAAACGTTTTTCTAGTTAATCTTTCAACACACTGATCCAGAAAGTTTTCAAAATTTCTTTCTTTGGGTATTTTCTTTGTACACCAGCTCATTTTCAAGACCAATTTTGATCCTTGCTCAAAGTTCTCGGAAGTATCTCTTACATGATAGAAACGACGCAGTAATATTAAAGACCAAATAACGAACAATTAACAACGACGTCGTTAGATGGCGGCACATTGTAACAATTGATTACATAGGCTCAGATGGGAAACAGCTATTTTATATTCTATTATGCTATAATGACATGTGACTTATTTATAAATTGAATTATATTGTATACGCTCATATTTCGAAGTAACTTTTCTGAGAACGACCGAATTAAATAGTTATTGCCGTTAGTAAGATTTGTCATTGAAAACTTTTTTTAGATGCCCATACACGCTATAAAAGACCTCTGGAAAATACGTCGTTATCGCTTCTCGGCCTTTTGGCTAAGATCAAAGCGTTTACTTGTCAGTTTAATACCTGATACGTACATTAACCACGGGTGCGTGACGCCGATGTTACTGACTCTCGGCCTAGGCTGGTGATCAGATAATCCCTGATCCGCTATCCCTGGTTTAGTACGTTGTTGGCGTTGAGATGATGAGGAGAAGCTACGGTATCCTCCGGCTTCTCATTCTCCCCAGTGGTCTCCCACTGAGGCAGAAATTTAAAAAAAAAATAAAACAGCGTAGGCCTACTACGTTTTGGGCGTGCTGGTTCGCAACACTCCCTTCCGGGGAATCTCTGCAGAGTGGGTCTTCGGCTGTTTGCTAGGGTGTTCAAAAGGAGAAAGACTAGAAGTTGAATGAAAACCTCCGATCAGCCAAAAAAACTCAAGTTATTACAAAGCAGAAGCTTGACAGGTAGTGTTAGACCGTAAGGCAGTGCTGTCCAATACGCGGATCGCATGCGGCCCGTGGGTGGATTTTACGTGGCCCGCTCGGGCTTTCAGACTTAGCAGTTTTTAAAAAATGAAGTAAAGTCACTTGCCTATTTTCATAGCCTACTTGGCTCATCAACATGATGATAATCATCATTGTCATTGTGTCATTATCATCGTTATCCTCAAACACAATCATCATGAACATCGTCGTCGTAACTAGTTTAGTTTGTTACGGGCGGTATATCACCAGTTTGCATTGCTACATCCACATGCTAGGCCTAGTCTAAAAAGCTGATTCGATTTCAGACCAAATGTCAGGTTCCCATTAAATTTTAACCACGCTTCGTAGGTTGTTGTAGGGCGACGGTAGGCCTACAGAAGGCCAACGATTTACGCCCTAGAAACACATTCCTTAGTACCCAGAAATTTGCGAAACAAAATAGGCCACGGCGATGTCCATGACATCAGGATGCCAAATCTGTAAAAATATTGACTTTATCTGCAGAAATAATAAAGTTTCTCAGTTCCCCGATTTCTGGAGTTTTCGGGTTCCCAGATTCCCATTTCCCTGAGTAACCAATTAACAGCGGGGGTCAGTAGTGGTGGTGGTAGTAGTAGTAGGAGAAGGGGGTGGAGTGGTGGTAGTAGATGGAGTAGTAGTAGTAGTCGTGGTATTATTATTATTATTACTACAACACAAAATTTTAAATGGTGCCCCTTCAAGTTTGTACTCAGGATTGCGCCCAGCTCAACATCGACTAACAGAACAGTCTTAATAGTAATGAAAATGAGGCAGACTGATCAATAGCCAATTGGTAGGCCTATGCCATTTGTTGAAGTGTGGTAGGGAGCCTATGCCATGTCGCAGAGCCAGCCATTGAGAAGGCGCGGCACTGCCTGATTGCAATCCGAGAACGAGGTAGTTCAGTTATATATACAAAGATAAGTTCAGGTTTTGTTACGTTGTAACCGTTTGACATGTAGGCTATAGATGGTAAGCCTACCAACTAGCATATAATATGTACTTAGGTTTTTATTCTAGCAAATTGTGCTTTGGTTTGTAGGCCTAACTTTGTGTTTGTAAGATTGATATTTTTGCGGCATTCTCAAGAATCAAAAATAATTTTTTAAACATGACCCTATTCTTTTGTTATTGATCTCGAAGGGAGCGTCCGCTTCCCCGTGGCTATGCCTCGCGGCCTCTGCCTCAGCCCCCAGAACCAAACCGGTCAGCTTTCGTCGTCTGTCACGGTGAGGAATTTTCAGTTTCGCTTTCACTCTCTGGACGGCGAGCAGCGCCGTGGAAGCTATCGAGGACCAGTCAGTGGTCAATTTGTAGATACGAAGGTGGCGGAACTGTAGGACGGGCGTTAATCCTACCCCACCCCGCGTCAAGTTTTTCGCGGCCACCACGATACAAATTTCGAGGCATCTTTCCCCTTGTCAGCATAGGCCTACAATTTGCAGCTTCAAGAACCTGTGCTCATAAAAAATAACAATGTTTGCTGAAATTAAACATGAAGCAAAACAACTCTAATTTAACATTAAATCTTGATTGCACACAAAACGAAATAACCGCATTTAACACATGTGGCCCTATCGAACTTAGGCGTAATCAGAAAAACGTTAAGCCTATGTAGGGCCTACCGTCTTATTTGGGCCAATATTTGTTGGCCTATTCTACAATAGAACGTGGATAAAATTGCACAAAGAATGGTAGATGTATCGAGCTTGCACGAAAACTTAACAGTCTCATTTAACACATGTGGCCCTATCAAACTTAATTAGAAAAAACGTTAAGCCCACCGTCTTATTTGGACTAACATTTGTAGGCTTATACTACAATAGAATGCGGATAAAATTGCACCAAAAAACTGTTACGTACACGTATATCGAACTTGGTTACAACTGCAAAAAACACTAAGCAGTCGCATTTAACATATGTATCGAACTTAAAAATTGCCCACAATCCAAAACAATCTTATTTCACATTCATGCAATACACTAGCTAAATCATGATCAACATTTAACAATCGCAATTCAACGCATCCAGTGGCGTTGGTTGCGCTTTGAAAGTGAGAGTAGGCTTATAAAGCTGGAAATAACAAGGTTTTACATTTTTTTCACAAAAAAGTTATTAAATAATAAATATATTGTTATAGCCTAGAGTGCGATGATACGCCATATGAAGGATATTGCCAAAGACTTTGCATTGACCATAGATAGTTCTTCGTAGTTGTACACGTGGCAGGTTAACTACGCTTTGCCTACGGATGGTACTCGCTTCTCGAGTCGCTGGCCAGATTTGCCGCTACTATTCGGTTCGTACCCGGATCCGGCAAATAGTGAATCCAAATACTCGGATTGGGTACCCGGTGGAAATTGTCTACTCGGTTATGCCCTAATTATTTAACAACTTTTTTTGAAAAAATGTAAAACCTTGTTAGGAATTTTGAATAATGAAGTTATCAACATCTTTACTCGCTAATGCTTACCGGAAAGAGGGTGGAACCAATTCAAGTGGGAAAATTACTGATTTTGTTGCTTCGGGAATGCAACCAAAAGAAATTAAAATATATTAATTAACATTATTATTTTAAAGAAAATTCAATGGAATGTTAAGTTCTTGTTTAATTAATCAATAACTTACAAGTAAGTCCATTAAAGTCCATTAGTCATAAATATATTTGAAGAAACAATATTATTTTATGAAAAGTTATTTTATGAAAAAAAATTATTTTTAGCTATTTGCAGGGGTAATATTTGCCAAGGCAAATGCTTCCAAATAGTTCAATATTCGGCCAAGGCGAATGTCCGAGGCGATTTCCGGTTGTGCCCTAATTTTTACTATTATCTCGATAAATTGTGTTGCAACATCTGCCTGGTTTCTGGTCAGATGAATCACATACATTCAGTGCAAGAATTTAGAATGCACCAAATTTAACCACTACAGTTGCCTTGGATGCTGGCCTTGCAGTTTGCACATAAGACGTGACTCTAGCACGACCAACCCTTGCTCGACTGCTGGCCTGTCTACTGACTGACTAGCCACTGTTGCTTTAATTCCAAGCCTTTTTCTGTTGTGCTGTAATGATGGAGTTCAGAAGAATTCCATCTTTCCAGCTGATATAGCAGATACCCAGGAATCCAGGATATTTTCAATATTGGAAGATGCCAATTCAGTCCACACTACACACACGCATAATTATTCAGGTGCAATTTAATTAAAATTTTAGAATATTTATTATCTGCACAAGTGATTAAATGTCTCAGGCACACTGCATCATCTTGCTATTTGATACACTCAAATTCTTATAAAGATTCCAGCAGACCATTCAATCTTAGTTGCTCAGAGATTCCAAAAATGGAAAAAATTTATTAAAGCAATAGCTGCAGAAAAGCAGATTGAGATCAAAGAATAACATGGAAGTTCTAACATGCAAAGTAGGATCTGGAGTCGAGATAGTGATAAGGACACATCTCAACAAGACAGTTACTAAGGTTGTGGTAGTCTATCAAAGAAGATGAAGAAACAGCCATCTGATACACAGCTCATTTAGGGACTCTTTCTGATTAAACAGGTAGCTACAGCTTTGGTACGAGCTAATGATCTCATCAGCCAAGGTTGATGCAGCTTAAGGCAACTTTTCAAAATAGCGATTATGAAAGATGGAAGGAGGAGGGCAATGGGATTTGAGGCAAGCATTTCTGCTTCATGATATAACACTTCTCATATTAGTAATAATGTGATATTGAGGCTTCCATGGCTAAATGGTGGTTTACACATGTGCAGTTAATGGAAAACATTCAAGTTAATTAGTCTGATTATGTATTATTTTGGCCTTGTGAAGAAATGAATCAGGTATTTAACAGTAATAATAATGAAAGGTTGTGTACCCTGCATGTGAAATAATGAGTGCAATGATGGCAATTAAGAGAATGATGTTGGTGAGGTGATAAGAGGATTGGTTATGGTAATGATGCTGATCATTTTTCTGTCTGGTCTTTAAAGATGTCAGGACACCGCTCCCTTTTCTCGAGGACCTTAGATCCCTTGGGGATGAATGAGAGGCAGAGACAGCCAAGGAGAACGATATTTAGATGGACGCCACAGCATTTGGCATGGAGTGCTCCAGTCGGCAGGTGACCTTCCAGGCTTCAAATATTGAAGAAGACAGACATCTGCACGATCAGTTGACGCCCATAATGAAAGGTTGTGTACCCTGAAATGGTAAGTTCCTGATCAGATAGATAACCTTTCTGAAACTGATTCAGACTCATTCCCACCAATGAGGCTGTTCATATGCATCAAACATTTTCTCCTGCCTATCTGCAAGGCCTTATCCACTGCTTCCACTGAAGATATGCATTGACCATACATGAGATAAACGTGGCCTTGAGGTATTATCATTTGTTTGCCTATTGGGTAAGTTATTCACATAGATCTGTAACTTCAATGTCAAGAGCAAGAGCTGAAACTATGAACTTTCGAGCACAAGAAATACCCACAATCGCAACCCATTACTATGAACTGAGTTATGGTATCTGCAATCAAAGAACTGATGCGTTATCAGAAGGCTCAGATTAGCTCAAAAAATCTATTTCAATTAGGAATTAATATTAATGCCTACTTAAAAGTAAATAGGCTTTGTTTGTGTTGCAAACTGAGTTTGTTTAGATTATAATATAATTACACAACCTTTTTACAGAACATGGTTGGTGTTTACCATTTCACTATTACTGGATGTAGTGTTAAATGTTCTCATCAGCCAAGGTTGATGCAGCTTAAGGCAACTTTTTAAAATGGGGTTTTAGCGGAGATGGAAGGAGGAGGAGGATGGGATTTGAGATATGCATTTCTGCTTGACTTTGTTATCTAAAAATTGCCATAATAGTAGTAATGTGATATTGTTTCAGATGGCTACCCAAGACTAAATGTTGGTTTATACAGGTGCATTTAATGGAAAACATTCAATTTAATTAGTCCGATTATGTATTATTTTGGCCTGGTGAAGAAATGAATCAGGTATTTAATAGTAATAATAATGCAAGGTTGTGGTACCCTACATGTGAAATAATGAGTGCAATGATGGCAATTAAGAGAATGATGTTGGTGAGGTGATAAGAGGATTGGTTATGGTAATGATGCTGATCATTTTTCTGTCTGGTCTTTAAAGATGTCAGGACACCGCTCCCTTTTCTCGAGGACCTTAGATCCCTTGGGGATGAATGAGAGGCAGAGGTAGCTGGCAAGGACAATCACATCCATATGGATGTCACAGCATTTGGCATGTGGTGCTCCATTCTGCAGGTGACGTTCCAGGCCTCAAATATGGAAGAGGCTAAACATCTGCATGATCAGTTGACACCCACGTGTTCTATAATGGTAAGTTCCTGATCAGATAGATAACCTTTCTGAAACGGATTCAGACTCATTCCTAGCAATGATGCTGTTCATATGCATTATGCATTTTCTCCTGCTTATTAGCAAGCCCTTACCCACTGCTTACACTGAAGATGTGCATTGACTATACTGTCCAATCGTGAGATAAACATCGCTTTTATACAGAACACGGCTGGTTTTTACCATTTCATTATTAGTGGATGTAATGTTAAATGTTTTCATCAGCCAATGTTGATGCAGTTTAAGTAAACTATTTTAAATACTATTTAGGGAAGATGGAAGGGTGAGGACAATGGGATTTCAGGTATGCATTTCTGCCTGACTTTGTTATCTAAAAATTGTCACAATAGCTATAATAATATTGACGTTTCAGATGTCTACCCATGACTAAATGATGGTTTATACATGTGCTGTAAATGGAAAACTGTCAACTAAATTAGTCTGATTATGTATTCTTTTTGCCTTGTGAAAATATGAGTTAGGTATTTCATATTAATAATAATGCAAGGTTGTGTACCCTTTATGTGAAAGAATGAGTGCAAGGATGGCAATAATGAGAATGATGTTGACATGGGGATAGGTCATAGTGATGATGCTGATTGTTTTCTGTCTAACCTTTAAAGACATCGTGACTACTATATTCAATGACTTTAAATCCTTTGGAGACAATGGTGAGGCAGAAGCAGCAGCCAGAACAGAGGAAATCTATATGAATGCCACAGTTTTTGGAATGGGATGCAGCAGCCTTCAAGTCACTTCCCAAGCTAAAAATGTTGATGAAACCAGGCATCTTTAGGATTAGCTAAAACCTATATGTTCAGTATTGGTAATTTACTGATCAGATAGATAACCTTTCTGAAACTGATTCAGACTCAGTCCTACCAACGATCTATAATTAGGCAATTTTTCCCACTGCTTGAGACCATTGCTCACTGAATATATGCATTCACTCCATACATTTACACCTATCTGTAGAGCTCTGACCTTATCTAATTGAGGCTATTTTAACATCGTCATTACATTCATGTCCTCTATCTTAAACACCATCAGCTTAGCATCAAAACCAGATTGTTGACGGTGTGTAATAACAATGAGTTTTTGAAAGCTTCTCTTTCTCTGTCTTTTGCTGTAGTTGGCCCTGACAGCCGCAAGCCCTGTACGCAAAGGACATCTATAGGCCATGGACAGTTCTTGGGATATAATGTCCCAAGCTCTCGATGACGGTACACGAGATGAGCGCGACCTGGAGGTATTTTTTATTATCATTTGTCTGAATGAATTATTGAATACTTTAGTCATTTGTGGAGCAGATACTGGATTATGCATGTTTGTTTGATCAGTTTCGTGTCTAGCTCTAGTTATCTGTTATTGTGATGGTAATCATAACTAGTGATTTCTATACTGCTGATGTCTTATGCACAAGACATCAATTGATAGCACAAGGAAATCAGGTCAATGTCTAAAAGGTCGGTTCGTGAGGCAGCCTTTGATGGGCACCGAATTTTATTGAAAATAACTAAAGCATTTTATCCTCTTGAGAACTGACCTCCGTGCCTGGAAGTTTTTCAAGTTATTTTGCATTTTTGTTTTCATTTGAGTGGTTTCTGATAGTTCACAGAAGAAGTAAAACTGTGCATTGTCCTCATGGCAGTGGTGAAGGAGGCCATTTGCTTCTATGACTCTCTACATCGGCCATGTATAGTACAAAAAGGAGAGAGTCCACCTCTGATCATTGTGGTACACTGCATGTCACAAGCCTAGGGACTGCTCTCCTTCTTTAGTGTCCTTGCCTTCTTTCTGAGCTAAGTACCAACTGACCTGTTGTAGGCATCAACTTCATGCTAGCCCAGCATATGGCACATCTCTTCATAAGGGATCCCATTGCCTTATGGGAGGAGAAACTTCGCCAGGACGATTCCATTGAAACTGACATTTGAGGTACTTCCTTTTCAATAATAATAATAATAATGCAATAGTAATAATAATCCAAGGTTGTGTACGGTGTACCCTGTATGTGAAAGAACGAGTACAAGGATGGCAATTATGAGAATGATGTCAGTGAGAACTGTGATGATATGGGGATAGGTGCTGATGAAGCTAATCATTTTTCTGTCTAGTTTTCAAAGACGACTTCATATCCCTTGGGGAAGATGGAGAAGCAAAGGCAGCTGCCAAGCACAACCATATTTGTATAGATGTCACATCATTTGGATTGGGATGTAGTAATCTTCAAGTCACCTTCCAAGCTAAGAATGGTGAAGACATCTATATGATCAGCTAATACCGATGTGACCAATCTTAGTAAGTTCCTATCAGATAGATAACCTTTTTGAAACTGATTCAGACTCACTCCTACCAACGAAACTAATTATATGCATAATATATTCTCACCTGCCTATCTACAAGGCTTTACCCACTGCTTAAGACCATCTCACACTGAAGATATGCATGCACCCCATACATTTACACCTATCTGTAGGGCTTTGACTATATCTAATCGAGGCTACATTAACATCATTATTAAATTTGCATCCATAGTCTTTAACCCCATCAGCTTAGCATCAAGGCCAGACTGTTGACAGCGTGTAATGACTGAGTTTTGGAAAGCTTCTCTTTTTCTATTTTTTGCTGTAGTTGGCCTTGACTGCAGCAAGTCCTATGTACAGGGGATATCTGTCTTATATGGATAGCTCTTGGAACGTGATGTCCCAGTCGCTTGAAGACAGCACGCAGGATGAGTGTGGCCTGGAGGTATTTGTTATTACCATTTGTGATCAAGTACTTTCTTTAGTCATTTGTGGAGAAGTTTACTGGGTTATGAAAGTTTGTGTGATCAATTTCATGTCTAGTCCCAGTGACTTCTATACTGCTGGTGACTATTACATAACGAATCCACTGATGGCCCAAGGAAACCAAGCCGTAATAAGGCAAATATCTAGAAGGCCAGTCCGTGATGCAGCCTTAGTATGATGGAGAAGCAATTTGAAAGAAGTCAGTTTTAAGTTGGGAAGAAAATGATACAAACGACTGAGCAGAGAACACACAGGGATTATCGTTTGGCATTGTATGTTACCAATTGGTATGGTGTAATATTGTGGTATGTTACAATGTATAGTTGGTTGCCCTGTAATGAATGCAGAGGAGTTTCCTATTACTAGTAACATTAAATTTGATTGAAAATTACAATATTCCTGCCTGTGGTATTTCTGACCTATCTCAATTCTTATCTGGCCCTTCTGGTTAATGCTGACAGGCAATGTAGTTTTTTGTTCAAAGCAAAAATCAGTAGTGGCAAGTAACCTTTATTTCATAAAGATTAGTTGCTGATAAGTTAGGATTTGGGGAACAGAAATTGGTTTGAGATTTCTGTTCCTTCTGCTCCCCTAGCAAACGCCGCTATGGTCGTTACATATTGTTTGGTGATGATTGCTAGGGATCAATGAAATTATGTTAGGTTAGTTCCACTCCTTTTGTAGTAAAGTCATGACACATGCATATCAATGTATCTGCATTTATTAAGCACTACTATCTAAATAATTAAGTGGAGCAATTGAAAGTGAAGTTGACTCGCATTGGCCGTCTTGGTCATACAGCTGCTAAAGTGGACTTCAAGGTTTCGGATGGGGTCAGCTGGTCGACGTCTTGCGTCATTAAGAATGAAGGTATTGCCATCAAGTAGATGGTGATGCCAAAAGGGTGGTGCACCCTAAAGAACTCAGACTTAGATGAATTGAATCAGAATCAGAGACTGCTAGACACCATCAGTGTAATGCAGAGAGTGTGGATTTGATTCACCTCTCCTCAGACAGTAATTGTGTAGTGGCCTCAAACAAGTCCTTTATTCACAATTGACCAACACCATTGATTTATTGGGTAGTGGAGCATAATAAATGTGCAAAGATAATAATAATTTTCTGTTAATGTTGAGAATGGTTTCTGATGAAAATTTTCTAAATATTCAATAGACCAATTGGAATTCGATGCGATTCAAACTGGGCCTTGTTTTGTAGGTCCAACTAACAAACTTCGAAAATGCAGCGTTTGTGGCAACCTGTGGCAATCTGACCATGCAACAAAAACTGAACTGAATCTCAGAGGTGAGGCTCAGTTTTTGTCATTCCTTTAAGAAAGGAGTTGTCAAAGCAGCTCTGACTTTGTTGTTCTGAGTTAAAGGCGAGTCATTTCGACTCAATTTTGTTATTCGTGTTTTGAACCAGAGTATTTCCTTGTCATTCATAATTCAAATACAAGCCATCTAGTCATTCATAAGTGACTTTTCTATCCAAAACAATTGGACAGTGCTTGCTTAGTAATTTACAATCGCACTTTTATTATCTGATGTTATAATGGTTTTCAAACGACCCTTTTGTTAATAAAATTTAATTAATAACTAATATTAATTTTGCGACAGGTTCAAAGACGGGATGCGGTTTTGTCCAAGAAGTTCTCTTTCAGATGAGAATTTAGTTCTCTTTCAGAAGAGAAATTATGACAGATTCTTTGACATTGTCTTCTAAGATAGTTCATATTGATGGATGCATACACATACGTTATGTACATGTGCATGTATATGTGTTTACATTTTATACTTGCATGCATGATAGTATTTTAAATTTCTTCATTGGTATAATGCTGATAATTACAGAGATACATTTATCTACTTGCATGTATGATTATCCTTGCTTGCTTGTACACATACATTCATATACACACATACAGTCATACATATGCACATGCCAAGCCAGCTCATAGGCACATTGGAACATCGTTATGCAACGTTTAGAGGTTGTTTGTGCATGTGTGTGTGTGTGCGCTGATACAAATCAGAGGCACACGCTTGTACATGAATGGGGTTTTTACAGAAAGGTGAATGAGAGAGCTGGAAAATGTGATGATTGGTGCCATTGGACATACAAACCTGCTTAGGAAGTTTCTATAGTGTCATTTAAGATTACACCTATGACAATTAAGGTTACATAATACATGAGTAAATCACTTATGCAACCCATAAATATTGTAATATTTTGATTAAATTGCACCTGAACAATTGTGCTTGTGTGTAACCGACTGAATTGGCACCATCCAATATTCAAAAACTCAAACTTGAATTTGCCATATAATTGTGAACCACCAACATATATATATATATATATATAACTCATATATGCATGTGTGTGGGTGTATTGCGCTTGCAGAGTATAATGATGATTTGGAATATCCTGGGTATCTGCTATATCAGCTGGAAAGATGTAATTCACCTGAATGCCAGAAGTTATTAGCTTAGAAATCATTAGATTAGATTAGCCACAGAAGCTATTAGGTTGAAAATCATTAGATTAGATTAGCCAAAGAATTCAGAAGCTTAGAAGTTATTAGATTAGATTAGCCACAGAAGTTATTAGGTCAGATTGGATAAGCTATAGAAGTCTTATATAGCGTAACTGTAACAAAGTGTTTTATAATTTTTTACTGCTCCCAAATAACAAACACAGGGTACAAATGTTGACAATTAGATATATCAGATTAGCTATTTAAGCCATTGGATGAAATTAGCTATAGAAGTCATTAGATTATATTATCTATGTCATTAGATAGATTTATCTATATATAGAAGCCATTGAATTAGATAAGCTATACAAGTCACATGATCAGATTAGGCAGATGAAAACATTGGATGAAATATATGAATCCAATAGATATGAACTGAAAGATGTGTATAAATGGATATGAGGATGGATGAATTAATAATATACATAGAACAGATGGATGGATGGAAAGAGGTATGGGCTAAGGCATACATGCATAGAAATGGATAAATGGATGGATGAATTGTCTACACAAATTCAATTGATAGATGCATTAATGGATGGATGGAAGTTTGATACATAGATGGAATGGTGGATGGATAGATAAATGACAGGTCACAATGGATAACTACGTTTCCATTAATGATTTCCTTTGACATAAAGAAATCGCAAACATCCATGCCTTTAAGTATCAGAAAATTTATCTACAACAAAAAGTCAGAACCTCTCCATCACCAGTATCGATATCGCAATGCGCATAGGAACTGGCTGGGTATGTGCATTCGTATGATTGCATGTGTTTATAAAACTTTATATCAGTGGTCCTCAACCTTTTTCACACCACGGCACACTTAAGATCTTTCCAAATTCCGGCGGCACACCATTGAACTAAAACTAATTTTTATGTCTAATTTTGAGCAATACTGGTTTTAAGCATTTACCATACCAAAAAAGAATTAAGGCTTAATTTTTAAAGTTGTAAGCTTACATAATTGTCAAAATAAATTAGAGTAGAGTGGACAAACCATTTAAATTTAGGAGTTTAACTTGAACAGGTTAAAATGCAACATTTACAATTTTACATTTACAATGTTAAACATAAACTGATGTTAAACTGTGCATGTTATTGGTGTAAAACCTGTTTAAATGTCAATCAACGTCAATGAGATATCTGGGCTTGATGTCCCTTGCAAATTTATTTAATCCTTGGACAAATTTCCAATGAACAAACTCTCATTTCTTCTTCAACACACTTCAGATTTTCTCTCTTCTTGTATTTAATATTTGTAAGAGTTGAAAATCCGAGCTCACACAAATAGGATATGGAGAACTGTAAAAGAATATGCAAAGTCATCTTTGAAATATTTTGATGTTCCTTTTCTACCATTATCCAGAATGCATCTAAGAACATTTCTGAATGTTTAGGTTTTAAAGTTCTATCAGAGCTAAATTCACTGTTCCTCTTCTTCTTTTAATGATGTATATATATATATATATATATATATATATATATATATATGAGTGTATGCATGTGTACAAGGAAGCAGGTATAATCATGTAAGTAGGTGAAAGCATCTGTAATTATCAGCACTACATAGAAATTTGAAATGCCAATATATCATGCATGCATGTACAAAATGCACTGCACATACATGCACATGTACGCAACAAATGTGCATCAGTTTGTCAACACGAAATATATCTTAGTAGGAAATTTTAACGTACCTCCCATCATTTCCCTTCTGAAACGAAATTTCTCTGATATCACAACATCTCTTTTCTGTGCAGCTTTCATGTTTCTATCAACCTGTCACAACATCAAAAGCAATAATTAATTAAATATTATAATTAATAAAAATGCAAGGCTAACTGGTATCTAGATTGGAAGGGTCATCTAAGAACAGTTTTAACATCAGAAAAGAAAAATATAAATTACTATACAAACACTGTCAACATTTTTAGGGCAAATTGCATAGCATTTAAACTTGCAGTGATGAACCAAAATGTGTGGTTTAGGCCTATAAGTGAATAGGCCTACTTATAAGCAGAACCATTGACTCTCTTGGGTCTGTCCTTTGTCTTCAGCTGTGATTATTATGAAATTATGTAAATTGAATACACAATTTACATGGAATCATGTAAGATGGTGATATGCTGGAAGTTCGGAAGTGCAATAAAAGAAGTGTGTCTGTCACAAGAATACTTAAAATTCTGCACAATGCTGTCCATAACAGTCTTAACAGAACATTACTAGATTTTGATGTTTGAATGAAATTTATTCTATTATTTTACAATTGACATAATTAATCTAGTTTAATCAAATCCAATGACTTATATAGCGTCGTTATCACATTATACATAACAATCGCTGGTCACTACATATAGAAGAATACAACACAATAGGCCTACAATTAGGCATTGATAACGCGTTTAACAAGACAAGTCTTGCACGAAAGCAGTCATAGTTCAAGGAAATCAGTACATTGGATAAAATTCCTAGTTAAAATCGAATGCCAAAGAAACAAGACTGCAATAACTGTTCACTCTGGTCACAGTTCAAGAGTAAATAGGTTTAGACGCAACTAGACAGACACTTTGAGTTCCGAAGCCTCAATAAACGATATTTGGTCCAGATCTTAAATGCGCTGTGCTTGACTTCGACACCAATCGTCAATTAAACAGGCTACAAAATTAAACAACGCTTTTTAAACTTACTCGATTCAAAACCTTGATAACCTACTTCATCTTCCCAGAAAAGTCATTTTGTCGATCACTCAGCCGATGATACAAACTGAAAGGTGCCATGTTGGCGAACGTGATGAAATGTTTTTATGTCTTCCCACGAAATCGGACCAATCTTTAGTATCTTCTCACGAAAGTGGCGACCCTTCGCTCAACAATCTCATCCTTTGACGTGTGTCTTGAAGTACTATTAAAACCCGTCAAAAAACAGTTACGTTTAATTACGACGCGTTTCGAAATAGCAGCGGAAAAAATTGTTCCCATTCTCGTCGCTGGAGCGCTGCCAGCGACAAAATATGAGAAAGTTAGTATGTATATTGATGCCTTATTAAACCGCCCGCGACGCGATGCAGGAACATCATAATTATTCAGAACAATAATAATAATATTTTTATTGTCATATGAACCAGTAAACGGTACAGTCACATAATAATCAATGACAAAACACTAAAACAGTCAGTCAGTTGTTTATGACACTGATTATTCAGTTATTCACCCTTTAGTCGTTCAGGTACTTATTACGCGCGACATTGAAGTCCATTTTTTAGGTTTGCAATAAGTTAGGCCTAAGTATACGGATTCGATACTCCCGAGACGATAATTTAGTTTCGATTATCGATAGGGATCTTTGGCAAGTCCTTCATCCACAATAATAGTCCGTCGTCATCGCTCACCCGCTCGCTCACTCGCTCACCCTTGTGAGTCGCATTCCCACTTTTGAGTGAGTTTCTGAGTACATGCGGGATGTATACTCCGCTGGCACATTGCATATCGAGTTTCTGTTTTAGTCCGGTGTTGTATTAAATAAGGTTTTAGGCCCCATCATACCACGCACGTCCAGCGCCGTTGCTCTCTCAGCTCAGTTGCACAAGCTGAACTTATTCTAGGGCAAGGCTATCCCATCCCCGAACTGCTATCAGGCAGCGCCGCGCCTTTTCAGTGGCATGGTCCTGCGACATAGAATTGGCTCCATATCACGCTTCGACTAATGCCTATTGACCAGTGTGCGTCGTTTTTCACTACTCATGTAAGACTGCTCTGTTCGGCCGGGGTTGAGCTGGGAGCGCTTCTGAGTAGGCTAGGCAAACTTTGAGAGGCACTATATAAAATTGCTGTAGTAATAATAGTCATCGATTAATCCTATACAAAGCGATTCTTAACAAATGCACAAGCCTCCTATTAATAATAATCATAATAACAACAACAACAGTCAAATTACAAGAGCAACAAAGTCACTACCAATGACAATGACAGTGGCAATCACAACGACAACAACAGCGATGACAGTGACAATAACAATGACAATAACATTGACGAGGAGTAATAAAATAGGAAAATTGGTAATAATACTATGATGTTGCGAAGTTAGCATCCCAGTGGGAGTAAGTAAATAAGTCATTCAGTATGTAAGTAAATAATAGCTAATTAATTAATCAGTCAGTTGCCAGCTACTCAGCTTGTAGGCCAGCCAGAGTAGAATGTATCATAATCTACAAACTGCTAATGCGCCTCTTAAGAGCCATCAGCGTATTCACGAGTGATGCGTCGATTCAAATAGAAAAGATTAGTCCGAAGGAGGTCCGAACCCGGTTACCAGAGAAAGAACTAAAAAAGATAGACATGCTGTCAAGGTGAGCGTCGTTTAGGTCGAGGATTGCAGAAAGTCGAAGGAATAGGCTTATGAGATGAGTTGGGGTAGGAATTCTTCAACAGGAAAGAAGAGCAGCGGTTCTAGACGTTTCCAACACGGGGCACCACGAAGGCACCGGGGAACCTGACAGAGGGACCAGTTGGATGTCTGGTATCTTCAAAACTGAAAATGGACTAAAATCTAGAGGGGCCGACTCAGTTGGGGGCATGTCCCCAGGATCCCCTGCAGAGCCGCTACTGGGTTACAAGAGATTTCCGCTTTGAATGGACTACCGAGAGTGCTAGATAATAAAGCTTGAACAAGATGATGGTGGATGATATGCGATGATGGTGAAGAGGCCGAAAAAGTGCGGAATCCAGGAGACTTGGTGCTGGATTTGGCTCCGCTGGAGAACTTGAGATGAATAGTGACCGGGGGTCAAGTGGTTTTGTTGACTTGTTTTCCCAGACGCACTCATTCATTTCCAGTGATCAGTTGCGTCAAAGACTCATTCTCCGATTGATGCTCAACACATCAAAGCCCAGCCGCCAATTAGGACTTTCGATTCTGACGCCTGACCACAGAGAAATTCCGAGACTTTGAACGTCGCGAGAACTGAGACTCGACTGCCAATTATTATTGACTGCACATTCTAAACACTCATAGACGTCGACCTTCTAGACTTCACGAGAAAGTAACTCCAACGCCACAACATCATCAGCGCCAATAATAACAACACGTCTATTCCACATCATAGAAATAATTATGGTCCTCTGCCGGATTTGGTCGTTAGGCGAAGTTTATGACTTTATGAGCATCGGTCTGACCCGAGGCCGGAGACGCTTACGGCCTCGTGGAGGAGCAGACATTCACTACTACTCACGACTCCCACGTATTGGGGAGGAGTAGGGTGGGAGTGGGGTGCTGCCAGTAATGAATGGCAACACCACGCGGCGCTGAGCGAAGTGAGGACGTCATGCCAACTATGTGGACCAGGCAGACACATAGAAAGATAAGTAGACACCCAGACAGACAAATAGACAGATAAGTAGACACCCAGACAGACAAATAGACAGATAAGTAGACACCCAGACAGACAAATAGACAGATAAGTAGACACCCAGACAGACAAATAGACAGATAAGTAGACACCCAGACAGACAAATAGACAGATAAGTAGACACCCAGACAGACAAATAGACAGATAAGTAGACACCCAGACAGACAAATAGACAGATAAGTAGACACCCAGACAGACAAATAGACAGATAAGTAGACACCCAGACAGACAAATAGACAGATAAGTAGACACTCAGACAGACAAATAGACAGATAAGTAGACACCCAGACAGACAAATAGACAGATAAGTAGACACCCAGACAGACAAATAGACAGATAAGTAGACACCCAGACAGACAAATAGACAGATAAGTAGACACCCAGACAGACAAATAGACAGATAAGTAGACACCCTGACAGACAAATAGACAGATAAGTAGACACCCAGACAGACAGATAGACAGATAAGTAGACACCCAGACAGACAGATAGACAGATAAGTAGACACTCAGACAGACAGATAGACAGATAAGTAGACACCCAGACAGACAGATAGACAGATAAGTAGACACTCAGACAGACAGATAGACAGATAAGTAGACACCCAGACAGACAAGTAGACAGATAAGTAGACACTCAGACAGACAGATAGACAGATAAGTAGACACTCAGACAGACAGATAGACAGATAAGTAGACACCCAGACAGACAGATAGACAGATAAGTAGACACTCAGACAGACAGATAGACAGATAAGTAGACACCCAGACAGACAAGTAGACAGATAAGTAGACACCCAGACAGACAAATAGACAGATAAGTAGACACTCAGACAGACAGATAGACAGATAAGTAGACACCCAGACAGACAGATAGACAGATAAGTAGACACTCAGACAGACAGATAGACAGATAAGTAGACACCCAGACAGACAAGTAGATTGAAGACAGATAGATAAAGACACGGACAAACGGCAAACGCACAGACGAATTGACACTTATGCAGACATGCACAAAGACAATTAGACAGGCAGACATATAGGGACAGATAGACAGGCAAATAAGTAGAGACACACATGTATATTGATGGAGAGATCGTCAGAAAGACAGAATGACATGTATTGAGACAAAAATAATTGAAACTGTAATTAGTAACTTCTATAGCGCCTTTGTTTCACGCATGAAACATCAACCGATGGCCCATCAAAACCAATTAGCTATCAGGGTAACGTCCAAAGGATCAGCCCGCGATTACGAATTACGATTACAATTACAAATTGAAAGACAGTCTGATCAGTGTCCATCTGTCAGATATGGCATGGGAACGGCTAGACGTGCAGGCATACGGGCAGGCAGGCAGGCTTTGACCTACCGAGAGGACAGAGCTACGCAGACAGACTCAGTAAGTAAGTAGCAACAGAGACATATCCTGCTTCGCTCCTCCATCCAAAGTCCCGCCTGCGTTTTACGTTTCCGCCAATTAAACCCCGCGAGACGTCTTAGTGTTCAATTGTCATTCAAATAGACCACCTGAACTGGCTGCAGGTAAATAAGGCGGCTACGGCGGCGACGGTAGCCCTACCACACCCCTCACCAAACCCGTAACTACTTACTACTCCACCCACCAATCTCGCCGATCACGTGACTTTCCATCCCGCGTTTTGTACACTGCGTACGTGTGAGAATCGAGGTTTAATCGGAGTGCGACAACGTTAGAATTAGGTGGCGTTCAAGGATTTTGCGATAATTTCTAGGGACAGAGGTTCGCTTTTTTGTCGGGTCTTAGTTTATTTTACCGAAAGGCACGTTTCTAGTTCGCTGAAACGTGTGAAACGTGGTTTTGTGGTCTTCTAAGGTGATATTTGTAAGTATTATGTTGGTTCTGGTAGTTTGTCGAATGTCGATACCTAAGTCTTTAATACACTCCCTCAACTGAAAAACGGAAATAATTATTATTGTAAAGATATTGGGAGTTGGAGAATTTTAAAACGAACCTGTTTCTATGTTGCTTAATGTTTTGAATGTCTTGACATCTACCAGAAGCAGGGCCGTACCGAGCTTTAATTGCGCCCTGTGCCTAGTGCACATCAATTTGACGCCCCCACATTTTAAATATAGTGCATTTTATGGAATAATAAGTTATTCCATCCTGAAATTTGCGCCCTTTCCACATTTGCGCCTTAAGCCACGGCCCCGCTGGCCCACTCCTCTGTACGGCCCTGACCATAAGTACGTTTACAGATGGAAAACCTTCGGAATTAATCAGCGGTGTTTTTAATCCGATGCGTTGCGTTTAACTTTGCGACCGATCCGTGTAAGCTTAGACGCAGGAAAACGTTTCTTGGTATGGTTAAAAGGCTATTTATATAGCACCCTAGGTCAGCTGAGGCCACTGTAAAGGGCGCTGTGCATGTTTTCACGAGGAATAAATGTAATGCGGCCGAATTTTCCGCCGCAGAATAAACGAAATTATTACTTCATCCGGTGGCCACTTATTACAGCACATGCGGATTGTTATGGTCTGGATTAGGGTTATATAGTGTTGTCTTTAGAAAAATGCTTAAAACCTTATTTAAAAAACTTAATTTAATGCGTTGTGTGACTGTCACGAATTCATATGACATTTTAAATAGATGTGATGTGACTTGAATCTGACCAGAGTGATTTTTCATGGACTTTGATCAGCTGCCGCACAGTACAAGGTCCTAGACTTTGACAAGGACTCTAATCAGAGGTGTGTTTACCTGTGGGCATACTATGCCTTTGTGCCCAGAGCCCGAAATCTTGAACCCAAAGCGAAATAAATATTTTTTAATTCTACAGACGACAAAATTTTGAATTATTTTGGGTGTAACTTATTTTATATTTACAGCTTAGCATTCATGTAAAATTGCATTATTGTAATTTATTATTGCTTTGTTCATATGACCAGCAGCTGACCCTGTTGTCTACCTCGGTTAAAGTGTAAGCTGTGTAAGACTGCGATTCGGAGATCACGATTCGAATCCGGTGAGATTCAGAGGGCTTATGTGTGTGGCTTGAAAATATTCTCCCGTTATTTCCCCCATAAAATCAAATATCCAATGAATTCCTTTTAAATAGCTTCTGTAATCCTGATTACAATGTCGACAACACCCTAAAATACGTCCTTTGTGAGTCTTGGACTCCGTCTACCAGTTCAGAAGGCACCCCAGATTGTTAGTGCCTAGGGCCATGTTTCTATAAACATGCTTCTGACTAACAAAATTCTAACTGGTGAATTTGCCTTGGGGAATATCCACTAGAACCACAGGGCTATATCTTGATTTGAGATGGTGTGCACCCACATAATGTGAGCAATAACACTGGAATATTGCCAGCAACCAAGTATGCTTAGGTTCAGTTTGTTGCATAACATGTAGTGATGTTTTGGTCTACTTGAAGAAGCATTCAGTGCCTTGGAGCGTTGAATACTGGCATCCTATACAGAATGCAGATGTCCATTTAGAGTTGTCTATTCATGCACGTATTGTATTGTATTGTATTGTATAGTGACCATTTGGATCAATGAAGGTCGTCTACTGTAGTCTGTTGCATATGTTTATGCCTTCGCCACTCAATGCGTGTAGCTATGTCATGTATGCGGAGCATCTGCCTAACCAAAGGCCACATTCCTGGCCTTGGAACATAGCTCGCTGGTTAGCTATCATCTGACTACTAAGGGCGCCTCCGTAAACAGTGGAGACCTGTGGCTTGACCGAGTGGGGCGTGTGGTTGCAATGTCCAAGGTACACAAAATGAAAATTTAAAAGACATGTTTAATAATCTATACTTGACTCCTCTGCAGTGGGGATCACATGAAAGACACAGCTCTATGTCCCACAGATCCAAAGACCTCTGTGCCCATCAAAGACCTACAGATTTCAGTCTCACAGGCCTACTTTATATTAGACCTATCTAGAGTTTCAACTCTGGAGTTGAAATGATGTTATTATTGTCGCACCCTGTTCCTCCCTTTCTTTCTCCATCCCTCTCTTTCTTGTCTCCACCCTTCCTTCTGCTCCCTCCCATGCCTTCCTCACATCACCCCTTCCGTTCGGTCTCTCCCTCTTCACTCTCTCCTACACTCTTCCTCTCCCATCTCACTCTGGTTTGGTTTTGAGTCTTGTACAAATCATGATATGTCCTGATGATTCCCTAATTACTATTTTTTTTATTAAGATTAAAACTTTCTGTTGCTGATGTGGCTGGGCGTTTGTCATCATTTGCCTGGTGCATCAAACTGCCTGATCACTTTGCAAAGACATTTAAAACTGTTTTTAAATAGGTAGGCACTAGGCAGATACCGTGATGACGGTAACAGACGGTTGTGAACTCAGACAACAGGGTTTACTCATTTTACTTAATATTATAAATTCAGCTGAGCTTTGCTAAATTATATTAACCAAGTTTAAAGGATCAGTTGCAACAAAAGTTTGCCCAAATTCGCTACATTGGTTAAGAGCGCAGGTTCCACGAGTTTCTTTGTGTGTGAGGATCGACATTTGCCTCTCAATGGTGTGTTATTTGAAAGTGGGATGTGGTGGTGTATAGCGATATGTTTAGTGCCGTATGACCATAGGGTAGCAGGTTCGAATCTACGTCAAGCCACAGCGACTACAAGTTGCTTACTCACAGTTGTCTGTGAGAAAGGCAATGAGAGCCCAAGTCAAGCCACCTCACATGTCTCATAACTGGATAGCAAAATAAAAAACCAAATGACCTGCCTTCAAATAGAGAATTATTATTCCTCATCCTCAGCATAATATCTCTAAAGGTCTAGATGACTCTTTGGCAGAGTCGTCTAGATGTTGAAGTGTGTTTGTTAATCGGATTATGCCAATGATTACGGGTCAATTGTTCATGCAAATTACCCCTGATGTTGTTACATGTGGAACCCATTGCTCGTGACTACTGCGAGTCCGTCCACCGTGTATTCGTGACGTTCTTGATGCTGAACGCACGGAGTGACGGTCGCGTTTTGCATTTTAATTTGGCCGACGATTGTAGCGAAAAGTCCACTGGTGCTGTGAGAGAAAATAGCTCACGACTGGTCTATGAAATGAGTTTTGAGCGCAGTCACATAAATCATAAATTACAGGCCACCGGCGCGCCGCGTCTAATGATTACCGCGCGCTCTTGAGGATTTCCGCTCGAGTGGTTTGTGAATGCATCCCCGAGAGTTGGAGGGAGGAGACATTCAGGTAGGAGGGGGGACGTCAACCAATCGGCCGATAGACCATTCTTGTGCTGCGCGTGAGTTATCTCGCTGGGTCAGTCAACAGAGGGTGTTTGATTCTGAAATAATTTCTGCTGCTACGAATATTATTGTGTGCTGAAAAACGGCGGCGCATGTGATTGACGGGTGGAAATACGAGAACCCTGGTTCCGTCGGACCTTGCTCTGCAGTCGTGACACCTGTTCGCTTGGGAACTAGAGTATCGGTTACTGCAGATTTTCCATACTGTTATTTATCGCTAGGTTGTGAGATTCAGTTACAGGTACTGGTATTAATATTCTGATGTAGTGCCCTGGTATGAATAATAACCAGGGTTTCGGCATGTTATTATTGTGGATGGTAAGAGGCTATATATACTGTAGAGTGCACGGGGTAGAAGTTTCGGACTGCAGTTTGATGAACACCAATTTATTGGAAATAATGGCTTTAAATGAAGCTGCCTTTGAGACTGTAAAAGGAGGCTGCCTTTGAAACTGGCAAGAGGTGATGGATTAACATTTGTCAACTTAAGAGTTGGCTAATGCTATAGGAAGAAGAATTTATTGTGGTTATTATTGTTGTGCTGTTTCTGTGCGTTAGTAATTGGTTGATGTTGACTGAGGCTGGATGGTAATATGGTTTGACACAATGTTGATCTATAGAATGAAGACTGTTGAGATTTTAGATGAGAATGATGACAGCAATTGATATTGAGAAGAATATTTGGGAAAATGGAGAACATTTAAATAAAAATGGAAGAATATTTATTTGTACGAGTAAAAGCTGAAAAACTGGAAATTGATCTTGTAAGAAATTTAAGGAATATTTGAGAAATGGGAATATGTTTAGACAATGAGAGAACATTTGTCAAGAGAATATTTGGGAGAAAAAATCAATTTATGTTGAAGAGGGGAAAATGGAAAATTTTGTACTATGGTTCCTCTACGACTCTTTCTTGGATTTTTCTGGTCGTGCTTCTGTTTCTGTCGGTACTTTTTAAAACTGCTTTTCACACAGGCTTTCTCTCTGGGAGCGCATCTGATTAGGGTGTACTGGGAAGGGTGCTATAGAAGTCTGTAAATACTGTACAGTGCAATGCAATTGCTGGTGAAGTAAATGAAGGGTTCTTTCCAAGCTTAAAATTTCTGTTGGGTGCAAAGAGCCACTGACTGTGTTCATTACACGGCCTGCATTTGGTTTACATGTATGTACATGTCATTCAGTGAGAAGAGTATTTGTGTTACAGTGAATATAGTTGTAGTTCGTTCGTCTACTGTAGAGAGGGAACATTCTATTGCCTTTGGTTATGAAAGTTATACCTAGATGCAGTAGATGGTACCATTGGTATAAGCCAAAGGATGAGTGGCACTGACTGGAGGTCCTGTTATTGGATGGAAAGGCTCTGAATGTGGCTGACTTTTATTGTGAATGGTTTTGATGTCAAGACCTCAGATCCAATTTCAGAATTTTAAGTGACTTTGTGGCAGAACTAATTGTGATCTCTGGTTGGCTGCAGTTTTCTGGTTGTTATATGACAGTATAGGCCGATACAGTTTCCTTCAATACATACTGTATCTATTGATATTCGAATTTCCTTCTATGCATCTATTTATGTCCTTCTATATGTATTGTACTATGTATTAATATTGGTATTACCTTCTGTGTATGGTTTACATATTGCATCTGTTGACATTCATATATCCTTATTTTCATGTTGTACATATTCTTTGATGTTCATATTTCCTTATGTAATTCTATTGATAAAATTTAGTTATTTTATATTTTATAATGTTATTACTGGTTGTCAGCAAGGTGAAACATATCTGAGTTAAGTCTAGACTTTTTCAACCAAGTAAGAGGTTATGAACTGTATATATTATATGGTGCAGGCTCTCGATTTTCCTGATTAACGTGAGTTGCATTTTATGTTGAGCTTTTTCATTTGTTGTTAAGAATTTCTTTGATTGCTTTATTACCAGTCTTGATTGCAATCTTGGTTTTAATGTACCATTATCTTAATGTTCTTAGTGATTGTCTTGTCTAAACAACCACCTAAATACTATTGAGGCTTATTCTGCCTAATCTCTCTGGTATCTTTGACAACATTTGGTATATTATCTCTACATCCTCTGTGACTTTGTTGTACATGTGATTTAGCTTTAAAATTATTAAGAGTATGATAAAGATATAATGGGTAGTAAAGTACATCAGGGTAGTGAAGATAAAAGGTAGTTAAGGACATCAAGGTAATTAAATGAAGGATAGTGGTGTTTAGGTATAGTACAATCCTTCATAATTGCTTCAATACCTTGAATTGGTAGCTGCATGTGTGTTATCAGTAATGGCAATATCCTTAATTATAATACCTTACCTGGCTACTTTTAATTGCTTTACCTGAACTCCCTTCATTTCTTTACCTGGGTGGTGCCGAGGGGCAGAGGTCGCCTCTGTTGAGCCTCCTTTGATTGTTTATGGGCTTTTAAGCATTTCCCTTCCTGTCTTCTGGGGTGCATCCGTTCCTGATGGGGTTCGTATTGTCACAGCCCCAGTCTACAGGAACTGGTGACCTTGCTTCTGAGGTCAGTGCTTCCTGCAGATGGTCAGATAGCTGATTTGTAATTATCTATGCTAAACGGATGGAAGCTTAATTATCTGTGGGCAGGCTGGGAGGGAGGACCATGATAATTATTGTTCTTAATGAGGTTGACCTTAATGGGGCACCTAAGATGCAATCCAGTTTGAGTTTCTGATGTCTCAATCTTCCTTAGCCTTTGATGTATCTGGATTTTGGTCTAAGGGTCTGTCCGGAGGGTGGGGCTACCCGGCCTTCTAGCATATTATATATATTTATATATATATATATATTGTTATCCCTTTGTAAGCGGCATTGGATGACACTGTTTTGTGCAAAAGACCAAACAAAGAAGACAAGGCCTTTTTCGAAATTGGTCAGTGTGCTTGTGGATTTAAGGTTTATCGTCTAATGCTGTGCTTTGCATTATGCGTGTCTTGAATGTGATTAGATTGGATTAGACGTGTATCTGTTTTACTGATGTACCTCGGATGTGTACCACATGACCAGATTCTTTTGATCCATGATTATACCATCAAGATCAATTGTTTATAAGGCATTGCAATTCACCTGACATTCAACATTGTTTAGAACTGTGTTCACATTTCTGGCAGCATCAGAACCAGGATTTGAAGTTAGGAATATCGCAATATTTAGTACATGTTGCACTTTGGCCGATTGTATTATATGCGGAGGTTGCTGAAGGCAACATTTTTAATCCGCCTAGTTGATGCAAAAATTCATGTGCGTTGACTCGTCCTGTACAGTGCAATTGAGCTATGTTAAAAACTTGTTACAAATTGGACTTGAATAGGTCGTCAATTTTGTTTTGTGAAAGCTTGGCTTGAAAGCATGGACTGCAGAGGACTTGATGTGTGTGTCACCGTCTTTAGCTTAGCTATGTAAATCAGGCTTTCATGGGCGATGGAGTGCAGTTTGTTTGGTTCAGCGCAGTTTGAGTTGGATTGCTGTGCCTAAGGCAGTTCATGCTTTTCTCTTTGTCCAGTCGCAATTATTTAGAAATAATTGTGTTCGGAAATTGTACTCTTACAATACTGGCTGCGTCACCCCGCCACACAGGACATCCCTCCCTTCCGGGCGGCTTAGCTGGGCCCCAACTTGGCGGAAAGGGGGTGGAGGCAAGGTAGGCTGAAGTGTGGGGTGTAGGAACCATGCTGTGAAATAATCCATTTCCTTGTTCCATTCTCATCTGATTTGGTGAAGTTTTACCTGGCTAGTTTGAGTTATTATACATGATTTAAATGAGGGGTTTTAGTTGTGATTAGTTATTGTTATTTTGTAGGTTTCAGTTTAAGTTCTAGCTGATACTATCGAATATTTTAACCTTTCAGTTATTATATTCCAAGTTTTTGGTGTAGTTAAGCATTTTCCGCTATCGAGAATTATAGTTCATAAATTCAGAATGTACCACTGTTTCAATCATCAATAATAATAGGGACATCTATGTGTAATGCCTAACAGTAATGTTCAATGTCGAGCAGGCAAGTCTTAAATCTGGTTTTCAGTTTATCAATCATTATCTATTTATATTATATTGGTATGCCGAGTTTTATTAGTAACAAAGCACTTTATTTTCGTTTTATTCACCGTCATTTTTGTTGTCGGAGTTGTAGTCATCGTTATCATTAATGAAAACGCTTAGGTTTTCGTTAACAATAGGTTTAAGTCTTGATGACGCATGCTGTGTTGAGTGACTGGCTGGCTAGAGGAGAGGTGGGGGCATACTGGTGCCTTCTGTCATTGTTTCTGTAGGGAAGGCCGTCTGTCCAGGGTAGCCGTCATGGTTCATAGAATTGTTTTGGGATAGAGGTGTTTAGCCTGGGGTTGTCTGACTATGGGGGAAGAGTGCTGCTCTCTCTCTCCCAGATGATATGCTGTGGAAATTGCTCTTTCACAGGCGAATCCTCTGGTAAAAAAAATTTGAAAGAGGTTGAAAGGCAGGACCCTGGGAGTGACACGTTTTTCCAACATCTTTGCAGATTGATTGTAATTGCAAATTTATATAGCACCCCTTCAAAAGAGACTCGTCCGAGATGCTCTTATGCATTAAAACCACATGACCCAAGAGAGAGGTCTTCAAGCGCCTGTAAATAAAGGCTTGCGGTTTGTTTATATTGTATGCAAATCATACGCAGCGGCGCCTTGACCTACTATTCAACTGAACAGGCCGGTGCCCTTTCCTTGATGCTATTTACTACCCTGGGATGACCCCAATTGGATAACCACTGGTGACTGTCATTGTTTACTGTGCTTTGCTAAGTTGTGAACTGATGTGCATTGTAGTTCTTAATGCCATTCAACTTGCAATCACAGAGAGCAACTCTTGACCTGTTTTGCAGTTTGTTTGGCACCACATGAATGTTCAATTAAACAGGCTTTCTCAGTTCTGCAATCACCACTCAAATTCGGCTGAGACAGCTTTTCAAAAGGAACTGCTGAAAAATCTCCTTTGGTTTTGCTCTGTCTCGTCCGTCATCTCAAAACTCCTGTTTTTTCTTTCTCGCCTGCAGCACGTGTGACTGAAAACTGATTTCAAGCTATCCTCCTACTGTATGCACGGTTAGAGCAGTCGGCCTGTAATGCTGAGTTTGTGGGTTCGACCCTCATCTGAGAAGTTACAGTGTAGGGACCTTGAGCAAGATTGTATGAAGCGCAATATCAAATGTCAGTTGTGTTGTATAATTTTTATTGTATGCTGGTACCTTCCCTGCGTCGTCTCATGACCTCCATCACCAGCAATTTCCACTGCAGCACCATTCAGTCCCCTTCGCTGCATCCCCTTCAATTCTGAACTAGTAGACGTAGACTGATCAAACAGCCTGATCTTGGCTGATTGATATATGACGTCATTGGGGCAAAGCTGACATCCATTACGCAGCTTGTGTGCGATGCCAACAAATGTTGAGGCCTATACAATACATTTATGGTAGCTTTACATTTCCGATCAACAAGGTAGGCCACCGGTATATGTAATTAGATGACAAACTTAATTCAGCTTTAAAACACGGTGGTAAAATGCTTAGCTTTATACTATTTTCAAACAGGGAGGTACAGGAAGGATATATACGCGGGCGTCGTTTGCTGTTTGTAATATGAGGTGAACTTCCATGGCGTGTGAAAGAACGTTGCAACGAATGTTGGGACTCGACTGTTCAATGATGTCTATTTAAATTCGTGAAATTTCCATTTTGCTTTTAGTGTGAGAATTTCTGCCCTGTGGGCAAGCGCGTGTTGCATGTGAATGCTGTAACTTGAGATATTTTATTGCTGGACATTCTTTGGCAGAGGTCATATCTGACTTTGAAGAAACGTTTGTGCCACTTTGAGAAGTCCATTGTATGGTAGCTCTAGTTGTCAAGTAATTAGGTCAACGTTTTAGCGTGTTTGCTTTGTACCTGTGAGTGTTCCTTTGTGCCACTGTTTGTTTCTCTGCCTATTACACGTTTCATTGTTTGCCCTTGTTAAAGCCCAGTACATGTGTGTATCTCCCTGTTTGTCTGTTTGTTTCTCTGCCTATTACTCGTTTTGGTGTTTGCCCTAATTAAAGCCCACTACATGCGTATCTCCATATTTGTCTTATGGTCCAGGGTAACTCTGTTTGCTCAATTATCCACATTTGAATTCGTCCATTGTATGTCTTATGAAGCTGTACAGAAATGGGAGTTTACCCATGCAGCTGGGAAGTCGTTTTGACACGACCAACTGTGTATTTGACAGGTTGACAACCTAGCCAAAGTCACCGAAGTCCTACGATTCTGGCCCAGCAGAGCAGAATTTCAATGACGTTTCTAATTCTATTTGCTCGACTATGTTTAGCCGCATGAATGGAATTGTTTCCTTCGACTTTCAGTTCATTCGATTTTCAATTCAGCGTTGAGTTCCTTGGTTTGTTGTTATTATTACTTAAATTGACATTTGTCAAATGAATCGAAAGTGTGTGTATGTTTTTCTGTGCATGTGTCATGTTCTTGATGTAACACTGCTAATTTATAACATGCATTTTGTGCCTGACTGGATCGTAAATGATTATTATGAGGACTTTTACTGCCATATAGAAGCACCAATTCAGTTTACATAATTATTTTATGATTTGTTTTGAGATCTTGCCGTTGATATGTAATGAAAACAGATGTTGCTGTGATATGAACGATGGCAGATTTGAATTTTTGGGCACTAGAGCCACATTAACTGTGGACTAAATGATAATTGCCAGTGAACTATTCATGATATTTGATATACCTGTGTCATGTCTAATCCAGAATTTTGATTTACTTCATCAAAGGGACCAGACGTTCATGACACTGTGTTACACGCATACATACATACACACACACACCCACATGCACACCAACCCACATGTACCTATGCCCAGAAGTGAACAGTCATACAAACACATGCTCACACACCCAAATACATAAAC
This sequence comes from Bimastos eiseni, assembly GCA_959347315.1. Taxonomy (NCBI): domain Eukaryota; kingdom Metazoa; phylum Annelida; class Clitellata; order Crassiclitellata; family Lumbricidae; genus Bimastos; species Bimastos eiseni. Next base: position 9,147,833 of record OY365811.1, on the reverse strand, counting down.
ACATACACACGTATGCACATAACTCATGCATATGCACACCCCTCTGTATGACTCTGCTTCTGGCAGGTTTTTGTAAGCCACTCGAATTAATTTTTCTTAAGTCATGGCTGGATTCGGAGCGCTTCGAAGTAGGTTCTTGAAGAGGCGCAATATAAATGCGCAAAATAAACGAACGAAGGATGATCTGGCGCATCTTGCAATGATGTTTCTTTTGGCCTATTTCAATAGCATGTCCATTTAATGTATAGTGCATCAGAATTAATTTCCTTGCCTTAAGTAATATGAAACTTTGCTTCTAGTAATAGAAGTAAAAATCTAAGCAAATGCCTTATCTGAAATTATCAGTCTTGGTTTGATGTCGATCCAGGAAACTATCCTGCCAAGGCACTGGTTGAATTTTGGGGGCCATGTGAAAGAGTTAACCCTGCAGACTATTTTGGGAGAGAGTTGCCAACTAAAACAGCTCTCAGTATCAAATATGGTGCACTTTGGTGGGAGAAAGATAATTTGGTTTTGCATCACAGGGCAACCTTTTATTAAAGGGGTTCCAGGGTTGAAATTGTTGCTGCCAATTGTACCTTGTGTGTTTTTGCTATTGGCTAGTAACTGAAGAATTCCTCTCTAGAGATGATAGCTTCCAAAATCAAATTGCCATCGTTGTAGCACATTACAACGACTGTTACCTTCACTTACTACACCACGGTTCAAACCCTTAAAGACTTAAAAGGTTAAAGGCAGTGAGGTTAGTTTTTTCCCACCACTAGTTTTTTCCCACCATACCATGAAACAATCAATGATGGCAATGCTTTCCATGAGGGGATCAAGGAAACTTATCAACTTACCGGTTCCTTCTTTCTTAAAGGTTCAGCACCAGGAGCGGAGTCTTAGGGTGGGGGAGGAGGGGACGGTCCTCTCCTACAGTTCATGTGGAAGGGATGGAGCTGTTTGAATTTCCTCCAATATACCAAATATTTCATATATAGTTTTTATATATTGAACATTTCTACAATCCCCTCGTATTTTTACTATATTCAGGTGTGGAAATTGAAATTTGTTTCCAACCTGCCCCCACCCCAACCCTGGAACAAGTCTCCACCAATGTCCAGCACACCCTTGCCGTGGAACGATATTTCCTCTACGAGATTTTAGCCGGCTGTACTTCTGTTTCTGCATTTCCTTTCTTCTCCAGCTGGCTTTTCACACTGTGAGCACCTCCAATTAGGTTGTACTGTTAGATGCGCTATAGAAATCTGTAAATATAGCACAATGCAATTTTTAGGGATGCCACCATATGTCGTGTCTTGCATTTCTTAGTATAACCTGTTAACGAATCGTTTAGCTGAGTCGGAAGTGATTTTAATTGTATGTTAACGGCACACGACGGTGACTGTCGCTGCTGGGCCTACCTTACGTTTTATGTGTCTAAATGGGTTGCCGACGAAAAGAGACCCTAATGATCGCTTCAGTTTGACACCATAATTGTTGCTCGGCCGTACTTCTGAGCATCGCCGATAAATTCCACACCGCGTTGAATAGATATCGGGCGGCGAGGTGTAACTGTCACTTTTATGGCAAAAATGCTTTCGGAAAATAACTCGTTCATCTTCAGTCCAAGTGTCTCGTTCATAGCGACGCGAGGCATAATACGACTGTCATTGTCAATGGTGTCGTTGTATCCGGTCGTTGAATAACCCTCCGGTGCATCTCGTGTCCTGGACAATGGGGCTGTTTTCTGCGAAGGCACACGTCCGCTGCCACTGTCGTCGTCCTCAATCGAGTTCGTCTATTGCTACGTCGTCGGGCACCTCGGTGGTTCTTTGGCGGCACATGAGGCATTTTTAAGATGGCATTCTTCGGACTTGTGTCGACATCGATGGGTGGTCCACCCGTCGTTCTTAGCCCTAAAGAGAACATTAGAACGGAAGGAACTAGGTTGTTAGCTCAATGGGAGTTAAACGCACGTGCGTGCTTCGTTGGATAGTGGCTTGACAGACGACGTTAAAGGCTGATTGTGTGTCTTCGCGCAAAACGTGTACACACCAATACATACACCGGTTCTGGGACATTGGCAGTTTATAGATAACAGGATTGTCATAGTAGTTTTACTGTCATAAATAGTTTTGTTGTTACTAAGAGTCTTTAGCTGTGTTGTAATTAATTGGTTTTTGCTTTGGAAATTCTGTGTTTTGCACCTGGATGTTATGACGTGAGAGGCTCAATGTTGCATTTCTTTAGTTTAAATGAGTCTGGAGTTTGTTGTTGAATACTGTGCTGAATGTTTACTATCTGTGGGAGTTGTTGATGTTCAGATCTGTTCAGATCTGCAGAAGATTGGTGATGAATAGAGCATGTGATAGTTATTTCATTCTAAATCATTGTTCTTTGCGTGTGTAAAGACACTTGAGATACTGATGTAAACTAAATCGTTTCGAGACAATTTGAATTGTTTGCTAAGTTGAACAGTAAATAATCTTATTGAAAGGATATTTTCAAACAGAATACATCTATCATATTAGTTGAATAGTTGTGCCTAAACTATTCTGTGTGCAGTTCAAAACTTTTTCAGTGGACCCAGAACCGTTATGACTGACTTGCTTGAGTGAATTACTTTTTGAGTGAATTATTTCTGTAGGTCAATTAATTCTCTGAGTAAATAAAATCTTTTTAATTCTGTGAGTGAATTAATTCATTGAGTGAATTAATTCAGTGAGTGAATTAATTCAGTGAGTGAATTAATTCAGTGAGTGAATTAATTCAGTGAGTGAATTAATTCAGTGAGTGAATTAATTCAGTGAGTGAATTAATTCAGTGAGTGAATTATTTCAGTGAGTGAATTATTTCAGTGAGTGAATTATTTCAGTGAGTGAATTAATTTTTTGAGTGAATTAATTTTTTGAGTGAATTAATTTTTTGAGTGAATTAATTCTTTGAGTGAATTAATTCTTTGAGTGAATTAATTCTTTGAGTGAATTAATTCTTTGTTGTTTATCTATATGTATAAGACTCTTTTACGGTTGGCACATTTTGGCTACAGTGTGTTTGTATGTAGTTCACAATAATTACAAAATGCATTGCATGAAGACAATTCTGTGCTGCGATTTGAAACTTTTTCTCGTTGTTTTTCCAGTTCTCACCGAATTATGATTCTGAAAGCGTGTAGGGTTCCTGTTCCCTGGTTTCTTGTGATAGTGGAACTGATTGCTGCCATTTCATCAGCTCAAAAAGGTGAATATGTGAGACCTGTAATCATGTCACTAGCACTTGAGAGGTCATTAGTATGCACACATGTAAAAAGCCAGATACATACATACCTACATACATACATATTACATACAATCATTCATACATATATACATATATATGCATGTTTTTTTAAACAATTTGATGTGAGTGTGATCAGAGTATACTAACGGACTAAGCAGATGTTGTTTTAGATACAATATTTCTATCGCATATGTATGTATGTATGTTTGGGCATAACAGAGTAGACAATTTCCACCGAGTACCGAATCCGAGTATTTGGATGAAATATTTGCCGTATCCGGGTACGAACCGAATAGTAGCGGCAAATCTGGCAACGAGTACCATCCGTATGCAAAGCATAGTTAACCTGCCACATGCACAGATATGGAGAACTATCTATAATCAATGCAGAGTCTATAACAATATCCTTCATATAACATATTATTGCACTCTAGGCTATAACAGTATATTTATTATTCAATAACTTTACTTGTGAAAAAAATGTAAAACCTTGTTATAAAATTTGAAATAAGAAGTTATCAATGACGTCTTTACTCTCCAATGTTTACCGGAAAGTGGGTGAAGTCAATTCAAGCGGGAAAATTACTGATATGGTTGCCACCTGAAGAATACAACCAAAACAAATTAAAATGTATAAATTAACATGATCATTATTTTTAAAGAAAATTCAATGGAATGTTAAGTTCTTGTCTAATTAGTCAATAGCTTATAAGTAAGTCCGTTAGTCCTATATGTATTTGATGAAAAAATATTGTTTTATCAAAAAAAGATACTTTTTTGAAAAAAGGTTATTTTTATCTATTTGCGGATGTAATATTTGCGAGGCAAATATTTCCAAATAGTCCAATATTCGGCTGAGGCGAATGTCCGAGGCAATTTCCGGTTATACCCTAATGTATGTATGTGTGTTTGTATCAAGATACCTAATGCGTGATGCCTTTCAAGTACCTTTCCAAAGTGATCATACATTGCAATACAGGGAATACACGTGTGATATCCTAACTGGTTGTAATAATTGACTTGTCTTCTGTTGTAGTTCCGGTGTGGACGGATACAAAGCTTTACAATGACTCCACAGTCATCTACAAGCTGTTCATACAGAATATGGAGGCAAGGCTGACCTGTCCCACTAACCTGAAGTCTCCCAAGGTTAACTGGCTGAAGGATGGTCGACCATTCCAAGAACGAGGATTGGGCAAGGTCAGAATCCAGATGGTTTTAAGGAAATTTTGTTTTCCTTGGCAGTTGAACCATTGCCTGACCTTCTTGGATCTTGATAATTATCAGAAATTATTTGAAATATCTCTTGTTAATTTTTTTATGATTGACTTTATCCTTGAATGTGTAATTGTATTGGTATGTTGCTTTTAAGAGTGCATTGTTAATAATAATAATAATAATTATTAAATTTTTCTTTGAATTTCAAACTGACAACAGTGCAGTTCGATTACAAGTTCAGTATGAACGGATGATGAAGAGGTACTACAAGAGTTGAATTTAACTGTTTGCAACCATGCAAGGTGTCATTACATAATGTATCTAATTTAATCACCAGATCCAGCAGTTAATCCACCTGACTGTTAATCCAGCTAAACAATGAAACTCTGACCTTTTTTTGCCTTGGGGTACGGGAAGCCATCGTGACTTGTCAACTGGTGATAAATGCTTGAAAACTTTTCCCTCTTGATGTTGCTGGAGTGGGAGAGTTTCTCCATGCAGATGTACTGAAAAGTCACTATATATACCGGTATATATTTATTCAAGGAAATACTGAACGAATAAATGGCCAACTGAACTAGTGAATAAATAGATAAATAAATGACCACCCGAAATTAGTGAGTTAAAAAATTACTGACTGAAATGAGTGAATTAGTAAATGACCAACTGAAATTAGTCAATAAATAATGACTGACTAAAATGACTGAATAAACAATGAAACGACAATGAAACACATAACGATCATATAGTAACATGCACATAAAAGAAACTCTTAACATCAGCATAACAAGGAGAGGATATTCTGATAATCTTCGATGTCACATTATACCATGGAATTTTGTCAACTCTGAATTAGATTTATTTTCTTAGCTATCTTTATATATATATATATATATATAACACAGATAAAACGTTCCTGTGTAGCTCAAACAATCTAAAGTTCTGAACACTGCATATACTTGTTGTTGTTGCCTTTGTTGTCTTGTACAGATCATCCGATCTGAGCATTCGATAAAGCTTCCTGGTCTGCTCGTTGCGTTTGACAAAGGCAACTACACGTGCATCGTCTGGAATAAACGTTGGACTTTGCAGAGGACATTTGTCGTTGACGTTATCAGTAAGAAGCCGTAAATGAAGAGTTTGAAAATGATGAGTTGTGGAGTGCATGTTTGAACGTTGCTCAGGCAGTCAGTGTGTACCATAATCAAGGATTCATACGCAGTGCTGCAGAATCGTAAAATAATCCACTTGTAAGCAATTTTTAGTTAAAATTTTTAACAGGTGTTTGTCTTTTGTTGTGCATTAATTTGGCATAATATTGTGTGAATATTTCTCCTTATATATTTGTTTTCATGGGCCTTTTAATTTATATATTTAATGGCTTTTTGAAGTTTGGTGTACAATTAATGAAATTTAATTAATAATTAATAAAATCAGTAATCTGCTGAGGATCTCCTCAAGGAAAGGAACAGGAAAACACGAAGTTGGAAAATTTAGTGGAATCTGTTTCTCGTCTGTAGTTCAGCATCGTGGTCCAGCAGAGTTTACAATGGCTCCAGAGAATCGTACAGTCTTTGAGGGAGAGACTGTGGAGCTGAATTGTCGCTACCTGAGTGGAGATCCAGCTTACGTTCAATGGGTTAAGCATTACACCGTAAATGACTCTTACGTTGCCAGTAATGGAACGTATTACATCACCAGTGTACAGGTAATTGTGATTACATTTGAAATGACTGATCAAATTACTGTCCTTGTTATTCTGAGTGGCGGATGTGTGTTTGAGCTTCTATGGTGGCCAGTAAAGGTGCCTTAAGAGTGATTGCTCTTGTACGAATGGTTGTAGCTGTATCTTTTGTCTGGATCCACGCTTGTGCGTGGGCCCACCGCTGGTGACTCTTTCAGCTTACTGTTCATTGTTTTGCTAAATGATGTTTTAAATTCGTTCTTAATGACATTTAAAACCATATAGGCCAGTGCAGAGAGCACCTCTGAGTAGATATGTTGAAGGCGTGCAATATGAATGCTCCATTACATAGCCAACTCAGAGGAGTGCCAATACTTTAGTTTTTGAGGCTAGTGACCAGGCCTTAATATTGTTAAATCTTTCTGTCACTGCGTGATGTTGACAGTACTCGTTAGATACCTTGAGTCGTTAAAGGAGAACAGCGATTCAGTAAATCTGAAATGTCTAGTCTCTCAAAGTGGATGCACACTGTCAAACTGATTTCATAATGGCAAAGAAAGATGAAAATCTAATTCTAAGTTACAATCGATTGCCATTGTTAAGTTTCTGCTTGTATAAGTTGCTGTCGTATCATGACACAGCAATTATCGGAGCAGTGACCGTTCTGGGTGGAGCCTGGGCATACAACCAATCACTGGCTGTGCCAATCTGCCATCCTCCTGTCTTATTGTTCATGTTATTCATCACCACCAGGTGATGCTGTAAAGATAAACCAGTTTAAACTTCTGCTTTTTGTCTCTTCATCATTCCCACCTTTACTGGCTTTTGGGAAATCTGAAAGCCAACAGATTATAAATGTATATGGGACATGGTGGTTTAAGGTATGTTCTATGGGGGGGTTATGGCAGGGGGGTAATGGCAGAGGGGGTAAAGGCAGAGGGGGTAAAGGCAGAGGGGTAATGTCAGGGGTGGTAATATCCGGGGGGGATAATGTCCTAGACCCGTTTTATTCTTGCTTCAGCCATTGCGTAGCCACCTGTGATGAGGATATTGACGGATGGAGATGCAGTTAAGTATTAAACACATTGATCAGTTCACGCGTGAATCCTGTGTGACACCAGCGACTTATAGTAAGAAAAATATGGCACTTGAAATGCGCTGATGGATAAATTTATGCATCGTATATTTATGTCGGAGATATTCAGCATGTATGTTGAGGTCTTAATGTCTTACTTCAGATGTCATTTTACATTGTTGCAATTAATGCTTTTCTCAAGGTCTCTGCAATATCTCGATTGATGTTCCAAAATATCTATTGGCAATTAAAAATGCAGATGAACATTTTTGCCCAACAATGCTTTTATTACCACTGCAATTAAACGATGTCACTTGTTGCATTACGACAACAAGGACTGATTGAATTAATGAATATGCATGCATAATTCATGTATTTATTTTTGGCATTTCATTGATTGTTAATATAATAATAATAATTATAACGCAGCATGATTACATGTACAGTATTAACGAACGATGAAAAGTTATTACAGGAGTCGAATATCGACTGTCGGCAGCCATGCAAGGCGCCCATTACATTATACATATGATTTAACCAACTCCATTTAAGTCCCGGTTTTTACAGTGTGTGTCTATGTTTGTGCAGAATGGTCCGAGTGACGATGACACTGATCCAGGCCGCCTAACCATCCTCAACGTGACGAGGTTAGACTCCGGCTGGTACACCTGCATCGTGTCCAACCGATTTGGGTCAGTCCACCGTGGCGCCTGGATCCAGGTCAATCCTCACCCTTCTTCTTCCCTCTCGCTTTCGTCAGCCTCGACGAACGATTTCAAGGCGGCCATAGGCGTCGCGGTCGGGGCAGTGATGGTAGCCATGGTGATTGCGACCGTCGCCGTGATAATCGTGTGGAGGAGGAACAGGCGGAGGCCAGCGGTCATCTCGTTCATTAAGAGTGCCATTTATGGACATGTGCCACTGACCGTGCCAGATGACCCTGAGTGGGAGATACTGGAGGAAAAGTAAGTAAGACCTTTCTTTTGATCTAATCGGCACTGGCATTTACGAACCAATTCATTTGTATTTATGTCACCTTGTAATTCCAGTAAAGTATCATACTGTGCGGTAAATTAATATTAAGGTTTGTGAACTCATTTCAGCCTTTTATGCGGTTTATCTTGAGGGGGATATGTGAACCCACATTTTAACGGTTGCAATCAAGATAGTTACATTTTCATGTTTTATACTATTTTTAATGCAAAAACATGATCTCTGATTCAGCTGTGTTCTGACCATAGCGGGTGTCAAGTTTATATTGGAGGTTTTTTCTGCCTGTTATGTATGCATGCATGTATGCATGTATGTATGTTTGTGTGTGTGCATGTGGAGGTATGTATGTTTGTGAGTGTGATCATCTGTCTATCTGGATATTTCTATGGCAGCTTAATTAAAAATTCCTGCCTATTGCAGTGAACTTGGTTGGTTTAGACGATTTTGTGTTGGCAGATAAAGCTCATACGCATTCTATAAGTCGTCTCTGAGTGGGTTATCTTTGAGAGGTACTATGTAAATCTAATGAGTGAATGAATGAATGAATCAATCAATGTATGAATTACTGAATGAATGAATGAATAAATGAATGGAAAGTGACCTGAATTTTTGTGTTTTGTTGCACCATCAGTCTTGTGGGTTAGCAGCAGGTATTGCAGAAGACATTAAAATGTTATATTTGTGCTGTATAACACGAAACATGATTTTAAAATGAGTACCTGTGCATTGATTTCTGTACATGGTGCCAGTGGCTAACTGGTGATTGTGTCTAACTGTCCAGCCTGCAGGTCGGAGAACTGATCGGAGAAGGCGCCTTTGGCAGAGTGCATCTTGGTCATGTGCAGAGAATGCGTGGCCGAACCGAGCCACAGGTTGTGGCAGTGAAGATGCTGAAGAGTGAGTATCATCATCTGAAGAATTTTTGTGGCGGCTTTTATTACTCTACGAAGGGTTTATTAGAGCTGTCAGGTCTTCTTTGGGAATTGAGATTATTGTTGTTCAGTGTTTTCCTGCTATTGTCTAGTGCTAACGAAATGGTTGTTTTTCACATGTTTGGTTAGGGGGAATATACGCTTAACTTTTAATCAAGAAGATCGTTCCTATTGTCTAATCTGAAAGGTAGATATTATTGGGTCTTGATATAATTTAAGCTGTTAAAGTAGTCTTTCCAACTCTTGAGATTTTAGGAAGGACCTAAATTTCCTATTTTGTGATAATGTATTGGTTTATATATATATATATATATATATATATATATATATATATATTACCTGAGCATGTTTATGCTTTGAGGATGGCTATGTGATTATAGATAAGGATGGTTTTAGGTGAGGATGGCTACGGATCAAAATGGCTATCGATGCAGATGACTATGGGGCTATAGGTGAGGATGGCTATAGGACCACTTGACTTGACTCTGACGGCCACAGTAAAGGTGAACAATACATTAAGGTTGCCCTTTGTTATTATTTAGAGTAACCTACTGTTGACCTAGTGACCTTAATTTGATGGAGTTTCAATGGAGGCTTGTGACATTTCAGGTGGAGCTACTGACGTAGAGATCCAGGATCTGATCTGGGAGATGGAGACGATGAAGTCAATTGGTCGTCATGTCAACATCATCAATCTAGTCGGATACTGCATCCAGAATGAAGGTTGGCAGGATCAGTATTTATGCACTGTTCAGTTCTGTCCAGTGATTATTTCATTTATTCATTTTATTCAGGGTTTTTATATAATGCCCTATTGTTTTATGGCATTGTTTACTGTTGACCATGTTCAACTGTTAATGCCATTGTTAACTGTTTATGCCATTGTCAACTGTTTATGCCATTGTCAACTGTTTATGCCATTATCAACTGTTTATGCCATTGTCAACTGTTTATGCCATTGTCAACTATTTATGCCATTGTCAACTATTTATGCCGTTGTTAACTGTTTATCTAATTTGTATGTGCACCAGAGTGCTTCATTGTCAGCTGGTTAAATGAATGATATACTTACTTACCTATTGTTTTTAGTGTCATAATGGATGTGGATATTTATATATATGTATAACATCTAGATAAAAATGCCTTCAGTATTCTGCATTGTGCATTGTGCAGTAATTTGCTCTAATAAATGTCCTATTCATTGGATCTTTATATTGGCCAGATGTAACCTTGTCACGCTCTGCTGAACATGGCTAGCTCTGTACAATGATCCTGTTTAGTTCTTTGCATGTAAACACCTGTTTTTGATGGTTCTGTTAATTTGTCAGTTTCTTCTTTCCCACAGTCAGTGCAGGTGCAATCGTGAATTCTCTTGCACTTGCTTTGGTACTTTTATGTTTTTAGCTGCTAGAGACTCTTGCATTTTCTATTGAATAGTTGAATAAATACTAGGACGCAAGCAGAAGATAATACTCCAGTCCCTTCCACTATCTACGTTTTTGCTTTAGCTGTCAATTCCAATTTGTCTACTTTCAGGGCCTTTGCTGTGTTACAAAATTGACAGTAGTATTGATTTTGTTAAAAACATTACAATTAATATCCTGCCTCGTCTTGGCAAACGCCCTCCAATATTATCTTGTCCTTCCTATGAGCTTGCAAAACATTGCCTCTTGCTATCTTCCACAGGTCTTGCCCTCAAAACCGGAAAACACTGCTTTTTCACAGACCGTATTCCACGTCCTCCTCTTCCCAGACCTTGCCATTTCAACTCTAAACACCACACACCTTGGCCTTTCTGAAAGTCTGCTTGACTGTCTGAAAGTGGTTCTTTATCCTCTGCATATTGATTTTGATTTTATTAAGCACCAGTGAATAAGCTGGTTCCTACAACTTTGCTTTTGTGGCTGCTGTGGATATCTCGAGTTTACAATTACAACTGACATTCGCGCTGCTTTACCTTACACAGCATGTAGTTGTAAAAGATATAAATAGTTCGTGTGGCTTAGTAAATGGAGTTGTTTGTAACAGGGTCACTCTTTGTGGTGGTTGAGTTTGCCCCTCACGGCAACCTGCGTGAATTTCTAAGAAAACGACGCCCATCAGAACTAAATGAATCCGACGATTATCTGGAAGCTGGTCAGCCGACTATTCCACCTCTCGGCTCAAAAGACTTGGTTTCGTTTGCATATCAAGTGGCACGAGGAATGGAATATCTAGCGTCGAAAAAGGTTGGAAGATTCACCGATGATTACGATGACTAATTGCAGTGCTGCAGTGGTATTTATACCAACCACAGTGATAATGAAGTGATATAATTATGGATGGCTTATTTGAAGCCATAATAACACCATAGGGGTTCCTTATTATGTTTATTATAACTGTAATGATTATAATATTATTGTTGTGTTTTTATCTCTATTTGATAACATGATGATGTCATTATTTATGTTTTTGATAATCATGATGATAACAATTATTATATCACAGATTTTTTAACAGCAATGCTATTGAACAATGAGATCACTATTGATAACAGCTATGATGATGGTACAATGACGTCATTGATATTATACAACTATAATAATTACATGATATTGTAATTATTTTGTTTATAATGATAAAATAACGATACCTTTATTGAATTTTATTAAAATAATTTGGTTGCTTGTACATTAAATAAGAAGATGAGAAATATTTAATACATTTAGACCTAATTTGTGCCTGTTGTATGCATTTTAATTGTTGCTTTAATTATGGATTTGCTTCTGTGCTTGTTCAGATTATCCATCGAGATCTGGCGGCCAGGAACGTCTTAGTGGCAGAAGATTGTGTCCTGAAGATTGCGGACTTTGGCTTGACCCGGAACACAAAGGAAAAGGAATATTACAGAAGGACATCTAATGTGCGTATTTATTCTAAACTCAAGATTCAGTTCTTTGATTAGAGTTTGATTCTTCTGCAAGCAAGACTCTAATCTAAAATCCTGTCTGAATTCTGGCAAGCATTTTGCATTAGGATTTGAATTCATGTTTATGCACCACTCTGAATTGCTTAAATCGTGCTATTCAAATGTGCTATTCAAATGTACTATTCAAATGGCCAGATATATACTTGTATAGCAATACTGTCTTACAAGTTGTATGACAGTGCGTGCTGTGTACATATATAAGTGTACATGTATAAGTGTACATGTATACGTGTACATGTATACGTGTACATGTATATGTGTACATGTATATGTGTACATGTATAAGTGTACATGTATAAGTGTACATGTATAAGTGTACATGTATAAGTGTACATGTATAAGTGTACATGTATAAGTGTACATATATAAGTACACCAGTTGTATGCATAGATTTTATTTGTGCTTCTCATATTCATTCATATGTGCATTGTACATACATTTCATTCCTACTGGTATGCAATACATGCGAACTGGTACATACTTGTTGGTACATGATAGTGCATACATGCATGCTGGAATGTATATACATACTGGATTACTGTTACATAAAGACATGCCAGTGCATACTTACTGGTACATGCATATTGTTTCATACATACTATTGCATACATGCATTGTGTACATACAATTGGGCTTGTAAAATGACTGTTGTTTGTTGCTGTAGGGAAGGGTTCCAGTGAAGTGGATGGCGCAGGAATCGTTGACGGAAAACCGATACACCACAAAATCAGACGTGTAAGAAATTATTCACTTTTGGAGATACATCATAAATGCATTCATTCTGCAACAGTATGGCCAATTGGATATAAAACCTATTAGTCATCAAAAAAATTTCTCTATTAGGGTCTCTATTCGGAAGGGCTCTCGACCCTGTCCAAGCGGAATATGTGGTCTTAAGTGGACGATAGAACAGTGAGGGAAGAACCCGAGGGAGATGGTCTCAAAATTAGTAACTCTTGTTATTGTTTTGTTATGACGATCATGGGATACTTACTTGTTAATGCGCTTTTGACTGCATTGTATTCTTGTGACCGATTCTGTATGGAGTATATTTAAATTGTTCAGAACTGTTGCACGTCTAACTTAAGTGACTTGGAACCATGTCAAATGGTTAGTAGTACTTGGTGAAGGACCTGGCCCAATAAATTCATTGCAACATGATCATGGTCAACGCCACATGACATCTACAGTAAACGTGTACATACATTTCCTGTCAACATCTTAATGCACCTTAACGAATGACGAGGGTACACTGAAAGTGACCAGGAAACCTTTGCAGCTCATCATTGAAGTGTTAAAGGCTTAATCAATTATCAATCGATTTAATTTATGTAGCGCCTTTTCAATAAATATTCAGTTACATTGGCCTGCGTGTCTGCTGTAATTTCGTGAGGTGCTGGAAAGTGGTGCGTAAAGTGTCCTTCCTATTGGTTACATTGTATGTATGTATGTTTGTATGTATGTATACATGGTCATTTATATGGCGCCATGTAAGAACCTCACGAAGGCGCTAAACTTAGTTGCCCGACAGATCTAAACATATGCGATTTAAATACATTAATAGACGATTGTGGGCAGTGAGCGATCGCATTGTCCTATGTCGTCTTATTTTTGGTTTCTGTATTTTTTTTATTGTAGATGGTCATTTGGAGTGTTGTTATGGGAGATATTTACATATGGTGGCAATCCCTATCCATCGATTCCAGTGGAAAATCTCCTCCAGGTGCTTCAGCAAGGTCACCGGATGGAAAGGCCACACCATGCAATCCCTGAAGTGTAAGTTGCTCTTTGGATAGTTTTAGTTTGTTTCCAGATGACTTGGATTTCCATAAATCTGTCTTTGACTGGTTCTGTGCATGGATTGGAGTGTGGAACGAAAACTACAGTTTGAGATGTATACTGCTCCCCCCCCACAGATAATCAGATCTTTTCCATGAATGGACTTAGGTTTCCATGGACTTCATTGAATCTGCATGGATTCATGAATACAACTGTAATTTGATATCGTCCTTCTTACAATTCGGCTCAGAAGGGCACACGCAGCTCTCGGCTATATTGCGGAGCAATTGTGCGCGAAGGAATTGCGCAAGATCCCCATGCGGTAACTCCTCGGACGATGGTCGAACCCACGTGCCGCACGATGACGTCTGGCCTAGCAAATTTCTGTCGACGGCAACGACCTCTGTTTTCATAAGCTGTCGTTAAACTCTGTGGATCCATCCATACACCACAATAGCGTATGCTCTCATCCGTCCTTTACCTCGACTGGATCTTTGGTACTTCAGATTTTTACTGATTTGCCAAATGCCGCACTTGTATGTGTGTGTTGGCCCAATGCTTTAGAACAATAGTCTATCTTGACTCGCTCTTTGATTTTAGCCGTGGGTGCTTCCATTTTAAGTGGGTACTTCCATTTCAAGCGCAGTTGTAGCACCTTTGCCTGCATTATAGTGCTCTAGAAATTGTCCATTAATAATAATAATAATAATTTCTGCTCATTCCCTTAAGACTTCTTTTGTCACAGGGCTTTTCACACTGTGATTGCCTCTGATTTTAAGTTGGACCCTGAGGAGCGTTTTAGAAATACAATCGATGCACGTTAATATAGTTGTGAGAATGTTTTTGTTGCATCCTTGTAGTTATTCAACGATGCTTCGCTGCTGGCAGAGTCGCCCCGAAGACCGACCCAGTTTCCATGAACTGGTCACGTTTTTCGACCGGCTAGTCATTCAGTCGGCACAACTGGTTTGTTGCACAGTTTTTGCAGACTTTCTTGACATTTTAGTTGTGAGGAAATGAGCAAAAGATGGGCAATGATTTGGTTTTACTTTTTAAGAATAGATTATTAACGATGCATTGTCATTGAAAGATGATTAATATTGCTTTATCCATCATATCGTTTGATTCGGACTTCATCTGACTCTTAATATAACAGACAAATTATGTACAGTTCTGGGCTACTGTAATCTAATTAAACTTCGTATTCTGTAAAGTTCTAAGTCAACTTCAAAATTATATATGACTAGTAAATATATGTAAATCTTGATAAAGTATTTATAGCACTATTTCAGAAACTGTTTTCATGCTGATGCCTATTATCGGTTGAATCTGACTGTTTTATTGCACCTCGGAATCGCCGTATCGTGTGACTGCATGTGGGTTACAAATTCTCATAATAATAGCAGTAGTAAATTAGAATATGTTCTTAGAATCTTAGAATTGAAATCAATTCGTAAAGAATCTGTAGCAGTTAATTATGTCCGAGTCTATTTAAGTAAATCTGAGCGTAGCCAATTGTTATCTTAATGGTAACGATAGACTGAGTTTAAGTAGTTTCTTGTAAATGCACTAAGAGCATCTTGAAATTTTTTGATTTCCTGAAATTTATTTGAAACAGAATTATCTGCACTTGGAGACGATCATCGACGACGATGTTTTCCACGAGGGAATCGAGGAAACCGATCGACTGACCGGATCTTCGGATGAGATGATCATCACTATCATGCAGCCACTCGGCTCCGACAGTCAGTATGCCTCCATGTCTAGCGATCGCACGTGCTCTCCTTCCGACAGCGGAAATCTGCACGAAGCAGACGGAGAGACTTTTGTCGAAGCCTGAAGAAGACGAGGTGGAGGCACTGCTTTTCCTTCGTTCGGAGATCTCACGGTCGTGATGGACTATAGCACTGATGAAGATTGTGCAACGTTTCGGTGAATCTCGAGGAATTCTCGCCACCTCATCATGTCTCGTTGTTTTCGTCCTCGTAATATTTCCTGAATTCGCGTATTGTGGTTTGACTAAGCAACAGTCTGTGTGCGATATGTGGTTCCTGTTTTCTTAGTCCAGATGCAGGGATGTTCTATTGAAACCGGTTGTTGATTTTCCTTTATTTTCCCAGCATAGTAAGAGAACTATGCAGCTGTGGAATTTTATGTTTTTGAGTTAGGTGAAGGATACTCACAAGACAGTTTGTAGAAGTAATATTGAGCATTATTAGCGTGTCGTTCAATTCATTGTTTTGATGATGTAACGTTGTTTCAGGGAAGTAAGACTGTTTCGGTGGTGTGACATTGTTATCGTGTTGTCGCATTCCAGTAAGACTATTAGTGATTTAAAACTGTCCCTGGGATACAACACTGCTTCGGTGTTATATCGCTATTGTATCGCTATTTTGACGTTGCAACACATTTTTGTATTGTGTAAAAGTATTGATGATACAACAATCTGTTTTTGTTGATGTGAATTTGTTTTTGTCGAGAAGCAACACTATGTGAAGTAAATGCATTGATTTTACTTTCGTGATTCATCCCTCTCGCTACATGTGTTTTACAAAGAGTGTTCTAGCCATGAGCCAATACGCTGTTGTAAAGAAACGTCCTACTCTTGTGGTGTCTGAGGTTTTAGAAATATAATAAACCGTTAGCTTGAATATTTCATTTCATTTCAAATATTTTAATTGAACTTCGTGTAGTTGTAATATCTTTTAATATAATGTTTCATTTTATGGTTTAAAGTTAAGCATTGCAATATATCAAGTATGTCGTTGATTGTGAAGCTGTTGTCTGTCTATGGGCTTCTGGAGATGCGATGCCCTGAACAATATCACTGCTTTCAACGAGCAATGAGGATTGTGCCTTGTCTTTTACAGAATTAATTTCTTGTTAATTCATTATGGGCTTCAATTTAAATTGTTTTGAATAAATGAAGACTATACCGCTGCACGCAAACCGCCAGTGGAGTGAGGCGCATGATGTGAGCCCGAACAAGCCTAATGAATGAATCACATGGACTTAATTGAAGCTTGAATCACATTGCCCAGAGTAATCCAAGAAGGATTTGTTGAATCTTTACAGTGTGTAAATATGTAGCATGTCTCGTGTAATGTAACGCTATCGAGCATTTATATAGTGCCACCTTTAAGATATCGACTCGGAGAAGCGCTCTGCGCTGGCCTAAATGCTGTTACATGTTGTAGTGAATGAGTAAAATACATCTGTTGGCTACACTATACACAGCATGCTGAAAGAGGTGCCAATGGTAGGCCCACACACAAGCGTGGAACCAACCAATGGATCCCCATTGACTGCTAGCTGACAGACGGCATATATATTCATTAAACATCGGATGCAGTGACCTCTCGTCAAAGGCGCCCTACGTAATCCGTGAATATTTTTGATCTGCTGTTGGTGCATTACCATTTAATTGAAGAGTTACTTAAGGGGATGTAATGGCAGGCAATCAATGATCAATGGTGAGTGGCATGAGAGTGGACTTAAGCAGCCGAGACCTCGATATCTTCATTTATTGCCAAGTGCTTAGTGTAACTAATTTAGTTAATGTACTCCTGTCCTGTCGCGACTCGAAAGAGCAGTGACATCATTTCTCTGTGAAAATCTCTTTGGCCGTACATGTACCGCTGATTTGTTGCAGCGAAGTTGAATCTTCTACTTACTGGGCTTCTGATTAGTCACTGGAAAATGAGCTATCTAATTGCTGTTTACATTATTACAGTTGACACAGAGGTTGGTGCTTGTAACAGTGCAGCAATGGTCGTGTGCCTTGCGTGGTTTGTAGTTTTTGGGTTGTAATGTGACCCAATGTTTCGTACATGCTTTCAGAGTTCAGGTTCTGTTTTGTTGCATTATATTTTCTTTTTAGTTGTGCATTTCTATGGTTTGTTCAACTGGAGTTGGTGACTGAGGTAGAATCCTCCAATAAACTTTGGATAATCAGTTGCAAGAAACTTTGATGAGATTGTTTTATTTGTTGCTCATTGGTGACTAGTTTTGTCTTTTGTTTTACCTTACATATCAGTTACTTAGATTAAATTTAATAAGTGACAGTTTGAGCTATGAGCAGATGATGAAGAAACCCTTTTGAAGACTTCTTTAGATATTTGTGGAAAAAACACTGATGAAATGAGGATGGAAAAGACTTAAAATGGGATAAGTGGTGACAGGATGAAGTGAAAGATCGTATAATAATTTCCTAAATTGTGTAATTTTGTATTGTATGTGTCTTTGCGATATTTACTGATAATTATCATCTTGCCTTTCTTGCAGCGTTTTGTAATTAAGATGTCGCTTATGTGTATGTTGTGTTAGAATAATTTTATTTCAAACTACCTAGGTGGCATTTCTTTCGGGAGAAACGATGATGGCAGCGCTGCTTTACTCGTAAAGGATGTAATGTCGCACATATTGGTTCAGCACATATTGGTTCAACACATATTGGTTCAACTGAAGCGCAGTCACAGGACTTTCTTGTGAAGTTCAGCTGTTGTGCCAATATGCAATGCATCAAGTTGTACGTACATTTGGTTGTACACTCCTGTGATCTATGCTTGTGAATTGTGCTGAGATGTGTTCCCTGTTTAGTCTGGATTTCTTTATAAACAGTCTTGCTATCGATTTTCATCCCATTACTGGGATATTTAAGTTCAGGCCATTCCCCTTGACATTAGCTTAGATTATCTTCCGTGAATCTGAATTTCTTCTTTTTTATTCGTGGTTACTAATGGTTATCAATACATTCAAATTGAATTAAATTTCTTTGGTTGTATAGGTAACCCTTTATCCAGATGTGTTTTAAATTTTGTGCAGCATTGTTCGTGCCTATCGTCGTTCTTCCTGCACCGTTAATTGATATCGTTGTGTGTTTTCACCAATTAATTGATCTTCAATGGGTTTTGCACTTTTGATCTTCGTCAATGTTGATCTTCATTAATTTCGCTAACGATGTCGTTAATTTCACCAATTATGTTCGTGAGTAATTATTATTCGTCTGTAATATCTTTATCAGCTGCATTTATAGATCTTATTCTGCTTATTACTGTGTGTCGTTATATTTCGTGGCTCTTGAAAAGGGTCTTTTTGATTGAAGAGTTCAGTCTGCTGTTGTCTGTTTCCTCAACGCTTCATTCCAAGTGCCTCCTCTGTCGTTGCGTTCTAGTTTTACAATTTGTGCGTTCGTTTAAATAATTCACTAATGTCTACATTTGTTGTCGTGCGTCCTACGGTTTATTGACAATCATTGCCAACATGTTTTATGTAAGGGGAAAGGTTCATCAGTTGGTGGATTACTGCACTTTCTTTAGCCAAGATCTCCTTTCAGTGCCTTCTGCGAGCGTTGTGTGTAAGTACAATTCTAACTGCCTTTAGAAAGTGCCTTTGACGTGAAGAAGTTGGTTTACGTTGTGCCGGGATTAGCTTTCAATATGACTTGTTGAAGGTTTGGTATCCATTTGTGTTTTAGAAGTACCTTTCAAAGTAAGGTACAGATGAATAAATTTGCATTGTAAAATGGATAAAATTTAATTGTTATTTTGAGTGTGTTTGGAAGAACCTAAGTGTACTTTATAGACGAGTGACTACAAAATGACTTTTCTAAGGCAGTGTGTGTGTCACAGCACAAGTGCCATCAGTATAAACGACCCTACCAGCCACATTCGCTAGCCCACAGCAGCCCCCTCCCCCACCAAGTGCGGGTCTAATTGGCGTGGGTGACCGAAGTCCCGCGTGGTGCCACTGGTGGATGAGTGTAATAACTTGATGCTTGTACGTATGTTACTTGGTTCTCGTGGGTGTGTTACGGTGATCCACTCTCTAGCTTCCATATTGGATTTATTCCTTTACTTGATGATATTGTTAGTCTGTAATCACTTTTTCATATCGAATTTATTGACAACCGTTTGTGTGGTTTGCTGCTACGTTGTTGCGTGTTAAATGTTCGTGTATAGTAACTGCAGAGTTTTTCTGAAGCAATGTTTCTGCTTGTGTTGGATCACTTGGGTGTCATTTTGGTTTGGGTTGGGTCACTTTGGTTTGGGTTGGGTCACTTTGGATTGGGTCACTTTGGATTGTGCCAACCAGTTTCAAGTTTAGTCTTCCCTGCCAGCATGCCCTCGGCATTTGGTGGTTCCTGTATAATAATAATAATACTAATGAATACGATTAATAAAGCACCATGAACATGGCCATACCACTGCAAGGGCGCCTTCCCATATGGATATGTTATCAGGGTTCTTCTAGTCATGGAAATTGTGGGACTCCTCCGAAAGACCCACCCACATTTGTTGGGCTTATATTTGCCAACAGTCGGAGGTCGCGAGCAGCGCATTGTTGGCCACTATGGGCTTTGTTGGGTTAATCAAAATTAGGAGGTTTGAGATATATTGCACGAAGTACACTGTTCTGTGTATTTGCGCAAGGCCATGTTTGGCAACTTTTGTCGTGCAGTGCATTTAAGTCTAGCGATCGAATAAATACTGGGTATTGGCTGCCAGCCAATTGTGTGCAAGACTTTGACAAAACAGTTTAAGACCTGTTGGTCAAACCAATTGACGTCTTATATAAGGTCTCCTGTAGAAATTGGCACGAATTATACAAATGGTTAGACATCATTTTCTAAACGCAAGCATTGCATTTCAAAATTTCTGTGTTCGGTGACGTGTGTATCATCCTCGTAAGAATTTCTGTCTACGTTCAAAGTTTTTTGCAACTGTACAGCCTATACTCTTAGGCACATAGTTAACGTTACCTGTTTTGACTTGTAAAGATCAAACACGTTTACTTGCTAGTAGTGTTTTTTACACAATATAGGGTTGATAAGAACGTATTTAAATGCAATCTCATTTACGATATGCCCAACACAAACTGCACTCATAATTATATTTGACTAATGCTTACTGTTTAGCCTAACCATTCTATATTATGGGTTGCCATGGATCCTGGAAAGCTGGAAAGTTGTGGAATTAGACAAATTGAAGACGTGAAAAACAAATCTTTTCTGAACTGAAAAGTCATGGAATGACCTTTAGCTAGTTTTTGGATAGTCCTTGGAATTGGAAAAACATATCTTCTACTTTTGAATAAATTGGCATAAATTGTTAGTCTAATCGTATTTAGACAAAAGTGAAATCTATAAAACAAGTAGAAGTATGTGCTTTTCAACTGAAATGGGTATTAGAAGTCATGGAAAAAGGTTGTGGAAAGTTGTGGAATTGCGTTTTCCTAACCTTGCGGCAACCCTGTATGTACATTTATTATGTGCAACTGTTTCTGGAACCAGTGTTTCTGGAACCAGCATTGAGCTCTTTTCTTTGGGTGGAGATTATGGAAAGAGAGAACGCATTTTCCACGTACTCCGATTAATCTGTGCTGATGACGATCACCTTTTGAATCCTTGCGCTCAGCTCCTCGACTCTTTCACTGAGCAGAGTAGAGATCTCGCCCTGAAGAGCACATAATGCAAAATAACAGTAGCTGGTGATGATTGATTGGTTGATTGACAAAATCAAATGATTGATGGCGATCAATAATGATTTTATGATTTATGAATGATTGGTTGATTGACATAATAGACAAGATTTATGATTGGTTGATTACCAGTGATCAACATGATCGAATGACTGACGGCGATCAATAAAGATCTATGGGTCTGTTGATTGACGGTATTGCATGGCGATTGATTGGAATGATTAATATTGACCAGTTGATTGATTGGGCGATTCTTAAATAATTTTTGTGGAAAATGTGAATATCCGATTGACCATAGCAGAGGAGGACGAGAAGGCCAGGTGAATTATACATGGATGGGGGCTGACCTAGGGGGGGTGATTGAACCCCTCACCTCGAAATCTATAGCCATTTCTTCGTAGACGCTCTGGATGATACGCTTGGCCTCTTCGACGGACATCGTGGCAAGAAGCTTCATCTCTAGAAAAGCATCTTCCTTCATCTGCTCCTCTTTCCGCAGTCGACTGTGTGGCTTGGATAGAGAGCACTTGTGCTAAAAATTCATGGTCTAGCCTACCGTAGCACAAGTGATAAAATCCAAGTCACAAAGTAGGCTATATTCAATACCTAGATGCTTATGTGTATGACTAGACTACAGGTTCATGATGGGTCAGCGCTGTCTGTCGGGCGTGTGCTGTGATGGACGTTGACCGTACCTATGGCCCTGCCGTTGTTTCTGACGATAGATCGTGGCACAATATGGGGCCGGGGCTGTATATATATTACAACTTGCTTATAGTACTGGTTTAAGCCCCATGAAGCGGTTAGGCCGTACAGTTGTAATTCCGCTCTTTGACAAACAGAATGATGCTGAAAGCCTTCAAAACGAAGGAAAGGCGTAAACTTTTACCAGATCATCGAAGTCGTTAAAACATTGTCGTCAATTAAATCTGCGCGCTACAAAACTCCGGTTGCCTCTGTGTATAAGGTATGTTATAAGTAAATGATATATTTATATGTATATTATATATATATATATTGTGTATATATATAACATCTATATAATATATATATATATATATATATATATATATATATATAGAGAGAGAGAGAGAGAGAGAGAATGAGCGTGGAAATGGAGAAACGGACCTGTTGTTTCGTCTGATCAATGTAGAGATCTTGGATCTCCTGCGATACGGATTCCGTCAGCGGAGATGGCCAGTTCATCTCAGGCACCTCCAGTTCAACCTTCAATCATAAGCACAACAAAATCATCGTCGTCGTTGTCGTCATCCTACCCGTCCGTCCAAACAAAGTATTTCTTCGATGACCAGTTTCTATCTGTCTTGAGTGGTATCCGTTGTGTTGCATGACGTCACGCAATCGTTTGGTCAATATGGGCAGTCGATTTAGTCGTTGAATTCGGTCGTGAAGTGCGTCGATAGTTCTTTAGTGACTTAGACTACTCCAGGTACTATTGATAACACTTTAACGACGGTTTCATCGGTTCACAGCCGCTTTTGGCTTTTAGGGACTACAGTAGCGCTTTAGAAATGGCTGAGTTAAAGATTTCGAGCCTCGATGTCGGTATCTACGGAGTCCCATTGCGAGTTATACTGAAACTCGATTCTTCCTCAACTGTCAAGTTTACCTCTATATCACTCTAATAGGTCTATATGAGCAGTTTCCCACGACGTCGCCTTTCTAGGCACTGCAGAAAAACTAAACATTACGATTACTTTTGATTTTAACATAAATCTATACAGAAATGCATACATGCACAAATTGCACATAGGCCTACATAGGCCTACATAGACCTACATAGACCTATGCACACTATACACACATACATACACACGTTCATTCACACATACACACGCACACACGTATAAGATACACACACGCATAGGCTACATATACAAGGGCCTACGCACGCGCATACTTGCACATACGCGCAGTCACACGCACACATACTTGCACACATACTTGCACACACACACACATAGGCGTATACATAAGCATGCATAGTTGCATGCACATATGCACACATGTCTGCATACACACACGCATACATATCACAGCGTTACAATGGGGCAGTGTTGGTTGGTGACACTTTTTGTGAGTGACGTCCACTGACTTCTTTTTCGACGTAGATTTCGTCGTTTTCGTCCCGGAAGAAGTGTTCGTACAACTTGTAATGTTGAAACAGACTGAAAGACATATTATTTCTAAGAAGTTTGTGAAAAATTAGAGGGAAATTTTACTAATCATGACAACATTTCGTCTGTCTGTCTGACTGTCGGTCGATCGATCGGTCGGTCCAATATTCCTATTACTGTGACTATGGTAATCATTTTCGTTGTTGTCATCGGCAGCACTCCTGACAGTCATCATCATCGTCGTTGTCGTCGTCATCAAAGGCAACATAAGCAACAATAGACTTTTCAGCACGATATCCAAGCCATCATCATCATCATCATCATTTAGCAGGGACGTCATCATCATCAGTCATTATCAGCCTCGTCGTCGTCATCATCATATATAATTAGTTTCATCATGGTTGTCGCAATCATTAATCGGCGTCATAGTGACTAGAATTGCGTCATAGGCCTACCTCGTGTGGAAGTAGTCAGCGATGCACCTTGACTGACTGACGCTGAACAGGCCCTGAAGACCTCCCAATAATACTCCCGATCCTTCTCCTCCCGATCCTCCTGGACCTCCTCCTCCGGCCGATCCTTCTCCTTCTGCCAATCCTCCTCCTCCTGCTGATCCTCCTCCTGCCAGTCCTCCCGACCCTCTTGCCGCTGATCCTCCTCCTGCTGATCCTCCTCTTGCTGATCCTCCTCCTGCTGATCCTCCTCCTGCTGATCCTCCTCCTGCCAATCCTCCCGACCCTCTTGCCGCTGATCCTCCTCCTGCTGATCCTCTTGCCGCTGATCCTCCTCCTGCTGATCCTCCTCTTGCTGATCCTCCTCTTGCTGATCCTCCTCCTGCTAATCCTCCTCCTGCTTGCGATCCTCCTCCTCCTCCTCCTCCTCCTGATCCTCCTGATCTTATTTTTGTTCCTCCTCCCACTCCACCGTCATCCGTACCTGTAGATCTTTTCGATCCAACTCCACTTCCTTCCCCTCCTCTCAATCTTCCCCCACCCCCTCCTCCTCCTCCTCCTCCTCCCTCTGCTCCTTCTCCGATGCCAACGAAATGCTTGTCCAAGCATCTGACATTCTCTGTCAAACTCATCTTATTCTCTGCAACAACATCCAGACAGTTCTTAAGCTTCTATAGCGCCACAATCTGTGTACAATCCCGTATGAGCAATAAAAAAATCACGTGTACGGTAAATTAGAGCTATTGATGAGAATATTACGAGGCTTGGATATGGTTGAAAGGTGATACAAAGGCATTTGCTCCAGAGACTCTGAACATCCAAGCCATCTGTCAGCAGTCGATGGGCATCCGTTGCTTAGCTCCACACTGCTACTGACGACTCTTTTCAGCTTACTCTGCATAGTTTTGAAAACGAACTATATAAATGCCAGATTACATTACACTAAAATCAAACGAACGTTGGTTCGATACCCGATACATATCCACAAGACCAACTCGACATTCCACTCCCTGTGTTGACTGTAAAATGAGCATTGGGACAGATGGACGCCTTGCAGGCCGCAGTACAGTTAGGCCTATATTCGTTAAACTTGTTGTCATCTATAACTGCTGCATCGTGTAGTCATTCGGCGTACTTGTTAGCTTCAATAATAACTAAACGAATATTAGTAAATATAATATCGCATAAAAATCGTTATCTCAAAACTTCTAAAGCGCCACTCGAAAGCCAATCGAGGAACGCTGCTTATTGTATCGGGCACGCTGGTCGATTAGCCAGAGCATTGTCTTGTAATCAATGGGAGTACGGGTTTGAGCCTCCACTGAGACGCAAGTCATTCATTCATTCATTCATTCATTCATTCTGAGCATGTCCTCCGCTCATAGCTGCTCAACGTCATCGATGCTCAGATGTATTGGATTGGATTGCACTATAAAATAGCAGTGTGGTAATTAATGATATATATTTATCTAAATATATTAGCAATTTTTATTTGTTTAATTTCAAACTGGCAAACCGCAGCATGACCACTTGTACAGTATGAACAAATGATTCGTTCGTTCGTTCATTCATTCACTTATTCATTCATTCATTCTTTCGTGCATTCATTAGTTCATTCATTCATTCTTTGGATATAGTTGTCAGAGCCTGATGGGTTAAAACTACCTCGGGCCGAAAAAATAAGACTTAATAACAATTTTAAAAATATTAATAATAATAATAGCAGCGGTTATAAAGTCTCATATTGCCTACCAGCGTTGGTGAAGAGCGTCTGAAGAAGAGCGTAGAATGCGGATGTTTGTTCGGCGTTGAAGCCTTGCTCCCTTGTCCACCACATTCCAGATACGTAATAGTCGACGATCGTTCCAGTCTTTGGACCCGAAATCAGGTTCAACAGCTCAACGACCCGTCTGCAACAGATTAAGAGCAACACCGATGACTCGCTCCAACTCCAGGTGCGTCATGCCCCCTAATTTCCATCCTTCAATGCGCCCATCCTTCCATCCGTCCCATCATCCGTCTGCCTCTTACGTCAGTTCATCTTTCGGTTCATTTATCGTTCCATCCATCGATCCATGTATTCGTCAATATCGGCCATTCTATCCGTCTATTCAATACTACCCATTTGACAGACCAATCTATTTCATTCATTCATTCATTCATTCATTCATTCATTCATTCATTCATTCATTCATTCATTCATTCATTCATTCATTCATTCATTCATTCATTCATTCATTCATTCATTCATTCATTCATTCATTCATTCATTCATTCATTCATTCATTCATCTATCCCTTCCTTCATTCATTCAACCATCCATCCATCCATCCATTCATCAATTCATTCATTCATTCATCCATCTATCCATTCATTCATTCATTCAACCATCCATCCATTCATCAATTCATTCATTCATCCATCTATCCATTCATTCATTCAATCGTCCATCTATTCATCAATTCATTCATTCATTCGTTCATTCATTCACTTATTCATTCGTTCGTTCGTTCATTCATGCACATGGGACGTGTGTGCGGTAAGTTTGGTTTCCATCCAATGGCGATTGAGGATCGAGCGATCAATACTCACTGTTCCACTTCATCGACGTCCTTGGCCGCCAGAAGGTGCTTCGTCTTCTCCTCGGAGAGAACCTTGAAGGCCAAGGACGGGGACAAGGTCAATTGCTAAACGAATGAAGCAAACAACGGATAAGAGTTAGTTTATTATCGCACAGTAATACAATTATTATTATTATTATTATTATTTAATGCCCCGAGGTATACATGATCCCTAAGGGACCAGAACATTAATAGGATTATTACTATTATTATTATTGTGTGAAAGCATTATTATTATTATTATTATTATTATTATTATTATTATTATTATTATTATTATTATTATTATTATTATCACTAACATTATTATTATTGTTATTATTATTATTATTATTCATCATTGGCATTGCCAACGGATCTGTTATCATGCTATCTGGGTCGCCGCTTGAAAGTGGACTGTAATCTTGACATGGTGCCCTGAAACGCCACCGCATTGAAACGTTGGATCAATGCCGACAAGTTCTGGAAAAGGAAGTTTGTCTCTCGGGTGTCACCGGTAGTTGTCGAAAGTCGGCGTCCAGTCTCAGACAGAAAGGCAAGGCCCTCACTATTGAGGGGACCGAAGGTTTCTATAGCGATTGGAACAAAAGTGTATTTCTTCTCTAGCTCAGAATATTTTGTGTGTTTCCTTGTGGCTGCTATCTCCGCCGCTCCTCCAGCTATGGAAGCTGTTTCGGGGATATAGGAAGCGGCCACTGTGTCCACCACAGTTGCGTCCCAAAGTAAGGTCCGCCCCCCACTCCACGGTATCAGGGTCTGCCCGTCCGGTCTCTTTCCATCTAATCTGGAAAGACCTGACGGTTCCTTGACTGCTGGAATACCGGCTCTGTTGAGGCTGCGATGGATAAGGTCGTTGATATTACAGTGTCTTGCTTGACGGCCAAAACCCAATGAACAGGACAGGCCATGTGCGCCTCTGGCAGAGACGAAGGCGCCGCATGCGCAGGTGTGCGGCTCACAGATGGCCACCCCTAAACGTAGGCCGACCGCCACCCTCACGGTATCGTCCTCCAGTCTGAGATCGCGAGAAACGAGCGGGAGAGCGTATAGCCAGTCCGAGGCGTGTGGTGACTGCAAAGCCCTTAGTCTCGCCTGGTCGTAGGGATCCTGTAGCTTTTCTTCTAGTGCAGACAGAACCGCATTTAACAGCGGTCTGTCAAAGTGGGCTTGTTTATGGCCTGGCGTCGTCGGGGCAGAAGCTTCGGTAAGTTGAAGCCAGGTAGACATCGCCGAGTCGCATGCCGAGTCCGATTTCACCGCTGCTGATTCTAAGATGAGGGACTGGATCTGGAGAGTGCCCGCGGCTGAAGCCAAAAAGGCGGGAAGTGCCAGCGAGGACGCCCTCCTAATTCCCAGTCCTCCCATCCTGATCGGGAGAGTGGCCTGACCCCATTGGTCATCGGTCATCGAAATGTTGAAGATTCGCTCGATCCCTCCTCTCAATAGATCATCGTAAGCCCATAGACGCGGGTGGTCGTGGCAAGGGGTGCATCTCAATAAATGCATGAGTTTAGGCGAGCCGATCGAATGTCTAAGGATCAGTAGAGCGTCTTGTCTAGCGATTAGTTGCAACCTGTCGAGGGCAATTCCGAGGTCGGCCACACAGGTATCGATGGCTGAAAGCAGAGCATCCGTCGTGGAAAGCGGAGCCCCTAGCAGCACGGCCGAAGATGCATTGACTCGGGCGAACTGTCCTAGGAAGCCTTGACTAACGTCGTTGATATGGGTGTCAGAAGATATGAGTTCGCATTTTTTGCGGTTGAGCGTGAGGCCTAGTTGCAGACATCCCTCTTCGATCGAGTTAACATCCGCCTCCACCACCTTGTTATTATTATTATTATTATTATTATTTGGTATTATTATTTTTAAAATTATTATTGTTATTATTATTATTATTATTATTATTATTATTATTATTATTAATATTATTATTTAATGCCCCGAGGTATACATGATCCCAAAGGGACTAGAATATTAATAGGATTGCTATCATTTTAATATTATTATTATTACTATAATTATTATTATTATTATTATTAGTAGTAGTAGTAGTATTATTATTATTATTAATCATCACCAGAATCGGCATCATAATCATCATTGTTAGTGACACTATTATTAATTTTAATAATAATAAAATAAGGCTTATTATTACTATTGATTTTATTGCTTTTGTCCAATTCATGCATAACATTATATGACTCTTAAAATAAAAAAATGTAGAGTCTGTTATTGTTGCATTTGTCACTAATCCCTGCGTTAAAGATGTTTACGTTACTACGAATGTTTACGTCACGAATGTTTACGTCACGTATCAAAGGAGTCCATGAAGCGATGCATTTGGGAAGGATGGTATTTGAATTTAATTGAATTTAAAGATTCACAAGAAGGTAAAGGAAACGAAGTTAGAAGACGAGGCAATCGGAGGAGATCAGTCTGTGTAATTGAAGAACAACACCTCAATTGGGGTGAATGGGGATGGGGCGAATGGGGATGGGGCGAATGGGGATGGGGCGAATGGAGATGGGGCGAATGGGGATGGGGCGATACAAGACTAATGGGCTAGGAGATGGGAGGTGAAAATTTCACTTTCTTTATTTCAATCTGCACTTTCTTCCTCCTGCATTTCCCTCTTTTACCAATTCCACCCTTAATTCTGGAGAATGTGTGGAATTGGTAAAAGGGGAAATACAGTAGGAAGAGATTGCAGAGGAGGAGGGCGGACGAATCAGCAGGATTTAGGAAAGATATGGAGGAAGAGGATGAAGTAGTTGCAGAGGATGAGCGCCGTAGGTAGCGAGCTACTTCTAGGGTGCTTTATAAGTTTGACCGAAGGGAATAATAGGGGAGTAGGGTGGGATAGGGAGAGAGGAGGAGAATGTGGATAAGGAGGAAAGTAATGAGTGGAGGATGAGAGATAAAAGCAGGGGAAGGAGGAGGAAAAAGAGGAGCAGAAGGCGCCTGATTGGAGGAATTCAGAACTGGAGAGGAACGTGGATAGAGTCGGGAGAAGACGGATCGCTCGTGGGGTCAATGGAACCTAAGGACCAAGAACAGCGTCGATCAGATAAAGGGTTGGAATGGAAGAACACATACTCGAAAGAAGGAACACATAGAAGAAGGAAGGAGGAGAAATGGAAGAAGGCATCGAGGATGGAGAAATGACCGAGGAAAGAGTCACAGAGCGTTTAGAAGACGAAGAAACGAATGCTAAAAGGAAAGAAGAAATGAAGGTAGGCACTGCGGATGGAGCCTCCATGGAGAAGTGGTGGAAGGAGAAGTCGGTAGCGTTCTCAAGTAGAAAAAATCCTGGAAGGAAGGAACGAAAGATTAGTGAACGGAGGATGGGTATCGGAGGATGAGTACGGAGGTATGAGGGATTGTTACTCCCAAAGGTACGTCGGAATGAAGGTATGGAAGAAAGGAAGGGATAATGGGAGAATGATGAAGAATGAACGAATGGAAGAAAGAGTAGAAGAGGGTTGCTTGCAGATGGAAAGAAGCGTGAACTCAGAATGGAAGAAGGAGAGATTGGAGAAAATGACTGAATGGAATGCAGGAAGGAAGTAGGCCTAACGACGGAAAAAGAGAATTTATCGGAATCTCGAGATTTCAACAGCGCCCAAAATAAACTATTGGATGCGGAAACCGGCGCATCAACTGGCCTTCATTAAGACAAAAATCGATAGACCGCAGGGTCAAGTTTTGTTCCAGGTCGAGATCAGAGGGTTGAGGAGTTAATAGACAGACGGCCGCAGGGGATGATGCTTAGAATTGGGCAGCGACAAAGTCAAGAAAAGGAGGGGAGAAGGAGGAGGAGGAGAAAGAGGAGGAGAAGGAGGAAGAGAATGAACAGCGATAGGACATGTGGAAAAGGAATGTCTTAGGCTACTAATGAATGACGTGTGCAGATATAGCACGAGGAGCAGTGAGTTTGAGGAACGGGTTATACAGAGTTTAAGATTAAATAGATCAGGGTGAAGATTTGAGGAAGGCTTGACTCGATTAGGAATGAAGAAAGATGGAATAGATCCAAAAAAGATTAGAGGATAGATAGAGTATAGAATGGATAAAGATTAGAGGAAAGATGGAATAGATAAGGAAAAGATATGAGAAACTATATGGGATGGATTAAAATCAGGGAAAATATTAGAGGAAAGGTGGAATAAGGAAACAGAATCGAAAGTTAACTGGATCAGATGGAAATAAGAAATGCGTTAGAGAAGGAAGAGGAGAAGCGGATGAACATGTGATTGTATGCCAATTAGTTAACGAATATTATCGTTTAAACGCGTCTGTTCGTTGTGAGTTCGAATTCAAATGAATTCTGAAAATAGCAAATAATCCGTTGCATAGTTCAAAATTTCTAACCTAACTTCCGTTATGACTCCTATGCCAGGATGCCAAGGAACATTAGAGGGGTACATACGACCTCTGTACGGGTTTGAAAGTGAATAGGGGTGCATGCTGACATGGTAGAATGGTCAGAGTTACCCTCCAAATATCTCACAACAAAATACCTTCCTGTAGACTTAATCATATAAATAATTTGCAAATGGCTGAAAATTGAGTCGCGACGTATCATAAGCTGAAGTGAGTTGAGTAACTTGAGTCAAGGTTATTTAGTTAATTAGTTACTAGTTACTGGTTACTATAGTCTACTAAAGCACCTTTTACAGTAGGAATTGAGAGCGGTGCCTGAGGTGGTCCGCAAATACCTGCAGTGCTTTGCTAAGACCAGAGGCTGTTCAGATAATCGCAATCGTGAACTATAAACTTCTAAAGCGCCACTTGAAAGCCAAACATAGCCAAACTTATTATTCATAAGCGCTGCGTCGAATCAGAGGGTTTGTCTAAATGGTAGTCCATGAGACGTGCAGGTAGGGTTGTTAGAGGACACACTGGGGCAGAATAGCTGTTAAGGCTGGTGACGTTTATGGTGGGAATGGAAATGCATAGGATAGGGTGAGTCAGGGTATGAATTCTTGGAAAGATGACACTTCAGTTTTGAGTGAAAAGCCGGTGAGGTGATAGATAGAGGAGCCTGAGGCAGATGATGGTGAGTGATTGGCAACGGTGGTGGAGGAGAAACTGGAAAAGTGCGGAATTCAGAGTGGAGATCATTCCAGAGGCGTGGAGTAGCGTGGGATATGGCTCCTCCGTTGGGAAACTTGAGATAAGTAATGACCTGGCATCGGGACAAACGGAAAGCTGGCAGATATATTGTAATAATATAATGCAGATCTGTGAATTAATATAATAATGTAATGCGGATCTATGAATTAATGCAATAATATAATGCAGATCTGTAAATTAACGCAATAATGTAATGCAAATCTGTGAATTAATATAACACTGCAATTGTATATCTGTGAATTAATGTAATAATGTAATGCAGATATATGTGAATTTCTCATCGATTTGACCGCCATATCAGATTAGCAGCCGTCTGGTTGTTTGAAGAAGTAAGACTACTGATACAGTTCGAGTACACAACTTCCACATGCAAGATAACGTTCGTTACGATTGAGTGGGGCATGACAAGGTGATGAAGAAATATTGATGCTCTAAAGTCTAGAGTGCCTAACCTGTTGCCTAACTCTTCGCGAATGGCTAAAGACTTAGCACAAAGACGCTTTGATTTTTTTTAATCGAACGTTCCTGATTACCGATTTTGCGTTGAACTGTTTTTTGCAAACAGACAACCGTCAGCCCTATGGTAATTTTCCTCATGTCTCAAAACATAAAAGTAACAAAGAGAGACGACGAGAAAGAAGAGAAAAATGAACCTCTGAAACTTCAACGACTGACGGTACTTTCAATTTCGTCCTTGGCGACGCCATGTCTCGCAGCCAACGGCAACGTGATAATAGATCGGCCGACAAACTAGCTATTCATCGCTCGTGCAGCTAATGCACAGGAATAAGGGAATCTGGGGGATGGACTTGAGAACACGGAGGAGAAGAAGAGGTGGATATTTAGAAAACAATGAAATGTAGGAAAAGAGGGCGGTGGAAAAAGAGGGGCAGACAAACTGACAGACGAAGACAGACCGAGAAAGACACGGATAGGTTGATTCACGGATTTATGAAAACTTTCTTTGTTATAGCAGCTCGGCGGCTTGAATCCTTAAAATCCGCACGATGGGGTTAATTTTCAATATATGACCTCAACCCTATGATAATTTTCCTCATGTCTCAAAATCTTGCACGAACGAGTGTAAGGCTCGCATAACGGATCCGTGATGGATCCGTTATGCGAGTCTTACACTCGTTCGTGCAAGATTTTCGGCCTAACTCGCGCATTTTTCAAAAACTAATCGTTAACTTTCCGCTTCGAAGAAATAAATTTATGCCAGTAGTTGATCCGTCCTAAAAGAACATTAGCCTATCTGATTTCTACCTGATTGCTTCAACCAAACGCGTCAAGACAAATGAAGACCAGTCCCGATAAGAACTCTGGGGGAATTGGGAGGAAAATTGGGTCCTCCATTATCGCTTAAACTGTACAGACGTTGTGTCGCCGACATTTTATATATGTGGCAGAAAATTGACTCCGTGAAATTGCCTGAACACAGATGCGAAAGTTTTTAACAGGAACCCTATTTATACCCCAGATTATCATTCGATTCGTATTTCGAAACACAAGTCCGCCACAGTAACTTCAATGTAGGCCTATCAATGTAGGCCCCATGCCTTGTAGTTCTTTGCTAGATGGTGTTACTAAATGGTATCCGATTCAAATTTTCCTCATTTTGTTTTAGAAAGATTGTATCGTACTGTAGTGTATTATCTGTGATTTCGACTAAACTAACTCACCGAACGAACATTATGAGACTTGAGTAGCAAGCAAAGACGCGCAACTCTCGACAACGGTGGAGGTATCTTCTTGGTCTCCATCCAGTTGGCCTACTGTACTTTCTGTCTTAACCAACAACCAAAGCAGGCGCAATAAACAGCAATGAAACAACTAGTTTACCACAAATCCCGTCAAGGGATAATCATTTCTCAAATAATGACGTCATTATTTAATTTCATAGACTGCTACATTCGCATTCGTTTTCGACTCATATATAAGACGCTTCTCAGGTTTTTAGGTTTTGGAGAGCGTTAGGGTGACGTCATGGCTTACCAAATATTAATAATTATTATAGGCCTATTGTTATAGAAATCTGACAATGCAACTTGGGTTTAAAACGTGCCTTAATGAAACAAAGTCTTACTCAAAGATGAGTTGCAGCGTATCTTTGAAGTATATACAATAATGCAATCGTTTCATGTTGAAGCTGCGTGGAAAAGATTGGGTTGAACTAACTCAACACTGCATAGTTTCTCGTGCTTTGAAAGAATGAAGGAATATTATTATTATTATTATTTGAAAGCTTTGAACGACGTCAGTGTCAATTGATACCCACGCAACTACTCTCAAAAGTTAGTTATTTGTAAGTACAGCGACAGAGGGAGATCGTTAACAGTGTTAGCTGAGAGTTGTCTCCCTCTCACTTACCATCAACGCGGCCACTACCCTGATCCATTCTTTTATTGTCACTTGCCATGACTACTGCTGTGTACTCTGCGCTGGCCTCCCGGCTGGGCGGTTGGAGTGCTTGGACTCCTTGGAGCGGGTCCTGAGCACGGCCGCGCGCCTCATTGGCCGTATCCCAAAGTTTGGGCATGTCACTGATTATATGCTGGGTGTCATGCATTGGCTACCTATCCAACAGTTGATTGTGTACCGCGTTTCTGCTTTGGTGTGGCGGTGCTTATTTACAAGAGCTCTGTTGCTCTACCATGGGCGTGCAGGGACGACGTGCTCTCCACTCTTCTACGCAGGTTGAACTCCTTGTTCCCCGCACGCGAACTACTACGGTATTAGACAGCATCGCGCTTTCTCTGTTGTTGGCCCAATGGCATGGAATGGGCTACCATCATCATTGCGTCTTATGCCTAGGGTTCATTCAGATGCATTTTACGGTAGCCTTAGCACGTTTCCTTTCAGCCGGGGTTGAGTCGGGAGCGTTGAAGGAGCGCTATATAAATTTTCGCAATTAATGAATGAGTCACAGAGTAGGCTATAATAGAGGGGACATGCGGTGTAAAAATATAGCAAAAATGCTGTGGTGACCAGCAAGTGAGAGAGTAAGGTGGCTATAACTATAGTCCAGACTCCAGAGATTTCGGGTGTAGTAGAAGACCCGGTTGCCTGGAGGGTAGAGGGAAGGAGGAACGAGAGGGGCTGATTGAATAGCTGATCATTGTGTTTAATTATGTAGCAAGAAATGTGAAAGTTGCCGTTTGCATAGTAGTATGAAAACGTTAAACAGTTCTTTAGCTTTTATTCCTCAGTTCTAAACTAATACTAACGAAGATTAAAACGTTGAACCGCTTCATAGCTTATTGTAACGATTCGCCAATCAAATTGGTTAGATGAACGAAGTCATTAAGATGCATCTGGAGCGTCTAGGTGACATCATGGATGACCCATACAATAATATTATATTATTATGCATAATGTATGCATAGAAATATGGCATCACGTTCGTTTGACAATACAACTTGTATTTAAAACGCACCGTAGTAAAAAAATCTTACTCAAAGATGCATTGCAACGTAATGACTAACCAATGTAATCATAGTACTTGGAAAATAAATGAGTTTTAGATACATATTTTAAAATATTAATCGAGGAGGATTTTCTGATTGTTTCTGATCTAAAGAGTTCCATTCAACTGGACCAGGTACTTCATCTGTTTCTGAATTGTAGGCAGATTTTAGAACTAATAGTTTTGATAGCTTCTAAGTCCAAGCAATACTTATTTAAAATTTCTGATAAAGTCTATGATTTGCTGCGTTTTTATGCTGGCAATAACGAATCCAGGCGTTGTTCACTCTTTTTCTGATCTTTCTCGATGTTAATCTAAACTTTCTAAATGTTTTTTTCAAAAAGGAATGTTGAATACGTGGCTTTAGAAAGTCTCATCGCTTCCAAGGCCGCTCTATAGATTTTGAATGCGAAAGTCTGCCTTAGCAAGCTTATCCAATAAAGGATCCAGTAGGCTAATGAGGAGTTCAAATGTTCGTCTCGGTTCAAGTCCGGGGACCCCCTCCTAAGTGAAACCGGTCTTGACAACGTTGAACCGTTTCTCTTCGACGTGGTCCTTTCTCCTTGATTTTTACTGGATCGGAATCTTCACCAGCGCTACCCTTGTGAATGGGAGCTGAATAATTTTGCATAAATCTTTAAAACACGTTGACCGCTAGGGAAGTGGAGGCCACGCGAGTCCCTTATTGCATGTATTTAGATACAAACCTCAGCTGTCAAAGTGCTAACTTTAGGTCAACTGAAATATTACGATACCCTCTGATTTTTTACGCACGTTGGTCTTCAATGATGGTCAAATGGCACTTCATGTTTACGATCCGATGTGCGTTCGCTATTGCTGTCAGTTCTTTCAACTGCAAAGTCTCTTTAAGAACGCTTTAATAGATAAATGCAAGCGGTCCTTTTGCATTTCTCTGCCAGTCCAACTTTTTCATCAGGTCTGAAACACGTTGCTCCTGTAAAATTGACGTAATCGTGCCCAAGAATTTTTAGAGCGCCATTCTAAAAACTCTGTACGAACTGCTATATATGGAGCACTGTAGACAGCGCACAGAATTCGTAGTCATCTGTAACTTACAGTAATCGTAGAGTCTTGCCGAACTGTATACATGAAATTAGCGAGTCTTGGCCTCAGCGACATGCCACAGCGATTGCGCACTGCTACCAGGCAATAGCTCCTGCCTGGACTACACAAGTGTCTGGTGATCCTATAGGAATTCGATGAGACGTCTAGAGCCGATGCCTTGGAGGGTATGATGCCTGGGTTACACAGATGCCTGGTGGTCCTAGGCTTTCAAGTAGTTTCTGTCCTGGAGGTCATGATGCCTGCTCTACACAAGTGTTTTGTGGTTGGTTCTTAGCTTTCAAGGAGGCATCTAGAGCCGATGCCTTGGAGGGTACGCGTGGTTTCTGCTCTTGCATGGCCGCAGGATCTTGAGGAAGGCCCGTCGGAAGTCCTCGTTGAAGATCGTGTAGAGAATGGGATTGACGCTCGAGTTGGAGTATCCGAGCCAGAAGAAGAAGGCGTCCAGTTCGCGCGGGATGCTGCATCCGGGCACCCAGCCGTGGACGACGTAGACCGTGAAGAACCCGATCCACATTCCGCAGAAGAAGGCGATGATGATCGCCATTCGCACGGTCGCCTGCATCTCGCGTTGCTCGAAGCGGCGGTGCTGCCCCGTCGCCCTCCTGCTCGACACGGACCCACCGCCAACGGACCTCCTGTCAGCGTCCGCTATCATCTGGCGGTGGCCCCTACCGAAAAGAGGACCCTCCCTGCGTAGGTCCACGGTCCGTTGACCGACGGGCCAGCAGGGACAGCACCCGGTCGAAACGTGACCTCGTGACGTCGTCGTCACGGTCCGATGACCCTGGGCTCCGTTCGTGAAGTTTTCGACAACCAGCAGCGTCGTGACAGCCTCGTTCTCGCTGTCCGTCGCGATGATGCGTATGAGGTCGACACGCTCCGTTTCCGGTCCCATCGACAGCTTCGGAGTGCACGCACCGGAAACTGGCAACCGGAAGGACCCCCTCGGAGTGAGCGACGGGACTTCGCCAGCGCGACACTTGAAGTCCTCGTAGCTTCCGGTCCAGTTGGGCAGACGCAATCGC
Source organism: Bimastos eiseni (assembly GCA_959347315.1). Classification (NCBI taxonomy): domain Eukaryota; kingdom Metazoa; phylum Annelida; class Clitellata; order Crassiclitellata; family Lumbricidae; genus Bimastos; species Bimastos eiseni. Next base: position 9,110,517 of record OY365811.1, on the reverse strand, counting down.
GACAGGAGCTGAACAGAGGACTTCTGGGGAGAGGCCAACAGCGACGGTGACGTCATTAACCCACTTCCGTTGATGGATCGCTCGATGTTGAGCCTCGTCGGTCTCCTGGTCTCTGTTCCATCCGTGCCTCCTTCCTCTCTCGTCTCTGTGCTGAAAAAGCTTCTGGAACTCGTGTCCTCGACGTATCCGGAATGTAGATCGACGAATGACGTCAGCTCCACTTCCGGTTGCTCCGGAAGTGCAAGGGTGCTAGCGCTGTGGCGGAAGCTACCACGCGAACGGCGGAGTCCGGCGCGCTGCCACGACGACAGCGTGTCGGTGGAGGCGGAGCCGCGCATGCGGCGAATGCGCTTCCGGAGAACAACGAATATCTGGATGTAGAGGAAAAGCGTGAGGAAGAAGGGAACGAAGAAGGATCCGCAGGCGGAGTAGAGCACGTAGCTCGGCGTCTGGAAGAGCACGCAGTGGTGTGCGCCAACGTCCGTATCGAAGACGTAGTTCTGCGACAGATCGTTCCATCCGAACAGCGGAGGAACGCAGATGGCGCCAGAGATGACCCAGACGGTGGCGACGTAGAGCGCCGCCTGGCGAGCGGACCGCCTCTCGCGGTACCAGATGGGGTAGAGGGTGGCTGTGAAGCGGTCGAAGGCGATGACGCAGATGTTCCAGAGGGAGGCGGTGCAGTAGAGGACGTCGGTGAGCAGCCAGAGGTTGCACATGGCCTGACCGAGGGTCCAGTACCCAAGAACCTCGTTGAGGGTGGACAACGGAAGTATCGTAGTCGCCAACAGGAAATCGCTCAGAGCCAGATTCCCTATGAGGAAGTTGGACGTCGTGCGTAGGTAGCGGTAGCGTACCAAGGCAACGCCAACCAATAGGTTACCGAACGCCGTTGTTGCTATGACGACGAACAGTACCGTTGCCACGACGACCATCGTCGGCAGCGAGTAGTGGAGCGAGAGCGACGTCATTTCCGGTTGCCGCGTTCCGTTGTTGGCGTCACGTGGGTCCGTCCAGAGCGGGGGAGTTGCGCTGGTGACGTCACGATCTCTCATTATTACTTCCGGTTTAACGTTGCGCCCGATCGAATTCTGAGTAAAAATACGCAGAAGATATTCAATCTGTTTTCCGGCGCATTGAACGCGTCACAGATGACATATTTTGAGGCGAGGCGACGCCAAGCGAGATAAGATTATTATTTTAAAACACAAATAACAGCCACGTGTAGGTAGAAAATGAATTATCAATTCCACGAAATAAACGTAGGCCTACATGCAAACGGACAGGCAGGCAGATATCACCCACGCAATCAGGCAGACATACAGACAGGCAGGCCGACGGACATCCTGATAGTCCGAGACAGCTTATCTACATTCTAGATCAAAGTTATATGGGCAAAGTGTATACAGATAGACGCAGGTAGACATACATACCATAACCATAACCACCATAACCATAACCACCATAACCATAACCACCATAACCATAACCACCATAACCATAACCACCATAACCATAACCACCATAACCATAACCACCATAACCATAACCAAGCGTTTTTTATTGCTCCCAATTAACAAACACAGGTACAAAATGTTGAAAATTTGCTGAGAATCAATAGGAACTAATAGAAACCCTTATCATAGTACGCAAAAATCATGTAATACGTATGTATACATGTGTGTATGTTTCAAGTGTATATGGGTGTATAAGCAGGGTTGCATGTATCCAAGCATATATAATAGGCACAGATACAATCATACATGAATGCGCGTATGTATGATGAATCAGGTATAGACATGGAAGAAAACAAGCAAGCGTATATATATATATGCGCACGAGGACCGTGTAAGAAGGGCGTTAACAGATGACACATGGAAAGGATAGTGGAGACACGTGAGACGTGCAAAGGCATACAATGAGAGGGACAGATATGCAGAGAGAGAGAGAGAGAGAGAGAGAGAGGGACACCAATTGAAATATATATATATATATATATATATATATATATGATGCGTGTCCTGTATATAATAGTACATGCATTATATATACACAGCACATGAATCATAAATATATAATATATATATATTTATTTATATATATATATATATATTATATATATATGCACAGTGGTATCATATCTATAGATAGGCTGTGATTGGTATAAATTATAATACTCACAAGAATAAGCTTCGTTTGTTATGACATTGCCTTTTTAATGGTTTGTAACAAAAGCAAATAGTTTTCACAATAACAAATTCATAGACACGTTATAAACATACTATAATATGGCTCTTTAAACGTAGGCTGTATACACTGCCGACAATGAGGCTTTTTAGCATGTCACTGTCATACTGCACAGAGACTCATTCTCAGAGGCGTATGCACGAAGACAAGCACAGAGACATCGATATATACATACCAACACATACAAGCATACTCATAGACAGACGCAAACTCACACACACAGACACACACACATACGCCATCACGGCAACGCTGACACGCACAACGGTGATGGATTTCAGGTCGCTGCACGCATGCGCACCAACAATCGATCATATATATATTATTATTATTATATTTTGTCTATGTATATATATATAGGAAATATCATGATGTATATAATCTAATAATAACGACATGTGGATATATAACATATGATGAACGATGCTAAAATTGCGATAGACCGACTGGAGAAGGAATGTCTTGCGCTAAATAATTGTCATTGGGTGCGACAGGAGCTCGTGCGTGCTGCTTACTTCCGGCTTATAGAGAAACTAACACGATCAAGCCATTAAATATATATATATATATATATACAATATATATATACACATACAATATTTATTATATATACTATAAGGCTCCTATATATATATATATATATATATTAATAAATCAGAATGCATGCAGTCACCCATGTATATATGTATATATGTATATGTATGTAAATGCATAAAGCATATTGAATTGAATTGAATTGAATTGAATGCACGTTATATCGTCTTCTATTGTCATCCGTTTTTATCTGTTTAAGCGGGAAATGAGAGAATTAATTACAATTACAAAATTAATACTCTACAATGCGCCTCTACATAACTGCACATCGAACCGTCATTTAAATATATATATATATACATACATATATAAGCAAGTATATACATTTATGTACATATGGATATATATATATATATATATATATATATATATATATATATGCCAATGCCGTCATATATAACAACCATGGCTTTCAGGGAAATAACAATTTAAATCCATTGGATGAGTTACCTTGGAAGCAGGTAGACAGATACAACCGGACTCGATGGATTTTTACCTTTCGTCTTCAGCAGGAAAGCATATCCTTACAGCTTTACTAAAGGATTTTCGATTGTGTGCCACCTCATCTCATACAGTCGTTTTATATTATTAGTAGATCGTATTTCAGCCGATGATATACATACCCGTCGCTAGAGGCGCCTTTATCAATTCGAGTGCGTGAACTCTTCTTTCTCAACGACGTCATGATATTCATGGTATACATTCAATTTCCTATTTTCATCACCTATCACTGTCTCACGCAGCGCTATTGCATGGTACTCAAAAGGCGCTACACGAAGTGGCTTGATACATACCTGTGGTTATGGTTATGGTTATACATGCATAAATGTATACAAACATGCAGCTTACATACCACACAAGCACATACGTATATGCGTGCATGGGTCGTATAAATCAGCTGATTTCAAGAATGCATGCCGTTGGTCTGTCCTTTACGTATCGTAGCGTATCTTTAGATTTATATAGCGCCTCTCACAGAATAACCATTCAGTGACGCTCTCAGCATGAAAACCACGGGAAAATAGAAACACCTTCAGTGAGCGAAAAGCCGCTGGAGAGAAGCCAGTCATTAATTTAGCCCCCAGTGATGGAGGAGGGTCATTCCAGGTAGATGGCCCCACAACAGCAAACATCACACAGGGATAAAGGCATCACACACGCATGCATGCATGCAAGCGTATACGTAGAGGCAGGCAGTCTGTCCGTCAGGCATAGTCTATCTGTCTGTCCGTCTGTCTGTCCCTC